>OX608080.1:38668115-39340711 GCA_951509765.1 Sphenella marginata
AAGATTTATACATTTTTCGAAAAGTGGGCGGTGCCACGCCCCCATTTTTTGTGTTTTGTGTGTACTTCAATAATGTCCAAAATTTATGGTCGATCTCTTTTAAACTTTCAAGATTGGTTAAGAAAATTGTTGTGTAAGATTCCGGCTATATCAATTTTTGGAAAAGTAGCCAGTGCCACGCCCCCAGGCTATATAAAATTTAAATTCTTCATAGCTCTGAACATATTTGGTCTAAATTAAAGATTTTTGGATATGTGTGTCCTTTAGTCAAGATGTATATAATTTTGGAAAATGGGCGGTGCAACGCCCACATTTTTTTGTGTTTTGTTTGTACTTCAATAATGTCCAAAGTTTATGGTCGATCTCTTTTAAAATTTCAAGATTGGTTAAGAAAGTTGTTGTGTACGATTTAGGCTATATCAATTTTTGGAAAAGTCGGCAGTGCCACGCCCCCAGGCTATATAAAATTTAAATTCTTCATAATTCTGAACATATTGGGTCTAAATTAAAGATTTTTGGATATGTGTGTCCTTTAGTCAAGATGGATATAATTTGGGAAAAGTTTGTTTGTACTTCAATAAGTTAAAAGTTTATGGTCGATCTTCTCTAAAGTTCCAGATTGGTTCAGAAGATTGTTGTGCCACGCCCCCAGGCTATATAAAATTTAAATCATCATAACTTTGAATATTTTTGGTCTAAACTAATGATTTTTGGATATGTGTGTCCCTTGGTCAAGAAGTATATAATTTGGGAAATGTGGGCTGTGCCACGCCAACATTTTTTGTATTCAGTGCTTTGTTTGTACTTCAATAATGTCCAAAGTTTATGGTTGATCTGTTTTAAACTTTTCCAATACGTTAAAATCTTCGTTGGGTACGACATACATAGGCTACATTTGTAAATTCTTTGGAAAAGTGGGCAGTTCCAAGACCACAAGCTAAGTAATATTTCAATTCGTTATATCCCTGAATGTATTTGCTGGTCAGGCAGAACAACGTCTGCCGGGTCTGCTAGTATATATATAAAATAGGATGTATGTATGTTATAGACTCCGGAAGTACAGCGCCGATTTTGTTAATATTTACAGGATAGCTCAGTAGGAGTCCGGAGAGTGTTTATGTATAGTTTTATTCCGGGAAGTGGACCAGGGACCGAAATATTCCAAACTTTTTTATTTATGGTGCGATTTTCTTCAAATTTGGTACAAAGGTAGTATTTTACTTTTGCTAAAATTTGGGGTCATTTTTTTCCGGGAAGTGGACCAGGGACCGAAATATTCCAAACTTTTTTATTTATCGTGCGATTTTTCCCCTAAATTTGGGCAGAACAACGTCTGCCGGGTCCTTCTTGTTTAAAATAAATTTTCTTTCACAACGAATTTTTTACACAATTTGATTACTTTCACAAAAATGGCTTTGTTTACATTTTTTCTGACAGCTGAGCAGATAGTTAGCGAACTAACCCTCCAATATTGGCGAGTTAAAAATATAACGAACTAACCTTACGTTAACGACTAACTAGATGCTGTGCAAGACAATTTATTAATTTAACCCTCTCATGTCAAGTTAGCCCGTAGTTAAATCTATAAATAGTCGTTCTGCAAGTGGGCCTTATAATTTGTTCGTTATAAAGCACCCTGTAAATCCTATTTTTTTTGGCATTATTAGCTATAATTCCACATCTTACTTTTAAATATCGAACCAAAAATTTAGACCTTAGGGCATTCACAAAAAGTATTATAAATATTATTTATACCAAAAACAGGGCATTTAGCCACTTTTTCAAAATTGAAAATTTTCAAATATTGGAAAAACTTGGAAGAGATTTCATTCCTTTCTGTTAGTAGAAGGTCCAAACTATCATAAACAAAAAAAAATGTCACGGTATTTCATGATTTTTTTTTTATCTCCAAAGTTTACCAATTTTCGGATTTTGGTATGTTTGATCACATATTTCTTTATTAGGCTGTGTGTCAATCGGTAACTTTTTACTCAGAGGAAAAATGAGGTGAACAAATTTGTATGGTGTACAAATATTTTCCATTTTGACAGTTGTAAATTTTGACATCTGAAAAAAGCACATGCGAAAGCAAATAATCTTTGAATGAAATGTAAATTTACGTATTTTTTCTGCCATTATATTTGATATTTTTGGCTTTAAACTATATTTTACCGTTTACAACGTATTGGCAAATAAATTCATTTGAATTAATATGAGTGGCAATACCGAATGCATACATGTGTACACATTCACAGTTGTCAGAATTTTACCTGCGACCACTTTTATGTGCGAAGCGCCGAAATTAAATAGTATGTAGAAAATAGGTGTACTTTGAGAGGGTGTGTGAGGCTGAAAGTTGTTTTTTTCACAAAATAACTTATGAACTTCTCTTAGTTGGAGTTTTAGCTGTAACTTAACATCAAAACATCTAAGTTTCAAGACAGTCGATTTTTGTATATTTGTCCACCTTCGCGGCAGTGTGCGTCTGTCCAATTTCATTTTGACCGAGCGTAGCTATCCCTTACGCAAATTCTCACCAAAATCTTGGCAAAAAATTTAAATTTGTTTTCAACATATTGACTGCTGATTAGAAGATTACCCTATTTAAAAAATTTTTTAAAAATGTCCTGTCTTAGAATATGTTTCAATAAGGGCGTTCTTGGATATATAATAATGAAGTATTGAATAAAATTTTTAAATAGAGGGTTTTATTTTTTAGTAGAACTATATTATTAATAGTCTCTGCTATTCATGTAATTCAAACTTTTAATACTTTTTTAAAAACAAAACCAATGTCGAATTTCCACCTGATATAAAAGCTCTGTTGGCAAAGGGTCCAAAGTTCGCGCTGCCTATTTAAAATAAGAGATTCCCTTTATTTAAGTATATCGCGGATGGAGAGGATTTGATCCAAACAATAAAAAACAAAGAAACACAAGAAGAAGCGAGAACCAAATTTTCTTTACTTTTAAAAGACCACACAACAACAAATCGTCAAACTGCAATAGACCGTGCAATAATAGATACAGTGGAACGAACACAAAAATTTCTTAACAAAAATAACAATATACGTATTTTAACATCTGACAAAGGAAATCAAACTGTTGCAATGGAAATAAAGGATTATAATGACAAAATGAAAGACATATTAAACGACTTGACAATGTATAGAATTCAGCGGCAGGATCCAACCTCGAAATTACAAAGCAAAAATAATATTTTAGTAGAAAAACTTTTTAAAATGGACTTAATTTCGAAGAATGAAAGGAATAAATTCACCACAACTACGGCACTACCCCCACGTATTTATGGACTACCAAAAGTACACAAGAAAGACACACCACTTAGACCAATTTGCTCCGCTATTGGATCACCAGCACATCATCTATGCAAATATATTGCGGATATTTTAAAAAATGTTACAGCCAACTCGAATTACAATATTAAGAATACAATAGAGTCCAAACATAGGATAAACAATACCTACATTTGTGACTAGCACTTGATATAATAAAGAAAAAATGGACAATAATAGAAAAGAAATAGAAGTACTAAAGTTTTGTATCGAAGAAAATCGATATTTTAAGTATAATGATGACATATACACACAGCTGAAAGGACTACCGATGGGATCACCCACATCACCAGTGATAGCGGATATAGTTATGGAAGACCTGTTAGAGAAAACCGTTCAAAAATTACGACAACCACCAAGACTTTTCACAAAATACGTTGACGATCTATTCGCGATAATAAATGAAAATGATGTACAAAGCACACTTGACGCATTAAATTCTTATGACAGAGCTATAAAATTTACAACTGAAATAGAGGACGACGGAAAATTACCATATCTTGACTCAATTGTTATTCGACGAGGAAACCAATTGAAGTTAAAGTGGTATAAGAAACCAACATCTACAGGACGAATCATCAACTTTTACTCAAAGCACCCCAAGACGATGATAATAAATACAACAATGGGCTGTATTCGAAGAATGCTACAAATAACAGACGACACTTACCACGCCGAAGTCAAAGACGAAATAATAGAAATGCTCAAAAACAATGATTTTCCCGAAAATTTAATAAATACTCTGACTAAAAGATATTTAAGAGGAACTAATCACCAGACATCAGAAAATCCGAAACCAAAAATATTTAAATCAGTAGTTTACGTACCAAAACTTTCAGAGCGACTTACACAATCAGATTGTTACAACAGAGAAGAAGTAAAAATAGCGCACAAACCAGTCAACACATTAAAAAATTTATTCAACCAAACTAAATCCAAATAACCCACATGGAAAAAAGTAACGTTGTTTACAAAATCCCTTGCAATGGAAAGGAAAATGAATCTTGTAATAATATATACATCGGAACAACAAAATCAAAATTAAAGTCTCGGCTCGCACAACATAAATACGACTTTAAATATTGCCGCGAAACAACTAACCAAAAAACAGCACTTATGACCCACTGTACAACTAATAACCACTCACCGAACTTTGACGGCACGACTATATTAGAACAAGAACAACATTACAGCAAGAGGTTTACATTAGAAATGCTTCATATAAGCAACACACCGGCCAGCATACGAATGAATTACAAAACGGACACTGATAACTGCGCTCACTTGTACAGACATTTGTTGACAAACAGACGGACAGTAGATAACTCCACGCCCAACAGGAAAGACGTGTAAAAATGTATGTTTTTAATGTTTTAATGTTTACAATGTTTTAATGTGTTTAATATTTTACCAATAATTTTAATGTAAATTGTGATTTAATGTAAATGTTTTATGTCTTATAGTCACCCTGAAGACGGTTACCGTTGAGTGACCGAAATATATCGGACGAAAAAAAAATAAAAATTCAGAAATATTTGATTTTAATTTTGGAATTTCAACTGACCTCAAGTCGGCAAGGAAAAATAATTTTTTAAAAACGCAATCAAACTACAATTTTTTGCAAAATTCTATAATAAAAATGAGATTCAAAGGTATTCATGGTCACTATTTTCGGTTAGTTCTTTAGATGCATCCTAAAACATTTGTTTTAAAAATATGTCGCATGTTTTGCTGCAAAAAATAGTTCAAAGGTACCATTTTTCTCGAAAATACGACAAAACTTTTGTTTTTATTTTTATACCTGGTAGTGCTTCGCACACAAGGTATATTAACTTCATTCGCCTAACGGTACTATGTAACGGAATAAACGAATCGAGATAGATATTGACTTATATATATCAAAATGTTCAGGAGGAAAAGAGAAATTGATTGAACACGATAACTTGAGTAAATCTTGAGATATCTGAATGAAATTTGGTATGGAGGTTCCTTTTCACCTATCTCGGAGCGCTATTGAAAATAGGCAAAATCGGTTAAAAGCCACGCCCACTTTCTATATATATAATATTTTCGAAAATACAAAAAGAGTGGTTATTCAGTACATAATACACCTATAAGGATAAAATTTGGTGTTTACTTTAGCGTTAAGGCAACAAATAAATTTTTGAATAAATTTTTAAAAAGGGGCGTGGTTCCGCCCACTTTTGAAGTCAAATTTGGAAATATTATTAATCATAAATCAAAAACCGCTCAAGATAACAAAATGAAATTCGGCACACATATTTATATTAATACCGGCAATATTCCGAAAAAAATTAGCGAAATCGGGTAAGGTCCACGCCCAATTTTATACGAAAGATTTTGAAAAGGATCATAGATATATATAATATGTAATAACTTTACTTATAATACGTGTAAATCATTTCTATTTCACCTCTTAGGTGTTCGCGGGCAAAGAAAGTCGAATGCATAAAATTTTTCAAAAATGGGAGTGGCCCCGCCCCTTTATGGTGGATTATTCCACAAAACTTTTCATGCCATAACTCCGGTAAAAATTGATTTATTGAAACGATATTTGGAGAAATAGTTCAACATACAAAGCTTACTCTTTGCTGTAAAAATAAACAAAATTGGTTAACGGACACGCCCACTTTTCGAACACAGTTCTGAAAAATTTCTTTGTAAAATTAAGATCGCGGTATTTCCATAATTGTATTAGTTATATAAATAAGATTTAACACACATAATAGGCTTTTTAGGAAAAACTAAGCTGTAAAAAATTTTGTGGATTTTGTTGAAGTAGGCGTGGCGCCGCCCATTTTTCAGCAAAAAAGGTCTGTTGTTTTCAAAAGCGATTGCTTGCAATTTGAATTAGGTATTTTAGTGAAAGTTAGTGAGATGCTTTCCAATAGTATGTAGTATACTCCTGCCAAAAATTATGCAAATCGAATAACAAACAAGCAAGATTTACGGGAAAGTATTTAACACCCTAACACTCTGCTTTCTTTTTACTTAAAATTTTTATACCCAGCGTACTAGTACTAGTACGAGGGTATATTAATTTTGTCCACATAACGGTACTATGTACCGGCGCAAAATAATCGAGTTAGATATAGAGTTCCATATATGAAAGTTCTTAAGTTAAAAAGAGGAATTGATTGAGGCATGTCCGTCCGTCTGTCCGTCCGTGTACACTAGGGTGGAGTGAAATTTTTTTTTTTTGAAATCGCTTTTGGCAGACCCGTAGAAAGTTGCCTTTCTACCCCAGAAATATGTGTGCAAAATATTATTTTCCTCATCGTATGTTTTGAGGTGCCGCAACGCCATTAAGTTTAAAAAAAAAAACAGTCAGTAAAAATAATATGTACATAGGTACATACACTGGCTTTGATTTGCTTGCAGTTGTTGTTAGTGTGTACATTGATTTCAATGTGCTGATTTTATTCGATTTGATTTCAAAGCCTACTAGTAGTTTTCATGGCCTACTTATTTAATTCACCATGCTATTTAGCATATGTTCATTAGTTGCAGTGACGAACTTTCATTGTGAGTGATAGCTTGTGTTAATTTTTGTTGAATTTATATTGCTTATTACGATTTGGTTTAAACGAATTTGTGCAAAAATATTTGTAAGTAAACTATACTAATCGTTTCATATTATAAATTAAATTGAAGTTTACCAAATTCATATTGTAATAGTTTAAACGACGTTGTGGCAATTAAAATGTCTCAAGTAAAAACGCGACGAATGACAAGCTGTTCTATATTTGGTTTACCGGAAATGTTACCTATTTCACAACTACCTACTTATAATAACGTTATGAAATATTACCTCTACGTTAAGCATGAACTGAAGCCAGAGAAAACAACAAAAGAGCCGACTGTTCGTGACATATCCATAAAAGTTGCTTCTCAAGTTTTACAAATTTGGCACAAAGCATCGCTGAAAACTGTTAGTTTTAAAAGGGTTCTACAACTTATTCGCTCTTATCATGACAAATATAGGAACATACAAAAATCGCAAAAAGGGCGCCAAACAAACAAAACTTACCAAGAGAAGGTTGCAAGTTTTCAAAACGAGTCCCTCCGATTATTTGATATCAGCAGTTGCAAATGTAATGTTATAACTAACTGTAACTGTGAAAAAAACTCTCGCGTACCTAAGGAGGAAATTAGTTTTTTACTTGACCAAAGGACGACGAGAAAAATGATGATTGGCAGCGTTGATTTGGTTGCCTCTGTTAAAAATGCAAAAAGGCAGGTGAGAATAGAAAAAGCTTTGTCCCGTAGTCGACAGCAAGAAGACGCTGAAAAGCCATGCTGCTCTCGTTCTTTGTTTGAACTTGAGCTTGAAGAAAGCAGCGATTCTTCCCAGAGTCCTACATTTTCTTGCTCTAGTATAAATTATACGCCACATTATCAAAATGGAAACGCTCAGATACCTATAAAAAAACCACGTCTGGATTTACCGTCTCTGGCTCTTGCCTGTGATCGCACTGGAGTTTCCGATAGATCTGCAGCCATTATAGCTTCATCTGTTCTAACAGACTTCGGCATTATTTCAAAAAATGATGAAAGTTTTGTAATAGATCGTTCAAAGGTGCGTCGTGAGAGAGTTAAAGTAAGGTCAACATTACAAGATGATTGCGTGAAAATTAATGAAAAAATGCGTGGTCTTTACTTTGACGGTAAAAAGGACAAATCTTTGGTTCTTGTAAAGAAACAAGGTAAATATTATAGAGAGCAAAAAATTGAAGAGCACTACATAATTCTGTCGGAACCAGGAAGTGATTATTTTGGGCATATCACATGCCAGTCGGGAAACGCAACAGTCATACAAAATTCCATAATAACTCACTTGAAGAGTAAATCAGTTGATTTAAATGCTATAGCTGTTATTGGCTGTGATGGAACTGTAGTAAATACCGGTTCCAAAGGTGGTGTTATTCGTCTAATGGAAGAAGAGCTGCAGAAACCGTTACATTGGTTTGTCTGCCAGTTGCATTCAAATGAACTTCCACTGAGACATTTGTTGTTACATTTGGATGGAGAAACTGCAGGACCCCGGTGTTTTTCGGGACCAATTGGAATCCAGTTAAAATCATGTGAAAAAATTAAAATCGGAAAATTTCCTCCTATTCCTACAACATTACCCAATGTTGCCAAAAATGACTTAAGTACCGACCAAAAATATCTAATTGATATAATGACCGCTATCAGCACGGGTGACTTTTCATCAGATCTAGCGAACATGAAACCTGGACCTCTCAACCATTCTAGATGGTTAACCACAGCAATTAGAATTCTAAGGTTGTATGCTACCAAAAGTGATCCTGAAGAAAACTTACAAATACTGACTACTTTCGTTATGAAAGTTTATGGCCAAATGTGGTTTACCATCAAGTTTAATCCATCCAGTACAAACGGAGCCAAGCATTTGTGGAAAACAATGAGCCTGTGCCATTACTTAAATCACAACTTAAAGAACGTTGTTTATCCTGTGCTTCAGCGTAATGGCTATTTCGCTCATCCAGAAAATCTCCTTATCGCCATGCTTGCAGATGAGAGAAAAGCTGTACGTAACTTAGCATATGAACGTATTTTAAAAGCGAGGTCAGAAAAAATGTCAGGGTTACGCAAGTTCACAGTTCCTATACTAAAGTTTGAGACTCCTGATTATACTGAAATAATTAATTGGCAAAGCTGTCAAATAACTGAACCACCTTTGACTTTAAATGTTTCAATTGAAACTCTTAAACAAATTGTTGAAGGTGAGCTCACCTTAAAAGAGCATATAGGTGAGTTTCCTTGTCATACCCAAGCCGTAGAACGCTGCGTTCAGCTGGTGACAGAAGCGTCCACTAAAGTTTGTGGAGAAAATGCACGTGATGGTTTTATAAGAGCACGATTATTATCACGACAAAAGATGCCAGCCTTCGATACAAAAAAACAATTCAAAGCTTAGTTTAAGTTGTATGCTCTTGTAAGGCTTTTCATAATTTACATAATTAGTAATATACTATTTTAAATAATAACAGTTTAAAACATTTAAGTTCGTTTTTAATTATTATTCATAATTTTACTGTAGTAATGTACATATACTAAAACAAGTTACAAATACTATCACTATGCATAATGTGCATTTTTCAAACAAAAAAAAAACAATTTAATACTAAATAATCTACTTATTTCTAATTTTCCTCATTCCTTTATAAAATAATTTTTGTAATTTTTCTTAATAAAAAATACTAAAACAAAACCTATCACAAAGTAGTTTGTTTTATAATAGATTTGAAAGTCATAAAAATACTTTCATTAAAAAATAAATCAAAGCTTCTAAAAAAAATTTTTTTTCTAATTTTCAATTGGGTTGCGGCACCTCAAAACATCAAGCCAAGTAAACAATTTTTTGAATACTGAATTCTCTCGTTGACCGACAACTTTTTATCCCTATTCCATTCAAAAAAAACGAAAAAATTTTTTTTTCATACAACATCACTCCACCCTAGTGTACACGATAACTTGAGTAAAAATTGAGATATTTGCATAAAATTTTGCATACAGGTTACTTTCTGGCCAAGGTAGGTTGCTATTGAAAATGGGCGAAATTGAATTATAACCACGCCCCCATTTTCAATATCGAAAATTTTGAAAATCACATAAATTAACATAACTTGCGTAAAAACTGAGATATTTGCATGGATCTTGTTATGCATCCTACTTTCTGGCCAAGGTGAGCTGCTGTGAAAATTTTCGAAGTCGAATTATAACCACGCCCCCATTTTCAATATCGAAAATTTCGAAAATCACATAAATTGACATAACTTTCGTCAAAACTGAGATATTTACATGGAATTTGTTATGTAGGCTACTTTCTGACCAAGGTAGGTTGCTATTGAAAATGGGCGAAATCGAATTATAACCACGCCCACTTTTTCGATATCGAAAATTTTGAAAATCACATAAATTAACATAACATGAGTAAAAATGTATACCTATGCTTGAAATTTGTCATACAGGTTACTTTTTGGCAAAGGTATGTTGCTATTGAAAATGGGCGAAGTCGGATGATAACCACGCCCCCTTTTTCGATATCGAAAACTTCGAAAATCACATAAATTGAAATAACTTGCGTAAAAACTAAGATATTTGCATGAAATTTGGTACACAGGTTACTTTCCGGCCAAAGCAGGTTGGTGTCTAAAATGGCGGAAATCTGATGATAACCACGCCCCCTTTTTTGGTATAGAAAATTTGAAATAAGATTCTAGGGTCTATATCATTGCCATGTCATGGTGTTTGTATCTCGTTCTGGAAACTAACCCTGGGTATTTAATGTTCGGTTCACCCGAACTTAGACTTCCTTACTTGTTTATTATAAAGTGGTCATGGGTGCTTTGGAATCCCATTTTCTTATTGGAGTTTTATGAACAGTAAAAGTTTACACTTCAATATAAACACACAGCTTTTTCAGGATTTTAGGATGCATATAAATACCCGACCGAAAATAGTAAATACTTAAATACCTAGTAGTGATCTGTTTTGGTATCCCAATTTACTCAGGTCTATTTTAATACCTAAAAAGGTGTTATAAAACAACTGATTGTTTTCGATTAAAAACACTTCTGTTGTAAGTGGTAAATTAAATTATCACTAAATAACAAATTATAAATAGTTTTGCATGGGGCTTATGAAAGGTATGAAAACAAAAGAATTAATAAAAAAAAGGCAATAGGGTGTTAACTACTTTCCCGTAAAACTTGCTTGTTTGTTATTCGATTTACATAATTTTTGGCAGGAATATACTACATACTAATGGTATTCATATAATCGTAGAAGTTTACGAAGTGTGTATTTTTATAAGTTTACACATCCCGTTATATGAACGGACCTGTAAATAGCCTCGTAAAGTTGTCAGTCAGCGATGGTTAGATGTGTTCACTAAACGCAAAATGAGTAATAACTTTACAAAAAAATAACATATAAAATTATAGAAATTGTGCAAATTTATTTTATTTTACCTCTTCCATATTTTTATTTTTCTTTTGGCGGCTGACAGCTGTTTCAATGAGTTTGAGCATTGAGTTTACGAGCATTTAAGCACCGAAATCAGTTGATAAATTTACGAAGTTTGCGTAAACTTCTTTCCATACAAATTTTGACAGTTTATTTACGCACTTCGTAAATTTACGCGTTTATGAGCTTTACACGCTGTATACACGATTACATGAATACCATTACTATTGGGAAGCATCTCACTAACTTTCACTAAAATACCTAATTCAAATTGCAGCAATCGCTTTTGAAAATAACAGACCTTTTTTGCTGAAAAGTGGGCGGCGCCACGCCTACTTCAACAAAATCCACAAAATTTTTTTACAGTTTAGTTTTGCTTAAAAAGCTTATTATGTGTCTAAAATCTTATTTATATAACTTATACAGTTATGGAAATATCGCGATTTTAATTTTACAAAGAAATTTTTCAGAACTGTGTTCGAAAAGTGGGCGTGTCCCTTAACCAATTTTGTTAATTTTTACAGCAAAGAGTAAGCTTTATATGTTGAACAATTTCTCCAAATATTGTTTCAATAAATTAATTTTTACAGGAGTTATGGCATGGAAAGTTGTGTGGAATAATCCACCATAAAAGGGCGGGGCCACTCCCATTTTCCAAAAATTTTGTGCATTCGACTTTCTTTGTCCACGAATACTTTAGAGGTAAAATAGAAATGATATACAGCTAGTTTAAGAAAAGTTATTGCATATTCAATATATCTATGATCCTTTTCAAAATCTTTCGTATAAAATTGGGCGTGGACCTTACCTGATTTCGCTAATTTTTTTTCGGAATATTGCCGGTATTAATATAAATATGTGTGCTGAATTTCATTTTGCTATCTTGAGCGGTTTTTGATTTATGATTAATAATATTTCTAAATTTGACTTTATCAAAAGTGGGCGGTACCACGCCTCTTTTTAAAAATTTCTTCAAAATTGTATTTGTTGCCTTAACGCTAAAGTGCACACCAAATATTATCCTTTTAGGTGTATTATATACTGAATAATTACTCTTTTTGTATTTTCGAAAATATTATATGTATAGAAAGTGGGCGTGGCTTTTAACCGATTTTGCCTATTTTAAATAGCACTCCGAGATATGTGAAAAGGAACCTGCATACCAAATTTCATTGAGATATCTCAAGATTTACTCAAGTTATCGTGTTCACAGACGGACGGACGGACGGACATGGCACAATCAATTTCTCTTTTCCTCCTGACCATTTTGATATACATAAGTCAATATCTATCTCGATTCGTTTATGCCGTTACATACTACCGTTAGGCGAATGAAGTTAATATACCTTGTGTGCGGAGCACTACTTGGTATAAAAATTCAATAGGGTGTTAAATGCTTTCCCGTAAATCTTGCTTCTTTGCAGGAGTATACTACATACTATTGGGAAGCATCTCACTAACTTTCACTAAAATACCTAATTCAAATTGCAGCAATCGCTTTTGAAAATAACAGACCTTTTTTGCTGAAAAGTGGGCGGCGCCACGCCTACTTCAACAAAATCCACAAAATTTTTTACAGCTTAGTTTTGCTTAAAAAGCTTATTATGTGTGTAAAATCTTATTTATATAACTTATACAATTATGGAAATATCGTGATTTTAATTTTACAAAGAAATTTTTCAGAACTGTGTTCGAAACGTGAGCGTGTCCACGCCCATTTTTGAAAAATTTTATGCATTCGACTTTGTTTGCCCGCGAACACTTAAGAAGTGAAATAGAAATGATTTACACGTATTATAAGTAAAGTTATTACATATTATATATATCTATGATCCTTTTCAAAATCTTTCGTATAAAATTGGGCGTGGAACTTATCCGATTTCGCTAATTTTTTTTCGGAATATTGCCGGTATTAATATATTTAAATATGTGTGCCGAATTTCATTTTGCTATCTTGAGCGGTTTTTGATTTATGATTAATAATATTTCCAAATTTGACTTAATCAAAAGTGGGCGGTACCACGCCCCTTTTTAAAAATCTATTTGTTGCCTTAACGCTAAAGTAAACACCAAATTTTATCCCTACAGGTGTATTATGTACTGAATAATCACTCTTTTTGTATTTTCGAAAATATTATATATATAGAAAGTGGGCGTGGCAGACGGACAGACGGACGGACGGAAGAACTGACATGGCTCAATCAATTTCTCATTTCCTCCCGAACATTTTGATATCTATAAGTCAATATCTAAGTATCTCAATTCGTTTATGCCGTTACGTACTACCGTTAGGCGATTAAAGTTAATATACCTTGTGTGCGAAGCAATACTAGGTATAACAAGTAAAAACACAGTTTGTAGCTTCTTCAATTTTATATTTAAGAAATAAGCAGAAATCGTGTTCATTTGATTAAATACATCTACTATTTTCTTCCTTAAAATTTTAATTTGTAAAGGAGTCGACATATAACCGGAATCCTTACATATTTAGGTTAAATTGGGCCAGTTAAGATATGTGTTTTCAATATTTCTGAGTTGAGGTTTACGAAAAAAACCAGAAAACCTTCATATTTTGAAGTTGCAATATTCTCCCGCTATACGGACTTCAAAAAATCCACAAATAAAGGAAAAATTGAGAAAACTGTCTTTATACCCAAAAAAAAAACATAATTTGGAAACCGGCTAATGTTAAGAGTTAGCGGAATCTCAAAATGAACGTTCATTCGTTTCAATCCATATGGCTATGTATGTATGTATATCAGTGATGCTCAAACGCACACTACCTAATTCTGCGCTTGTGTTGAAATATGAGAGAACTTGCTGATACACCCAAAAAAAATTTCCAAAAAACGCGACAAAAAAAAATTGTGTATAAAACAAACAAAAACCGAAGGGGAATTAGTAAAGTAAAAAAGAAATAAAAGGATAATAAAGGAAAGGTACGAAAAGGAAAATGGCACAATGGAAACAGTAGAATAATATAAAACCTAAACTAATTTTTATTATAAACTAAAAATTAATATTTTTATGGTTTTGAACCAAATAATCTTAAACATTTCATTATTAAATTTTTTATCAGTTACAAAAATTCTTCCAACTCAATATTAAACATCCCAAAGCTGTCAATCAGCGCGTAAATACAAATTGCATGTTTAGCAGTCAACAGTCGTTGATCAAGTGATTGGCAAACCCACTCTAATTTTCCACAATGTATAGAGAGCGCTTGCATTGTACGTGTGAGCGAATCTATGAGAGAGCAATAAATTGGGCGCCCGCGGGCTAGGCAAAAATCGTCGCTGATGTATATGCTTAGCGGTGGAAATATTTGCTGAACCTTTAGCGCTTAGGTATAGCACTCGGGTGAGACGCGTGCGTTCCATGGTTCGAGCCTAGCTTCGGACATATAATTTTTTTTTTCCTTTTTCATATTGACTATTTGTTTTTTTGCAGGGAAATAACTAAAATTTATCATAACACATACAGTACATACTTATATATCGACAGCCACACTGCAAAAGCCCGTAAGTCACTATTTTCCCAAAAATAAGGTTCTGAGCCTTTCCCATAGATCGTGATATTTCGCGCATTAAATGCAGTCAAAACCGAGTTACAACTTCCCGTTTCTTTCCAGTGGTGAAATGTAATAACCGTCGCTCATATACATATGTTATAATTATCACAGTTTTTTCCATCTACTGAACACTTTTTGGTTTTGAGCATACAGGGTTTTGCAGTGTGGCTTTCGATGTGTATTTTTATGCATTTTTTTAAGGAATTTGCTTTTTCTCAATTGATATAGGACTAAGGCAAAGATCGGCAAAGCTTACTCAAATGAGCCTTACGCTCTTCACACGTATGCTTACGCTCTTTATTTTAGTTGCTGCTGAGAGCGAAAAACCAGTTTGGCCACAGTGGTGTTAGAACAGAATTTTCATGTCAGTCGCTTCGCAAACAGCAATGGGGTAACACGTACCGTCGCTTTGCTGATTGCTTCATGGCTTTATGGATTTGAAATGAATGAAAATATTGAATCTTTATATAAAGATTTTGACAAATATGAGGGGGTGGAAAGGGACAATATTTTTTTGGGAAAAAATTAATATACTTTTACAAAAGTATAAGCAATGGGTTTCCCAAAATGAAAATGAAAAATGTAGAAATACGAAAATAATGTTAAAAAGGTATAAGGCAAAAAAAAGCACATTCTTTCTTTCCAAAAAAATATTGTCCCTTTCCACACTCTCATATTTATCAAAGTCTTTATGAAAAGAGTTATAATGTATCTTAATATTATATTCCCGGTTCCCCAAAGAAGCATAACATAAGATACATTGCATTTGCCCAAAGGCATCTGGAATCATAAGAAAATGCTTAGCAGTCATTTTTAGTCGCGCATAAAGCGATAGCGTTGTTACTTCCTTGCTGTCGGTTAAGCAACTGACGCGACAGTTTTGTTCTAAGCATCACTGTAGCGAACTTACTCTCCCATTTACCAATACATTTTGCCGATCTCTGGACTAAGGGTAAGTCTGATGATGCGGGTTCTACAAATCAAACTGCATCACCCCAAGGCAGCTTCGGCTGCCCTTCTCTGGCGCCTTGGCGAAACAGCTGAGGAGCTCGTACTCATCCAAGAACCTTGGATCGTCGGTAATAAGGTGTGCGGATTAACTTTGGATGCCTACCAGGTGGTAAAGACCCCAGCTATAGGTTGGACCAAAGCTTGAATCTTTGTTAAGAAGACCCTCTCTTACTTTCTGTTATCCAATTTCAGTGACGCAGACACAGTGATCATCAGCCTCGCAGTTGAAGGCAGGCAAATCTGGCTAATTGCAGCCTATATGGCGCATGAAGCCCCTCAATTACCATCAAGCTGCCTTACTAACGCAGTGAAGGAGGCAAAACTACGGAAGCTGCCGATTATAATATCAGCTGACGCCAATGCACACAGGGTAGTATGGGGTTCTACGGATACCAACCCTAGAGGTGAGTGCCTTCTTGATTTTATTCTATTACACGACCTGTATATAAGCAATTCTGGAAGCGAACCTACATTCGTAACCGCAAATAGAAAGGAAGTCCTTGACATTACGCTAATCTCTGGCCCGGCACTGGGTCAAATTGAGAACTGGCATGTCTCAAAGGACAACTCCATCTCTGTCTACCGCAAAGATCTGATGAAGCGCACATTAATCTGGAATCCGAGTCGGCTTCGATCGGTGAGCTCGACTCATCGTCTAAAATTGACGAAGCGGTAGACTTGATCACAGAGTCCTGTAACGCTGCCTTTAACGTCTCCTGTCCTGTTACCAGACCGAGGAAGAAGACGAGACCACCTTGGTGGAGCTCCGAAATTTCTCGACTCAGGAAAAATAGCAGGAGAATGTTTAACGAAGCTAAGCGGACCGGTTCTTGGCACGAATATAAGCAGGCCTTAAAAACTTTCAAAAAAGCAGTCAACGAAGCCCAGAAGAATTCATGGAGGGACTTTTGTACCAACATTGAAACCAACTCAGAGGCGAATAGACTGCGTAAAGTTCTATCGAAAAGTCCCACTGTTCCAACCTTCATCCAGAAACCAGATGGAGACTGGACATCGTCCAGCGGTGAAATGGTCGAACTCCTAATGGAAACGCACTTCACAGTCTGTTCCATGGAGCCACCAACAGCCGAGAGCACCGGGCCTATTTACGACCCTATAGAGGGGCTAATCACCCCCCAGAAAGTCGAATGGGCAATCGGATCCTTCGACCCTTTTAAATCTCCGGGACCTGATAACATCTTTCCCGCTGAACTTCAAATAGCCAGAGGCATTCTCTGTCCTATGCTGTCCGATATCTACACAGCATGTCTTAGGCTACGCCACGTTCCCCACAAATGAACCAAGGCGAAGATAGTCTTCATACCGAAAGGAGGGCGAGTTTCGCACGCAAAACCAAAGGACTTTCGGCCTATAAGCCTTACATCCTTCCTTCTTAAGGTACTGGAAAGAATACTAGATGCGCATCTCGAGGGCTCAACACGCATACTCTAAGGGAAAGTCCGTGGAAACAACACTCCATGCTATCACCACGAAGATAGAAAAAGGACTTGCCTTCAAGGAGTACACGCTGGGAATCTTTCTCGACATTGAAGGATCCTTCAATAACGTACTCCCGCAAGCCGTCATCGAGTCCCTTCAGGGAACGGGACTGGAACCCCAGCTTGTGGAATTCGTTAGTCAGCTCCTGGCAAAGAGAACTATCCAGGCTAATCTGGGTGAGGCCTCAATAGTGCGGTACGCATCTCGGGGCACACCTCAAGGGGGAGTTCTATCCCCTTTACTGTGGAACCTAACCGTTAAAACCTTACTTCTGGAACTGGAAAACACCGGTTGCCAAATCATTGCCTACGCCGACGACATCGCTCTTACGGCCACTGGTAGGCATCTTCAGACACTAACTGAACTGCTCCAGTCGGCTCTGAACCTCGTGGAGGACTGAGCTATGGTAAGCGGCCTTAGCGTAAATCCCTCTAAAACGGAAATGGTCCTTTTCACTAGAAAATACAAAGTACCAGCTTTTACACCACCACGCCTGAACGGGGTCAGGCTCACGCCCTCTCAAGAGGTCAGGTACCTCAGCGTTATCTTGGATAGCAAACTCAACTGGAACAATCATGTTGAGGACAGATCCCGAAAAGCTATCACTGCCCTATATGCATCCAAAGCAGCCGTAGGGAAAAAATGGGGCTTGAACCCCCGGCTGATGCACTGGCTGTACACCGCCGTGGTTGGACCCATCTTCTTTTATGGTGTTGTTGTATGGTGGCCTGCACTAGATTGTAACAGCATCATAGGAAGGATGGGTAGAGTACAGCGTTCTGCGGCGGTGCTTATTACGGGGTCACTTCCATCCACACCTACCAAAGCTCTGGAGGTCATGCTCAATCTACTCCCGGTTGACTTGTACGGTAAACTCCAAGCAAGCTATAGCGCAGTAAGACTGAGCGCTGTTCAACGATGGAATGACACCAGATTTGGACACGCAATGATCTTGGAGACCATACCCCAAAATCTGAAAACCGTGGACTACACCACACCTATATGCCATGGCCCAAATACCAAGTTCTCTACCAAAATCCCTAAGAGGGAGGAATGGGAAGACAGGCATATTCTAGACATACACTCAGACTCCATATTTACAGACGGCTCAAAGCTCAACGGCAAAGTGGGCAGCGGCGTCTACTCGGAGGATCTTTCATTATGCTGAAGCATTAGACTACCCAGCCACTGCAGCGTATTCCAGGCAGAACTTACGGCCATAGAGGAGGCTGCACGCTGGCTTCTATCGAAAAACCGCACATCAACCGATCAAGGCTCTTCAGGGTAGTAACTCTACCTCGAAAGTAGCTCAGGACTGTAGGCAATCGCTCAGTGAATTGTCTTCGAAAGGCTCCACAGCTGTGGTATGGGTTCCAGGCCATAGCGACATTCCTGGAAACTGTGCTGCTGACGAGCTGGCAAGGAAGGCCACGGAGCATACGGAGGATAACCACATCGGGAACATCTCCCCGCCTCTTGCCACGACTAAGCTCTGGCTCCTTCGTGAATTCAACAAAAAGTCCAACTCTAGATGGGCTGCGGAAACGACATGCGAGGTGTCCAGGCAAACTTGGCCCCGCATCTGCAACAACCGAACCGAGTCCATACTCAAACTTGACCAACCCTCCCTTGGTCTGTTGATCGGGACACTGTCTCATGGGTGTGCATGCCAATCACATGGGGGTCCCTTCAAATGATTTCTGTCGCAGCTGTAGGGACGAGGAGGAAATTGAGAGTGTCGAGCACTTCCTCTGCAGCTGCCCCGCACTAGCCAGAACCCAGCTGGAGTGCCTAAGCAGGTGCCTACTCCATGGCCTAGCGGAGTTAGGCTCTGCCGAAATTAGAGACATCCCGCGCTTCATTAAGCGCACAGGGCGGTTCTCTCACTGAACACTTACTCTTAAAGGTAGAAGGGATTTAAGCCCGCTCAGAGGTATAACAATGGGCCAGTCGGCCTTAGTGCGCCTCTCGGCACCGCTGAGAGGCGGCCACCTTAACCTAACCTAAGTGTAAAGTTATATGCACAGCTTTAATAAATAGCTATATATAGTATATAAATTGAGGTCATAGTATAAATGTATATATCACAAAAATTATTGAAATGATATAAAAGTCAATATAAAATGTACATATATCTAAATTGTTGAGGAAAAAATCCTAAAAAATCATATTGAGAACTTCAAAATAAACGCCAAATTCATTTTTAATAAAAAATATTTATATGTAGCAAAATCCTAACAGTAAAATGTTTTCATTCTCACATTGAGCGACGGTTCGTATTTAATTTGCTCTCACATTAACAAATTGAGTAAAGTACAGTCAAACCTGTTTTTATGCGCCACTTTTTTATGCGATTTTTTTTTGTGCGAATTTTTTTGTGCGGATTTCTTTTTTTATGCATTTTGTTTTGTGCGATCCTTTTTTAGTGCGGTACATATACAGGCGGTGTCAAAAGAAAGTGTACACCATAAAATTGCAATTTTCACCAATCACTGCTTCTTTTTGAATAATTTCTCAAATACTTATGAATGTGAGTACTTGTGAATGTGAGTACTTATGAATATGAGTACTTGTGAATGTGAGTACTCATGAATATGAGTAATTGTGAATATGAGTACTTATGCATATGAGTACTTATGAATGTGAGTACTTGTGAATGTGAGTACTTATGAATATGAGTACTTATGAATAGGAGTACTTATGAATATGAGTTCTTATGAATGTGAGTACTTATGAGTAAAAGTACTTTTGAATGTGAGTACTTATGAGTAGAAGTACTTATGAATGTGAGTACTTATGAATGTGAGTTCTTATGAATGTGAGTACTTATGAGTAGAAGTACTTATGAATAGGATTACTTATGAATATGAGTTCTTATGAATGTGAGTACTTATGAGTACTCGTGAATGTGAGTACTTGTGAATGTAAGTACTTATGAGTAGAAGTACTTATGAATAGGATTACTTATGAATATGAGTTCTTATGAATGTGAGTACTTATGAGTACTCGTGAATGTGAGTACTTGTGAATGTAAGTACTTATGAGTACAAGTACTTGTGCATGTGAGTATTTATGAATGTGAGTACTTATGAATAGGAGTACCTATGAATATGAGTTCTTATGAATGTGAGTACTTATGAGTAGAAGTTCTTGTGAATGTAAGTACTTATGAGTACAAGTACTTGTGCATGTGAGTACTTATGAATATGAGTACTTATGAATATGAGTACTTATGAATATGAGTACTTATGAATATGAGTACTTATGAATGTGAGTACTTGTGAATGTGAGTACTTATGAATATGAGTACTTATGAATATGAGTACTCATGAATGTGAGTACTTATGAGTACAAGAACTTGTGAATGTGAGTACTCATGAATATGAGTACTTGTGAATATGAGTACTCATGAATGTAAGTACTTATGAGTACAAGTATTTGTGAATGTGAGTACTCATGAATATGAGTACTTGTGAATGTGAGTACTTATGAATGTAAGTACTTATGAGTACAAGTACTTGTGAATATGAGTACTTGTGAATATGAGTACTCATGAATGTGAGTACTTATGAGTACAAGTACTTGTGAATGTGAGTACTCATGAATATGAGTACTTGTGAATGTGAGTACTTATGAATGTGAGTACTTATGAGTACAAGTACTTGTGAATGTGAGTACTCATGAATGTGAGTACTTGTGAATGTGAGTACTTGTGAATGTAAGTACTTATGAGTACAAGTACTTGTGAATTTGAGTACTCATGAATGTGAGTACTTGTGAATATGAGTACTTGTGAATATGAGTACTCATGAATGTGAGTACTTATGAGTACAAGTACTTGTGAATGTGAGTACTCGTGAATATGAGTACTTGTGAATGTGAGTACTTATGAATGTGAGTACTTATGAGTACAAGTACTTGTGAATGTGAGTACTTGTGAATGTGAGTACTTATGAGTACAAGAACTTGTGAATGTGAGTACTTATGAGTACAAGTACTTGTGAATGTGAGTACTTATGAGTAGAAGTTCTTGTGAATGTAAGTACTTATGAGTACAAGTACTTGTGCATGTGAGTACTTATGAGTACAAGTACTTGTGAATGTGAGTACTCATGAATGTGAGTACTTGTGAATGTGAGTACTTGTGAATGTGAGTACTTGTGAATGTGAGTACTTGTGAATGAGAGTACTTATGATTGTGAGTACTTATGAATATGAGTACTTGTGAATGTGAGTACTTATGAATGTTAGTACTTATGAGTACAAGTACTTGTGAATGTGAGTACTCATGAATGTGAGTACTTTTGAATGAGAGTACTTATGAATGTGAGTACTTATGAATGTGAGTACTTATGAGTACAAGTACTTGTGAATGTGAGTACTTATGAGTAGAAGTTCTTGTGAATGTAAGTACTTATGAGTACAAGTACTTGTGCATGTGAGTACTTATGAGTACAAGTACTTGTGAATGTGGGTACTCATGAATGTGAGTACTTTTGAATGAGAGTACTTATGAATATGAGTACTTATGAATGTTAGTACTTATGAGTACAAGTACTTGTGAATGCGAGTACTCATGAATATGAGTACTTGTGAATATGAGTACTCATGAATATGAGTACTTGTGAATTTGAGTACTTATGAGTACAAGTACTTGTGAATGTGGGTACTCATGAATGTGAGTACTTTTGAATGAGAGTACTTATGAATATGAGTACTTATGAATGTTAGTACTTATGAGTACAAGTACTTGTGAATGTGAGTACTCATGAATATGAGTACTTGTGAATATGAGTACTCATGAATGTGAGTACTTGTGAATGTGAGTACTTATGAATATGAGTACTTGTGAATGTGAGTACTTATGAATATGAGTACTTGTGAATGTGAGTACTTATGAATGTGAGTACTTATGAATATGAGTACTTGTGAATGTGAGTACTTATGAAGGTGAGTACCTATGAGTACAAGTAATGAATGTGAGTACTTGTGAATGAGAGTACTTATGAATATGAGTACTCATGAGTACAAGTACTTGTGCATGTGAGTACTTATGAATATGAGTACTTATGAATATGAGTACTTATGAATATGAGTACTTATGAATATGAGTACTCATGAATATGAGTACTTGTGAATGTGAGTACTTATGAATGTAAGTACTTATGAGTACAAGTACTTATGAATGTGAGTACTTGTGAATGTGAGTACTTATGAATGTGAGTACTCATGAATATGAGTACTTGTGAATGTGAGTACTTATGAATGTGAGTACTCATGAATATGAGTACTTGTGAATATGAGTACTCATGAATGTGAGTACTTATGAGTACAAGTACTTGTGAATGTGAGTACTCATGAATATGAGTACTTATGAATGTGAGTACTTACAAGTACTTGTGAATGTGAGTACTTATGAATGTGATTACTTGTGAATGTGAGTACTTATGAATGTGAGTACTTATGAGTACAAGTACTTGTGAATGTGAGTACTCATGAATGTGAGTACTTGTGAATGAGAGTACTTATGAATGTGAGTACTTATGAATATGAGTACTTGTGAATGTGAGTACTTCTGAATGTAAGTACTTATGAGTACAAGTACTTGTGCATGTGAGTATTTATGAATGTGAGTACTTATGAATAGGAGTACCTATGAATATGAGTACTTGTGAATATGAGTACTCATGAATGTGAGTACTTATGAGTACAAGTACTTGTGAATATGAGTACTCATGAATGTGAGTACTTATGAGTACAAGTACTTGTGAATGTGAGTACTCATGAATATGAGTACTTATGAATGTGATTACTTGTGAATATGAGTACTTATGAATGTGAGTACTTATGAATGTGAGTACTTGCAAGTACTTGTGAATGTGAGTACTTATGAATGTGATTACTTGTGAATGTGAGTACCTATGAATGTGAGTACTTATGAGTACAAGTACTTGTGAATGTGAGTACTCATGAATGTGAGTACTTGTGAATGTGAGTACTTGTGAATGTGAGTACTTATGAATAGGAGTACCTATGAATATGAGTACTTGTGAATATGAGTACTCATGAATGTGAGTACTTATGAGTACAAGTACTTGTGACTGTGAGTACTCATGAATGTGAGTACTTTTGAATGAGAGTACTTATGAATGTGAGTACTTATGAATGTGAGTAGTTATGAGTACAAGTACTTGTGAATGTGAGTACTTGTGAATGTGAGTACTTGTAAATGTGAGTACTTATGAATGTGAGTACTTATGAATGTGATTACTTGTGAATGTGAGTTCTTATGAATGTGAGTACTTATGAGTAGAAGTACTTATGAATAGGATTACTTATGAATATGAGTTCTTATGAATGTGAGTACTTATGAGTACTCGTGAATGTGAGTACTTGTGAATGTAAGTACTTATGAGTAGAAGTACTTATGAATAGGATTACTTATGAATATGAGTTCTTATGAATGTGAGTACTTATGAGTACTCGTGAATGTGAGTACTTGTGAATGTAAGTACTTATGAGTACAAGTACTTGTGCATGTGAGTATTTATGAATGTGAGTACTTATGAATAGGAGTACCTATGAATATGAGTTCTTATGAATGTGAGTACTTATGAGTAGAAGTTCTTGTGAATGTAAGTACTTATGAGTACAAGTACTTGTGCATGTGAGTACTTATGAATATGAGTACTTATGAATATGAGTACTTATGAATATGAGTACTTATGAATATGAGTACTTATGAATGTGAGTACTTGTGAATGTGAGTACTTATGAATATGAGTACTTATGAATATGAGTACTCATGAATGTGAGTACTTATGAGTACAAGAACTTGTGAATGTGAGTACTCATGAATATGAGTACTTGTGAATATGAGTACTCATGAATGTAAGTACTTATGAGTACAAGTATTTGTGAATGTGAGTACTCATGAATATGAGTACTTGTGAATGTGAGTACTTATGAATGTAAGTACTTATGAGTACAAGTACTTGTGAATATGAGTACTTGTGAATATGAGTACTCATGAATGTGAGTACTTATGAGTACAAGTACTTGTGAATGTGAGTACTCATGAATATGAGTACTTGTGAATGTGAGTACTCATGAATGTGAGTACTTGTGAATGTGAGTACTTGTGAATGTAAGTACTTATGAGTACAAGTACTTGTGAATTTGAGTACTCATGAATGTGAGTACTTGTGAATATGAGTACTTGTGAATATGAGTACTCATGAATGTGAGTACTTATGAGTACAAGTACTTGTGAATGTGAGTACTCGTGAATATGAGTACTTGTGAATGTGAGTACTTATGAATGTGAGTACTTATGAGTACAAGTACTTGTGAATGTGAGTACTTGTGAATGTGAGTACTTGTGAATGTGAGTACTTATGAGTACAAGAACTTGTGAATGTGAGTACTTATGAGTACAAGTACTTGTGAATGTGAGTACTTATGAGTAGAAGTTCTTGTGAATGTAAGTACTTATGAGTACAAGTACTTGTGCATGTGAGTACTTATGAGTACAAGTACTTGTGAATGTGAGTACTCATGAATGTGAGTACTTGTGAATGTGAGTACTTGTGAATGTGAGTACTTGTGAATGTGAGTACTTGTGAATGAGAGTACTTATGATTGTGAGTACTTATGAATATGAGTACTTGTGAATGTGAGTACTTATGAATGTTAGTACTTATGAGTACAAGTACTTGTGAATGTGAGTACTCATGAATGTGAGTACTTTTGAATGAGAGTACTTATGAATGTGAGTACTTATGAATGTGAGTACTTATGAGTACAAGTACTTGTGAATGTGAGTACTTATGAGTAGAAGTTCTTGTGAATGTAAGTACTTATGAGTACAAGTACTTGTGCATGTGAGTACTTATGAGTACAAGTACTTGTGAATGTGGGTACTCATGAATGTGAGTACTTTTGAATGAGAGTACTTATGAATATGAGTACTTATGAATGTTAGTACTTATGAGTACAAGTACTTGTGAATGTGAGTACTCATGAATATGAGTACTTGTGAATATGAGTACTCATGAATATGAGTACTTGTGAATTTGAGTACTTATGAGTACAAGTACTTGTGAATGTGGGTACTCATGAATGTGAGTACTTTTGAATGAGAGTACTTATGAATATGAGTACTTATGAATGTTAGTACTTATGAGTACAAGTACTTGTGAATGTGAGTACTCATGAATATGAGTACTTGTGAATATGAGTACTCATGAATGTGAGTACTTGTGAATGTGAGTACTTATGAATATGAGTACTTGTGAATGTGAGTACTTATGAATATGAGTACTTGTGAATGTGAGTACTTATGAATGTGAGTACTTATGAATATGAGTACTTGTGAATGTGAGTACTTATGAAGGTGAGTACCTATGAGTACAAGTAATGAATGTGAGTACTTGTGAATGAGAGTACTTATGAATATGAGTACTTGTGCATGTGAGTACTTATGAATATGAGTACTTATGAATATGAGTACTTATGAATATGAGTACTTATGAATATGAGTACTCATGAATATGAGTACTTGTGAATGTGAGTACTTATGAATGTAAGTACTTATGAGTACAAGTACTTATGAATGTGAGTACTTGTGAATGTGAGTACTTATGAATGTGAGTACTCATGAATATGAGTACTTGTGAATGTGAGTACTTATGAATGTGAGTACTCATGAATATGAGTACTTGTGAATATGAGTACTCATGAATGTGAGTACTTATGAGTACAAGTACTTGTGAATGTGAGTACTCATGAATATGAGTACTTATGAATGTGAGTACTTACAAGTACTTGTGAATGTGAGTACTTATGAATGTGATTACTTGTGAATGTGAGTACTTATGAATGTGAGTACTTATGAGTACAAGTACTTGTGAATGTGAGTACTCATGAATGTGAGTACTTGTGAATGAGAGTACTTATGAATGTGAGTACTTATGAATATGAGTACTTGTGAATGTGAGTACTTCTGAATGTAAGTACTTATGAGTACAAGTACTTGTGCATGTGAGTATTTATGAATGTGAGTACTTATGAATAGGAGTACCTATGAATATGAGTACTTGTGAATATGAGTACTCATGAATGTGAGTACTTATGAGTACAAGTACTTGTGAATATGAGTACTCATGAATGTGAGTACTTATGAGTACAAGTACTTGTGAATGTGAGTACTCATGAATATGAGTACTTATGAATGTGATTACTTGTGAATATGAGTACTTATGAATGTGAGTACTTATGAATGTGAGTACTTGCAAGTACTTGTGAATGTGAGTACTTATGAATGTGATTACTTGTGAATGTGAGTACCTATGAATGTGAGTACTTATGAGTACAAGTACTTGTGAATGTGAGTACTCATGAATGTGAGTACTTGTGAATGTGAGTACTTGTGAATGTGAGTACTTATGAATAGGAGTACCTATGAATATGAGTACTTGTGAATATGAGTACTCATGAATGTGAGTACTTATGAGTACAAGTACTTGTGACTGTGAGTACTCATGAATGTGAGTACTTTTGAATGAGAGTACTTATGAATGTGAGTACTTATGAATGTGAGTACTTATGAGTACAAGTACTTGTGAATGTGAGTACTTGTGAATGTGAGTACTTGTAAATGTGAGTACTTATGAATGTGAGTACTTATGAATGTGATTACTTGTGAATATGAGTACTTGTGAATATGAGTACTCATGAATGTGAGTACTTATGAGTACAAGTACTTGTGAATGTGAGTACTCATGAATGTGAGTACTTTTGAATGAGAGTACTTATGAATGTGAGTACTTATGAATGTGAGTACTTATGAGTACAAGTACTTGTGAATGTGAGTACTCATGAATGTGAGTACTTATGAGTACAAGTACTTGTGAATGTGAGTACTTGTGAATGTGAGTACTTATGAATGTGAGTACTTATGAATGTGATTACTTGTGAATGTGAGTACTTATGAATATGAGTACTTGTGAATGTGAGTACTTATGAATGTGAGTACTTATGAATATGAGTACTTATGAATGTGAGTACTTATGAAGGTGAGTACCTATGAGTACAAGTAATGAATGTGAGTACTTATGAATATGAGTACTTGTGAATGTGAGTACTTATGAGTACAAGTACTTGTGAATGTGATTACTTATGAGTACAAGTACTTGTGAAAGTGAGTACTTATGAATATGAGTACTCATGAAAGTGAGTACTTATGAATGTGTGTACTTGTGAATGAGAGTACTTATGAATGTGAGTACTTATGAGTACAAGTACTTGTGAATGTGAGTACTCATGAATGTGAGTACTTGTGAATGTGAGTACTTATGAATATGAGTAGATACTTATGAATGTGAGTACTTATGAATGTGAGTACTTGTGAATGTCAGTACTTATGAATATGAGTACTTATGAATGTGAGTACTTATGAGTACAAGTACTTGTGAATGTGAGTACTTATGAGTACAAGTACTTGTGAATGTGAGTACTCATGAATGTAAGTGCAGTCAAACCTGTTTTTATGCGCCACTTTTTTATGCGATTTTTTTTTGTGCGAATACACCATAAAATTGCAATTTTCACCAATCACTGCTTCTTTTTGAATAACTTCTCAAATTTTTTATAAAAGTATTCATTAAAATACAGTTTTTACTTTTAAAGTTAAAGCTCAAAAGTTTTTTCAAAATTCAGGAAAATTCGACAAACTTTCAACAAAATTTGAAGCGGCTTAAGATGTGTATCATTTTATAGTAAAATTCAACGAGCTACAAAACTGCATATTCAAAAAAAATCTAAAAATTTTGTGCAAAAAGTTTGAAATTTTGTAGAAAGTTTGTCGAATTTTCCTGAATTTTGAAAAAACTTTTGAGCTTTAACTTTGAAAGTACAAACTGTATATGTATGAATAGTTTTATAAAAAATTTGCGAAATTATTCAAAAAGAAAATTTCAATTTTATGGTGTACATTTTCTTTTGACACCGCCTGTATATGTACCGCACAAAAAAAGGATCGCACAAAACAAAACGCATAAAAAAAGAAATCCGCACAAAAAAAATCGCATAAAAAAGGTGCGATTATTTTTACACGGTCCCTATCCCCCGCATAAAAAGAGGTTTGACTGTATACACTTGCGTCGGCGCGTCTGTCCAATTTCATTTTGACCGAGCGTTGCCATCCCTTACGCAATTTCTCACCAAAATCTTGGCAAAAAATTTAAATTTGTTTTCAACATATTGACTGCTGATTGGAGAATAACCCTATTTCAAAAATTTTTTAATACTTTTCCACAAATTGAACCACTTACATAATGTACTTTAATAATGTAATAATTTTCTCGTTAAATATCTTTAACTATTTTTAAATACTTTCTGGATCCGAGTGTTATTTTTCTGTTGTGCAAAAAGAGATGTAAATCTTACTGTACTAATATTTAAGTAAGAATAAATTGAAATTGAAATTGAAAATGTCCTGTCTTAGAATTTGTTTCAATAAGGGCGTTATCGGATATATAATAATGAAATATTGAATACAATTTTTAAATAGAGAGTTTTATTTTTTAGTAGAAATATAATATTATTAGTCTCTGCTATTCATGTCATCCAAACTTTTAATTCTTTTTTGAAAACGCAATCAAACTTCTATTTTTTGCAAAATTCTCTAATAAAAACGAGATTTGAACGCATTCATGGTCACTATTTTCGGTTAGTTCTTTAGATGCATCGTAAGACATTTGTTTTAAAAATATGTCGCAGGTTTTACTGCAAAAAATTAGTTCAAAGGTACAATTTTTCTTGAAAACACGACAAAACTTTTGTTTTTATTTATTTTTTTTCTTAAAAACGCAATCAAACTTCTATATTTGGTAAAATTCTATAATGAAAATGAGATTCAAAGTCATTCGCGACCACTATTTTCGGCCGGGTATTTATATGCATCCTAAAATCCTGAAAAAGCTGTGTGTTTATGTTTAAATGTAAACTTTTACTGTTCATAAAACCTTATAATAAAAAATTTGAAGTAAAAAGAAAGCAGAGTCAAAGTAGGTAAGAGCGTCGTTGAGTCGGGTTTGCTAAACTGGATTTGTAATATGCTCCCGGTAAATGGATTACAAAAAATACTGCCTGTATACTAACAACGAAAAAATTACAATATGGCAACCATGTCTAAACGGTGGACATAGGTAGGTAGGTAGGTGGAATGGCTGCGACCCAGGTCGCCCAAGTAGCTTTTAGAAGCCGTTTTGATGCCATAAAATACTCGTTTAAACCTACTTATGTAGTATGGATATCTGTTACAACCAACCAGAGTTGTTGATAAACTCGAGGATATTTGGGATCCCTATCTCGGATATACGATCCAAGCTCCCCAAAAAGGGGCTCCCAAAGGATTTCATTCGCCTTCCCGCTAGAGCCGGGCATTCACACAGGAAATGCTCAACGGTCTCTTTGGCATCGCTGTCGTCGCAGCTCCTGCAGTGATCCCGGTGCGGAATTCCCATTTTTTCCGCATGCGTGCCTATCGCCCAGTGACCTGTGAAGACTGCTATGAGTTTGTGAGTGCTAATTCTTGACCTGCTTAGAAGACTCCTCGTCCTCTTTTCGCTATAGTCTGGCCAGGTGGATCTTGATATTGCACAACTAGTGGTGTTACTCCATCTCAATTGTGCTTTGTTCCGGTAATATTTATGGATGTTTCCCTTGGCTACTGCTAAGGGTACCCCTATATCTACATTGATTACTTCCTCATTTTCGTCCGATGAGCCGCTGCGTGCCAGCTCATCGGCTTTCTCATTACCTTCGATACCCCTATGGCCCGGAACCCAGGTAATGGATAGTTCAATGTTAGTTAGTGCAGCCAAGATCTGCTTACATGCGTGCACCACGTTCGAACTAGTGTGTGGTGCTGCTATTGCCTTTATTGCTGCTTGGCTGTCTGAAAAGATAGTGACTTTACCAGTTGTGTTCAGGTCCTTGAGTGATCTGCCGGCCTGCAAGATCGCAAGAACCTCAGCTTGAAACACACTGCAATGCGATGGGAGTCTGAATGATACGGCAATGTCCAGGGACCCCGAGAAGACGCCGGCCCCCACCCCTGAGTCCATCTTGGACCCGTCGGTGTAGACTTGGATGCCGCTGTCATCTTCGACCCTGCCCCTTTTCCAATCATTCCTACTCGGAATTGAAGTAAAAGTACTACTCTCAAACGCCAGTTTGTGAGGATAGAAGTCGGTTATGGCATTTATAGTGCCAGCTGGAAGATGGTTGAGAATGCTACTGTGACCCTGCTGAGCATCCCTAAAACACCTGGACTCCCTGAGTCTGAGTGCGGTTTGAGCCGATGTACTCAGTATGTGTAAGTCTATTGGAAGAAGGTTCAGAATCGGATCCAAGGCCGCAGTGGGACAGGTGCGCAAGGCTCCGGTGGCACCAACACATGCCGCCCGCTGAACCTTCTGTAGGCTGATGAGGTTATAGTTCTTCCGAAGAGCTTCCCACCATACTACAGATCCATAGGTCAGCACAGGCCGCACCACCGCCTCGTACAACCATAGCACCATCCTTGGCCTTAGACCCCATTTTTTACCAAACATTGATTTGCAGGCATAGAAAGCGACGCAGGCCTTCCGCACCCGCTCTTCAATGCACGCCTTCCAATTTAACTTACAGTCAATTATGAGCCCAAGATATTTAGTGGTAGCAGATAGGGATAGCCGCTGGCCATTTAATTTCGGTAGTTCGAAAGTAGGCGGCTTGTACTTCCTTGTGAAGAGTAGTAGATCCGTCTTCTCCGGATTCAGCCTGAGGCCACAATCATGTGCCCACCTACTTAGTCTTGCCAACGTTCTTTCCATGATTTCGCTCATCACGGAAGGGAAGGGACCCTAGACTAGGATCGCCACGTCGTCGGCGTACGCCACGATTTTTGTCCCACTTGTGGTGAGTTTTATTAGTATGTCGTTCATAGTGAGGAGCCATAGCAGAGGTGATAGTACTCCGCCGTGCGGTGTGCCTCTACATATCTGCTTCCTAACTTTTGCCCCTCCTAGCTCGGCGGATATTTCTCGGTTAAGGAGTAGGGTCGTGATCCAATTCCTTATTGGCTCCTCCACCCCTACCCTTACGAGTGCAGCTGATATCGCATCGGCTCTCACGTTGTTAAAGGCGCCCTCCACATCAACGAACGCGGCCAGAGTAAATTCTTTGTATAATAGTGACTTCTCGACTGTTCGCACCACCTCGTGTAGTGCGGTCTCTGTGGATTTCCCCCTCAGATACGCGTGCTGCGCTTCCGAGAAGGTGGTATCCTGAAGAAGCCCCCGTATATGGATATCTAGTAATCTCTCGAAGGTTTTTAACACAAAGGATGTGAGGCTTATCGGCCGAAAGTCCTTGGCCACCTCATGTCCTCTTCTGCCAGATTTGGGAATGAAAACCACCCTCGTTTCTTTCCACGTGGACGGGATGTGGTTATGAATGATGCATGCTGCGAAGATCTCCTTCAGTTCCTTAACCAAAGATGCTTGAGTCTTCTGCAGCATAATGGGAAGTATTCCATCTACTCCCGCTGATTTATAAGGTGAGAAGCTGTTAATTGCCCAGGCAATTTTGTCTTCTGCTAAAATTTTGTCTATCAAAGAGGTCGGTGCCTCCAGTTGCGCCACCCTTCTTCTCTGCTCCAGCTCTCCAGAACCATCCGGAAAGTGAGCTCCTATTAGGATGTCAAGGGTTTAAGCTGATGACCCTGCCCATGTCCCATCAGCGCGTTTGACGAACGTCTTGTTTGTGTGGCTCCTGGAGAGGATCTTTCCGAGCCTTGCTGAGTCCTTCGTGGACTCGATTGACTCACAGTGTTCCTGCCAGGATTTCGTTTTCGCTGTTCTTACTGCTTTTTTGTACTCTCTCAAGCAGATCTTATACTCTTGGAAGTCCTTCCTAGAGTAGCAGTCATTAAAGACCCTCCTGAGATTCACCTTAGGTCGCCAAGGTTCTCATCCCACCACGGTGGGAAGGTCTTTTTGCTTCTGGATATCGGACAGGCAGCTTTGTAGGCTACCTGAAAGCTTTTCTCTAGAGACCTAACTCGATCGTCCAGGCAGTTGCTAGATTGTATGGATTTTTTATTTCTACTGAGCCTATTACTGACTATCTTGTCAAATAGACCCCACGAAGTTCGCTTCGGGTTCCTCTAGGGTTTTCTTATCTCCCTCTGCCATTATTTTATGGTCAGATAGAGATAGACGCTTGGACACCTCCCAATTCCTTATCACAAGATCCTGGGAGTCAGATTTCATAGTAATATCCAGGACTTCTTCCCACCCCGCAAAGTTCTCTGAACTTGGAAAAGCAAAGGTGGGAGAGCTGCCCGTGTTACATATATATAGGTTATTCGATAGTAAGAAATCAAAAAGAGACTCACCCCGTTCGTTCGTTTCGCTACTGCCCCACATCGTGTGTCTGGCGTTGGCGTCACAGCCCAAAAGAGTTGCCTCCTTATTCTCATCATTTTTTCCGATCAACTGTTGTACTTCCGCTGGAGGTGCCGGTCGATCGTGAGCCATATACGCAGAGGCGATCGTTAAGCTACGACCGCCTCGTGACTCAATCCTGACCACCGTTAGATCAAAAGTGCTGAAATTAGGTAAAAAGAAAGCATTAATAGTATCCCTAACTAGGATGCAAGCCCCCGGTTTACCTTCTCCAAGTGTGTAGAACAGATTGTATCCCCTGGCGTTGAGGCCCCTGACCTTGGAACGCCACACCCAGGGTTCCTGCACCAGGCAGATGTCGATGTCCTCCTCCCTGAGGAGGACCTGAGGGTTGTCCGAGGCGATCTTGGAGTGTTGCAGGTTGATTTGTGCCGCCCTAATCATCGGACTTGGGAGGCACACCCGCAGTTTTACCGGAGGTTGCCGGAGCGCTATCTCCAGCCGGCCCTGCCAAACGAAGCCCCTCCAGGAGCTTGTTGGCGTCTTCAACCTCCTCCAGGTTGTTATCAGGTGCTACCGCTGCCGGGAAAATCTTCAGCTTGGCGTTCCTGACGCCGAACTTCAGCTTATTCCCCCTCTCCTCGAGTGCCCCCCGGGACTCATTGGAGATCAGCAGTAGCGCTGGCTGGCTGTTCCTTTGCTGCTCCTCGATCTTAAGAACAGCCCAGTCGTCCATCGGGACACCTGGGTTCTGCATTTTTAGGCACTGGATTATCCTCCCCTCATCCAGCTTCATCTTGGGCAACCAGATGCGTGCCCGGGGTCTCCTGGGAATCTCCGAAGCCAAGATGATCTTAATCTTAAGACCATCAGATGCGTTGCTTATCTTGGCAACACACCTCTCCAAGAATTCCCTTGAGAAGCCGTCCGCGCATTTGATCACCCGACAGCCTCGGCAAATCTCCTCACAGTTGAAGACGGGCACTGGGGTTTGGTTCTCCATGAGGTACTCGACGACCATCTCAGACAGACGTCCCTCTATGGAGCTCCAAGCCGCCAGTACTTGCCTCCCACTAACCCCCCCAGCATCGACCAGTGCAACCTGGAGGTGATCTCTGACCACCTCGCTGTAGGTATTCCTGGCCGCTGCTGCAGCACTAGTGGAAGGGCCCTCATGCTGTTGGCCGAATTTGCCCTTCTTGACATCGCGCTCGTTCACCTCGTGTGATCGATTGCGCTTTGCTGATACTTTCGGTTTGGATGGTTGTTGCTGTGGCTGGGCCGCTGGCTTATTGGTATGGCTGCTCTCGTAGTCCCTGACCACTGCCTCGCACCATACCCTGTCCTCTGCGTCTCGCGCGTGGACCTCACCAGCCTCTTCATTCCGTCTGATTTTCTTCAGAATGAAGACAGCCCTGTGGTACTTGGCTCGCTCCAACGTACCCGAAGATTTTTTTGATCTTTTGGAAGCCACTGTGGCTGGTGCGCTTCCTTTCCCCTTATTTGGGTTAGGAGGGAGGGTACTATGGCTGGTACCCCTGCCCCCCCCTTCCACGGTTATCTTTTGGCTTGGGATGACCGGGGTACTATGGCTGGTACCCCTGTCCTCCCTTATGCTGACGCTCCCCTGGCTGCTAGCCAGGAGTTCGTCCTCCGAGAGCGTTCCCAGAACGCTCTCCTCTTCCCCACCTCTCTTGTCATCGGTTTTTTTTTAATTTTTATTTTCCATATGGTTCCCACGAGTATAGCTGGAAAGGGTTCGTCCGCCCCGGCAGAGCCAGTATACCGGGGTAAGGCACTTATACAACCGACCTTGGCCGGGCGTCGGAGGGGACCGTAAGCGATCAGCTATGCAATAACCACCCGCTGATCATCCAGCCCTCGGCACGGGTACCTCAACACCTTGGCTTAGGGTGGTGTTGGTACAGCAATCTCCACTTCCCCCGCAACAGCGAGCGCGATGAACTTTCAGAGAACACCAAACCCGAAGCTGTGGGGGGAGTGAAGCCTTCCTCTTAGTTCATCTCATATTAAAATCCCTACCAGAGGGACACCAATACGATACTTAAGCCCCTTCGCCACGGCACGGCGACCAACATGAAGAGGGCGGTGGACATAACTCCTGAGAATCTGTGGCTTTGAGATTGCGAATAACAATCGCATGCAAAGCAAATGAAATAAACGAAAGAAATAATTACAGCTTATGTCGCTCAATCAGTAACCATTATCTATATATTAATAGGCTTACATTTTTTCCATACAATCAATTGCCAGAGTGTGTCTCATAAAAACATGCATAATTCCAATTATTATATATTTTGATATCTTTTCATGGGCCAGGATCTTTGCTTAGGCACATCATATTTAACAAAAAATGCTTCATTAATTTGTAATAATTCATAAAAGCTTTCACCACAAGCCAAATCTGTTAACTACAGTATCTGACTGTTTTACAGTACATACAGCAGTGGCGCAGGTGATAAGCGTGCCGGCTTTGATGCGTGCGTTCGCAGGTTCAAGCACGGGTTCAGGGCAGGTTAAGTTTTTTTTGATAAACTTTTTGTCATAATATTCTTGTTTTACATTTATCATATTTGTAACCCACTATTTCAAAATTTTTTTTTTGTTGTGACCTCTATCTTTAAAGTGAAAAAATCAAATTTTTTGAAAAAAAGCTTAAAAATTATTCCAATTTATCATTATTTCTCTTTTTATTTTATTTTATAAATATATCGTATTTAATATACAAAAAGCAAAAACACTGTTTGTAGCTTCTTCAATTTTGTATTTACGAAGTAGTTGGAAATCGCGTTAATTCTCCTAAAGACATCAACTATTTTCTTCCTAAAAAATTTAATTTGTAACAGAGTCGACATATAACGGGAATTCTTATATTTGCAACCTAATATTTTTCTGTTTATGACATCTTTCTTGTAGTGAAAAAACCCAAATTTTTTGAAAAATAGCTAAAAAATTATTACAATTTATATTTTTTAAGAAATATATCTTATTTAATATACAAAAAGTAAAAACACAGTTTGTAGCTTCTTCAATTTTATATTTACGAAATAGGTAGAAATCGTAGTCATTTGATTAAAGACATCAACTATTTTCTTCCTTAAAATTTTAATTTGTAAAAGAGCCTACATATAACCGGATTCCTTACATATTTAGGCTAAATTGGGCCAGTTAAGATATGTGTTTTCAATATTTCTGAGTTGAAGTTTACGAAAAAACCAGAAACCATCTTATTTTGATGTTACAATATTCTCCCGCTATACGGACTTCAAAAAATCCACAAATAAAGGAAAAATTGAGAAAACTGTCTTTATACCCAAAAAAAAACATAATTTGGAAACCGGCTAATGTTAAGAAGTTTGCGGAATCTCAAAATGAACGTTGATTCGTTTCAATCCATATGGCTATGTATGTATGTATATTCTTAGCGGTGGAAATATTTGCTGAACCTTTAGCGCTTAGGTATAGCATTTGACATGATATATTCATGTATACAAATAGCGCATGTGTAGTTGCCTCGGGTGGGACGCGTGCGTTCCATGGTTCGAGCCTAGCTTCGGACATACAATTTTTTTTTCCTCTTTCATATTGGCTATTTTTTTTTGCAGGGAAATAACTAAAATGTATCATAACACATAGAGTACATACTTAAATTTGTAGTTTTATGCATTTGTTTAAGGAACTAGCTTTTTCTTAATTGATATAGGACTAAGGGTAACCATAACACAATATGTAGGTACTTACATAGTTTTATTCATTTTTTTAAGGAATTTGCGTTTTTCTAATTAACACAGGACTAAGGGTAAAGTTATATGCACAGCTTTAATAAATACATATAGCTATGTATATATATAAGTTGAGGTCATAGTATATATGTATATATCACAAAAAATTATTGAAATGATATAAAAGTCAATATAAAATGTACTTATATTGTACATACTATATCTAAATTGTTGAGGAAAAAACCCTAAAAAATCCAAAATGGAAACCGGCCTAATGCTCATATTGAGAACTTAAAAATAAACGCCAAATTCATTTTTAATAAAAAATATGTATATGTAGCGAGATCCTAACGGTAAAATGTTTTTATTCTCACATTGAGCGACGGTTCGTATTTCAAAGCACCCATGACCGCCTTATAATTCAAAATTTGAAGTAAAAATAAAGCAGAGTCAAAATAGGTAAGAGCGTCGTTGGGTCGGATTTGCTAAACTGAATTTGTAATATGCTCCCGGTAAATGGATTACAAAAGATACTGCCTGTATACCAACGAAAAAATTACAATATGGCAACCATGTCTAAACGGTGGACATAACTCATGAGCATCTGTGGCTTTGAGATTGCGAATAACAATCGCATGCAACGCAAATGAAATAAACGAAAGAAATAATTACAGCTTATGTCGCTCAATCAGTAACCATTATCTATATAATAATAGGCTAACAGTCTCCCCATAGTAACTTTCGCAACCCAACTTCATATAGTATTTATAAATAGATCCCTATAAAAGTTATATTGCCATCTTGGTATGGACTATTTCTGCTGTCTCGCAAAAAAAAAATTTTGAAAATTATGCTTTGTTTATTTGTTATTAAGCAAAAAAGAAGTCTACAAACTCTCCAGCTATTTTGTGATCTCCAACAGCACTATACAACACTATTCAGCACTGTTATAAAAATAATTCATAAAAGTTTTCACCAAAAGCCAAAGCTGTTTACTACAGCATCTGTACTTTTTTTACATACAGCAGTGGCGCAGGTGGTAAGCTTGGCGGCTATGATGCGTGCGTTCGCAGGTTCAAGCGCGGGTTCAGGGCAGGTCAAGTTTTTTTTTTTTTACTAAATTGAATTTGCCTTGAAACATATGAACACTTTTTATCATAATATTTTTTTTTTACATTTATCATATTTGTAACCCAATATTTCAATATTTTTCTGTTTATGACCTCTATCTTGGAGAGAAAAAATCAAATTTTTTGAAAAAAAGCTAAAAATTTGTTCCAATTTATTAATATTTCTCTTTGTTTAATTTTGTTTCAAGAAATCTATATATATAAAAATGGTGGGAAAAAATGTATAGTAACTCATCAATTGAGAACGGCTGGACCGATTTGGCTGACATTTTTTGTCAGTTCTTGGAAATTGCTAGGAGAAGGAAAAGTCAGACAAAGTCACATGCTTTAGGCGAGATGGCGTCCAAAGTACTCAACCGATTTTTATGAAATTTTCAAAGTATATTCTTGGGATCATGGATTAAAGCATAGGCTATATTAATTTTTGGGAAAGTGGGCGTTACCACGACCCAGGCTATATCAAATTTTAATTTTTCATAACTCTGAACATATTTGGTCCAAATTAATGGTTTGGATAAGTGTGTCCTTTGGTCAAGATTTATATAATTTTGGAAAAGTGGGCGGTGCCACGACCACATTTTTTGTGTTTTGTTTGCACTTTAGTTATGTCAAAGGTTTATGGCCGATCTCTTTTGCGATCTCTTGTGTACGATTTAGGCTATATTAATTTATGGAAAAGTGGGAGGTGCCACACCCCCAGGCTATAAAATACTGCGGAAAAGTCGGAAAATTGATGAAAACGGTCCAGCCGTTCTCAATTGATGAATTACTGTATATTTTTCACACCATTTGACAAAGTCACATGCTTTAGGCGAGATGGCGTCCAAAGTACTCAACCAATTTTTATGAAATTTTCAAAGTATATTCTTGGGATCATGGGTTAAGGCATAGGCTATATTAATTTTTGGGAAAGTGGGCGGTACCACGACCCAGGCTATATCAAATTTCAATTCTTCATAACTCTGAACATATTTGGTCCAAATTAATGGTTTGGATAAGTGTGTCCTTTGGTTAAGATTTATATAATTTTGGAAAAGTGGGCGGTGCCACGACCACATTTTTTGTGTTTTGTTTGTACTTCAATTATGTCCAAAGTTTATGCCCGATCCCTTTTAGACTTTCCAGATCGGTTCAGAAGATTGTTGTGTACGATTTAGGCCCCCAGGCTATATCAAGTTTTAATTCTTCATAACTCTGAACATATTTGGTATAAATGAATGATTTTAATTTTGGAAAAGTGGGATGTGCCACGCCCACATTTTTTGTGTTTCGTTTTTACTTCAATTATGTCCAAAGTTTATGGCCGATCTCTTTTAAACTTTCCCAATACGTTAAAAGCTTTGTTAGGTATGACCGAAGCTACATATATATGTAAATTTTTTTAAAAGTGGGCAGGTCCAAACCTACAAGCTAAGTAATATTTCAATTCTTTATATCCCTGCATGTATCTGCTTTAGTGAAATTTTAACGTTCATACATATGTTCATTAATCTTAATGAATGCACCTCATTTTTTATGGTTGGTATTGCAATTTATACATATCTGGAGTATTAAACGGTGTACAGCAATGTTTAAAGACAGTCTAAATAGAATAGGATAGAACTAAATAAATACTATCTATTAGGAGTGGGATTTTTTGCGAATAATATTCCAATAAACACTATTCGAATAAACGAATAAAAATATTCGTTGCAAAAAATTCGAATAGTATTTATTCGAATTTTTTTATTCGTTTATTCGAATATTATTATTCGTTTATTCGAATAGTGTAATCCCACTCCTAATAGATAGTATTTATTTAGTTCTATCCTATTCTATTTAGACTGTCTTTAAACATTGCTGTACACCGTTTAATACTTCAGATATGTATAAATTGCAATAACAACCATAAAAAATGAGGTGCATTATGAACATATGTATGAACGTTAAAATTTCACTAAAGCAGATACATGCAGGGATATAAAGAATTGAAATATTACTTAGCTTGTAGGCTTGGACCTGCCCACTTTTAAAAAAATTTACATATATATGTAGCTTCGGTCATACCTAACAAAGCTTTTAACGTATTGGGAAAGTTTAAAAGAGATCGGCCATAAACTTTGGACATAATTGAAGTAAAAACGAAACACAAAAAATGTGGGCGTGGCACATCCCACTTTTCCAAAATTATATAAATCTTGATCTAAAAATCATTCATTTATACCAAATATGTTCAGAGTTATGAAGAATTAAAATTTGATATAGCCTTTGTAGTGGTACCGCCCACTTTCCCAAAAATTAATATAGCCTATGCTTTAACGCTTGATCCCAAGAATATACTTTGAAAATTTCATACAAATCGGTTGAGTACTTTGGACGCCATCTCGCCTAAAGCATGTGACTTTGTCAAATGGTGTGAAAAATGTATATTTAGTAATTCATCAATTGAGAACGGCAGGACCGATTTCTCCAATTTTCCGACTTTTCCGCAGGCTTTTCCCAAAATTTTCTTTCGTAAAAACCTTCTCCTAGCAATTACGAAGAACTGAAAAAAAAATTTGAGCCAAATCGGTCCAGGCGTTCTCAATTTATGAATTGCTATACATTTTTACCACCATTTTTATATATATAGATTTCTTGAAACAAAATTAAACAAAGACAAATATTTGTAAGTTTTTGCAAGCTCGAGACCAAATAAACAATAATTCGTAATGAATTTAATTGTCAGTTTTTTGGGAAAAATTGATAATTGGAGAAAAATTGCAAAGGAAAATCAACAGCGGCTTTGGTGCAGACACGGGTTCGCATCCCAGTGTCCGAAAAGGGATCTGATGATGAGCCTGGAAACTCTGAAACATGTAATCCTATCCATCGCTGTTGATTTTCCTTTGCAATTTTTCTCCAATTATCAATTTTTCCCAAAAAACTGACAACTAAATTCATTACGAATTATTGTTTATTTGGTCTCGAGCTTGCAAAAACTTACAAATATGTAAACAAAATAGACCGCAAAAATCCAACAAAGATAAATATTAATAAATTGGAACAAATTTTTAGCTTTTTTTCAAAAAATTTGATTTTTTCTCTCCAAGATAGAGGTCATAAACAGAAAAATATTGAAATATTGGGTTACAAATATGATAAATGTAAAAAAAAAATATTATGATAAAAAGTGTTCATATATTTCAAGGCAAATTCAATTTAGTAAAAAAAAAAGCTTGACCTGCCCTGAACCCGTGCTTGAACCTGCGAACGCACGCATCATAGCCGCCAAGCTTACCACCTGCGCCACTGCTGTATGTAAAAAAAGTACAGATGCTGTAGTAAACAGCTTTGGCTTTTGGTGAAAACTTTTATGAATTATTTTTATAACAGTGCTGAATAGTGTTGTATAGTGCTGTTGGAGATCACAAAATAGCTGGAGAGTTTGTAGACTTCTTTTTTGCTTAATAACAAATAAACAAAGCATAATTTCCATAATTGACCATACCTACATACATACATACATATGTATGTAAGTACATTTATATGAGTATTTAACAAAAAATAGGAAGCAGGTAGTATTATTTGTGTATGTTGCTTTACGCAAATTTAACTATTTACACATGTGAACATGAAAGATCGGCACGAACCCGTCCTTTTGTTACTATAATAAACAGTATACATAATGAATTTTGGCCCTGGCATCTCTTGATTAAACACACCGCTCTTCTGGCAAGAATAGGTTCAACAAAAATGGGCACAAAAACTGTGAATGAGGTCTTGTCTGGGACCATCCTAAATGTCGAACTACGTTTTCAGTAAAATCGGGGCTGCTCGTTTATGATATTATTTTTATGGTAAGTGGCAATAAAAAGATTTTCTTACCATTGAGACACTAGAAACCATGCAATATTTTCTGGTATGTAAAAAGCTTCTGGCAGATCGGGGTAAGTTTATATAATTTTTCAAAAATGTACCAAAAACATGATTTTGTGATTTCGGCCAACTTTGAAAATCTGTATAAAATAATTGCGACATACTACAATTTTTTCTTATCTTAGATAGTTGTTATATGTTTGAGTTGTAGTTCATGACTGTTTTATTATAATTCATTTCTCTTTATGTATGTTACAGGTTATTGTTACAGGGATGTATTTTATAGTACTTAGACATTAACATAACATCTTCCTTTCATTAGACATTGCATAGTTAAATTAAAGCCTTTTTTTTTTTTTTTTTTTTAATTTCATTGCTTAAATAAAATTTAAAGTATCCGATGTATGTATATATATATGTGTTTTCTATATAGATGTTTAAATTATATATATTTTATTATAAAATTTCAATCTTTGTATTTCAGTCTATCAGGGGGAACTATTTTCCTACCACTTCTTGACCTTGTTATCTCCTCATCCTTTTTTGGGGTACCATTTTTCCCACTACTATTTTCGCAATTTTCCTCACTGCTCATTTCCTTGGTTTTTCCATTACTATTCATTCCACTACTATCTTTCCCACTACTATTTTCGCAATTTTCCTCACTACTTTTCTCCTTATTCTTCCCACTACTATTTTCTCCTTCCTCCTCGATTCCTATGTTTTCACTTGTAGATCTAGGTTTTAAAATATGTTGTCTATTTCGTCTGTATGTGGAGCCTTGCTCATCTTCAATAATATAAGATCTGGGTTCCTTACAAATTTCAGTAATTGTTCCCGGACGCCAAACAGAATCCGGACTTTTCTTAAAAAATATATCCATTCCTACTTCAACTGGTTCAAGACGTTTTGAGTTTCTATTATACAGTTCTGCTGATTTTTTGTTTTGCTTTGACATTGAATTTTTGTAGTTCTCTACATTTGCAATGTCCGATTCTAAATTTGCGGAAACAGACGGTATTTTTGTTCTTAATTTTCTTGCCATTAAAAGTTCAGCTGCACTAGGAGCATTATTTTTTGATGCTGTTCGATAATGCAGCAGGGCTGTATAATAGTCAACTCCTAACTCTTGGCATTTTTTCAAAATACGTTTAATTGTTTGTATAGACCTTTCAGCAAGACCGTTTGACCTAGGCAGATATGGGCTTGAAGAATGATGCTCGATGCACCACTCTTTGCAAAAATTACCAAACTCTTTTGAACTGAATGGAGGACCATTATCGGAAATTAAAATGGTCGGAATTCCATGTCTCGCAAATATACTTTTTAACTTAGTGACTACAGACGTATTAGAGCAACCCGAGCTGAGCCACTCTATTTCTATGTATTTCGAGAAATAATCGACTACTAAAAGAAAAGTCTTTTTATTAAATTCGAACAAATCGACTCCCACTTTGTACCATGGAATCGAAAAGACTTCATGACTAAGCAAATCTTCTTTTGGATTTGAGTTTCGGTATTTGGTGCAAGTTTCACAACTTGACACAACATTGTATGTATATATCATTATTAATATTTGGCCAAAATACTGTATCTTTGGCAAGATTTTGACAGCTTTGAATGCCAGTATGGCCTTCATGTAAACGTTTTAATATTTTAGGCCTGAGGATTGATGGAATTATAATTCTTCTATTTTTTAATAGTAGACCATGTATTAAGTTAATTTCATCTTTCATATTGAAATATGGCGCAGCACCCAGGTCACATGACTTTTTATTTTCAGGCCATCCTGTATTTATATAATTAATAATTTTTTGAAATACCTCCTCTTTTAGCAATTCTTTTTTAATTTCTTCCAATTCGGATTTCGGAAGAGCAATTTGCGAGATTACAAAATGACAATGTAAGTCTGCGTCTTTTTCCATTTCACAAAAATTTTGATTCTTTACAGGCGCTCTCGATAGAGCATCTGCAATGTGCATTTCCTTTCCAGGTTTGTACGTTACAGTTAAATTATACGCTAGAAGCCTCAACATAAATCTTTGAAGACGGGGTGGTACTTTATGCAGTGGCTTATTAAAAAGTGATATAAGCGGCTTATGATCTGTTTCTACGACAATGTTATGACCGTAAACATATTGGTGAAAACGCGTACATCCAAAAAGTATAGCAAAGAGTTCCTTCTCTATTTGAGCATAACTTGCCTGACAAGTCGTTAAGGAAGCCGATGCATAAGCTATTGGATTTTTACCATGTCTTATAACTGCACCCATTGCAAACTTTGATGCATCAGTAGACAAAATTAATTGTTTGTTGGGATCATAATACGTTAGAACAGGAGCGTTCGAAATTACTTTTTTCAAGTTATTGAATTCTACATCATGAACATTGTACCAATGCCACAAAGTTTCCTTTTTCAGCAAGTCCCTCAAATGTTTATGAAGGACCCTAAGTAGTTTACCATCCCAAGAAAGCGTTGAAGCTCTGTCACATTCGTTGGAACTGGCATCTCAGTAATCGATTTGATTTTTCTATCGTCTGGTCTTACCCCATTTTCACAAAAAATATGGCCTACAAATCTCACTTCACTTTTTAATATGTTAGACTTAGCTTTGTTGAAGCGAATACCTACGCTTTTAGCCCTGTCTAGGACTTTCGATAAAATTGCATTGTGCTGCTCTACATTTGGTCCATGAATTAAAAAATCATCCATATATATAATAAGACCCCTTATATCACTAAATAGGCGTACCATCTCCGCGTGAAAAATTTCTGGGGCAGCGTTTATACCAAATGGTAATCGTAAAAATTTATATCTGCCGAAAGGTGTACTAAATGTGCAGAGTTTAGATGATTCCTCATCCAAGGGAATCATCCAGAAACCCGAATTAGCATCCAAAGTGCTAAAAAATTTCGATTCGCACATTTGCGACTTGCATTCATCTAAGTTTGGAAAAGAAAAACGCGGCCTTAGTACCACTTTATTAAGGTTTCGGGGATCTAGACAAAGACGCAGACTACCATTTGATTTTGTAACCAACACTATGGAATTGACCCACTCTGTTGGTTCTTGTACTTCCTCAATAACATTTAAATTTTTCATACGATTTAGTTCTACTTTTAGTGGCTCTAACAAACTAAACGGTATGCGCCGTGGAGGATCGATTTGGGGTTGACTATTTTCTTTTAATTCCAGGTGACACTTATTTTTCAACTGACCTAAGCCGTTGAACACATCTGAATATGTTTTCAAAATATTCTCACATTCACATTTTATTGACCTTACAATGTTTACCAAATTCATATTTACTGCCAAATCTAAACCAATAATGCTTCTACAGCTCATATCTAGGATATAAAATTTGGCTGAGTGAGTAATGCTATTGTATTGCAAATCTATATTAACATATCCTAGTAGGTACTTTTAGTTTTTCGCCGCTAAATGTTATTATATTATTAAAAACATTATTATTAATACTAGATATATTCAATGTTCTTAACGTTTTTACCGACATTAAATTTGCCTGCGAGCCTGTGTCTACTTGACAATTGACTTTATGCCCATTTACGTCCACATTTACGTTCCACTCTTTTGTTTCTCCGTTTTTGCTTGTTTTCTGCAGTAGCCCAATAAATAAGTCGTCGTAGTCATTGCTGTATTCTTCTTCATGTTCCTCGTTTATTGTTTTTACAAATTTGTTCTTTTCTTTTTGTTGCGTTTGTTTGTTGTTTTTGCACATTTTAGCAAAATGATTTCTTTTCTTGCAAATGTGACAAATAGCACCTTCGGCTGGACATTTGAAACGATGAATTTCGCCACATTTTGTGCATGTTTGTTGTTGTTTCTTTTGTTGCTGTGTGCTCGACGGCTTTGTAAATGACTTGCTTTTTCGTTTTATTGCTGCTACCCTGTCGTCATTGGTATTTGCTGTTGTTGTTGTTTGCGTTGCTGCTGCATTTTCTTTCGCCATCTCCATACTTCTGGCAATTTCGAAAGCTTTTTGCCATTTGACTTCACCTTCACTCAAAAGACGTTCTTTTATGTTTTTGTAATTTGGTGATAAACCGCAAATAAATATGTCTTTTACAAGACTTTCCCGCAAAGTACCAGATTCACATGTCACGCTTAAATTTTGTAGCGCTGTTGCATATTGACTTAGCGTTTCAGCAGGCGCTTGCCGTCTCACAAAAAAATTGTACCGTTCAATTGCCACGTTGGTCTTTGGAATAAAATAATTATTGAACTTTTGCCAGAGGTCGTCGTACTTCACGCTCTCTATATTCACATTAAACGAATTGAAAATTTCGAAGCAGTCTGTACCCAAGTGGTGTAACAAAATCGCTGCTTTTCGTTTATCCGACTGTTCTTCCAAATTGGATGCCAAAAGGAAGACCTTGAATTGGTTACTCCAATTTTTCCATTCTTGCGACAAATTAATAGCTTTTGTGTTTAAAGGTGGCACATTTGCGGCCATCGAAATTATTTGCTTTTCAGACATGACTATATTTTTATTTTCAGTCGCCATATTCTTTTCCTTTTCACACACGACCTGACACCATGTTATATGTTTGAGTTGTAGTTCATGACTGTTTTATTATAATTCATTTCTCTTTATGTATGTTACAGGTTATTGTTACAGGGATGTATTTTATAGTACTTAGACATGTGTATGTTGCTTTACGCAAATTTAACTATTTACACATGTGAATATGAAAGATCGGCACGAACCCGTCCTTTTGTTACTATAATAAACAGTATACATAATGAATTTTGGCCCTGGCATCTCTTAATTAAACACACCGCTCTTCTGGCAAGAATAGGTTCAACAAAAATGGGCACAAAAACTGTGAATGAGGTCTTGTCTGGGACCATCCTAAATGTCGAACTACGTTTTCAGTAAAATCGGGGCTGCTCGTTTATGATATTATTTTTATGGTAAGTGGCAATAAAAAGATTTTCTTACCATTGAGACACTAGAAACCATGCAATATTTTCTGGTATGTAAAAAGCTTCTGGCAGATCGGGGTAAGTTTATATAATTTTTCAAAAATGTACCAAAAACATGATTTTGTGATTTCGGCCAACTTTGAAAATCTGTATAAAATAATTGCGGCATACTACAATTTTTTCTTATCTTAGATAATGTTTCCTAAACTTTGGTTTATATATGAGGTGATATTAAAATCTTATAAGAGCACCCAGAGCACAGGGGGCTTGTTAAAATTATACTAATTTTGGGGCCTAAAAGCATTTTTTCTCAGAAACGGGACATGATGGAAATTTTTGGACCACGGATTCGTGTTAAGCTTAAAAAAAATCATAAGGAGAATTTTTGTTTTTTTTTTGCATTCCTAAAATTTTCTTTCGTATAAACCTTCTCCTAGCAATTGCGAAGAACTGAAAAAAAAATTTACATTTTTTTCCACCATTTTTATATACATAGATTCATTTTACATGCAGATAAGATCTAAGTCTATAAGTCTAACTATGTTGTTGGTATATGTCCATGAAATTTAATTTTGTTTAGTGAAATATTGACGGAATATGAAAGGAGTTGTGGGTTTGCCATCCTATTAATGATTACTGGTCTTTAATGGACGAATTTTTTTTGGTTAGTTGTCAAATTACCCGTCTTCAGAGTAAACCAGCTGTTATGAAAGCGACCCTCAACAACTCAACTATATATAATTAATTTCAGCAATGTATCCAATATAATGTATCCAATATTTCTGCCTCTAGGCATTAGGTACTGGAGAAAAATTATTTTTAACGACTTCTTCGTTTCAGTCGGGCAATCCAATGTTAATATTTGCGCGTGAGAGTGGGACCAAATCAATCAATTTTGGCTTACCGCAAGGTTCCGTGCTTGGCCCTATTTTATTTCTAATCTATGTAAATTCAATTTTTGCATACCACTTTTGGGAAAGGTTGTTGTTGTTTTTTTAACAACAAAATCACTCTCCGGAGGTTTGGAGGAGTGTTGTCGAAATAACAGTCCTTGGCCGGATATGAATCCGGTACGCTCCGGTACTCCCTTGCGGTACTGCCCGACTGTTGTGGTAGCGATTTGGTATGACCGCAGATCTCTGCATTTGCTGATGACCTTGCGATTAGCTATGGTTCACTGAATTCTTTTGAACTGTTAGCTTGTATAAATCATGATGTTCATCTTTTACGAACTTGGTTTGCTAAACATAAGCTCGTTGTTAGCAATAAAACAAAGTTAATGTTTCCTAGTTTGAAATCAAAAAAGAATCCAGATGTTAACTTTATTTTTCATTCCTCGTCTTGCGAACGTTTTGCTCTGCATGAGCACTTGTGTCATGAGATCCAGTCCAATACGTTCAACTCGCTTTTGGATTGCAGTAATAATTGTTTCGTAATTGACACTGTTGAAGACTTTCAGTATCTAGGTGTCACTGTCGATCAAAACATGAACTGGGGCAATCACATGTCCCGTCTGAAACAGTCTCTTCAATCTTCGCTGCGCTCATTCTATCATCTGAGGACGTGCTGGATACCCTTAAGACAGTATATTATGCGTTAATACACTCCAAGTTACTATATGGAATAAGTTGTTGTTTTTGAAAATAAATGACAATAAAAACAATAACAATTGAGGTTAGCACTGCTAGCAAATGGTTTTTAAGCGTTCATCTTTTCAGAACACCTCCGTAGTCCTCAGGGTATGTATGTCATTTAGTGCCGAAATATACGACTTTTTGGATTCCAAAGGGGGTGGGGGTTTAATTTGGATCCGAAAACCAGCACTGTGGATTCTACCCTGATGGATTATTCTCTGTTCATGGCGCGTATACATACTAAACAAAATTACAAATGTATAAACGAATTATTAATATAGATTAGTCAAGAACTCAGTAACGGCGTTCCAATCTATACACTATTGTCGAAACAATCGCTAATTTTCGATTATAAAATAATTTTTGAAATTAACTCAATAAAACACTATATTTTAGGCGGAACGAAGTGTTATGTACACGAGTTATAATTTAAGACGGGTTTATTAATTCATTTCAAAGGTATACATAAGTCACAGAGTTAATTACTTACATCTATTAAAGAGAACATAAGAGTAACGAAAGAGTAAACTGTTGGTGTTAGTGGAATACTCCACATCTCCCCCTTTAAGGACAAAGATCAGGAATATTACAATAACTATAAAATAGTACATATCAATTTAAGTATATCCAAGTGATTATGAATGGGCGCAAAACTTAGTTTGATATGATTACATGTTATATATGTTATTAATTCATTTTAAGTTATTATCATAAAATCTTTGCTGCTGCGGTTTTTCAACAAGTACTTTACAGTTTTCGCCGAAGACTCAATGAAGCCGTTGCTTTGCGGATAGCGTGGTGATGAAGTTATGTGTTGAAATCCACATTGTTTAGCAAACATTGCAAAGGCTGATTGATTAATACGCTGGAACTGGGGTCCGTTATCAGATCGGACTATCTCTGGTATGCCATGCCCACAGAATATTGATTTAAGATGATTTATTACGCAGCTTGTAGTTTGATTCTCAAGTTTCGCTATTACTGGGTATCGCGAGAAATAGTCACTGATTATTATATAGCTGTTGGACTTGTGAAAAAATAGATCTGCCCCTACCATTTGCCAAGGACGCTCCGGGGTTGCGCTGCTCATCAAGCTTTCCTGTCGCGGTAGGGTATTTTGTATGCAGATAGAGCATTTTTGTATGTAGTTTTCGATATCTTTTCCACAGCCTGGCCACCACACAGATTGTTGCGCCCTTGTCTTACATTTTACGATTCCCAAATGGTCCGCGTGCATCTTTTCTAAAACTTCCTGACGAAGCTCTGCTGGAACTACCACGCGGCAGCCATGCATAAGCAGATCATTATTCAGTGACAAACTTTGTTTCTCGTTATAATATGGACGGACCTGTGATTCGATACGGTATCGGTCAGGCCAACCCTCTAAACAATACTTCACTACTTTTTGTAAAATTCCATATTTCTTTTGAGAGCTTTCATAAATATTTAATTTACCTTGCGTCATGGGCAAACTGTCAACGACACAGTTAACATATGTCCTTGCATCTTCTTCAAGACAGCAATCATCTGCTGGTATGTCTTCTTCGACTGGATGACGTGACAGTGCATCCGGTTGTAGTTTTGGTTTGAGTTCGTCCAGGTTTTTCGAAGTAAAAATAGGTGTCAAAGGTTTATGGTCGGTCTCTATGCTGAACTTTATTCCAGTAAGTAGTTCTGGAAACTTTAGCACTGCAGCCCAGGTAATCGCCAACGCCTCTTTTCCTATTTGTGCATAGCCCCGTTCAGCCGGCGAGAGTGACCTTAGCCATATGACGACGCGTCTGTTGAAAGAATGGTTGTGTGCGATGGATCGTTAAGCTTGAGGACCGGTGATTGAGTTAGCATTTTTTTCAACTGCCGAAAAGATGTTTCTTGGCTATTACCCCTTCGGAATTCTAGGAAGTTTACCATCCCCAAAAACCTTTTCAATTCCGTTACCGTGGTAGGCGTTGGATATTTTTCGATTGCCGCTATTCGTGAACTGCTTGGTCGGATTCCGCTGGCATCGACAGCGTGACCTAGAAACTTCAGGGAATTAGTACCAATTTCGCATTTATCTCTGTTTAATGAAGCGCCATTCTCTTGTAATCTTCTTAAAACTGTACGTAAGACTTCCTCATGTGATTTGGCATCCGAGGCGCACACCAAAATATCGTCCATTTGACAGACTGCACCCTTAATGTCACGCAATATGTGCTGCATTCGGTTTTGATAAATCTCGGAAGCCGAGGTGATACCAAAGGGCATTCTCAAAAAACAATACCTACCAAACGGGGTTAAAAATGTTGTCAATAACTGAGATGCATCGTCTAATTTGACTTGCCAAAATCCCGAATTAGCGTCTAGTTTGGAGAAAATTTTCGCTCCTGCTAATTGTGCCAGAGTGTGGTCGGCAACCGGCATTGGGTGTATTTCCCTTTCAACGAATGCGTTGAACTTTGTTAAATCAACGCATATGAGAATGTCTCCATTGCTTTTTGTAGTAATTACCATAGGGGAACACCAGGGTGTGGGCCAGTCCACTTCCATTATTACCCCCATCCTAACCATTTCGTTTAGCTTGCACTTCACAACATTACGAAGGGCTACAGGTACCCTACGGGCAGTAAATACCTGAAAGGGCTTACCATCGTTTCTCAATTTGATGTTACATTTGAAGTCTTTTAAGCAACCAAGCGCACTGAAACTCCGCCCCCCAGAGACATAAGGAAACATCTCCGAAAGCATTATGATGAGATCCGGCATCACATCTCGTTGCCGTTTGATCTGCGGGACCATAGGCGGGCCCAAAAGGAGCTCCACACTGAGTCGTTGGACAGATCCCTCAGATCCCGGCCTGTGAACCCCGTTTTTGGTGCCCAACCACCCGTTCTTGCTGAGGAAGAACGTGTCCTTCCGAGGGAGTCTAGAGTCATGCTGGCTCAACTTCGGTCTGGATATTGCAATAGGCTGAACTCCTATTTGTCCAGACTGAACCCCACCATACCGAACACATGCCCTGCATGCGGTATGGCCCCCCATGACACGCAACATCTCTTTTCGTGTTCTTCTGAACATACTCTTCTAACTCCCCTATCACTTTGGTCCAACCCTGTTGAAACAGCGCGTTTCCTTGGACTTCCGTTAGAAGAGCCCGATGACAACTAGGAGTGTACTGGCCCTTTGGGCAGGGCGAAGCACTGCTAACAACAACAACAACAACAAGAGCGATGGAAACTCTTTCTCAATATCAACTGCTGATTTTTGTGCTTCTACTTGCGTACCAACTTCACCGCCAATATATATTGGTATACCAACCCTAACCTTATACTCGTGTTCAAGCTAAGCAAATGTTTTTGCAGGCTCTCGATTACATAAATGTTGCTTTTTATTTCATTTTGCTGAAATTTCATGTCTGCCTGAAACATTCCCTTCAGTGCTAGTGATTTCCCATCTGGTCCCGAAATAGCCTTGCCAGATTTGTGTAGCTTTGTTTTTGCAAATGTATTTCTATACGTTGTGTATGAAATTGCGTCGATCGGCGAACCAGTGTCTATCATAAATTTGATCTTACCTTCGTTTACGTATATTTCCACCTCCCAAGGGCGGCATTCGTTTATGTTGTTTGCCGACAGCATTCCTAAAAATTCTGCTTTGCCTGAAGTCAGTTGAGGTGTTTAGTTGGTTGACTTTGGACTTACTTTTGGCTTCACTTGACTTACATACGCTTGCGAAGTGATTAATTTTTTTACATTTGTTGCACCTCTTCCCCTTCGCTGGACAATTGTTTTGGTTCACGTGTACATACTAAGAGCCGCACCAAATGCATTTTCTTTGACCCTTTCCACCCATGTTCTTTCTTGTGCTTCTGTTTTTCTGTGCGTTTGCCTCTGCGTTTAGTTTGTATACAGAAGAATTGGTGAGATCTACCTGCTGCTTTCTCATTGCTTGGTGCTGCCTTACTTCGGTGATTGCTTTTTCCAATGTTGAATCGGTCACGGTCGCGTACCGCAACAACAATTTTGTCTTTGATCATTTCATCTCGTAACGTACCGTATTTGCAGTTTTTGGAAAGTGTGTATAAATCTGTAATGAAGTCTTCGATAAGTTTACCTTCCAACTGGCTCCGAAGGTTAAATTTGGCAAGTTCATATATGACATTGGTTTTGACGACGAATCATTTCTGAAGGCTTCCATTACCTCTGCATATTTTTCCTTGTTTGCTGACGTTAAGGGAAGGTTAGGTTGCGAGGGCTGAGCTGAGACCCTAAGGTAACTGCACAATACTTAGGCCACCAACGTAATACCCCATACGGTCCCGAAAAAAGACCCCCTCCCTGCCTAAAGCGGGTCAAACCACCTTGTGGAAACAATGAATTTCGCCAAAGCTTTTACTTCATAACTAGAGACCTCAGCAAGGTCAAGTAGGAAAGGTTTACCCAGGAGGCCAACCTACGCCGGCAAGTGCTGGACACTGGCAGAGGAGGCGTTGGACACTCTCCTCCTCTTCGGTATGCCTACAACTGCGACAGTAATAAAAGGTCGCTACCCCCATTCTTGCACCGTGCGTGCCTAGTCTGACTGACCATGCTCCATTTGCCTTCCTAATAGTGCTTGTGTTTGCACGAAACTTGAAGGTGGCCATAGGTATGCCTACCGAATCATTTCCCGGAAGAGCTTGGTCGGTGGTCGGTGGCCAACTCATCTGCTCTGCAGTTGCCTTCAATATCCCTGTGCCCAGGTACCCATATAAGGCTGATACTGAAGTGCTGAGCCATCTCATTGAGAGATCTGTCTGATAAAATAAAAACCCGTTTGCCATCCTTAGGCATAGACCCAAGATGATTCACAGCCCTGTGTACTGCAGGCATTTCCGCTTGGTACACACTACAGTAATCAGGAAGGCGGAAAGAGACCTCTAAACCCAGATCCGGTGAAAAGAAGCCTGCCCCCCACTTTCCCGTCCAGCTTAGAACCATCCGTGAATATGTTGGTGGCACCCGGAACTGTATGTTGTCTGGTATTCCAGGCTTGTCACGATGGTATATGTACTACATAGTTTTTATCGAAAACGTTCTTTGACGTACAGTAGTCAGTCCGTACTGATATTGGGATCGGAGCGTTTGTGCCCAGGATTGTTGCCTGTCCATTAGATCTACCTGCCCAGAGACCAGTTTCCTTAATGCGTAGGGCGGTGATGACTGCAAATTCCTTTGCCACCAGGTCAAGAGGTGGCAAGTGCAGGTGTGTTTAGTGCTTCAGTCGGAGTGGAGCCGAGAGCCCCGGTGATGCAGAGCTCCGCGCTTTTAGTTAGTGCAGGCCACCAGACCAATACACCATACAAAATAATCGGGCGCACAATGTATATCCAGTAAACCACCTTAGGGGAGAACCCCCAGGAGGTACCAATTGCCTTCTTACAGGTGAACAGTGCCGCTGATGCCTTTTTGGGTCGCTCCGTTAAATTATCACCCCATAACAGCTTCCTGTCGAGAATGATTCCCAAATACTTGACTTTATCGCTGAAAGCTAAGTAGGTACCCCCAAGTCTTGGCGGTGTTAGATCTGGTACTTTGTACCTTCTCGTGAAGAGGATTAGCTCGGTTTTATCCGGATTGACTTCCAAACCTGTGGCCATAGCCCAGTGTGATACTTTGCATAGTGCTCCTTCCATTAGGTTGCAGAGAGTTTGCGGAAATTTCCCCCGCATAGTGACGCAGATGTCATCTGCATACGCGATCACCTGGTGGCCTTTTGATTCCATGAGACGTAGCAGTTGGTTGACGGTAACCACCCAGAGTAGCGGAAAGAGAACGCCTCCCTGCGGGGTGCCTCTGCTGGCAGGTCTGCGGATCACGCTTCCACCAAGCTCCGTTACAATCTGCCTACGCGTAAGCAGATTGTGGATAAACTCCACTAGGCACGCATCAAACCCCAATTCCGTCAGCGGCGAGAGAATGGCCTCCGGGAGTACGTTGTTGAAGCACCCGCTATATCTAGAAAAGCTACTAGAGTGTATTCCTTGAGGTCAAGTGACCTTTCAATACCGGATACCAGTGAATGCAAGGCAGTGTCGGTAGACCTGCCCTTAGTAGAGGCATGCTGAGCATGCGATAGAGACGACGGTTCAATTCTCCTCCTGATATAGTCTTCTAGGAGTCTTTCTAGCGCCTTAAGCAGAAAAGAAGATAATCTTATAGGCCTATAATCATTTGGTTTCGAGTGTGAAGACTTCCCTGCTTTCTGGATAAAGACCACGTTGACCTCTTCCCACGATGCTGGAATGTAATTTAGCGTGATACAGCTTACAAACATCCCTTTGATCCAGGGCTTTACAAGTTCGACAGTATACTGTAGCTGTACTTGTACTGTTATAGGGCTTAAAGGTCGAGAGATCCCAGTCTAACTTCTTATCATCTGTAATTTCGCTTTTTAGCCGGTCTGTAGTGGACACGCCCCGCATGTCGAGAAGTGTGTATCCATAATAAAATTTATGGTTTCCGTAGTAGAGTTCGTCAACTGCCCATCTGGTTTCTGGACGTAACTAAGCTGAGTAGGGGATTTGGATAGAAGCCTCCTTAAATGAGAGGCCGTAGATTCGATTTTACCGCAGAAATCTATCCATTCCCTAACTTTCCTAGTCCTCTGGTTCTTCTAAAATTTTAAATATATTGCAAAATACTAATTCGTTATAAAATAATTCTATGTGTTTTATTCAGATTCAATTTCAAGAATGAGAAAATCTTTTTCAATATCACATAAAATGTCTGTTAATTACAAAGTTAAATAGATCAAAAGTATATTTAACAAGTGTATGCAAATGTAAAGTAATGTATAACCAAAAAAAATATTTAACACTCCTCCTCATTTGCATACGATGCCTGATTTTTCCCGAAGATACTCTAATTTCCTGGTTGGTAACGGCTTGGTCATCATATCAGCTAGCATCTCTTCAGATGGACAATACTCACAAGATATTAGTAGTTTGTCAACATAATCCTTTACAAAATGAAAACGTGTATCAATATGTTTTGATCTATTGCTCAAACGCTCCTCCTTAATTAAACTTAAGCAACTTTGATTATCTTCATATATTTTTGTAGGAAGACTTTGGAAATAATTCAAATCTGTCAAAATTCTACGAATCCATATTGCTTCTTTTGCAGCTTCTGATAAGGCAATAAACTCAGCTTCAGTTGTTGAGAGTGAAACACAAGTTTGCTTTCTGCACGCCCAACTTACTGCTCCTCCATTCAGCATAAAAATATATCCTGAATTTGATTTCCTGTCAATGCGACATTCTGCCCAATTCGCATCAGCATATCCAATTAGTAAAGCATCTGCAGTAGTTTTATTATTCAATTGTAAATAAAATTCTTTCGTTCCTTTTAAATATTTTAATATGCGTTTAAGTTCTACCAAATCTTCAGTTGTAGGCTTGCTAGTTTTCCTAGCCAAAATAGATACACTCGCTGAAATATCTGGTCGCGTATTTACTGATATATATAACAGAGAACCGATCAAACTTTGGTAGTAGTCATTATTATTTAAGAGCTCAGATTCTGACTTTCCATACGAAATTTCTAGAGGGTATTTAGAAGTTTTAGAATCTTTTATACCATATTTTTCTATTAAATTATCTATAAATTTCCTCTGTCGTATAAAAAATTGATTTTCTTCTCTCAAAACTTCTATTCCAAGAAAATGGTTAATTGCACCCAGATTATTAACTTCAAATTTTGAATTTAAATAATTTTCAACATATTTTATGTGCTCTTTCTTAGAAGCAGCAACCACCAAATCATCGACGTAAACCAATACATAAATAATTCCTTCCCCGTTGATGATTTTCGTAAATAAACAAGAATCAGCTTTGCTTTGTATAAAATTTTCTTTTTCTAAGACATTATTAAGTTCTTTATTCCAAGCATTAGCAGCTTGTTTTAATCCGTAGAGACTTCTTTTCAATTTACAAACCAATTTAGTACTTGTATCTGTAACTTCAAAACCAGGTGGCTGTTTCATATAAATATTTTCATTAATATAACCCTTTAGAAAAGCACATTTTACGTCCATATGAACGACATGCAATTTCTTTTCTCCAGCAATTGATAATAATATCCGGAAAGTGGATTGACGAACGACAGGTGCATATATCTCGTCGTAGTCACATCCAAATTTTTGAGTAAAACCTTGTGCAACTAGACGTGCTTTATACCTTTGTACGTTGCCATTTAGGTCAAGCTTTATTTTATAAATAAATTTACATCCAATAACATTACATTTAGGTGGAGCCTGAACCAATTCCCAAGTCTGGTTTTTACGTAAAGATTTCATCTCCTCCTCCATGGCTAAAATCCATTTACGAGACTCATCTGAGGAGATTGCTTCCTTGTAAGTCCTTGGCTCATTCCTAACATTAACTAAGCAGATACTATCATAATATCGTAGTGGTGGAATACCCTTAGTACTTCTACTTGATCTTCGCGGTTGTGAATTAATTGTATCAATAATTTGTTCATTTTCATATTCTCTCTCAACTTCATTATTTGCGCATGTTGTCTCCATATTGGGAACCTTGTCCGAACTAACACTACAGAAAGAACCATCTGAATAATTCGAATGTACATCATCCTCATTTAGGGACTCATCACCCCCAGGGGTAGATACTAAAATGTCATTATTCACATGCTTGAGAGACATATCTATTTCAAAAGTTGATGGAGTTTTCTTTCCATCCTTTGCTTCAACCATCTTATAAAATAGAAATTTGTAATCTCTACTCATAGTTACTTTATTAGTGTTCAAATCAACAAATCGCAGCCCATTTGACTTTTCGTCATAGCCCACAAAAATTTTCAACTCAGATTTATCATCTATCTTATGACGTTTTTCTTTTGGAATGTAAACATAGGCCTTTGACCCAAAAATATGTAATTTGCTTATATCTGGTTTTCGTCCTTCCCATCTTTCAAAAGGGGTACAAGGAATGCCAGAACAAACTAAACGATTTTGTAAGAAGTTTGCTGTATTTACAGCTTCTGCCCAAAAAAGGTGTGTTAAACCTGCCTCGGCTAGCAAACAGCGGGCCATCTCGACTAGATAACGATTTTTCCTTTCTGCTACTCCATTTTGTTGGGGACAGTAAGGTACAGTAAATTGGTTTAATATACCATTACGCTCAAGATATTCTTTGACATTATTAGATTTGTATTCACCACCATTATCAGAACGTATAATTTTAGGTAATTTGCCAAACTTATTTTTTACAAGAGCAATATACGATCTCAACTTCTCAAATAAATTTGATTTATTCCTCAAAAAATAAACAACCGTATAGCGACTGAAATCGTCTATGAAAGTAACAAAATAACGATTTCCGCTCGGGGAACTCGTTTGCATAGGACCACATACGTCTGTATGTACTAAATCAAGTACATCGTATGTTTTACTTGTAGATTTCACATTAAATGGCATTTTCGTAAATTTGCATTTTGAGCAAATATCACAATACTGACGAACACCACAGTCAAGTATTTTAAAATCGCTTACCAACTTTCCAGTTTGCATATCTTTTACCGCATTAATATCTCTGTGTCCAAAAAACTTGTGCCAATAATGTTGACATTTTGTTGATGAACAGGATACTTGCATGACTTTTTCATCAGATTTCACAGACAGATGATATAAATTGTTGATTTGGGTTGCCATTCCAATTTCACGATGATCACTATCAAAAATTCTGCAAATAGTTCCATTAAAAGTTACTTTGAATCCTTTTCCACACAGCAACTTCACAGATAGTAAACTTCCTTTAAATGATGGTATAAACAACACGTTTTCTAAACGTACTTCTTTGATTTTAGCCGTTTGATTAACCAGTTGTAGTACACAAATTCCTTTCCCAGAAGATTTGATAATATGCCCATCTGCTGTTGTGACTTTATCGCTGTGTAACTCGTCCAACGTCAAAAATTTGGTTTTATCACAACATATGTGACAGGTTGCTCCGGAATCTATCACCCAACTTGAATTCTGGCCACCAGCAACAAAACAATAATTTTCATCATTAGATTTATCGTCGACGAAATGTGCTTTTTCTTTTCCTTGCTGCTTGGTCTTAAGTTTCCAACAATTTTTTCGAATATGCCCAACACCCTTACAGAAATGACACGTTATTGACTTTATATTACCTCTTGGTTTCATATCTTTCGATATCTTTAAAATTGATTCCTCATTTTTATAACGCTGGTTTTGCTTTTCATATTCTTCCAATAATTTGTTCTCCACAAGAGTCATTGTGAGATCCTTTTCATCCCGTACTTCTAGCGCCGTGATCAATGTGTCATATATGCCGGGTAAGCTGCTCAAAACATTGATATTATCCAAGTTTCCGCAATAGTTTCTCCTAAAGATTGAAGACGTGAAAATAGTAATTTCATTTGAGTGATATGCTTTTCAATGTCGTCACCAGGCTGGAGCTTCAACCCACATATTGTACGCATTAACTTCACCTTGTTGCTTAACGTTGCCTTCTCATGATATTCTCGCAACACAGTCCAGGCATCCTTCGCATACTTACAGCTGCTTATCCGAAACATTTCCGTGTCATCAACCGCCAGTCCAATTAGAATTGATGCATCGTTATCTCGCTGCTTCCATAAGGCATCAGGAGATTCAGGCAAAATACTAATTCGTTATAAAATAATTCTATGTGTTTTATTCAGATTCAATTTCAAGAATGAGAAAATCTTTTTCAATATCACATAAAATGTCTGTTAATTACAAAGTTAAATAGATCAAAAGTATATTTAACAAGTGTATGCAAATGTAAAGTAATGTATAACCAAAAAAAATATTTAACAAAATATACTTTGGGCTTGTATGCGCATCTGATATAGAGAAACTTATATATCTATGGTCAGAAAAGGAGTGCTCTCTTAGAACTCTCCATGAAACAATCTTGTCACTGAAAGAATCTGTGACCAGGGTTATGTCAAGGACCTCCTCGCGGTTCCTTGTAATAAAAGTGGGGTCATTTCCCCTGTTACATATACTTAGATTAGTACCTAGAAGAAAGTTATATATGTAAAGACTCACCCGGTCATTTGTGTTACTGCTGCCCCCCACTGGGCATGGTGAGCGTTGGCATCGCCTCCAAGTATAAGCGTATCATTTCGTGGATTTGCTGTGTTCACGAAATTTTTGAAATTGTCAGGTGGTACTGAGCCTTGGTGGTCATGTGCTAGGTAGAAGGAAGCGAACAAGAGGCTCCTACCCAGCACCTCGACGCTAACCGCTGTCAGATCTCCATCACTAAAATTGGGAAGCTTGCGGCTTGGTACAACTCCACCGACCTGGAGTCATCACAGGCGATGAGCTTCACATTGCCCTGGAACCACCCTGCATCTGTGTACGATGGCGGTGGACCAGGGTTATCTTTGAGGACCTTAACGGCCACAGTAGCGAGCGCAGCTTCAATCCATTTCCACTGCTGCTTCGGGATCCTGCCGTCTTCGCTGCTTTCGTCGATCACGCCAATGATCCGCCGAACCTTGGCGATTTCGGCCAAAGAGCGCGTCCAGTCTCACTGTGCTTGGCCCTTTTCGGTGCCGTGGGATTAGATTCCTCCATTGATCTCTGGCGATTCGAGGTTTCGTCACTCTCGACCCAGTCCGGCTTGAAATCCGGGAACAAGTTTCTCGCCCGTGCAAGATCACGTTGAGCTTTTGGCCAGACCTCCGCAGGAACATCCCCCCCCCCCTTATCGGTGAGGTAGCGTTCCTGCACAGGACCCGGTCTGCCCAACGCTTCCCCTAATGGTAGGGCTGGGGGCCTAGAAGCAGCAACCCCGCATCCCTAAAACCTCCAGCAAGCGACCCGCAAGACGCTAGACGCTGAGTGGCAGCCCTGCTGGTGGATGGGCGGTAGCTGCCCTGAGGGCCGCGCGGTCAGTGACCCCTCCCCGAGAGGAACCGGCCTTCGGACTGACAGGGCCGGATTTACTGTCATTCCTGCCCTGATTTGTTTGGCCCTTGGCCCCATAGCTGACCCCCCCCCATCCCTAAGACCCAAAGCAGCCGACCCATCAGACGCTAGTCGCTGGGTGGCAAGCCTGCTGGTGGAGGCCAAGCGAAGGGCGGAAGTTGCACAGATGGCCTCCTGGTCAGTACCCCCTCCATGAGGGGTGGCGGCCCTTGGACCAATCGGGCTGGATAAACTCTCAGCCTAGCTGCCGCTGGGGCAGAGAATCGCTGAGGAGTTCTCTCAGCTGTTTTAAGACCCGGCTGAGCCGTAGCCTTGGCGGAGCAAGCTCCTGACGGCTTCTTAAGAGGAGAGCCGCCCTCCCTATTTTTTAAATTTTTATTTTTATTATTAGCATCATCCGTATTCAAACCCACGAGTGGCGGAGAATGGGGAAGGTCCACCCCGACAGAGATCCGCAATGTCCGGGTTAGGATAGTTAGCATCGAAGGTCGCCCGGCTATTTAAGGTGTCACCACCAGGAGGCTCCGCCCCTGCATGAGGGAGGGAGGGAGGCTGCAATAACACCTACGAGTCGACGGTTTGGGGTGACGCCGATTAGTGCAAAAGCGTGACTCCCCCATGAAAGACAGCCTGCGTTAAGGGAAAGGATAAGAAAATATTATCCGCCTGGTCCCCCATTAAATATTTATTAACTCTTTTTCCGAAGCTTTCCCGAGTTTAGAGCCGATTCTAAATCTCTCAAACCGTCGCTGCCATCTGGGTTACTAACTGCCCTATTCTGGGGCAGCTTGTCAGCGTGACTACTGGTAATTGTTATACCCAATTCCACTTGTTCCTATTATTTGCAATAGTCATTGCAATTGTCACCTCCTAGTTTGTAGATGACAAGCAAGCTGAGAATAGCACCATAAATGGCGCTGTCTCGACGGGATCCGGCATGCTGGAGTAATTTGTAAATTATTATTTTACTCGACCTGAATTTTGATTGTTAAACCGCGTTTTTGTTTTTGCGTGTATTCTTTACACCGCTGCCACCATTGTATGTACACGAGTTATACTTCAAGATTGGTTTATTAATTCATTTCAAAGGTATACAAAAGTCACAGCGTTAATTACTTACATCTATTAAAGAGAACATAAGAGTAACGAAAGAGTAAACTGTTGGTGTTAGTGGAATACTCCACACGAAGTTCCCCGAGTTAGGAAGTCTCTATATAGGTTTCTATGTCCTAGCCATGAGCCCTTTGGAAATATTGCGCCGGTAAAATCAGGTTTGTATCGAGTGTAGGAGCGCTCACGCGCACGAAAAGTAGCCGAAGCTCATACTGTAACTTATCAATCTATTAAACTAGTTAATCGCCCTTCAGCTGTGGTCTTTGCAACAAACCCACGTTTTGGGCCTCTTTCCCAGATACAGCTGGCACCATCTCTGCATTGGTACAAATCAGACCTGTTAAGTAGTGATTAATAATCCTAATGATTAACGGTTTGATTGATTACTTTTTGGAAAGGATAGTAATGGTTGATTACCCATTGTTTACGGATTTTAATGATTGTTTCAGTGATTACTAGTATATCCCGTGGTCGAAATTCGACCACCTTAAATTAGGTAAACTTATTAAATCCTCCGTTCGCATTTTTCTCCAGTACCTACCCTACTAGAACGACCTAACCACACTCAATAATACATGCAAGCGAAAATTGTAAAAAACTAACACACACAAAGCCTTCTTTCAAACTTTGCTTTTCCTTTGTCTTTCTTTTTCTTTGAAAGTGTGAGCAAAATGCAACTGCGTCTTTAAAATATGTAAAAAATATTAAGAAAGGAGTTTAGCAGTGAAATTACAACTAAAACGCCTTGATAAGGAAAGTATATAGTGCTTATAATTGTTATTTAACAAGTGAAGTCCTGTTTTGAATATTTATGCACCAAATTTTTACACTTTCAGAGGGACGAGAAAATCAAGGAACCTTTAGGCAAATGGAGTAAAATTATACTTTTCCAAATGTTTAGTGATAGAAATATGTATTTGAAGAATTTACTGATTATTGTAAACGTGAAAATTGTGCAATTTTGACTTATATTAAACAATTAAAAGCAAATCTAATAATACAAACAATTGTCTTTTCATAGTTAGCTATATATAAACTTTGCGTCATTCATAACCATTAGCGCTGGCTTGCGTTTGCATTATTCCTGACTGCTAGCGCTAACCAAACTTTTCATTATTGATAACGTGAGTGAAGAGTACAGATTTATGTGGTTTTACATGCGCTAGAATGGGATGCGGTATACGTACGTGTGCAAAAAAACAGCAAAGACACGGTTAGATTTGGCACACTGCTCTGCAGAAACTAATTGAGAAATATATGTAAAAATAACGCAAGCACAAGTTAGGCCGAGAGGTTATCTGACTCGTCAGATAACCTACAGCTGTCTAGTAGGGTAGTGTCTAGAGGCAGAAATATTGGATACATTTTTATTGCTGAAATTAATTATATATAGTTGAGTTATTGAGGGTCGCTTTCATAACAGCTGGTTTACTCTGAAGACGGGTAATTTTACAACTAACCAAAAAAAATCCGTCCATTAAAGACTAGTAATCATTAATAGGAGATGGCAAAAATGGTACTTAACGATGTTTGAAAGTCCACCATCAGACCCACCACTCCTTTCATATTCCGTCAATATTTCACTAAACAAAATTAACTTTCATGGACATATACCAACAACATAGTTAGACTTATAATATATGTATGTATATAATGGTTACTGATTGAGCGATATAAGCTGTTATTATTTCTTTCGTTTATAATTCGCAATCTCAAAGATGCAGATGCTCATCAGTTATGTCCACCGTTAAGACATGGTTGCCATATTGTAATTTTTTCGTTGTTAGTATACAGGCAGTATTTTTTGTTATCCATCTACCGGGAACATATTACAAATTCAGTTTAGAAAATCCGACTCAACGACGCTCTTACCTACTTTGACTCTGCTTTCTTTTTACTTCAAATTTTTAATTATAAGGTGGTCATGGGTGCTTTGTAATCACATTTTATTATTGGAGTTTTCTAAACACGCACATATAAACACACAGCTTTTTCAGGATTTTAGGATGCATATATATACCCAGACGAAAAATAAAAACAAATAAAAACAAATGTATTTTCCAGAAAAATGGAACCTTTGAACTATTTTTTGCAGCAAAACATGTGAAATATTTTTAAAACAATTGTTTTAATATGCATCTGAAGAACTAACCGAAAATAGTGACCATGAATACCTTCGAATCTCATTTTTATTGTAGAATTTTGCAAAAAATAGAAGTTTGATTGCGTTTTTAAAAGAGAATTAAAAGTTTGAATTACATGAATAGCAGAGACTATTAATAATATAGTTCTACTAAAAAATAAAACTCTCTATTAAAAAATTGTATTCAATATTTCAATATTATATATCCAATAACGCCCTTATTGAAACAAATTCTAAGACAGGACATTTGTAAAACATTTTTTAAATAGAGTGATCTTCCAATCAGCAGTCAATATGTTGAAAACAAATTTAAACTTTTTGCCAAGATTTTGGTGAGACTTTGGGTAAGGGATGGCAACGCTCGGTCAAAATGAAATTGGACAGACGCGCCGACGCAAGTGTATACTTTACTGAATTTGTTAATGTGAGAGCAAATGAAATACGAACCGTGGCTCAATGTGAGAATGAAAACATTTTACCGTTAGGATCTTGTTACATATATGTACATATTTTTTATTAAAAATGAATTTGGCGTTTATTTTTTAAGTTCTCAATATGAGCATTAGACCGGTTTCCATTTTGGATTTTTTAGGGTTTTTTCCTCAACAATTTAGATATACATCTTAATATATAAAAATTACGTGTCACATGTTCAATCAGGGTGAGCTCCTAAACTACTCAACCGATTTTAATGAAATTTGCACAGCATCTACAGTTTGATCCAACTTGAAAGATAGGATACCTTATATCTCAAGGGGGAGTGGAAACCATAAATTTTTTTGTTTACACAGCCACAAATCATAAACGGATCCACCGATTAGAATGAAACTTACTTGAAGTTAAACTTTGAAATATTTACTTTCGTTCTGCATCAAAAAAAATAGTTGATTCATATATTATTTAACCAAAATTGTTTAAACAATAGGAGCACCTTTTCTAAAAAAAGCTGTTTGTGTGTTTGTTCGCTGTCAACCAAATGAATCGATTTAAGTTAAGCGAGCGCTCGGTAGCGGTACTTCGCTTCGTACATACATACATATGTATGTATGTATGACGCTTTAAATAAAAACAAAATTAACATTCATATGTACATATGTATGTATGTACGTTTTCGTGTTGCTGAGGGATAAGTTAAAATCAAATCCATATAGGTATGTACATATTTTGTAGTGAACGCATTTTGTGAAACCCCGTTATTCGTATTTTATACAATTGCTTCATTGTTCAAAAATATTTAATTAAAATATATACATACATATGTACATGTAAGTATTATCACATAATTATATTATTAATTTCTTATTTCATATTAATCAATTCAAAAATGATAGGAAAAAAATGAGAACGGCTGGACAGATTTGACTCAAGTTTTTTTTCAGTTCTTCGTAATTGGTAACGCGGTGTTTCCACCAAACCAAACACCGTGTTTAAAAGGGTTTGGGTTACGTAGAAATGGTTATGTAGAAATGTCAAGTTTTTCTACTGAGAGTTTACCGGAAAATGGGTTTACACCCACTAAATCGGAACGACGATCATAATAAATTGTTTAGTGGGTGTAAACCCATTTTCCGGCAAACTATCAGTGGAAAACTTGACATTTCTACATAACCCAAACCCTTTTAAACACGGTGTTTGGTTTGGTGGAAACATAGCATAAGAGAAGGTTTGTGTGAGGGAAAATTTTGGGAAATATTTCCGGATTTTCAAGATTTATGTAATTTTGGAAAAGTGGGCGGTGCCACGCCCACATTTTTTGTATTCAGTACTTTGTTTGTACTTCCATAATGTCCAAAGTTTATGGTTGATCTGTTTTAAACTTTTCCAATACGTGAAAATCTTCGTGGGGTACGACATACATACATTTGTAAATTTTTTGGAAAAGTGGTCAGTTCTAAGACCACAGCTAAGTAATATTTCAATTCGTTATATCCCTGAATGTATTTGCTTTAGTGACATTTTAACGTTCTTAAATCTTAATCAAAGCACTTAATTTTTTTGTTTGTTATTGCCGTTTATACATATCCAGAGTATTATAGGATTTCCATAAAATCATAATAGTGGCGTTAAGTGGTAGATATAGGATATAATTAAATAAATACTAACTACACATCTGCTCAGCAGCGCATAATGGTTTGTGTCATAGCCATTGAGTTCAAAAGATTCGTTTTTTGAGTTGGACATCCAACAAATTTATTTGTTTATACCAAATACGTAAAAACCGGAAACATTGCATATACTAAAGCACTGCAATAAATGGAATGTTAAAAATTAATAGAAAAATAGTTGAAAATGTATTTCTAGGGAAGTCACTGGTCAGGCAGAACAACGTCTGCCGGGTCTGCTAGTATATATATATAAGTACATTTGATATTGACTTTTATATCATTTCAATAATATTTTGTGATATATACATATATACTATGAACTCAACTTATATATGTATATAGCTATATGTATTTATTAAAGCTGTGCATATAACTTTACCCTTAGTCCTATATCAATTAAGAAAAAGCAAATTCCTTAAAAAAATGCATAAAACTACATATATAAGTATGTACTGTATGTGTTATGATAAATTTTAGTAATTTCCCTGCAAAAAGGAAAAAAAAAAATGTATGTCCGAAGCTGGGCTCGAACCATGGAACGCACGCGTCCCACCCGAGACCATTACACATGCGCTTTTGGTACACATGAATATATCATGTCAAATGCTATACCTAAGCGCTAAAGGTTCAGCAAATATTACCTATATGTACATACTTACATAGCCATATGGATTGAAACGAATCAACGTTCATTTTGAGATTCCGCTAACTTCTTAACATTAGCCGCTTTCCAAATTATGTTTTTTTTTTTTTTTGGTATAAAGACAGTTTTCTCAATTTTTCCTTTATTTGTGGATTTTTTGAAGTCCGTATAGCGGGAGAATATTGCAACTTCAAAATATGATAGTTTTCTGTTTTTTTTTCGTAAACTTCAACTCAGAAATATTGAAAACACATATCTTAACTGGCCCAATTTAGCCTAAATATGTAAGGATAGTTGATGCCTTTAATCAAAGGAACACGATTTCTACCTATTTCGTAAATATAATATTGAAGAAGCTACAAACTTTTTGTATATTAAATGTGATATATTTCTTAAAAAATGTAAATTGATAAATTAGAATAATTTTTTAGCTATTTTTCCAAAAATTTGGGTTTTTCACTCCAAGAAAGATATCATAAACAGAAAAATATTAGGTTACAAATATAAGGATTCTGGTTATATGTCGACTCTTTTACAAATTAAAATTTTAGGGAAGAAAATAGTTGATGTCTTTATGAAAATTAACACGATTTCTACCTATTTCGTAAATATAATATTGAAGAAGCTACAAACTGTGTTTTTACTTTTTGTATATTAAATGTGATATATTTCTTAAAAAATGTAAATTGATAAATTAGAATAATTTTTTAGCTATTTTTCAAAAAATTTGGGTTTTTCACTCCAAGAAAGATATCATAAACAGAAAAATATTAGGTTACAAATATAAGGATTCTGGTTATATGTCGACTCTTTTACAAATTAAAATTTTAGGTAAGAAAATAGTTGATGTCTTTATGAAAATTAACACGATTTCTACCTATTTCGTAAATATAATATTGAAGAAGCTACAAACTGTGTTTTTACTTTTTGTATATTAAATGTGATATATTTCTTAAAAAATGTAAATTGATAGATTAGAATAATTTTTTAGCTTTTTTTCAAAAAATTTGATTTTTTCACTCCAAGATAGAGGTCATAAACGAAAAAATATTGAAATATTTTGTTACAAATATGATAAATGTAAAAAAGAATATTATGATATAAAGTTTTCATATGTTTCTATGCAAATTTAATTTAGTAAAAAAAAAAAAAACTTAAGCTGCCCTGAACCCGTGCTTGAACCTGCGAACGCACGCAACATAGCTGGCACGCTTACCACCTGCGCCACTGATGTACAGTAAAACAGCCAAATACTTTAGTTAACAGCTTTGGCTTTTGGTGAAAACTTTTATGAATTATTACAAATTAATGAAGCATTTTTTGTTAAATATAATATGCCTATGCAAAGCTCCTGGCCCATGAAAAGATATCAAAATATGTAATAATTGGAATTATGCATTTTTTTATGAGATGCACTCTGGCAATTGATTGTATGGAAAAAATGTTAGCCTATCTTAATATATATGTAAAAATCACGTGCCACATGTTCAATCAGGGTGAGCTCCTAAACTACTCAACCGATTTTAATGAAATTTGCACAGCATCTACAGTTTGATCCAACTTGAAAGATAGGATACCTTATATCTCAAGGGGGAGTGGAAACCATAAATTTTTTTGTTTACACAGCCACAAATCATAAACGGATCCACCGATTAGAATGAAACTTACTTGAAGTTAAACTTTGAAATATTTACTTTCGTTCTGCATCAAAAAAAATAGTTGATTCATATATTATTTAACCAAAATTGTTTAAACAATAGGAGCACCTTTTCTAAAAAAAGCTGTTTGTGTGTTTGTTCGCTGTCAACCAAATGAATCGATTTAAGTTAAGCGAGCGCTCGGTAGCGGTACTTCGCTTCGTACATACATACATATGTATGTATGTATGACGCTTTAAATAAAAACAAAATTAACATTCATATGTACATATGTACGTTTTCGTGTTGCTGAGGGATAAGTAAAAATCAAATCCATATAGTACATATGTACATATTTTGTAGTGAACGCATTTTGTGAAACCCCGTTATTCGTATTTTATACAATTGCTTCATTGTTCAAAAATATTTAGTTAAAATATATACATATGTACATATAAGTATTATCACATAATTATATTATTAATTTCTTATTTCATATTAATCAATTCAAAAATGATAGGAAAAAAGAACGGCTGGACAGATTTGACTCAAGTTTTTTTTCAGTTCTTCGTAATTGGTAACGCGGTGTTTCCACCAAACCAAACACCGTGTTTAAAAGGGTTTGGGTTATGTAGAAATGGTTATGTAGAAATGTCAAGTTTTTCTACTGAGAGTTTACCGGAAAATGGGTTTACACCCACTAAATCGGAACGACGATCATAATAAATTGTTTAGTGGGTGTAAACCCATTTTCCGGCAAACTATCAGTGGAAAACTTGACATTTCTACATAACCCAAACCCTTTTAAACACGGTGTTTGGTTTGGTGGAAACATAGCATAAGAGAAGGTTTGTGTGAGGGAAAATTTTGGGAAATATTTCCGGATTTTCAAGATTTATGTAATTTTGGAAAAGTGGGCGGTGCCACGCCCACATTTTTTGTATTCAGTACTTTGTTTGTACTTCCATAATGTCCAAAGTTTATGGTTGATCTGTTTTAAACTTTTCCAATACGTGAAAATCTTCGTGGGGTACGACATACATACATTTGTAAATTTTTTGGAAAAGTGGTCAGTTCTAAGACCACAGCTAAGTAATATTTCAATTCGTTATATCCCTGAATGTATTTGCTTTAGTGACATTTTAACGTTCTTAAATCTTAATCAAAGCACTTAATTTTTTGTTTGTTATTGCCGTTTATACATATCCAGAGTATTATAGGATTTCCATAAAATCATAATAGTGGCGTTAAGTGGTAGATATAGGATATAATTAAATAAATACTAACTACACATCTGCTCAGTAGCGCATAATGGTTTGTGTCATAGCCATTGAGGTCAAAAGATTCGTTTTTTGAGTTGGACATCCAACAAATTTATTTGTTTATACCAAATACGTTAAAACCGGAAACATTGCATATACTAAAGCACTGCAATAAATGGAATGTTAAAAATTAATAGAAAAATAGTTGAAAATGTATTTCTAGGGAAGTCACTGGTCAGGCAGAACAACGTCTGCCGGGTCTGCTAGTTAATATATAGATTCTAAAAAACAATCAAAAAACAATCATGATTTATTACAGTTAAGAAAAAAATCAAAAATCAAAAATAATCAAAAGAAAAAAAATATTTTTGATTACTTTTGATTATTTTAGATTTTTTTTTGATTATTTGATTACTTTTGATTATTATTGATTGTTTTGATTATTTATTGTATTGTTTGATAGATGGAAATATGCATAAGCAATGCATAAAGTTCGTTTTTATACAAACCAGCGGCCTACCTGTGGCGCAATCACAGGGGCTATTAGATCATGCCACACAGAGGCTCTAAACGTGATATGCAATATAATACCAATCGATCTCTCTATCAAGGAAACAGCATCTAGTAGTGCACTCAAGCTTCGGGAGTTGGGACTCTGGAAAGAACGTGGGTACGGTCACACAGGCCCGTGCGCACGGGGCGTTTGGGGGGTTAACCCCCTCCCCCCCCCCCTGGCCATATCTAAGTTGAATTGATTTTACAAAAATTATCAAAACACAGTTTATAAATTTTGCATTGAATCTTCACTTATAATTTTTGACAAAATTAGTTAAAATAATTTTACGGAAGAAGAAATTGGTGAAAGTTGCAAAAAAATAAGGTTGGTGCAGCTTTCCGAAATTACAAAAATATGTAGCATACGTTCTTTTAGCATTTTTCAAAAAATGTTCATTTTGTGAAAACAGGTAGCAACTTCAATTAACAAGTACTATAAATAGTACTTTTCAGGACTTGGTTAATTAGGTTTTGATGAATCAGAATTATGATTAATCAAAATATGATTTAATCTGTTCATCGCAAGTCCCTAATTTGTACCAGTACAATTGATGTCATGGCCAAATGATGCTAAGGTTGTGTCAAGTCTACTACTACAAGGTGCAAATATGCGAGAAATATGTCTTTGCAAAAAACTTGTCACAGCTGCCCCACTATACTCTATGCGTCTGGATATATGTTTCAGCAAATATGTTTATCTTAGCGAAAAATGTATGCGAATGCAAAGCGGCGATCACTTCCAGCCTTGTGGGTCAGTGCAGGGGCACTGCAGAAGCAGAACAAAATTTCTGGGCAAACCCTTGTTCGGGAGTCTTTCCGAGCTTAGCGATATGAAGCCTGTGGAACTTCTAAAATTCTTGGACTCAACGGCAGTTTTAGAAAATGCTGAAATTGTATTGTATTATATTCAAAAAAAATAAAAATACTCTGTGAAAATTGTGTCGCTAAACCATTACATCAAACCGATACGTATCGTCGGTGAGCACTTAACTTCGAAAATGTCGCAACATTCCTTTTAGACTACATAAAAATACTCTCTAATGTACAGCAAAAAAACCAAAAACAAAAACCAAAAAATTATCAAAAAAAAAAATAAAAATAAAAGAAATAAAAAAAAATCAAAAGTAATCAAAAACAATCAAAAAAATTAATTTTGATTGCTTTTGATTTTTTTCTACTTCCACTCATGATACAAATATTTGAAGGTAGTTTCACTCAAAATTTTTTGACACTAACCGTGTTCGCCAAGAGGGCGTGGAGTTGCCACATTTGAATTATTAGTTGTTATTAAATTTGGAAATTTTGCAAAATTTTATTGGGTATTTTTTTTTTGTATATAAAAATGTGTAGTTATTCGCAAAATGAAATACATATATAACATATGTAATTAAACTGCAAAATTTTCTGAGGTAATTATGAGCAGCGGTTTAGCATGTAAAAATGTATATTTAAAAAAAATTGGCATTTGGTATTTGCCAAAAAGTAACCCTCAGTCGGTCCAACACCAGCTACGCGATCCCAATTATTTTTCGTAATTGTAAGGTCCACATGAAAATGACAGAAAATTGCGAACTTTAAGTGCAAATATCTTTTCACAAAAACAAACATTCAAAAATTTGCTTACGGATTATAATTACTGAGGTCAAACTGCGTCTTTTGATAACTCTCGCGCGATTCTTGGTCGTGTTTTAGCAGTTGTCTCCTAAGGGAAACAAATACCGAAGAAAATGCTTCGATTGCTTTTCATTTAACTATAGGAAAAATGGTGGATTTTTTTTTTAAAGAACTGGTAGTACGAAAAGTACGGAACACGATTTCTATCAGATGGCTAATCAAACGGGGAAGAAGAAGAAGTGGAACTACCTTCAAATACTTCTGCCATGCTTCCACTCAATTAGTTATTGGAAGTTTCCGAAAACAGTTAAAATAATCATTAATGACACTGGATCACAAATTCCAACTTTTTTTCTGCACCAGAGACGCCATAGTGAAATTCCTATGTAAAATCACCTCCTAATTCCGAAAATCGAGGTTATTTTTACTTGAATGGTACCGTTTTTTCAAAAAAACAAAAAAGATGGCTCCACTTAATCGTGTATGTCTCAAGAACAAATTGAGCTATTCGAAAACGGTTTGAAAAATTTGAAAGCTTATAAAATTCAACTAAGTATAATCAGTACATACAACACTTTTTGCTAGGTCCTGCAGATTCAAACATAGTGAACAATCATTACGGATTTTTAAAATTTTTTTTGTATAAATATATAAAAATTTGTACTTTGCGAGGAAGCATCTCGAAAACTTTTTGTTTTTTTGCAGATATTTTTTCCCCCCTCTAAGCTCTGTTTTATTACAAAAAAAACAAGCTATCAGTGAACAAAATCGATGAACAAATACAAAAGTTATAAGCATTCAAGTAAATATATCCATTTAATACTTAAGTACCCTAAAAATAATAGCATATGTACATATGGTTCTGTTTTAACTCTATGATCTTATTTTATAATTGAAAAAGTTATGTGTCTTGTTTTGACGCTTATTTAGATTAGGATCGGTTTCTCTTATGAAAAACCAACAATAGTCGCCCATCATAGCGACATCCCAGAATCCTTGATACTGACTTTCAATCACTTTCATTTGCTGGTGAAACCTTTCGCCATGTTCGTCACTTTCGTCGCCAAGATTTTGCGGGAAAAAATTTAAGTGGGAGTGCAAGGAATGAATTTTTAAAGACATATTTACTCCTGAAAGAAAATAAAAAAGTAAATTAGATAAATACATAAGTGACACATTAGTATATAATTTTCTTAGGCTGGATTTATCTTTCAATTCAGAACAAATTTTTTGTTTATATTTTTCCCGTTCTTGTTTGTTCGGAACTGGACGATGAATTCAGATTTATGGCTATATATTCTCATGTAAATTTATGTAATATATAATTTATTATAATATGTTTTTTTATTTACCCATTTCCGCATAGTTTTTGATTAAGTCGTTCACTATCATCTCGTAGTTAGGACTTTTGTGTTTGCCTAAAAAAGAAGTAACGACCTTTTCAAAAGAGTCCCACGCTGCTGCCTCCACTGTTGACAATAGTTCTTTGAAATGGTTTTTGCATTATCTCATATGTTTCCTTCGTATTTACTGCATGCGCGATCGGGATAGATGGCTTTTGGTTGCCAATATGCAATAATACGGCCTTTAAACTTAATTTATTGCCGTCTATGAACAATCGCCACTCTTTTGAATCATATGGTTCACCAAATTGTTTGAATAGACCAGCAATGTCTTTGCAGTAACAAACACTGTCCTCCTTCGTATAGTACTTGGAAAATTCTTCGTGACGAGTTCTATAATATGTTACCTTAACATCCTTAACGGCACCGCTGAGAGGCGGCCACATTAACCTAACCTAACCCTAACCTACCTTAACATCGGATGAAACAAATTTAAATTGTTGCATTCGAGAGGCGTGTAGTTCGGCCTTTTCCTTTAACAATTCCAAATCCCTTATCCAATCATTGAGTTGTGCTTGTGACAAAGAATTTCTTTCGTTTTCCGTTTGAAATTCAGTACAACATGATGCCGCGTAATCAGATACTACTGTTGACAATGAAACTGGAGCCGGAACTAAAGTTAAATTTGATGCTGGCAATGTCGCTTCTGTTGAAATTAGTTCTGGTAATGACACTGTAGATACGCTCGCATAGGTTACTTTTCTGGACTTTCCAACCCCAAGTACTTTTGTAGTACAAATATAGCAGTCCGTTGAATGGCAAGTTGGTTCCCTCCACTTCATTGGTGTAATAAATTTCACACGTCGCCTTAATAGATAGTTTCAGAAATTAGTCAGCTATGCATTAAAAGGGAACAAATTCCTAATTTTTACAACGTACCTTTTTGTTCCGGTTTCCGAAGAAATCAATTCGACTCGGCATGTGGTGCACACAGTGTTCGGTGTCCATGGTTAGGCTCAATTCCAAAACACTTATAGTATGTAACTTTCAAAGGATTTGAAAACACACGTCTCATACTTTTAACAATAAATTGACCGCATATGAAACAGAACATATCTGGATCATTTGTACACTCAAACTCTCGCGCCCTTTTACTCATTTTTTATTTTTAAGTAAATGACGGGTTATGAACTGCAATTATAAACTGAACAGTATCCAGCGAGCCTTGCAGATATTATGAAGGAACAAGGCGCATGTACTCTTATTTATACTTAGATCCAGTAAAAATTCAAGCCTACCTAAACAAAAAGGTTCCCTAGTTCTACAAAGAAAACACTACCTGCCTCAAATATATGCTCTTGTTTAAAATGTACCTAGGTTTGAGAAAACGACACTAACAGCTTTTTGTATCTAATAACTTTTCGAAAATCTACCTGCTAACTAACTGATATACGAATACTAACACATATGTACCAGTAGGGTACTTAAGCATTAAATGGATATATTTACTTGAATGCAAAAAAACAAAAAGTTTTCGAGATGCTTCCTCGCAAAGTACAAATTTTTTTTATATTTTTACAAAAAAAATTAAAAAAAGCCGTAATGATTGTTTAATATGTTTGAATCTGCAGGACCTAGCAAAAAGTGTTGTATGTACTGATTATAGTAAATTTTATAAGCTTTCAAAGTTTTCAAACCGTTTTGGAAGAGCTCAGTTTGTTCTTGGGATATACACGATTAAGTGGAGCCATCTTTTTTGTTTTTTGAAATAACGGTAAATCGTAAATACCTCAAAAATGGTACCATTCAAGTAAAAAAAAACCTTGATTTTCGGAATTAGGAGGTGATTTTACATAGGAATTTCACTATGGCGTCTCTGGTGCATTTTGTCTGTAAACCAGTGTGATTGAAAAAGCTTTTCCATCAATTGATTACTCAATTCTAATGGGAATTTAACAGGTCTGGTATAAATACGTTTTGGCAGTTCATATATATTAGTAGATTTAAATTATGTACATATAAATGTTTTAAGATCTGCAAATAGGTGTAAGCCAGGCTTTGTATACGCTGTAAGAAATAATATAATCATTTTCTTAAGTGGTATTGATGCCGGCGAATATCTCTATTAATGTTTCAGAACAGGTACTACGCCCCATTAACATTTTCAAACAAACTCCCAAGAGGAAGTATTCTATTTAACTTATTTTATTCATTTCTGTGGCAAGGACCAGAAAAAACCGAACTAGGTACCTACAGCTAAAAACGATACTTTATTATTATTTTTACACAACAGTTTTACTTTCTAAAGGCTCCACTGAAATAATCAAAAATTTTGCTTTATTAGTTTTCCTTTATTGCCACAGATATGTAAATAGATTATATAATGTTCGGTAAAATCCGAACTTAAACTTCCTAATTTGTTGCCTCATTATTTTGTCACAATCCTCTATTTGTCAATCAACACAAGTTTTGATTTATGATTTCGAATGCAAACAATTTGATTTTTTTATGTTTGACACTTTGAATTTACGAGTACTTTGTAAGAAGCGATTGTTGTATGTTCAATGTGCCTTAAAGGTTGGGACTGAGCATTGTTTTCCTCCTTTATTCAGTCCATTAATAATTTTGCAATCAATTTTTCTTAATATCCGTTTCTAATCGGCCAAAAGTGTTTCTAATATTGGCTAAACAGTTTATCATTTAGTTTTTCGCATCTTTTATCTGCAAGGCATTTGGAACAGTTTTTCAGTCGAAGGGGAGCCAATATCAATGAGAAGAAAAACTCATACAACTAACTTTGTATGTACACGCACCCGCACATCTGTTTTCGAAGACCCTACGTTGTCATCCCCATCTGGTTTTACTTACCAAATTTCATGCCTTTCTTCTTTTCCGTTCAAGGGCAATCGAACTAATACACATGTCCCCACGACGACTTCCGAAAGCGGCACACTGGATATGTTCAATAAAAAATTGGCTACGCTTAAAATGGGCAAAAAGCATTTCCCGCGACGTTACGCTATGAAGCTTCAAAACAAAATGTTAACGATTTAAAGAATAAGGGGAACTGAAATCAGATAAAAACTTATTACGATGGCCAGTCATGTGTGGCCACAAATCACATATCTACATGCGCAAATGTGGCTAGTGGACTGGCTTTTACCGTCCCAATTTTATAGTGTTATGCAAACATTTTTTTGCCTGCCTACTTCTAGTTTAAAGTCTGGTACTAAAGGCATGCAATTTAGTTGCGACGTCATTTGAATTTCCTTTTGGATTCGAAATACGTTTAACAGGTTTTCTTATAACAAAGTTTTGGGTTGCCACAAAAAAATACATTATTGCTGGAGGCAAGATACGAAACTTGGAATCCAAGGGGGAACGCACTAAACACTAGGCAAAACTTATACATCAAAATTAAAAGATGATCAAAAAATTTTAAAGACTAACTTCATATTTATTTAATCTAAATCGTCCTTAAGCAAAGACTTGATATCCGTATCGGTTTGATATAATGGTTCAGCGACACAGTTTTCACAGAGTATTTTTATTTATCTTTTTTTTCTTACATATACAGTACTAGCAGACCCGGCAGACGTTGTTCTGCCTGACCAGTGACTTCCCTTTAGGATATACATACAATGTTCCTGGCTTTAAAGCCTTTGGTAAAAACAAATAAATTTTTTGGATGTCCAACTCAAAAAACGGATCTTTTGAACTCAATGGGTATGACAAAAACCATTATGCGCTGCTGAGCAGATGTCTAGTTAGTACTTATTTAATTATATCCTATATCTACCTATAATACTCTGGATATGTATGAACGGCAATAACAAACAACAAAAATTAAGTGCTTTGATTAAGATTTAAGAACGTTAAAATGTCACTAAAGCAAATACATTCAGGGATATAACAAATTGAAATATTACTTAGATTGTGATCTTGGAACTGCCCACTTTTCCAAAGCCACATTTCCCAAATTATATAATTCTTGACCAAGGGACACACATATCCAAAAAACATTAGCTTAGACCAAAAATATTCAAACTTATGAGGATTTAAATTTTATATAGCCTGGTTGCGTGGCACAACAATCTTCTGAACCAATCTGGAAATTTAGAAAAGATCGACCATAAACTTTGAACTTATTGAAGTACAAACAAAACACAAAAAATGTTGGCGTGGCACGGCCCACTTTTCACAAATTATATAAATCTTGACTAAAGGACACACATGTCCAAAAATCTTTAATTTAGACCAAATATGTTCAGAGTTATGAAGAACTTAAATTTTATATAGCCTGGGGACGTGGCACTGGCTACTTTTCCAAAAATTGATATAGCCTGAATAGTACACAACAATTTTCTTAACCAATCTTGAAAGTTTAAAAGAGATCGATGGGACCGCCCACTTTTCCCAAATTATATCCATTTTGACTAAAGGACACACATATCCAAAAATCTTTAATTTAGACCCAATATGTTCAGAATTATGAAGAATTTAAATTTTATATAGCCTGGGGGCGTGGCACTGCCTACTTTTCCAAAAATTGATATAGCCTAAATCGTACACAACAATTTTCTTAACCAATCTTGAAAGTTTAAAAGAGATCGACCATAAATTTTGGACATTATTGAAGTACACACAAAACACAAAAAATGGGGGCGTGGCACCGCCCACTTTTCGAAAAATGTATAAATCTTGACCAAAGGACACACATATCTAAAAATCATTAATTTAGACCAAATATGTTCATAGTTAGGACGATTTGAAATTTTATATAGGCTGTGGGCGTGGCACCGCCCACTTTTCCAAAAATGTATACAACCTAAATCCTACACAATAATCTTCTAAATCAAAGTGGAGAGTTTAAAAGAGATCGACCATAAACTTTGGATATTATTGAATTACCAACAAAACACAAAAAATGGGGGCGTAGCACCGCCTACTTTTCGAAAAATGTATAAATCTTGACCAAAGGACACACATATCTAAAAATCATTAATTTAGACCAAATATGTTCATAGTTAGGACGATTTGAAATTTTATATAGGCTGTGGGCGTGGCACCGCCCACTTTTCCAAAAATGTATACAACCTAAATCCTACACAATAATCTTCTAAATCAAAGTGGCGAGTTTAAAAGAGATCGACCATAAACTTTGGATATTATTGAATTACAAACAAAACACAAAAAATGGGGGCGTGGCACCGCCCACTTTTCGAAAAATGTATAAATCTTGACCGAAGGACACACATATCCAAAAATGATTAATTAAGACCAAATATGTTCATAGTTATGACGATTTGAAATTCATAGCTATGACAACTTGAATTTTTATATAGCCTGAGGGCGTGGCACCGCCCACTTTTCCAAAAATATATATAGCCTATGCTTTAACTCGTGATCCCAAGAATATACTGTGAAAATTTCATAAAAAGCGGTTGAGTACTTTGGACGCCTATAAAGGACACACAGACACACATTCATTTTTATTTATAAGATTGTTGGAAACCTTAGCAACAGTCCCCTATGAAATGTTTGAGTGCATGTGGTCCCATTCATTACAAATATAATGAATATAAGTTTATTTGTAAATATTAACTAGTGTACCCACTTCGTTACAATAAAAAAAAAACTTAATTTTTTTGTAAACAAAATACAAAAAAAACACAGAAACAAAAACAACTCAATTTGCTACTGTTCGAAACCCAAGCAATTTTTTCCTTTGGAGTTTTTTTACAGTTATAAAACGAACAAACAACAAAGATGGACTCAGCATTTACACTAGTAGGCCTAGTCTTGGTAAACAAGGTATCGTTTCAGGGTTTTCTGTTCATTTAGTAACACACAACCGAGAGTGTAACAATGGCGCGTACTCGTTATGAAGAGAGTTTTAAATTAAAAATTATTGAGTTTTTCCAAAAAGGAGAGTCTCAAATTTCGATTGCCCGTAGATTTTACATTAATAGGTCAATAGTTTCGCGGCTAATAAAAAAATATAAAACTCTCAAAACGGTGAAAAACGTTAATCCAGGAGGGCGACCTAGAAAAACTTCCGTCCATACCGATAAACGAATCATAAATTTGTTTAAAAAAGATCCGTTTATTTCATCAAAAAAGGTCGTGCAGGAATTGAACCTTAGTATTGCTGCAAGTACTGTGCAAAAACGTTCCCTGGATTACGGGTTGCGGGGTTGTAGACCGTCAAAGAAACCTATCCTTACAAAAAAGCATTTACGAAGAAGGTATTTTGCAAAACTGAATTTTTTTATATTTTTTTTCTCATGGTGTTGCAAAATTTAGGTTATCAAATTCCTATACATCCCAACTCAATCGAACGCACAGCTTTTGTTACTCCAGAAGGGCAATACGAGTATTTGGCTATGCCTTTTGGACTAAAAAATGCTCCTTCTGGCTTCCAACGTGCCGTAATGAATGCCTTAGGTGAGTTGGCTCATTCATACGTCATAGTTTATATGGATGATATTATGATTGTTGCCACAACAAAAGAAGAAGCATTTGAGAGATTACAAAACGTGTTAAATGTTCTTACTAAGGCCGGATTTTCCTTTAATATTTCAAAGTGTTCTTTTCTTAAAACGAGTGTTGAGTATCTCGGATACGAAATTGCAGCAGGGGAAGTGCGGCCTAACCCATGGAAAATTCAAGCTTTGACTGCTCTTCCGCCCCCACAGTCGGTCACACAGTTGAGGCAATTTATTGGGTTAGCGTCTTATTTCCGTCAGTTTGTACCGAAGTTTTCTCAATTAATGAAAAGTCTTTATTTTCTTACTTCTGACAAGAGTAAATTTTCATGGAAACTTGAACATGAAAAAATACGACAAAAAATAGTTTCAATATTAACTGATAAGCCGGTTTTAGTAATCTTTGATCCACAATATCCTATCGAGTTACATACCGATGCTAGTGCAGATGGTTATGGTGCAATTCTGTTGCATAAAATTAATAACAAACCCCATGTAGTGGAGTATTATAGTAAAAGAACGTCACCTGCAGAATCCAAATATCATTCATATGAATTAGAGACATTGGCTGTTTTTAATTCAGTAAAGCATTTTCGTCATTATTTGCAAGGGCGTAAGTTTGTAGTATTTACGGATTGTAACTCCTTAAAAGCTTCTCGCACAAAAATAGAGTTGACACCCAGAGTACATAGATGGTGGGCTTACTTGCAGTCGTTTGATTTTGATGTCGAATATAGAGAGGGAAAACGTATGGCACATGCTGATTTCTTTTCTAGGAATCCAATTCCATCAGAGGCTAAACCCTTTATTAAAGTCGTTGAAAAGCGTGTGAACTTAGCTGAGATTTCAGATAATTGGCTTCTCGCCGAACAGCAACGTGATGCAGAAATATCTGCTTTAGTTTCAAAGTTACGTAACAATGAGCTTACGGAAGAAGTAGCAAAAACATATGAATTACGGGCGGGTACTCTTTACCGTAAGATACAAAGAAATGGAAAAATAAAGTGTTTGCCAGTGATTCCGAGATCTTTCAGGTGGTCTGTAATCAATCATGTTCATGCACGGAGAGAATTGTGTGCAGAAGTTATGCGGTATGGGCACAACTTATGCACAAATCGTTCACGAAAAATGACCAAGAACAGTTGTTCATAATCCATGCACACTTGTCCATAATTTAAGTTCAGCACTATGAGCATGTTTTATGAACAACTGGGATAGACTATGAACAACTGGGCATACGTTCTGAACAACTGGGATAGACTATGAACAACTGAGCATACGTTCTGAACAACTGGGATAGACTATGAACAACTGGGCATACGTTCTGAACAACTGGGATAGACTATGAACAACTGAGCATACGTTCTGAACAACTGGGATAGACTATGAACAACTGAGCATACGTTCTGAACAACTGGGATAGACTATGAACAATTGAGCATACGTTCTGAACAACTGGGATAGACTATGAACAACTGGGCATACGTTCTGAACAACTGGGATAGACTATGAACAACTGAGCATACGTTCTGAACAACTGGGATAGACTATGAACAATTGAGCATACGTTCTGAACAACTGGGATAGACTGTGAACAACTGGGCATAATTTATGAACAACATTCTCATAGATTGTGAACAAAATTAATTTTATTTTCAAATGTCTTTATTACAATAAATCATATACTTCACTATTTACATTTTTATTTCACTGACCTTCCTAACCTTTCACGATTGTTTTTCAATGGGTTTCTTGCCACAGGCTTAAAAATTGCTGCCAGCACCTTGGAGACTTCAATTAGTACTAAAAAAATTCAAAAATAATAATTAAATTAGTTCTTCATCTCATAAGTTTAAATTGTTTTTTTACCTTTGTTTGTTGAAGATTATTTATAATTGTTTTAGCAGCTGGAAATTTAAAAAGGGTTTTTGCATACCGGGTACAAATTTTGGAAGTCAATATCGATCTATGTACATAAATATAATTTTAATAGATGGTGCAGAATCTATACATAAATGTGCACAACTTATGAACAATAAGTGTTTATAGTCACATATTATGCACAATGTTCACATATTATGATCAATGGTGTTTGATTTTCAAATAATTAAGCTATGAACAATGTTCACAAACTGTGCACATTTTTTGTGTGTAACTTATGAACAATTTCAATAGATTGTACAGAATTCATGATTATTGGGCAAAACTTATGCGCAAAGTTGCATATTCAAAAATGTATCTAAACATTTTATGGTTATGAACAGCTTGTGCATAAATAATGCACAACAGTTTTCTCCGTGTGAAGCGATTATGCATCTGGGTTGGACAAAGACTCTTGATAAGGTCTATGATTTTTATTGGTTTGAAAACATGTCGAAATATGTTCGAAAATTTGTGGAGAATTGCATTACTTGTAGGCTTTCAAAATCAGTTTCCGGTAAAGTTCAAGTTGAACTTCATCCCATTTCTAAGGTTAATATTCCATGGCACACCGTTCATGTTGATATAACGGGAAAATTGAGTGGCAAGAATGATCTTAAGGAATATGTTATAGTTCAGATCGATGCTTTTACCAAATTTGTTTATTTATATCACACGATGAATCTTGATGCTGATAGTTGTATTAAATCATTAAAATCTTCAATATCGTTGTTTGGTGTTCCATCGCGTATAATTGCTGACCAGGGTAGATGTTTCGCTAGCCAAAAATTTCGGGATTTTTGTTCATCACAAAAAATAGATTTGCACTTAATTGCTACCGGTGCAAGTCGTGCCAATGGGCAGGTTGAACGTGTTATGAGCACACTGAAAGCCTTTTAACTGCTGTGGAAACAAGTAATCGTTCTTGGCAAGATGCATTAAATGAGATTCAGTTAGCTTTAAATTGTACTACTAATCGAGTGACTAAATTTAGTCCATTGGAATTACTTATTGGCAAAGAAGCAAGACCTTTAGGTTTAATACCCATTGATAACGAGGGATGCAATGTTAACACTTCAACTGTACGAACGCAAGCTATAGATAATATGCAACACAATGCTACATCTGATAAAACTAGATTTGATAAAAACAGGGCAAAAATTGTTAAACACAAAGTTGGGGACTATGTGTTATTAAAGAATGAGGAAAGACATCAAACAAAGTTAGATCCGAAATTCAGAGGCCCATTTATAGTGACAGAAGTCTTAGACGGGGATAGGTATGTGCTTAAATCATTGACAAGCAAGAGGACATACAAGTATGCACATGAGCATTTGAGGAAAATGCCAGAAGGACAGGTTCCTGCAGAACTCGAAATGGATGACGAAAATAGTACCAATGCTGAGGCTGGTACTGAGGAAAAATGAGTTTTTAAAAAGCCATTAGTGAGTTATGAGGCTGTGGTATCACTTTGACCATAATACAAGCACAAGTGCAAACAGCAATGTTTGATCATGGCGTGTGGCGTGTTTGGTACTGTGATGTGGATGAGATGATGCTTTAAGGCATGCATGGTACTGTTGAAATAACATTTTGTTTATGGAGAGTTGGAAGTGGGAACCGTTATTTTTTTTTTATATATCTTGTATTTGTTTTCCCAGTCTAAGATCTGCCATATAAATGAGTTTCTGAAAGAGAAAACAGTATTTTAGTAATAAAGTTTGAAGATAAAATTGTTTGTTCCCTTATTTAAAAAGTCTGTAACTTGTGAATGTTTAATTTGTTTTAGACACACCCGAGGACGTGTGATCGTCAGGAAGGCCGTGTCGGAGCAACTGATATTAGAGTTAGTTATATCAGTGTTCTACTGTATTCCCTTTTGCTACTTTGAATGAACTTGTAATAGTGTGTGTGTCTTTGGATCGTAGTAGCTTTTGTGTAAAAGGGGTTTCACTGTTTACTATGTTTTTATGTCTTAAGTCACTTGAGTTATTCTGAATAAAACTGTAACAATGTACTTTCTATAAAATCGTATTAGTCTTTGCATTTATGTCTGAATCGTTTCAATTGCGTTTTGTATCACCATTATTGAGAGTGAGGTGAGAGTAGAGAACTCTACCGAGTAAGGCCCTTGGATGATGTGTGTGTGGGTGTGTATATGGGTATGCTATGCTGTCAAGTTTGGAAAATACGTTTAGAAATATTGAAATAGTTTTGAATTTCAATTTTACTTGGAGTGCCGAACGGAACACATCATCGTCAAGGGACTTACTACACAAAATACATAATGGAGGAAGAGGGATTTAACGCAAGCCTGAGCAATGAGGACAGAGATCCTGAAAATATTGAACATGCTTCTACATATACATACATAGGTATATTAAAGGTATAAAGCGCAAATGGGATATTATCCGGATAAACGAATAACACCATAGCAATGATAATACTTTTTCTTTAAATAAATCAAATAGTACTTTTAATACTCGAATTGTTTTATAGTAGGTAGAGTTGTTGCCTCGAAAGGAAGAGTGGTTGGGTTCGAAACATGCTGTAGGCGTGTAGTTATAAACATGTATTTTCGTCACTTATGGGTAAGTATGCAGATAGATTTTCAAAATTATAAGACACAGAAAATTTTTAAAGCCTACATCTAAAGCAGGCAGTATTTTCTTTTCCCGGCTTCCTAAAAAAAGGAACCTTTCTGTTTAGGTATGATTTGATTTTTTCAATTTTATTCTTGTTCCGAGTATAAATATGAGTTAATGCGCCTTAACACTTCATAACATCTGCAAAGCTCTCCCGAGATAGTTCAGTTCATAAGTCAAATTTCAACACAGTGATTTATTAAAACGAAATAAAATGAGTAAAAGGACGCGAGCATTTGAATGTAATAACGATCCAGATATGTTCTGTTTCATGTCCGGCCAACATACTATCATAAGGAGACGACGAGTGTTCTCAGATCATTTCAAAACTTTATACTCCAAGTATTTTGGCATTGAGCCTAAAAATGCTTAAAAGCCATGGACTCCGAACACTTTGTGTACATCGTGTCAAGTTAAGTTGATATATTGTAGAACTCGTCACGAACCATTTTCCAAACACTATACCAAGACGTTGCTACTGCAACGACATTCCTGGTTTATTCAAAGAGTTTGGTCAAACATATGATTCAAAAGAGTGGCGATTGTTCAGAGACAGCAATAAACTGAGTTTAAAGGCTGTATTATTGCATATTGGTAACAAAAAGCCTTCTATCCCGATCGCGCATGCAGTAAATACAAAGAAAACCTACGAGGAAATGCAAAAGCTACTAAAATTTATCAAATATGAAGAGCATGATTGGAAAATATGTTCTGATCTCAAAGTCGTTGCAATGCTATGCGGTAGATTACAAAAGATTTTGAAAAGGATCATAGATATATTGAATATGCAATAACTTTGCTTAAACTACCTGTATATCATTTCTATTTCTCCTCTAAAGTGCTCGTGGGCAAAGAAAGTCGAATGCACAAAATGGTGGATTATTCCACAAAACTTTCCATTCCATAACTCCGGTAAAAATTGATTTATTGAAACGATATTGGGCGAAAATGTGCAACATATAAAGCTAACTCTTTGCTGTAAAAATAAACAAAATTTGTTAACGAACACGCCCACTTTTTGAACACAGTTCTGAAAAATTTCTTTGTAAAATTAAAATCGCGATATTTTCCTAAATGTAAAAGTTATATAAATAATATTTTACCCACATAATAATCTTTTTAAACAAAACTAAACTGTAAAAAAATTTTGTAGATTTTGTTGAAGTAGGAGTGACGACGCCCACTTTTCAGAAAAAAAAGTCTGTTATTTTCAAAAGCGATTGCGAAAGAAGGTATTTCAATGAAAGTTTGTGAGATGCTTCCCAATAATATGTAGTATACTCCTGCCAAAAATTACGCAAATCGAATAACAAACAAGCAAGATTTACGGGCAAGTAGTTAACACCCTATTGCCTTTTTATACCTAGTAGTGCTTCGCACACAAGGTATATTAACTTCATTCGCCTAACGGTAGTATGTAACGGCATACACGAATCGAGATAGATATTGACTTATATATATCAAAATGTCCAGGAGGAAAAGAGAAATTGATTGAGCCATGTCCGTCCGTCTGTCCGTCTGTCCGTCCGTCCGTCTGTGAACACGATAACTTGAGTAAATCTTGAGATATCTCAATGAATTTTGGTATGCAGGTTCCTTTTAACTTATCTCGGAGCGCTAGTGAAAATAGGCAAGATCGGTTAAAAACCACGCCCACTTTCTATACCTATAATATTTTCGAAAATACAAAAAGAGTGATTATTCAGTACATCATACACCTATAAGGATAATATTTGGTGTGCACTTTAGCGTTAATGCAACAAACACACTTCTGAAGAAATTTTTAAAAGGGGCGTGGTACCGCCCACCTTCGATAAAGTCAAATTTGGAAATATTATTAATCATAAATCAAAAACCGCTCAAGATAGCAAAATGAAATTCAGCACACATATTTATATTAATACCGGCAATATTCCGAAAAAAAGTTAGCGAAATCGGGTAAGGTCGACGCCCAATTTTATACGAAAGATTTTGAAAAGGATCATAGATATATTGAATATGCAATAACTTTGCTCAAACTAGCTGTTATCATTTATATTTTACCTCTAAAGTGTTCGTGGGCAAAGAAAGTCGAATGCACAAAATTTTTGGAAAATGAGCGTTGCCCCGCCCCTTTATGGTGGATTATTCCAAAAAACTTTTCATGCCATAACTCCGGTAAAAATTAATTTATTGAAACGATATTTGGAGAAATAGTTCAACATATAAAGCTTACTTTTTGCTGTAGAAATAAACAAAATTGGTTAACGGACACGCCCACTTTTCGAACACAGTTCTGAAAAATTTCTTTGTAAAATTAAAATCGCGATATTTCCATAATTGTATTAGTTATATAAATAAGATTTTACACACATAATAGGCTTTTTAGGAAAAACTAAACTGTAAAAAAAGTTTGTGGATTTTGTTGAAGTAGGCGTGGCGCCGCCCACTTTTCAGCAAAAAAGGTCTGTTATTTTCAAAAGCGATTGCTTAAAATTTCAATAAGGTATTTCAATGAACGTTAGTGAGATGCTTCCCAATAATATGTGGTATTTTCCTGCCAAAAATTACGCAAATCGGATAGCAAACACGCAAAATATACGGACAAGTAGTTAACACCCTACTGCCTTTTTTTATTAATTTTTTTTATACCTAGTTTATTTTCATACCTTTCATGGACATGGGGAAAGCTATTTATATTTTCTTATCTTCTTCTTTAAATGGCCATCTAACCGCCTGAGCGATTTTGACCGTCCAACATAGCTCGCCAGTCATTTCTTCTTTGCGCCAACTGGCGCCAATTGGAGACCACACGAGATCGCAGGTCGGTCTCCACTTGGTTCTTCCATCGGAGTGGTGGTCTTCCTCTTCATCTGCTTCCACCGGCGGGTGCCGATAAGTAAACCTTCTGGGCTGGAGCGTCTTCGTTCATTCGCTCGACGTGGCCTAGCCAGCGAAGCCGCTGTGTTTTAATGCGCTGTACTATGTCGACGTCTGCGTAAAGCTCATACAACTCATCATTAAATCTTCTTCGCTACTCGCCGTCGCCAACGCGTAGAGGCCCATAAATCTTTCGCAGAACTTTTCTCTCGAATACTCCCAATGCAGCCTCGTCAGATGTTGTTAGTGTCCACGCCTCTGCACTATATAGCAGGACGGGAGCGATGAGTGACTTGTAGAGTGTGATTTTCGTGCGTCGAGAGAGGACTTTACTTTTCAATTGCCTACTCAGTCCAAAGTAGCATTTATTTGCAAGAGCAATTCTTCGTTGGATTTGTAGGCTGGCATTATTGTTGGAGTTTATGCTGGATCCAAGGTAAACGAAGTCCTATACTATTTCGAACTTTTTGCTGGCAGCAGTGGCGTGGGTGCCAAGGCGCGAATGCGCTGACTCTTTGCTTGATGACAGCATGTACTTCGTTTTGCCTTCGTTCACCACCAAACCCATTTTTTCCGCTTCTTTTTCTAGTTTGGAGTAGGCAGAGGTTACGGCGCGGTTGTTAAGGCCGATAATGTCAATGTCGTCAGCATATGCTAACAGTTGCACGCTTTTATAGAATACTAGCTGACGCCGGCAAACGTTGGTTTGCCTTTGTGTTTTTGTTATTGTATACCTATTATGAACCTGTATTATGAACCTAATATCATTGTGAGCCTCTGTTAAAAAGAAAACTATGAAAAAAACACCACTAATTTTCTCATTTCATTGTATTTCTTTAAAAATAACTGTTATATAAAATGATTTAATTAGCCAATAATACATCCACAGCACATAAACAATTTTTTTTCTATAACAAATCATTCAATAGCCAATATGGTAATATAATCACAGCACATAAACTTTTTTTAAATTAAAAATTATTCAAAAGCGAAAATATGCTCATTTGATTTAATTGTTTTTTCCCCAATCCAATTTGAAATAAAAATTTGTCAAATTTTAAAATATCTTGATTGAGAGGAAGAGGGGTAGTGAAAGCTTTCTAACCTCTCGGTAATACTAACCAAGGTAAATAAAAAGTTCTTAATTTTCTTGTCAAAATGATATATTATCAAAAGGATATATTATACTTTTATACGCTACGACATCCGTCAGCGTACCAAACCACTCCCTGTTGAAACCTTAGTCAACACCTTTCTTTTGGTATCTATCTTGTCCAAACCCTTTCTAGGGTCACACATTTTGGTCGATATCTAGGAAACCGGGTCCCATATTGGACTTTGAACCACTTCCTATTAAAACACTCATCAACACCTTTCATTTGGTACCATATTGTGCAAACAATTTTTAGAGTCACACCTGGTCCACATTTTGGTGAATATCTCGGAAATGGGGTCCCATATTGGACTTTGAACCACTTCCTATTAAAACCCGCAACAACACCTTTCATTTGGTACCATGTTGTGCACACACTTTTTAGAGTCACACCTGGTCCACATTTTGGTCGATATCTCGGAAACGGGGTTCCATATGGGACTTTGAACCACTTCCTGTTAAAACCCTCATCAACACCTTTCATTTGGTACCATGTTGTGCACACACTTTTTAGAGTCACACCTGGTCCACATTTTGGTCGATATCTCGGAAACGGGGTTCCATATGGGACTTGGAACCACTTCCTGTTAAAACCCTCATCAACACCTTTCATTTGGTACCATGTTGTGCACACACTTTTTAGAGTCACACCTGGTCCACATTTTGGTCGATATCTAGAAAACGGGGTCCCATATTGGACTTTGAACCACTTCCTATTAAAACCCTCAGCAACACCTTTCATTTGGTACCATATTGTGCAAACACTTTTTAGAGTCACACCTAGTCCACATTTTGGTGAATAGATATCTCGGAAATGGGGTCCCATATGGGACTTTGAACCACTTCCTTTTTAAACTGTCATTAACAGCTTTAATTTGGTACCCATATTGTGTAAACACTTTTTAGGGTCACACCTGGTCCACATCTTGGTCGATATCTAGAAAACGGGGTCCCATATTGGACTTTGACCCACTTCCTATTAAAACCCTCAGCAACACCTTCCATTTGGTACCATACTGTGCAAACACTTTTTAGAGTCACACCTGGTCCACATTTTGGTGAATATCTCGGGAATGGGGTCCCATATTGGAATTTGAACCACTTCCTGTTAAAACCCTCATCAACAGCTTTTATTCAATACCCATATTGTGTAAACATCTTCTAGGGTCACCCCTGGTCCACATTTTGGTCGATATCTCGGAAAACGGGTCGTATAGGGTCTTGAAACTTCATATAAACCATAAATGGACCACTGCCTACGCAGTGTATAAGTTTGGTTGAAGTCGCACAAAGCATTTATGAGTAGTTCGGCGACGTACATATACGGGGACTTATTTTTATATATATAGATTGTTCCAGCGCGGTTAAGTTCTGCAGATTGTATTATTTTCTCCAACATCAAATTAAAGAAATCGCACGATAGGGGTTCACCTTGTCTGAAACCTCGTCTAGTTTCAAACGGCTCGGAGAGGTCCTTCCCAATTCTGACTGAGCTGGTTGTGTTGCTCAATGTCATTTTGCAAAGCCGTATAAGTTTTGCGGGGAAACCAAATTCAGACATAGCGGCATAAAGGCAGCTCCTTTTCGTGCTATCGAAAGCGGCTTTAAAATCAACAAAGAGGTGGTGTGTGTCGATTCTTTTCTCACGGGTTTTCTCCAGGATTTGACGTATTGTAAAAATCAGGTCGATGGTAGATTTTCCAGGTCTGAAGCCACACTGATAAGGTCCAATCAGTCTGAAGTTCAAAAGGCTGATTCCGCGGTAGTTGGTGCAGTTTGCAGGATCACCTTTCTTGTGGATTTTTTTATCTAGTAATAATTTAATTTACCACTCACAACAGAATTGTTTTTAATCGAAAACAATCAGTTGCCTTTATAAGAAATTTTCAGGTATGTATTAAAATAGACCTGAGTAAATTAGGATACCAAAACAGATCACTACTAGGTATTTAATGTTCGGTTATACCCGAACTTAGACTTCCTTACTAGTTGTATTTATGTTTAATTCAATTGCTTTATGTTTGTTTGTAAAATGAATAAAAAATACAAGCAAAATTAAAGCAATTACTGCAATGAATGGAATTATCAGCCAAATGTTAATTTGAAATTTTTTCTGGTGGTAGGTAAGTTCTTCGATTTTCTGAGCGTTTTCAATTTGGGTGATGATTAGTTCATCAAATGTGGGTTGAAGTTGCGTATAATTGATATTTGATTCGAGATAGCGTATTACATATTTTTGTTCAAATGCTTTATTTAAGTTTTTATAATATTCGTTTCTGATTTTGAGTTCACAATCATTAAATGAAATAAGATGAGTTCCTACTAAATACAAAATTCTTTCGTTACATGTACTGCTTATCTCGATTCCTTTCGTATTCTTTACAATAATTAAGCCTTTTTCAATTTCTTCGATTTCTTCTTTACTGTTTTTTATTTTTTTACAGTTTTTCCTGATTATACATGAATTTTGAATTTTCAGATTTTTCTGGTATACATTTTTTGAGAAAAGGTATCTTTTATTATTAATCTCTAAAACATGTTCGCTTTTAAATTGTAGCTCCTCCGAATTTTTGTTTGTACAAGGTGTTATAAATACATGTTTCGCTGTAGTTACTTTAGTTGGAATCTTTATTTATTTATTTATTTATTTATTTAGAGTTTGTACAAGGAAGACATAGTCTTTTAGGCAGTACATCAATCTGATTAAGTTATTATAAGGAAATGTTATAAAAAGAAATTTACTTATTCATTTAAAGATATGACATAACATATGTATATAAATACAGAAAAGTTAAATACATAGCATATACTATCATACATTCACTTAAAACTTTAACATACAATTTGTGTAATTGTAATTTTGGCTTTTTTAGCCTTAACATTTAAGGATATTGCAATGAATAAATATATATAACAAAGGTTATGACGTAGAATGTGCAGAATTCTGATTGCTACGCTACTGAAAATATAATATTACCTGCTGAGGCGGCTGCACCTAGTTCGATATTCTCTAACTTAAATATATCTATATTGTATCTATTTATCTCTTCAGGGGTTAGTATGTTGCTGGACATTAAGTTTAGTCTAGCTGAAGCTAAATTATTTTGTATGGTTTCTATGTTACTACTAAGTGTCCTAATTCTAAGTAGGATGTCGAGGTATATAATCTGTCTGTGTATGTCTCTATTCTAATTTTGTATTGAATTTAATTTAAGAGAAATCTGTTTTCTATCTGACTCTATAGCTTTTTTGATGCTTTGGAAAGTTTTATTAAAGTTGTCGTTAATTTTTATGTTTTTATTTATAGTTTCTATAGCATTATGGTTGTTCACATCGATAACCTTGAGATGCTCTTCTATATTCTGTCTTTCGTCGTCGTCCATGGTTCCATACAACCATTTCATTGTTGTACCTAAGATGTTAACTAATCCTCTTTTTTGCTTATGTGGTAATAGTGTGTAGAGTTTACTTCTTAACATTGTGAATTCCTGTGTCAAGATTTGTTCCTTTTCAGTCAGTTTAGCGTCCCTAACTAGATTTTCTAGTGCGTCAATTATATTTCCTATTTCCTGCGGTCTGATGATATGTAGAATAATGTCGAAATCTGTAATGACTTGTTCGTTGCTGAGTTTTATTTCGGTGAATCCGTCTTCGGCTTTGATTTCCTCAATTGTGACCGTTGCGGTTGTTCCTATTATCAGCAGTGTGAACATCATAAGCATTGGTGTCGACAGTACCTGCAAATTTTCCAGGTCTTTTAATATTACTGGCATGGATGTTTTGAAGAGGTAACTTCCTATATCTGGATTCATGCTTATGCCTAAGTGCTCGATAATTTTTTACGTGACCTGCGCTTCTGTTTTCATTATAATTTTCCCTTTTCGTGTTAATCTTGTTGCTGATTCTTTCCTTAGTATCCCTTATCCTGTCTTGAATTACCTTTTTGTCAATTTTCCCTGCTGCTACGTCTGAAGGCGTTGCTTTCAAGGTTGAATGAATGTTGTTATTGTAGGTCTGAGTACACTTGCACATTTTCTCTCTGGTTGATAAGGCAGGATACTCTATTTCTGTGATTCTAAATTTTTCTCCTATCGTGTTGTGAACCCTTTCGATGTCTGAGTTGCCCGTGTGACTATTGGGTTTGGTAAAGTGGACTTCGACACCTTCTTCTCTTAAAAAGTCCTTCACATTTACGGAATTGAATTCATTATCAGTTATAAATAGTCTAGGCTTCCCTCTCATAGCGAAGTACATTCGCAAAGTTTCGACAAATGTGATGCTATTTTTGTCTTCTAAAAAGAGTGCTACTGCGAATTTAGAAAATTTATCGATGAAGGTCATGAAGTTGTGTTTTTTAATCGTGTAAGTATCTAGGTGTACTACTTCGTTAGTATCCTTGGGCGTTTCTGTTAAATTGAATTTCGGTTTTATTGGTTTCCGATCGTATTTAGTTTGGCAACATATATCGCAATTGTTTATAAATTTGTGAATAAGCTGTTTTAGATTTTTATGGTATATGAGCCTTTTTAATCCTTCGTAGTTTTCATTGATGCCTGAATGGCCACTTTCTGTGAAGTGATAATTTTTAATGTACCTAAAGGCTTCATCTTCATCTCGCATATCTTTAGCATGATGTGAGCATTTGAAGAATTTTATTCCTCCATTAAATAATTCTATAAATTTTTGTTGTACGGCATTATATTGGCTATCAGGGAGTTCAGAAAAAATTCCTGATTTGAGGAATCTTCGGAAAATATCTGACATAAAACCGCTATTTATATCATCTAGGCTAATAAATATCTTCCTTTTCCCATCAACTATTTATATCTCTCTGTTCTTATGATCGGTTAAGATTATTTGGGTATGGAACCGATTGACTACTGTACCTAAAATTGGAAAGTGATTGTTGAGTTCCTCTTCTTGGGAATGTATGTGTTGTCTATATTATCCTTTACCTGTACATCCAACATTGCTAAGTAGATTTCGCCTGTGTCATTATTTATTCTACTTAGAAAATCAGCTAGGGTATTGTCTTTACCTTTAATGTAGCCGATATTAATGTCGTATTCTCCTAGTTTTAGTATCCATCTCTGTAATCTCGGGTTAATGTCTTTCCCTTTATATTTAGTTTGTAGCCACTTCAGTGGTTGGTGGTCAGTTAATAAGTCGAAGTTCCTACCATAAACATAAGGCCTAAAATAGTTAACTGCCCATACTATGGCAAGAAGTTCTTTTTCTGTGGTTGAATATTTTTTTTCATGCTCATTCAAAGTTCTGCTTGCATAGCAGATTGGATGTCCTGTTTGCAGTAGTGCACCTCCTATGGCGTAATCACTTGCCTCAGTGACAATCTCAAACTTCTTTTTAAAGTCCGGGTACTTTAGCACCGATGGGGAGATTAGTAACCTTTTTAGTTTATAAAAGGCATCCATATACTGTGTATCATGGACGTTAACCTTTACATCCTTTTTCAGATACTTTGTCATAGCCTGAGCTATCTTGGCGTAATTCTTTATGAATTTACGATAGTATCCAGTTGCTCCTAGAAAGGATTTTATTTGTTTTGCTGTTTGCGGCAGCTTGAGTTTTTGAATTGCCTCCACTTTGGTGGGGTTTGGCTTCACTCCTTCTGTGGTCAAGATGTGGCCTAAATATTCTGTAGTGGTGGCGAAAAAATTAAATTTGTCAATCTGAATTCGAAGATTGTGTTGCCTTAGCCTATTGAAAATTTTTCTGATGTTATCCATGTGTCCCTGGGCTGTGGTGCTGAACACAAGGATATCGTCTAGGTAAACAACACATATTTTATTAATGTAATCCCTTAATACTGAGTTCATAAGCCTTTGAAAAGTGGCTGGGGCATTTTTTAGGCCAAAAGGCATACGAACAAACTCGTAATGTCCTAGTGGAGTAGAAAATGCGGTTTTCGCCCTGTCTTCTTCTTTAATGAGAATCTGGTGAAAACCCTTGGCCAGGTCTAATGTGGTGAAATACTGGGCTCTTCCTAATTTCTCCAGTATGTTTTCAATATTGAGAATAGGAAATTTGTCGCTTACAGTAATATCGTTCAAGGCTCTATAGTCTATAACGATACGCCATTTCTTTTTCCCGGCTTTGTCCACTTTTTTTGGGACGATCCATAGTGGTGAGTTATAAGGTGAACAGCTTTCTTTAATGATACCATGTTCTATCATTTCCTTCATTTGTTTATTTATTAGCGATAAATTTTAGAATATACTGGCCTATCAGTTGTTGTCACGATTTCGTGTTTTACCTCATGTGTGTGGGAAAGTATTTGTCCTTCTTGAAAAAATATGTCGTTTACAATTACCTGTAGTACACCTTTTACTTCTTCATTCATGTCCTCCCGCAATAACCTTTGCATAATGGTGCTATCTACCTGTGTGGCTTCGAGTGTATGTATATCCTCGAACTTATATGGACATGCATCAATGAATCTCGTTCTAACATTATGAATTTCGATATATCCATCCTTAAGGTTTATGATTGCTTCCATAGGTTGCAGAATATTTTGTCCTAATATTGCGTCGAACTTTTTATTTTTCAAGTTGGCCAATTTCCAAATCATGAAATTGTTTTCTTTAAATTCGTTTGGTAGGGGGGTGATAATTTCAGTACTTACCCCCGCGTTTCCATCTAATGTCCTAAAAGTCATGGGTTTTGTTAGTTTGGTTCGTTTATATTTGAGGAGCTTGTCTTCTCCAATCAGAGATGTATTTGAGCCTGTGTCGATAAGGCATGTTATCTCGTCCTCACCGATATTTAATTTAACTAACGGTAGATTATGGGGTCGGCCGGAGACCGAAAATGTTCGCCCTCTTCGTGAGCAGCTTCTATATTGTCGACTTCCATAGGTTCAGTTCGGTTGTTTTTGTATTGCCCTGACTTCGTGGAATTATTTTGGAATCGCCTACTCTGCTGAGAGCGGTGATTAAATTGGGCAGAGTTGGTTCTCGGTTGTCTGAACTGTCCGGAGTTGTCTGAACTAATCGCTGGTACTTGGGTTTTCCTATCTGGCAAGGGTGCTTGCTGAGAAGAGTGTGGTGATGAATTTTGTGTGAACCTATTTGGTTTATTAAACTGTTTTCTTAACATCCCTGTCTCTTCTAGCAGGTAGTATGCGTCTCTTAAGGAGTTTTTGCTTCTACTATATACTATACTGGCTAAATTAGGTTCTATGCCATTAAGAAAGGTTTTCAAAATTATCGACTCATTTACTGTTGGTGAAAATTCTACAGGTTTATTAGTGTCCTGATCATATTTTGTATTGAGTTTGTCTAAAATATTTCTTAAAATGTTAAAATAGTCACTTACGTTGTTTTTCTTTGCGGTGATCGCCTGATGGTAAAGGTTATGGTATGTTTCCTTAACTCCAAAGTTTCTTATGAGCTCACTTTTTATGCTATCCCAGGTTGGCGTGGACCCCAAAGTTCGGATTGTATTTAGAGCTGCTCCCTGAATCTTTGTCCTAATGTAGCGTTGGAATATGAATTCTTTGAGAGCCGCATTTTCGTTGAATAGGGGTAGTACTAATTCTACTTCTCTGATGAAGGCGGATAGGTCATGTGATCGGTCGCCCCGGAATTCTTTTATCCTTGATGCTTCCTTGATAAGTTCCGTCACGGGAATTGCCAGTTGTTGCTGTTGATTTTCCATAATTGCTTTGAGTAGTAAGGTCCTTCGGGATTAGTATTATTGTTCGATTGTTCGGAGTTTTCGATCCGTGGTGATATTTATATTTATCGGTTCGATTGTTTTACTTGTGGTCAAATATATAAATTTTTGTCCCACTTTATTTAAACTTTCATTGATTTTCGCAATGTCACTTTCAAAGCTCTTTAGAGTTTGTTTTATTTTGTGGTAAAATCTTTGGATTTTTGTTTCACTTTAATGATTCAACGTCGGTTGATTTGCACAAAGTCACTTGCAAAGTTCTTTAGAGTTTGCTTTATTTTGTGGTAAAATCTTTGGATTTTTGCTTCACTTTAATGATTCAACGTCGGCTGATTTGCACAAAGCCACTTGCAAAATTCTTTAGAATTTGCTATGTTTCGCGATCAAATCTTCAGATTTGTATTAACCGAAACTTTGGTTCTGTCAATTCTTGGGAATTGATCTCCGTAGACTGCGCCAAACAAGTCTAGTCGTTCGGCAAGACAAGATTAAAAAAATTTACTTCTTTATTTATTAACGTTCATACATTCATTCATTTACAAAAGTTCTTACAAGCTAATTTATAACATTTTTATGTTTAGTCATCAAAATTGTATTATGTACAATATGTATCGAAATATTGATTTCATAAGTGCCAATGCACTTCTTTTGTTGTGAGCTAATTGCTTCATTTCTCTAAATACTATTTGTTTACTTTATTGTGCAATACGATGGTACAATGCACTGAAGTATTTTGTTAGGTGTAGTGTTACGCTGACCAGTCAACCTCAATTTGTTTTGCTATTGGAGTGGAATGGCCAGGTGACGTAACTCGTGCAATAGATACTAGATTTTTATCGAGTTAAGGCACAAGTAACACTTTTTTCATGATTAAAATTTCATTAGACTTGCCTAGTAACTTGACATCTCCGGTGCCTGCTATCTTCAAACACCGTCCACCCACTCTTACGTGTACCCCTTGGCATGATTCAGCTTGGAAACTTGCTAACAACTCCTTCTGGAAAACCATGTGATAAGTGGCACCCAAATCAGCGTAGAAAATATTCTTAATTTTATTGGTATTTTCCGATGCGTTTACATTGAATAAATATGCATTTTCAGCTCATTTTTCTGTTTTCTGATTATTGTTGTTCTTTTCGTTTTGAAGTGACAGTGAATGATGTTGACTTTTTCTTTCTTCTTTGTTTTGCTGTTGTTTCTCACGTTTTCTGCATTCTTTTGCCCAATGTCCCAATTTGTGACAGTAGTTACATTTTCCATTTCGTTTTTGATTTGGCATGTTATTGTTATTTTTGACTTTCCCTTCATTTACTGTGTATGCAGCGCTGTAAAATTGTTGCTGGTTTTGTGATTTACGCGTGAACTAATCAGACTCTCCTCATTAACAAGGTGTTCTGTTAGTCGTTCGGTACTTTGATAATCTCTTGGCACTGAGTACCATGCCGTACGCACATGATCGAATTTGACTGGTAGACTACTCAATATTTTCGCAATAATCATAGCAAAGAGCATATATTAATAAGAGGCACCAGTCTGTTAACGCTGGCAGAATTCTCGTTTCACGAAAACTCGCTGAACTTGTCCTTAGTTGCCGTACCGTCTCAGAGGTTCGGGCAATCTGCTTCACATCAATTTTCGTAAAATCGAGCTGCCCTGCATTTTTGTTTATCACTCAAGTTTGACGTCTGCAAAGACATCTGAGTGATATTCTGTGACTTACTTTTGCTTTGCTTTTGCGCAAAAGGAATGCTTTATGCTTTTGCGCAATGCCGATGCATCTTTGCAAAAATGCGTGAACTATTTAATAAAAATAGATAAATGTTAGAAAAAATTTTTAAGTAACACAATTTATTTAAAAATTATTTCCAACATTTAAAAAAAAATTTACAACTTCTAAATGCATGGAATAAATGTTTCACGCAATAATAAAATGCCCTTCGCCCACACATTTGTATGAAACGTATTGCCGTTTTGCCGACGGCAATTACATTTTGCAATTTTTATGCAATTGTATCACCGTTTGAGACGAAAAAAAATCTATTTACATACCTACGTACATGTGTACCTATATTAGCAAAAATATTTTATTATTATTCTTGAATTTTTTTTTATTAAATAATCTATATTTTCGTACCTACTTAGAATTTTTTCTAAAAAATTCATACCTACCATAACCTATTATTATTTGTAATTACACTACTAATCAAAAACTATATCAATTAATCCTACCCTATATACCTACAAAACATAAAATTCATTCCTTATCAGATTGATAACAAAATGTGGATAATCACATAATTTGTGTAAATACAAAATCTTCGTACAAATGTCATCAATACATATCCATTCGTATGATGCCATCTAATATATGTATGCACATATTTGTCATGTCTGCAAGCGAACGATGCATGGATGAAGGATATATGTGCAAACGTTTCAATTTCGCGAAAGCTCAGTTAAATGCTGAAAATTTGCATAGGCATAGCGAAAATGCAATAATGCCACATAACACCTTCATCCATGCAGTAATGACATTCACACATAAATACATATCGTCGTTGATTTCTTTGACTTCGTCGTTAACACGAGCTTGAAGTGAAGCGGTCGGTCATAAAAAGTGTTGCCGCACACAGTCTGCTCCCATCATTCTGCCACTACCAAAAAATGGAGTAGCTTTTCACTACTTAGTACCTATTAACTTCTGTTTTTTTTCATTCCAAAACGACTTGAAACTATCTTACATTATTTCAAATATTAATTCCATATTCTTTTATAATTTTTTTACTAAGAATTTTATCTAAAGTCGCACATAATTTTGATAAGGAGTGAAAAAGCTACACTTTCAGTACATAGTAGTGTATTTAAAGGGTACTTCTGTGCCATCACAGCCACACTTGGGCGAAAAAAACATGCCCTGCCAAAATCGAATGACCGAAACTCGCATACTTTCAAACGAATTCTTTACGTTTACGAACACATCCATTGTACATGTGAGAATTCGGAATGAAATGGATATAATGAAACCAAATAATGCTATCATATTGGTAAAACAGATGAAATCGAAAAAATTTTCCATACGAAATCATCTCTTTTGTCGATATGGCAGCGCTTCATTTGTGAAGCGCGGAATTTTGCGAATTGAGTTCGCCATTTGGACAAACCAAAATAAAATTTTTTACAAAATAAGAAGCAATTGGCAATTAAAAAGTTTGGACTATTGGTAAGTTGAAAATTGATCAACCACAAGTAGTTTACAGTTGTGGAATTTGTTCAGCGGAGTTATATTCATGCTCCTGGGACCAAAGCGCGTCTCCTGATACATATCTCAACATTTTTGGACGCGTATTAGCACTCGGCCCCGGTCGGAAACAATTACCACTTATTTGTATCAGGAGACGCGCTTTGGTTATAAAATTTCATGGTAATCGTTTACGTGGGGTACCGAGCGCTAATACATAACCAAAAATGTTGAGATATGTATCAGGAGACGCGCTTTGGTCCAGGAGCATGAATACAACTCCGCTGAACCAATATTTTTAGTAGTTTGCGAGATATTTGCAGTTAAAGTCATTTTCATGTGGTTGTTGTAATCACATTACCCTGTGAGAAAAGAGTGGCACGCGGAAGGACATCACCGTGGCGGTAGCCACGGCTATGGCAACCACCCGGAGTTGGAATGGCGTAGCCCAGGGTTATTTTTTGAATGTACATATACCGCTCCAAATTGTTATTATTTTTAAACACATATGGCTCATTTTTTGCTTTCTTTACAGTTGTTAGCTTCAAAAAGTACCGCAAATCTCAATCACATTAACTCGGATGGGTATCCACCATTACATTTAGCCTGTTTGTCTGATAAACCGGACTGTGTCAAAGCTTTATTGTTAGCAGGCGCAGATGTTAATTTAAATGCCAAAAATATGAGTAAAGTTTGTGGAACACGTACACCAACTTCAGTAGCTGAATTTCTTAAAACCAATGCCAATAAACTTTATGCCCAGGACATGAAATTTGGTGGCACTCCGTTGCATTGGTGCTCATCGCGGGAAACTTTATATGCGCTAATTATGCAAGGATGTGATGTAAATGCTACAAATTTTGACGGACGCACCGCTTTGCATGTCATGGTGAGAGGACTTACTAATTGGTTTTCCTTATTTAAATCTAATTCCTTAATATATTTAAAAGGTTGCTCGAAATCGCTTTGAATGTGTTGTTACACTGTTGGCTCATGATTCGGATATAGATGTTTTTGATAAAGATGGAAGTACAGCATTACATATAGCTATTGGAAAAAAATCGGTACCAATTGTGCAATGTCTGGCTGTTTTTGGTTGCGATTTAAATATCAAAAATAAAGAAGGCAAAACACCGCGTCATATGGTTGGTAATGATTCAAATAGCGGCAAAGAAAGTGAAATTTTATTTATAGTATTACATGATGGCAACAGTTCTACATTCCATTTTGTTAATCGTAATGGACAACAAGCTATGCTCGCCGATCGTGATAAGGTCAAGGAACTGCTACAACAGCTTCTACCAAATTTCAAACGGAAAGTGGACAAAGAGTTGGAAGAAAAAAATCGCATACTATCGGAAAATCCAAACCTCTTACAGCTCTACAAAGATTTAGTCATAACGCAAGTACTCACCAGTGAAGAGTTTTGGGCAACACACGCGAAAGAGCATGCCATGAAGAAAGTCAATAAAAAACAAGATATTGGTTAGTATCAAGTTGAATCCGTTGCAGTTTATTTGATAATATGATCTTTAACTTAGGTGTATCTGGCGCATTTCTTGCTGATATAAAGCCGCAAACGGACGGCTGTAATGGTTTAAAATACAATTTAACTCCTGACATAATTCTATGCATTTTTAAAACTTACCCGGCTGTTAAACGAAAACATCAAGAAAACGTGCCTGCAAAGATGTCCGAATCAGAATTTTGGACAAAGTTTTTCCAGTCACATTACTTTCATCGGGATCGTATAACAGCCGGTTCGAAGGATATATTCACAGAATGTGGAAAAATTGATGATCAAACTTTAAAAGCTGCTGTTCAACAAGGTGCTGGCGATCCTTTGCTGGATCTTAAGCGGTTCGAGGACGTGCCACTCGAAGAAGGTTTCGGAAGTGTATCGGGAGATCGGAATGTTGCAAATAGTGGTAATATTGTTCACCAGAATATGATAAAACGTTTCAACCAACATTCAATAATGGTGCTAAAGACTTGTGCCGATGTTGCAACCAGTTCAACATCCACTGCCAATGGACCAGCAGCTAATATGAAGGATTCCAAAGGCTCAGAAAATACAGCAATGAATGGTGGAACTGAAAAATCTAAGCATTCCAAAGATGCCAAGAACAGTGAAGGCAAATCAAATTCAACTAGCACTGTAACTACCAATGGACACGCAGATTTGCCTACCAAACGTCAACGCATCAATGAAAAAATACACTATGAAGATCTTGGTGGTCCATTAGAAGAATCAAATGAAATGGATAGTAGTAAAAGAGCGAAGAAGTTATCTCTTACGAAAGAAGAACGTTATTTACATGGACCTATGCCCACAACTAGCCAAGATATACAAGAAGATCCACGGCGGATGGAAGACGTTCAGTATAATTTAATGCGTGTCACGGAAACCTGGACGCAACGTACACCACACAAAGTTCTGGTTAGTCCAACAGCAGCGGTAAATGCGCTTGGAGAATTAAGTCCGGGCGGTGCGCTTATGCGCGGTTTCCATGAACAGTCGGTGGGGCGTAAGTGAAATTGTTTCGTTGTGTCCGTTGTTGTATGATTCTAATATTTCTATGTTACTTTTTTAGAACTAGTGTCACCGGACTTTGAAAAAGATTTGCGCAATTTATATTTATCTTTGTCAGAATTGTTGAAACATTTCTGGAATTGCTTCCCACCAACTACAGCTGAGGCCGAAGAAAAAGACGTACGCATGCACGAAGCTGTTCAACGGTTTAAGATGGCAAAGCTTGTACCATTTGAGGTATGAGCCTTTTATATATTATATGTATGCAGCACTAATAATAATAACTTTCGGGATTTGGTTTCAAAAGAATAGACCAATTTTTGAGGACTGACAATAGAAATTCTAATGGCACTTAATTAGAAGTGGCTCTGGAACTTTTTTTTAACCAATCGCTGAAAGTAATTTTTTAAAAAATCTGAGTTTCTTTAATTAAGTTTTTGTTTGATGAATGAAGCTTGAGGGTTTTGGTTTACTTCAACTTAATAAGTTTTATCTATTTCAGAATCGTGCTTTACATGAATTATCTCCACTTGGCGCATCGTTGACTCAGCACTTGAATCGTTTGCTACAATCAGCCAACAGTAAATTTGCTACTTGGCAAGAACGTAAAATGCGCCAGCATAGGTAGCAACCTTCCAAGAAAACCAATTATTCCTAAGAACACGAAATTCTACATCATTTGAAAGGTTATCTTAATACAAATACAACCATACATACATATATGCATTTCTTTAAACTGTTGATTTCATTATTAAAATTGCTAGAAGCATTACTTTATTGAAATAACTTGCAATTCTATACAATAGAACATGTTATTTCCTTTAAAAATAGATGGTAAACATTGACATATATATAGGAATACACTAAAACATATCGCACCCTAAATCAAAAACAGTCACAACTCAAAATTTTTTTAGGTCGCTTTCTTGGCATAGATTGCCTAATAAAAAGTAGTGCAGCCAATGCATACAATATTTTTCTTTTTGACTATTATCGTTACTCTTTAAAGTTACTCGGATTTTGAGTTGTGAGTTGTGACTGTTTTTGATTTAGTGTGCGATATGTAAATGTATGTATATATTGCCTTTAAGAACGCGACGATAAATAGCAACTAAAAGTATTAAACAATTTGTTAAACGAAAAAGCAACCTGTTAGATAGGTTTTACATATGTAAATGTATGTACAGTATTGGACAATACAATCGCACCCCCTTTTTGTCATCGAACTAAAACAAAGACGTTCTACAAATAAAGTTTCAGATAATTTCGTATAAAAGTTTGACTTATGTTGTAGCAAACTTCGTTCAAGGTTTTACTAAAAGCTGTGCACCAAATTCAAAATAATTTAGCAAATTTTGACCTAATTTTTCAACTTTTTTCCTCGGCACTTTAGAAAAATTCTGAGTACGCAGTTTTGTAGCCCATTCAATTTGACTATGACAAAGTGCAAGTATTAAGTAGCTCCGACAGCGCCTTGATTTTTAATAAATTTTTTTCCGAACTAAGTTATGTATTTTCTCCATATAAAAAATAATGTGATTTCGTTGTATGGAGAAAAAATACACATAAAAAATTATTAAAAATCAAGGCGCTTTCGGAGCTACTTAATACTTGCACTTTGTCAGGGTCAAATTGAATGGGCTACAAAACTGCGTACTCAGAATTTTTCTAAAGTGCCGAGGAAAAAAGTTGAAAAATTAGGTCAAAATTTGCAGAGTTATTCTGAATTTTGTACAAAATGATCAAGAATGGCTTTGGTGGTATTCATTACAACATAAACGATGTTTGAAAATAAAATAAATCGAAATCGCATATGAAAGACGTTGTTGTTATAGCTCGATGTTATATAGGGGGTGCTATAGTATCGTCCAATACTGTATATATTTCCTTTAAGAACGCGACGATAAATAGCAACTAAAAGTATTAAACAATTTGTTAAACGAAAAAGCAACCTGTTATATCAAATTAAATAAATGAAATTGAATTTAATTACTATGTTTTTTAATGTGGCAGCTTCGGTAAATTCACAGGTAAGATTTAAGTAAAACAACGGTCAAAATGACGGTCATAAGAATAGTAAATATACGGTCATGATGACGTAAAAGTATGATAAAAATGTTGGGAAAATGACCAGAAAGTTTACGTCAAAAGACCGGGATTCAACGTGTGCGAGCGGGACAGTGTTATGCTCATAGCTCATAAGTGGGAGCGGTGTGCACAATAACATAAATAGGAACGAAACGAAAATACTGGTCACAAAAGTTCGTCTGCCCGAACAAATTTTACCAAAGAAATGACCGCTGGCCGGTGGTCACGATGACCGTAAAATTACTAGTCAAATGACGTGGAGCGTTTTAGCAGGGTGGTTGACCAATTTTCGACAGATTTTAAGAGGCACTCCAAAGAGAGGTGCAAACTAGACATATCTTTTGCTAAGAATCAAAGTCCTTATGTATAAGGGAAACTTTTATTAAATTATTTAAAATATGTAGAGATAAGCTTTTTAGATTATTTTTTTACTAAAGTTTGGACCTATTGCTGAGCAATAGCTGTGCATTTTTATTTTAATTTTTTCATGACATATTTGGCTCATTAATACAAAATAAAGATTTGTACCAACTTTTCTTCGCAACTTGCGCGCATTTGAAGGTGCGGTGTATATGGAATACCCCGCTTGGATTGAAGTTGGATTTTAGAAAATCGACAAAAATTGAATTTTATGATTTTTGTTCAAATGCGATGTTGCGACATTTCAACTATGTTGCGACATTTCATCCAAGATTCCTGGACAGAATTTTTTTTTTTAGAAGCATGAATGAATTCTTCTTCTTGCATATTTAGGTCTGCGCGTAGAAAAGTTTTGTTGTTGGGCTTTTGCGCGTAAGAATATATTTTGTTGTTGCATTGTAGTTCGGAAGTTTTGGACAGGCAAGCATACATATGTAGTTGTTGGTACATTTTTTATTTGAACAGCATATGCTAGTGGAAGGGTTAGCGCGGGGACAAGTGAGGACAGGTGTTTGTAGTTATGTGCGTTTGTTCGCATACATTTGTTTGTTTGTTCTGATGGAAATAAATATGTGCATGCGCCGCTGACTTACGAATGCATATACACATATGTATTTTGGTGATTTGAAGGGAATATGAAACATGGCATGCGTGGGACTTGGGTAATGCTGCAGAGAATGTTGGTTCGAATCCTAAAAATTTCTAAATAAATATATGTATACATTTTTTTTAATTGAAAAATAAAAATGTTCATGAATTTTTTTTGATTATTATGTCAGTGGGTAGAGCACATATGCACATACCTATGTAGGTTCGAATCCTACCAAGTTCCTACAAGAACCTAGACAAAAAAAATCCGTACAGGCAATGTACATACATACATACATATGTAGATATAAAAAAAGCTTCTCGCAATAATTTATATTTTCAATTGCATATTTTGATATTTTTTATTAATATTGACTACAATATCAAAATCAAACCAAACAGTGATTTTTCATAGACAAACGAACTTCATGAGCCACGGCAATCGTGCAAAGTCACACTCGTTTCGTTTGTTTACATTTTGGACAAATATCACTCACTTCTGCATTTGCAGCTCTGCCACTTCTGCAAAGCACTCAATTTTTTCTGCGGACAATTAAGGACAAGATGAAAGCGGATTGCCCGAACCCCTGGGACGGTACATCGAGTAATTGTCAATCGAGCGAGTAAAAATAATGAAATTTAACAGTGAGAGGACTGGTGCCTCTTATTAATATATGCTCTTTGGTAATACTGTACCACAGGAGGACGCTCAGCATATTTGGACAAGCACGAAGCATTGCAAGCAAAGGCTCGCGGGGCAAACGAGACAATCCCTCTAATTACGACTGTGAGTATTACAATTTTAAACATGGTCCTTCTTCGCCATTGAAGAAATCAGCCCCTGCTCATATATATGTATATATAATACTCTAAAATTATAATCCCTAAATATCAATATTGGTTCCCGCCAAAACCCATAATTTTCCCGCCAAATATTTATATATATATATATATAACTCGGTGAACTCAGGCATTACGGCGAAATTTCACGCGCATACAGTGTAAGAAATATACTGAAAATCTCTTGCAGTAAATACATATATATGTATAAACGTTCAAATACAGTGGGCATAAGCGCAAATTTTTGATCAAAAAAAAAATTATTTTAAATTTCACTGGTTGTTAAAAGCAAATTCCCAAAATTTAAAGAATTTCAATTTCGGGTGAAACTTAAATTAATAAGCACCGTAAATTAGTGTTGTAAATCCCGTAAAAGTAATTGTTAAAATTATAAATTACCGCCCTGCGATTATATCCATTTAGACGTATGTATATAATTACCGTGGACAGCGCGTACATACAAATTTTAGACCAGTACATCCCCTGAACAGTGGTACAAGACTGCTGAATTCCCAGTTAAAAAATTTGTTTGCGTAAATAAAAGAAAAGATCGATAAAATCTCCCAAAATGGCTAAAGTCAATTTAAGCAAATCTCAATTTAGAACAGGGGTCCTCAACGATTTCGACCTACTGAGCGCTACAACAACAACGCCATACTTTCTACAACAACATCGTTCCTGGAATCAAAAAAAAATACTCGAAAGAATTATTATTAAACTAAGACAAAAAACCGCAACTGGTAGGCAACGCAATTAATACAAAAAAACAAATACGAATGAACGTATGCGTATGTACCTATGAACGTGCGTATGTACCGTTACACATTCACAGGGAAGCGCGACCATCCAGCATGAAATCTGAACTCGAAATGAATTAACGGTATTCCAAGAATAATATTGCAATGAATTTTGTATTTTGTTTTGCAAATCTGGTTTGTTGTTGGGAGCCACTAAAGAGCCACATGTTGTTGTTGTAGAGCCACAGCGAACCAAAAGAGTCACTACGTGGCGACCGCTGATTTAGAATGACTACCGTGGCTGAAAATAAATTTATATTTGAAACAGATATTTTTACAGATTACTGCACTCGGTTCCGCGCAACCCCCCTTCAAGACAATACCGAGTCAGCCCTAAAATTAAGGATAAAAATATCGATGTATTTTGGTCTAGAGTACAGAGTGTCTTTGACGTGGTAGTAGAATCAGACGACCAGGACCTTCCCGATGATTTTAAATCTACCGCTTTCGGTAAATACCGAGCCTGGCTAATAGCGTATGAGGAGACAAAGGCTCAAATAGGCGATCAACTCCAATTCAAGGAATTGAGTAAACCTGCGCCTCAAGTGCCTACCCCACCCCCTCAGAGTCCTCCCATATGAACCTGAAAGTCCCCCCTTGTGATACAGAAATTTTCTATGGAGGGTATGATTAATGGCCGTCCTTCCGTGACATGTTCACAGCGGAGTATATCAACCACTCCAAACTCTCCAGCGCCCAAAAACTGTATCACCTCCGTCAAAAGACTAAAGGTAAGGCAGGCCAAATAGTAGAACAATTTCCCCTAAGTGACGACAATTTAGCCCTAGCATGGGAAGCTCTCAAGTCACGATATGAGAACAAAAGAGTCCTGGTCGATAATCAAATCCGAATTCTCATGAATCTAAAAGCGATTCAGTCGGAAAATAGTGACGATGTCCAAAAATTACAATCCTCAGTAAATAAAAAATGAAAATGATAGCAAAATCATACTCCCTACAGCAATTGTCTTGGTAGAACATAGAGGGGACCTATTCAAGCTTCGAGGCTTAGTCGACCAAGGCTCTGAAAAAAGCTTCATATCCGCCAAAGCTCAGACCAAACTACGACTTCCGTATACCCACTCCCTATTTGAAAGCTCGGGTATGGGAGGCGGTGTGGTACAAACCTCAAATAAGCTGTGCTCGTTGACCCTAGTCTCAAATGACAGGAAAATAAAAATAAAATCCCAGGCAATAGTGCTACCCCGTCTAACTAGGCAACTTCCAACCCTCAGGCTAAATGAAAGCCAAATGCGAAAATGGTCCCATCTCGAAATAGCAGACCAGAACACCCAAAACCCCTCCCAAATCGATCTGGTATTGATCTTATCCCTCATATAATGCTTAATGGCATAGAAAAGATCTCTCCCAGCCTGCTAGCACAAATTCCATCTTTGGATGGAGTTGAATGAACAACTTAGACAGTTCTGGGAAATCGAAGAGATACTCAGAACCCTAGTGGAAACTCCCGAAGACCAAATGTGCGAAGAATTCTACAAAAGCACAACCATAGATAACGGTCGATATATGGTTCGGCTTCCCTTCACACCCACATTTCCGAACGATATCGACCTAGGCCAATCCCGTACTGCAGCCCTACGACAGTTCCACGGCATGGAACGTACGCTCCTAAATAAGGGCGATCTCAAGCAGCAGTACGACAAGGTACTCGAAGAATATCTGTCCTTAGGCCACATGGAAGAATGCAGCCCAAATGAGATAGAATTTCAAGGGAAATACTGCTCTTTCTATCTCCATCACCATGCGGTCGTCAGACCAGACAAAAAGACAACAAAAGTCAGAGTTGTATTTAATGCTTCCAAGAAGTCAGGGTCCGGTCACTCCCTCAATGATACCCTATGTACCGGCCCAACCCTCCAACCCGATCTCCGACTTATGTTGTTGAAATGGAGAACATATAAATATGTGTTTAATGGCGATGTGGAAAAAATGTACCGCCAGATCCTCCTACACCCCGATGACCAAGACTACCACCGGATAATATTCCGAACCCCCGAAACCAGCCCAATAAAGGACTTCAAGTTAAAAACGGTCACCTTTGGAGTTAACTGCGCTCCCTTCCTGGCTATTCGCACTCTGCACGAGCTGTCGAAAGACATAGCCGTCTCTCACCCACGCGCAGCCCCAATACTAAAGTCCGAGATGTATGTAGACGATATTTTATCCGGCAGCCATGATCTCCCATCAGCCGAGCAATCCCTAAATGAGACCATTGATGCACTCAACTCAGCCGGCTTCCCATTAAAAAAGATCACGGCAAACCATCCGGACATTCTCAGGCAAATTCCTAAGGCGGACTTACTTGTCACCGATTTCCTCGAATTCGAGAAAAGTAGTACCGCCAGAACTCTTGGAATTCAATGGAATGCGCTCTCGGACACATTCTCTTATACTGTGGACTCAGATCCAGCCTCAACGGCAGCCACCAAGCGAGGGATTCTCTCCGCTATTGCAAAACTTTTCGACCCCGCAGGGTGGCTGACGCCAGTCATGATACAGGCAAAAATATTGATGCAAGAGTTGTGGCTGGACGGGACTGATTGGGATGAACGAGTCAAACCGATCCGTCTCGTAAAATAGACGCAATTCGCAAAGAATCTGCACTCCATCTCCAATCTCAACATACCCCGATGGATTAACTTCGCCCCTGACCATTTAGTCGAGCTCCATGGTTTTTGCGACGCCTCTGAAAAGGCTTATTGCGCAACCCTCTATGTGCGAACTACTGTCGGCACCCAAGTCTTCTCTCACCTCCTTGTGTCCAAAGGCAAAGTGGCTCCTCTCAAAATTATAAGTCTGCCACGCCTGGAACTATGTGGAGCGCTCTTACTAGCCAAACTAGTCGCAGTAGTGCAACCCCATCTAGGTCTAACTCAAAGAAAGCTGACTATGTGGTCTGATTCGGAAATCGTGTTAGCCTGGCTCGAAAAGCCACCCCACTCATGGAAGACCTATGTCTCCAATCGAACCGCGCAGATAATAGATCTCGTAGGTAATGTCCCATGGCGACACGTCCCCAGCAAAGAAAACCCAGCGGATCTGGGAACCCGAGGTTGTACGCCAGTCGATCTCGCAAATTCCGCCCTCTGGTGGAATGGGCCAGAGTGGCTTTCGAAATCCCCCGAAGATTGGCCACAACCAACAATTCGTAATGTCAACCCCCCAGAATCACGTAAAGTAGAAGCCTTACATGCTACGGAAGAGAGTGAGGATCTGTTAGATAGATTCTCTTCCTACCCTCGTGCTTTACGTGTAATGGCCTACGTTCTCAAATTTGTACGTCGCCTGAAAGACGCGGTGAACGGTATTAAAGAACCCACCGAAAACTCCCTAACTCATGCCGATCTCAAAAGATCCAAACATCACCTCATAATCATGGCCCAAACTCGATATTACGCTCTTGAAAGATCATGTCTAGAGGATGCCCAGTCAATTTCAAAACGAAGTTCCCTACTTGTACTTAACCCCTTCCTAGACAAGAGCGGAGTTCTCCGAGTAAATGGTCGACTAGCCCATGCAACCCTCACTTATAATGAGCGTCATCCCATTATCCTACCCGAAAAGTCGCGCCTCTGTACTCTATATATACGATTCCTCCACGAAATGCTCCTACATGCGGAAGCGCGTCTCATGCAACAAACATTAAGGCAAGAATTTCACATTGCCCGTCTCAAACCACTTATAAAAAAGTGCATTTTGCAGTGTAAAGTCTGCACTACTCACAAACAACAAACGCGATCACAAATCATGGCAGCCTTGCCCCCCGAACGATGTCGATTCGCTCCCCCCTTCACCACAACTGGTGTAGACTTTGCTGGCCCTTTTCAGTTAAAAGCATCTACGTGGCAGTCTTTGTCTGTTTTACCACCAAAGCGGTCCACCTGGAATTGTGCTCAGACCTCACCAGCAAAGCCTTTCTTGCCGCCTTCGCCCGATTTGTAGGACGCCGAGTATACCCGAACCAGATGATGAGCGACAATGGCAAAACATTTATCGGCGCCAAGCGGGCGACCGAACTCGAATTCGTGTCATTTATGCGAGAAGTATCGTCAGATATTGTTCAGAAATATGCCCCCCAAGGAATAAATTGGAAGTTTATACCCCCCGGCGCACCTCACATGGGCGGATTATGGGAATCTGCTGTCAAAAGCTTTAAAACCCATTTCAAAAAGGTAGCCGGAACTCACAATTTTACCTTTGAAGAATTCTCGACTCTATTAACTCGCATAGAAGGCGTACTTAATTCTCGTCCCATATCCCCACTGTCTCAGGACCCGAATGACCTCACTGCCCTCACACCAGGGCACTTCCTTCGAGGAGCACCAATGCTCTCGATCCCCGAACCGAATCACGAAGATCTCTCTATGATAAATAGATGGGAAAGACTGAAAGTTCTGCATCATCAGTTCAGCAAACGCTGGAAAACTGACTACCTCACCGATCTGCAAAAGCGTTACCGATGGAAAAACGCCCAAACTCCCACGAAAATCGGCGATCTCGTATGGTATTCTTACCAGACCCCTCACAAAACTATGTTTTCTACCGTCAGCCGAGAGTGACGAGGGCTCTAAGAGCCCACTCCCATCTCCCAAAACTCATACAGTCCACTAATCTCGTGCTATCTCAGGCAACTATTTAGGCATTCCCCCAAACTATGCCCACGCCCAAGCGCATAACTAATATGCATTACTCTCTCCTCTACAGATGGATCGTCAACGCCCTCCGGTTCCAACCCCACGCCGCTCGTTGGCATTGCAGGCAACCCTGCCCGCAGCCCGCCCGCGCCGTAGCGAACCCATACCGGACTATCGGAAGTGCAGATTGTGTTTGCGTCATCATGCGTTGCTGATGTGCCCGGCGTTCACGGCCATGCAGCCACAACAGCGTTTCTTAATCGCTAGGGCACATCAATACTGCACCAACTGTTGAGCGCTATCGCATCGTACCAATCAGTGCACCTCAACCGAGAGCTGTCGGGTTTGCGGGCAGCACCACCACACATTTCTCCATCGAGACACCGGAAGCCGTCAACCCGCATACGTCGCTCCGCCTGTAGCGGAGTCATCGTCGTCGCACCCAACAGCAGCCTCCAAGGGCCAACGGTCGTGCTCCCATCGCTCGTCAACCACCACGACCAACCAGCGTCGGCGATCGCACCATCCGATGCACCGCAACCGGCTTGCGCACCTCTACCTACAAAAACAAAGTCGGACGAATCCTCATCCAAGAGGCCGTTAGAGCCCTGCATAAGCTACAGCATACACTAGGCGCTTAGTACGCCTAGGGGAGGCAGAATGTTTACGCGACTTAGGTAGCCACACGTCCCAATCCCAAAATCATCGAAAACCTATTACATTGAATTGTACATATATATTTACCATTGAATTCTCGCATTGTATCATTTTTTATATATTACATAACAATTCATTTCATTGAATTATATTAGGTCTTATCTTGAATTGTATTATAATATTCCCCTCAACATAAAAACATACCCTTAGGTTAAGTAGGAAATATGAGATCTTTTGGGACGTGTGGCAACCCTCGCGCAAATCACCCCACACCAATTAGCCGCATGCAAATCAGCTGATGTGGGGGCGGCCATCATTATTATTATTACAAATATTCTTTGGTATATACACCGGCTTTGCCAAGTTTTGATATAGTTTACACATTTTCTTTCTTTTAATATATATATCTATATATTGTGAACCAAAACCATAAATATAAGTTTGAAAGTATTTTATATGGTGTTCTAATGGTTTGAGTGGCGCTTTGAAGTAAATATACAATACGCAGCTTTGAAAAGTGCGAATAAATAATAACTTTGTTGCCGGTTACTACAATTCTTGTCCGTGATCAGCGGGTTTTACACACATATACGTATATATATCTTTTCGCAACATAAATTAAAGCGCCTGGTTCCTACAATATGAAATCAATACAATAATAAGGAAGCTACACCAGTAATACTGTACCACAGGAGGACGCTCAGCATATTTGGACAAGCACGAAGCATTGAAAGCAAAGGCTCGCGGGGCAAACTAGACAATCCCTCTAATTACGACTGTGAGTATTACAATTTTAAACACACACGTAGCGATGCCCCTCCACCTACGCTGTGCCTCACTCAGGTAATACTTATGGATGTCTCCCTTTGCTACTGCTAGGGGTACACCCGTCTCGAGTTTGCTTACTTCTTCCCCTGATGAGCCCCTACGTGCCAGTTCATCAGCCTTCTCATTACGCTCGATTCCCCTATGACCCGGGACCCAGATAATGGATATTTCCAGATTATCGGCTAGCGCTGCCAATGCTTGCTTACATGCATGCACTGCGCTTGAAGTAGTATGCGGCGATGCGATTGCCTTTATCGCCGCCTGGCTATCCGAGAAGATAGTAGCCTTACCAATTATGTTTCTTTGCTCGAGCGCTTTGCATGCCTGGCAAATCGCAAGAACCTCTGCTTGAAAAACGCTGCAATACGAAGGGAGCCTGAATGCAGCAGAGATATCCAGGCTTCCCGAGAATATACCAGCCCCCACACCCAAGTCCATCCTGGAGCCGTCTCTGAAGATTTGTATACCCCTATCACTTATTATCTCGCCCCTCCTCCATTCATTCCTGCTTGGAAATGCTGTGATTGCATTGCTCTCAAACTTCAGTTTGTGAGGAAAATAATCTGTTGAGTTGCTAACTACTCCCGCTGGGAGATCGCTAAGGATACTGCTGTGCCCTTGCTGAGTATCCTTCCAGCATCCAGACTCCCGGAGCCTAAGTGCGGATTGTGCCGATATTCATAATATGTGCAAGTCAATTGGGAGCAGGTTCAAAATTGGATCCAATGCCGTAGTGGGGCAGGTGCGTAAAGCCCCAGTGGTGCCAACACACGCTGTGCGCTGAACCTTTTGCAAGCTAGTGAGATTATAGTTCTTCCGAAGAGCTTCCCACCACACCACCGAACCGTAAGTCAGCACCGGTCTGACTACCGCTTCGTACATCCACAGCACTATCTTCGGCTTTAGAAACCACTTCTTGCCAAACATTGATTTGCAGGCGTAGAAAGCGATACAGGCCTTCCTCACCCGCTCCTCGATGCACGCTTTCCAATTTAACTTACAATAAATTATTAGCCCCAAATACTTAGTGCTGGGAGACAGAGTTAGCTGTTGGCCATTTAGCCTAGGGAGTTTGAAGGTAGGTGGCTTGTACTTCCTCGTGAAGAGAAGAAGCTCCGTTTTATCCGGATTCAGCCTAAGGCCACTTTCCTGTGCCCGCCTACTGAGTTTTGCCAACGTTCTCTCCATAATCTCGCTCATTACGGAAGGGAAGGGACCCGAAACTAGGATCGCCACGTCGTCGGCGTACGCCACAATCTTTACTCCATTTGTATTAAGTTTTAAGAGGATATCGTTCAAGGTAATGATCCAAAGTAGGGGTGAGAGGACCCCTCCCTGTGGTGTACCTCTACATACTTGCCTACCAGCCTTTGCTTCCCCTAGCTCTGCTGATATCTCACGCTTCTTAAGCAGGGACGAGATCCAATTCCCGATTGGCTCCTCCACCCCCGCCCCCACTAGCGCTGATGTTATTGCTTCGGCTCTTACATTATTGAAAGCGCCTTCCACATCGACAAACGCCGCTAGTGTAAATTCTTTAAATTGAAGGGATTTCTCCACTGTCCGAACTACTTCGTGCAGCGCAGACTTCGTAGATCTGCCCCTTATGTAACTTAATAGAATTGTAACTTTATTTTCTCAATGTCAAATACGAACTAAACTTTATTATTCTTATGATCTACGCTAGTGCCCTAGTTCCCTACTTGCGGTTTGTAGCTGCTTGCTGATTGGTGGATGTGTGTGTTGGTGTGAATGCATTGCCGGCTGCATCGTCGCAAGCTGCTCAAAGTCACGTACGTTATCGGGTGTCCGTCTGGCAAGACAGGCGTGGGAGTCATTCTGATGAATTGTCGATCAGCTTGGCAGCTTTGTGATCTAATTACAAACAACCAAGAATGTGGGAATGATTCTACGGAATTTGCCGAACGCTGGCTCTGCAGCTGTGCAATGCGCTAACTTCTCCCCCTCTTAAGACGAGTCGCCCTCGACTTGTGCCAAAATTTCCTCCACTGCCCTCTGGTTTTTTGCTTTATTAATGGTCGATTTTTTTCTGCGGTAGATGACAAAAATTACTATTGAGATTATTAGTAATGGGGGAAAAGAAAAAGTTGTCCACAACAAGGTACGATGAAGCGAGAGGCCTTCTTTCAGTTCGTGAATGTGGGAAATATTATCGATATAAATTTGATGCAAATATGGCAGGGATAAACTTGTATGATGTTCCAAGTAGTTAATCGCTACCGTCTTTGGAGGATGTGGTTGGATATAAATCGGTTCCTTCTTTACCACGTAGGTTGTATCATTTATAGTTATGGAATCTCGGAAGAGAAGCAGATACGTTCCTTTAATCTCAAATTTCCGTTGATCAAATATTGTTGTTGGTGGCACGTTATTAAGAATAATGATGCCTTCCTCTATTTTTTGAACTAGTGGTATGTGATATGCTGATTCTGATGAGCAGGTCGCCGTGTTATTATTTAGCACCTGACTTAAACAATTTGAGAGAGCCGGTTTGCATACTTTAGCCACCAGAGTGTCATTGCAGTTTTCGAGTGGTTGAAATTTATCGCTACATTTTGCCGCAACCGTGGTCTCTAGCTTGATAACACTATTATTATGGACTACAGGATAAATTTTGAGAAATTCGCAAATATTTGTAATCTTAGGAATCTTAAGAACATAGTAAATAACATCTGAATTTTGTAAAATTTTTACCTTAGATACCAAAAGTAAATTGCTTAAACTAAAGGGTAATTGTTCGAAATTGAACGCGTGATCCATCTCGTCGTCATCCAAAACAAGTGGATTTATAATACTACTTTTTGCTAACACAAAGGAGAGTGCTAGTCTGTTTAATTGGCTAATTATGTGGTTATTTCTTCTTACCAAATTTTCGCAAAGCAGTGTTTCCTCGTCTTTCAACAACCAATCCGTCCGATTTCCCCGAATTGTGTTGATTTGGTTCGTTATTTCGTTAATTCTATTTTGTAAATCAGAGTTAATTTTAATCTGCCTATTGTTGTTTTCTATTAACATTCTTTCCTTTGTCGAGAGCAGTTCAAAGTCCTCATGGTCTGGGGTACCTGCTATGAATTTCAGAGCGGAGCCCAGGAAATCTATTGATCTTGCAATTCTTCTCGGTATTTCCAAGGTGCGGATGATGTGTAATATTTCTTCCCCTTGTTGTTTTAAAATATTCTCATTTACCATCTGACTTTTTGATTTTGATACGAACCATTTGCTTTCATAAGCTATCTGGCGGTACTCTGTCAAGTTGGTTGTATGTATGAGGTAAATGAATTCATTATAAATAGCTACATTTCCCCGAGGAATGGTAACAACTTGTGAAGAGGTGTAGTCAATCAAACTCGCCCTAGCGTCGGAGATAAGGGCAACCAGCAATCTGAAATTGATTTTATCGTAAATTACTTTTATGAATTTTTCTTCCTTCTATCTGTACTGTTGTCCCTAAATCCCTTTCCACTATTTTCTCCACGAACACCTTCTCAAACTTATCCCCTAATCGCTTATTTCTACGAAGAAACACTCTTTCGCCAGGCTGATATGTTTTAGTTGTCCTTTTCTCATTTAATTTGTTTAACATCAAGTTTTGTGCCCTTATTAATTTTTCTTTAATTTACCCAAATTTTCCCACTGGGCAGTTTTGTAAAATTTCGATTGGCTTCGAATTTGTAACTGAGTGAATTGTTCTATTGTATTTGTATGCAGCAAGCAAAATCAAATCCTTAACCTCGCTTATTTGCTGCTGCGCTTTCACGCATCTGGCTATTTCCAAAAGGGTTGAATGAAATCTTTCAACCTGTCCGTTGCTCTCGCTATGTAAGGTGGGTACGAAAAACTGATCTATAGCGAAATGATCGCGTAGCACGATCTAATTAAATTTGAAGTAAACGCTCTTTCGTTGTCTGTGACGATTGTTCTTGTGTTTTGGAACATACCCAATACCTCCAATAAAGCTTCTTTTATGTCAATGGTGCATCTTGAAATAATGGGTTTTACTACTGCAAACTTTGAAAACCTATCAACAGCTGTTAGGAATAGCTGCTTTCCAGTAATTAAAATATCTAAATGGATAATTTCTCCCGGACGCTCTGGGACTGGGGTTCTCCCAATTTCGGGATTTGGGGGTTTTCTTTGGTATTTGTTTTCCAGACAGATTTTACAATTTGATATTGCCGACCTGAGCATTTTCCTCATGTCAGGAAAGTAGTATTCTGATAGGATTTGCCTGAAATTTTCCGACAGGGATCGATGGGCACGAGCATGCTCTGCTGCTATTGCCTCCTGTTGGTCATTTGGATTAGTCATATCGATTACAAATTTTTCCGTATGAATAAACTTAGCCCCCGGGAATGCCTCGATGAGAGGTCCCTGAATCTCCGATAGTGTCGGAAGATCGCAACAGAAAGCATTTGTCACGCTTGGATTTATAAGTTTCTTGAGATTTTGCAACAAATTTGTTACTGTGTCGTAATTTATGGTATAACGAATTTTTTTCTGAAAAATAATTTTTGTACTTTGGTGGTAATGATCCCCCTTTGTTAAAATGAATTGTCTCTTGAATTGGTTTACCGGGTACTGGATAGTCTTAATTGTGTTGGAGAGTGATGACTCGCTATGTGCTGTAGCATCTGTATCACTCATGTTATTCACAAACTGACGAGACAGAGCGTCTGCTACGACGTTATCTCTGCCGGGCTTATAACAAAATTTTGGCGAAAATTCTTCTATGAACGCTCGCCATCGTTTCATTTTGGTATTAGGATTTTTGTTCGAAATGGCGAACGTTAAAGGCTGATGATCAGTGAATATTACGATGTCTTTAACACCGTATAAGTAATGTCGAAGGTTTTTAAGGGCCCACACTATAGCCAAAAGCTCGCGCTCATTGGTCGCATAATTTTCCTCTGTTTTTGACAGAGTTCTTGAAATCATTGTGATTGGCCGCCCGTTCTGGGATAGTACCGCGCCCAGAGCGCTGGAGGAAGCGTCTGTTGTCAGTTCGAATGTTTTGCTATAATCCGGATAAAACAGCAAAACATCCTCCGATGCCAAAATGCTTTTTACCCTTTTGAACGCTTGAATGGCCTCGTCATCGAGGACTATTTTGGTATGTTTAGACTTGTGGGATGACACATGGCCATTCTCCCCCCGAAGATACTTTGTTAATGGTTTGACGACAGACGCATAATCCCGTATAAACCTCCTATAATATCCTGAGAGACCCAGGAAAGAGCGCAACGCTCGAAGTGTCTCCGGCATCTTATAGTCAATTATGTCCTTAACCTTATCTGGACATGTTTTTATTCCTTTTTGCGACACAACAAAACCAAGAAATTCAACCTCCTTCTTAAAGAATTTAGTCTTTTCTGCTGAAACTCGCATTCCAGCCCTCTCCAATTTCCTTAATATCCCATCGACGTGATGAATATGAGACTTTTCGTCTCTTGAAAAGATGATTATATCATCCATATAAACTTGACAACTTTGGCCAATGACGTCTCTTAAGACATCATCAATGGCGCGTTGAAAAATGCTGGGCGCATTTCTCAACCCGAATGGCAACCTATTAAACTCATACTTGCCATTATTAATGCTGAAGGCTGTCTTTTCGCGGTCCTTCTCCTCGAGGATTATCTGGTGGAAACCAGATTTTAGATCCAAAGTGGTAAAAAATTTAGAACTACCCAGAGTGGCCAATATGGTAGAAACATCTGGTATAGGGTATCTATCCGCGATCGTTTTTTCGTTTAACTTGCGAAAGTCGATCACCATGCGGAGCTTTTGTTTACCGTATTCATCCAGGCCTTTTTTATTCACAACATGAACCGGGGAATTATAAGCCGAATTGGACTTCCTAATAATGCCGTCCTTCAACAATGTTTCTATTTCCCTATTAATAAATCCTTCCGCCGAAACCGGGTATGGGTAAGATCGTGTGTAGATCGGTTCCGAGGAAGTGGTACGAATTTTAGCCTTGACCATAGTATTATATGGTAAAGCACGGTTAGGTTCGGCAAAGGCCTTCGAATTCCTTTTAATCATGGAATCAAACTCGTCTTTCACGAGAGCTGGGACCGAGTCCGTATCCAAACATATGGAGTTTACTTGCTCACAATTGACGTTGTTTAATTTTTCCTTACCACCCCCGTAAACCAAATATTCTGATTTCGTATCAATTTTAGCTCCAATTTCTTTTAGGAAATCATATCCTACTATACCATCGAAGCTTTCCAAGTTTGGAAGAATAAAAAAGGTTGAGATCCTTCCCAAAATAAAGACCTTACATTTTTTCTCTATGAGATTACACCCATTTATTGATTTGACCTTAAACTGTCTCTCCACAGGGATAATTCCCTTTAGGAAACTCAAATGTTTGATATAGTTTTTCGAGGTTCCTGTATCGATTAACAACCTAAGCTCCCGCCCCTCCGACGCCTTCTTGGTAATGTAGGGTAGGAGCGACCTTACACTAAAAAATTAATTTCGTCTTCCATCACAAAATTGGATGCGGTCTCGATATCCGAATCGCTGTCACGGTCCACAGTAACTTTTTCTGGTGGCTCCACCTCTTGGGATGCCTTCAGATGATTGGTACGTTGCACCTTCGGCTTCCGGGAATTTACTGAATACTCTTGCTCGCGATTCCGTTTATTTGCGATTTGATTAGCATCCCTTTTGGGATACCTTCCCGATGCATTTTCCTTTCTATAGCCCTGGTTGGACTGTTTTGTACGTCGGAAACCAGAGGAGCCGCGGTCCACATCCATGGGAGTAGGAGTGTCCTTAAGCGTTTGGGGATTACCCGGATAATTGTTCTGAAACTTTGGGCTATCTGGAGTTGCTACACTGTTAACCGCAAATGTTCTAGCGAAATCGTAACGCATACGGTTATTTTCTAACTCCTGTGCAGTAGCCAGTGCGGTAGGCAAATCTTTAGGATTGGCCGAAAATAGGATGTCGCACAACGGCCGCTTAAGGCCGGAAATAAATACTCTTAATGAATTTTCCCTAGCTCTATCATTGAGCGCGGAGGCAAGCTCCCTATTGTTTGAATGGGTCATTATATTTTTATTCGTTATGAGCGTTAATTGCTTGTCAACCGTATCATAATATTGGCAGAGTGACATATTTCCCTGCCTTAGGACACTGAGCTCTGTTTCCAAAACATGTAGCGGTCTTTTGTCCGCGTATGCTTTATCCAGCCTAGCTATTATTGCTTTAAAATTCAGTGCAGTTGAAAAGGAAGCGAGCGTTGCGTTCGCAGAGCCTACTATCTTATTCCTAAAGATACCCATAGCAATATAATATTGCTCCGAACCCTCCGTATAGTAGCCAATGGCGAATTCCGCTGCGGAACGCCATGCCGGATAGGATACGGTATCCCCCTTAAATTCTTGCAAGGATTTTATTAAATCCATGTTTGTCTTGCTGTTAACCACAGCTGGATTTATTGTCACTGGAAGATAATTTTCCGCAGATGGCGGCTCTAAGCGCCGAAGTGTCTGCATAACCTCATCTAACTGGGCATTAAATTCTCTTTTATTCTGTTCATTTTGTTGTCTCAAAATCTCAATTACCTGCTCCCTGGTTACACTCATCTTGGTATTAGTTTAGAAAAACAAAACTACAGTACAAACAAATAGCCACTTTTATATTTTTTCCTTAGCACAACAGGCAAATGTTTTTCTTATTTGCACTTATTTCACTGGATCACACACGAAAAATCGAACAATTACTTACAGTAGTATTGTAGTATAACATAGCATTATAGTATTCGAGCAGGTTCTCCTTGGGTCCTTCCAGGTACTGCTTGCTGTCCTCCAGTTAGTGTCCTTGCCGTAAGGGATATTGACGGGTTGAAATGGTTCTCTGCCCCACGTTGGGCGCCACTTAATAGAATTGTAACTTTATTTTCTCAATGTCAAATACGAACTAAACTTTATTATTCTTATGATCTACGCTAGTGCCCTAGTTCCCTACTTGCGGTTTGTAGCTGCTTGCTGATTGGTGGATGTGTGTGTTGGTGTGAATGCATTGCCGGCTGCATCGTCGCAAGCTGCTCAAAGTCACGTACGTTATCGGGTGTCCGTCTGGCAAGACAGGCGTGGGAGTCATTCTGATGAATTGTCGATCAGCTTGGCAGCTTTGTGATCTAATTACAAACAACCAAGAATGTGGGAATGATTCTACGGAATTTGCCGAACGCTGGCTCTGCAGCTGTGCAATGCGCTAACTTGTACGCATGCTGCGCCACTGAAAGGACAGGCCCCTCCAGGAGTTCCCGTATGTGTAAGTCCAATAGCCTCTCAAATGTTTTCAGCACGAAGGATGTGAGACTTATTGGCCGGAAATCTTTGGCCAGCTCGTGCCCCCTTCTTCCAGACTTCGGAATGAAGACCACCCTTGTTTTCCTCCATGTGTCCGGAATGTGGTTATGGATGATGCACGCAGCGAAGATCTCCTTCAATTCCTTAACCAAAGATGTCTGAGTCTTCTGCATCATAAGCGGGAGTATACCGTCTACTCCCGGTGACTTATATGGTGAGAAGCTGCTTATCGCCCAGGCAATTTTGTCTTCTGCTAGAAGTTTGTCTATAAACATACCAGGTGCCTCCTGTTGCACCCGTTCCCTATTCTGCTCCGCATCTCCGTCACCGTCCGGAAAGTGAGCTTCTATCAGAATGCCAAGGGTTTCCGCCGCTGATCCGGCCCACGTGCCATCTGCGCGTTTCACAAAGGTTTTGTTTGAGTGCTCCCTGGCAAGGATTTTCCAGAGCCTTGCTGAGTCCTCCGTGGACTCAATAGACTCGCAGTGCTCCTGCCAGGATTTTGCCCTTGCAATCCGCACTGCTTTCTTATATTCCCTCTGGGAGATCCTGTACTGCTGAAAATCTCCCCTAGTGTGGCAGTCATTGAAAACTTTCCTCATTTTTGATCTTAGTTCGCTAAGGTTTTTGTCCCACCATGGGGGGAAAGTCTTCTTACTCCTTGATTGTGGACAGGAAGCCTTGTAGGCAACCCGAAAACTCATTTCTAGAGACCTAACTCGGTCGTCCAGAGAATCTGGCGATTGAATGGGTATTTTGTTCCTACTGAGCCTATCACTGACTATCTTTTCGAATAGACCCCAAGACGTCCGCCTAGGATTTCTATAAGGTCTCTTTATCTCTCTCTCCCAGTCTATTTCAAAGAGGATCATGCGATGATCCGACAGGGAGATCTTTTCCGAAACCTCCCAGTTTCTTACCAGAAGTTCATGGGAGTCAGATGATATTGTTATATCGAGGACTTCTTCCCACCCTGCCAAGTTCTCGGAACCGGGATACACAAAGGTGGGAGAGCTGCCCTTGTTACATAAACGTAGATTATTAGATAATAAGAATTCAAAAAGAGACTCACCCCGCTCTTTTGTCTCGTTGCTGCCCCACAGCGAATGCCTTGAATTAGCGTCACAGCCGATGACGATCTCTTCTTTACATGCTAGTTCCTCCGCTAATTGTTTCACCTCCTCGGGAGGTGCGGCCGCTCGTGAGCCATGTATGCGGAGGCGAACGTTAAGCTCCGTCCGCCTTTTGACTCTATCCTGACCACTGCAGTGTCGTATGTGCTGAAAATAGGTAAAGATAGTGACCATGAATACCTTCGAATCTCATTCTTATTATAGAATTATGCAAAAAATAGAAGTTTTATTGCGTTTTTAAAAAAGAATTAAAAGTTTGAATTACATGAATAGCAGAGACATTAAATACATAGCGTATAACAAATTTCATACAAAGATCTACATTTTTGCTCAAGTTATGTTAATTTATGTGATTTTCAAAATTTTCGAATCGAATCCGATTTCGCCCATTTTCTATAGCAACCTACCTTGGCCAGAAAGTAACCTGTATGCAAAATTTCATGCAAATATCTAAATTGTTACTCAAGTTATCGTGTACACGGACGGACAGACCGACGGACGGACGGGACATGCCTTGATCAATTCCTCTTTTCAACCTAAGAACTTTCATACCTCGAACCCTATAGCTAACTCGATTATTTTGCGCCGTTACGTAGTACCGTTTTGTGGACAAAATTATAATACCCTTGTACTAGTACTAGTACGCTGAGTATACAAATTGTGTTCAATATTTCATTATTATACAGGACATTTTAAACAAATTTTTTAAATAGGGTAATCTTCCAATCAGCAGTCAATATGTTGAAAACAAATTTAAATTTTTGCCGAGATTTTGGTGAGAATTTGCGTAAGGGATTTCAACGCTCGGTCAAAATGAAATTGGACAGACGCGCCGACGCAAGTGTATACTTTACTCAATTTGTTAATGGGAGACAAATGATTTGATTTTGGATTTTTTAGGGTTTTTCCTCAACAATTTAGATATATATATATAAGTACATTTTATATTGACTTTTATATCATTTCAATAATTTTTTGTGATATATATGTACATATATACTATGACCTTAACTTATATATATAGCTATATTTCACTACCCCCCTGCCTAAACCGTCAGTTATCCTCCCCCCAATAATGTCATCCTCCGAGCAGCTCCTTGTAGCGGGACTGCTCAAGACTCTCCTGCTCCGGGCTGGTATTGAATCCAACCCCGGACCTAGAGAATGGATCTGCTGTGTATGCTGGAAGAAAATTTATGTGAAACGTTCACATTCGGTACAATGCTCTAACTGTAGCAGATGGTTGCATCTAACTAGTTGCTCCGGACTAAATCCCTCTACTCATAGACCCGCTAGTTTTTATAAAACTTTTGTGGCCCCTTGCTGTTCACGTCCTATGACGTCCAGTGGCCGTCGTCGATCAAGTATCGCTCCGCCACATATGTCTGACTCTGTCACATCAGTCTCCACGACTAGCACTAACAATGCACATCAGCAAGTAGACCTTTCGAGCGGCCGCTCACGCCCACAGGCGTCAACATCTCATACAGCAGCTCACAGCTACTCCCTACGTAGCACTTCCCAAGTGGATTTGAGCAATGCTGAGCGTCCGCTCTCTCCCACCCCCTCGGTCAGCCCCTCTTCTTCCAGCATTAGCACGAGTATAAGCCACAACCATCAGCTCCTGGTCCCTTATACTACGTGCACTGTTTGTCGGTTAAGATTATATACGCCGTTGGCATCAGTCAAGTGCAATAACTGCTTTGGCCTGTGTCACCTGCTCATATGCTCTGGACTCGCGAACAGGAACCTATGGACTGATACGTACGTTGCGCCATGCTGTCGAGCTACGCAACCTTCAACGTCGTCCGACTCGCCACTACCTTCTGGTAACGCGATTCCTTCGACTTCAGCCTATTAACACCTAGGCATACGCACCAGTCCTTGACCCCCAGCATCAACTCTGCTCCCCCTACACACTTCGGTATCCTGCAATTTAATTGCAACGGCCTAACTGGCAAATTGTTGAAGTGACAAATTTAATGAAGCGACTGAACATCAAGATCGCGGCGATCCAGGGGACAAAGTTAGGTGGAAGGTCGTCTCTTTTGACCTGCAACGGGTACAATGTACACCGTTGTGACCGTGCGAGAGGGCTTGGGGGTGGTCTGGCATTCATCACGCATCAATCTGTGCAGTATCGTCTATTTGAGCCTGACATCGACCCGAGGGACACCACCTTAGAACGTCAAGGTATGGTTGTCCGGTCAGGCGATGTCGACCTTGAAATCATAAACATTTACGTACCTCCTGTCACCTGTTGTCCCAGGGACTACCACCCTGACATTCGTGCGTTACTCAGGGGCGAGAACCGCGTCATCCTTGGTGACTTCAACGCACACCACGACCTGTGGCACTGCAGCCTGCAGGCCGATGGTAGGGGACAGGAGCTGGCTGACCAAATAGATGATTCGACGTTTTGCACGGTAAATGGGGATGCCCCCACTAGAGTGGCGGTAAACTGCTCTAGCTCGCCAGACATCACCATAGTCAGCGCTGGACTAATAAACTGCGTTGACTGGCGACCGATGCTGACGCTTGCTTCAGACCACCTACCCATAGTGCTCTCAATCGATCGCCCCACCGACTTTGTCACCGCTGAGAAACGCACTTACACTAACTTCAATAAAGCCGACTGGGAGGGTTTTCTCAACACCACAGAGAGCGCCTTCGCTGCTCTTCCTACCCCGTCTGACGTACGAGAAGGGGAAAAGGCGTTTCGTATGGCCCTAATTTCAGCCTCCCACCAACACATTCCGTCAGGTAGAATAAAGGAAGTGCGTCCATTCTTCCCCGCAGAGGCAGCGGCCCTGGCAAATGAACGTGACCATATTAGACACCTTGACCCTACGGATCCTCAAATACGGGATCTTAACGCGGAAATCAGACGCTTAGTAGATCAACACAAACGCGCTAAGTGGGAGGAGCACCTAAGGTCTTGCAACCTCTCGGCTGGAGTTGGCAAATTATGGTCGACGGTGAAATCTTTGTCCAACCCGACTAAACCTAACGACAAAATATCCATCGCCTTCGGTGATAAGGTTCAGTCGAAGCCAAAAAGATGCGCGAGCGCCTTCTGCCGACAATTTGTAATGCATCCTACGTTGAACAAAGATATTCGCCGAGCCACCAGGGAAGCGCACAAACACAAAAACAGCGATGCGCCCGTTGCCATCTCAACAACAGAAGTTCATGAGGCTATTCGGAGATCCAAGAACACCAAATATATCGGCCCCGATGGCATTTCCATGCTGATGCTGAAACACCTTGGCGACGAAGGCATAAGATACCTCACACAAATTTTCAACCTTTCCCTTTCCACCTTTGTTATTCCTGAAAGATGGAAACAAGCAAGGTGGTCCCACTATTAAAGCCTGGCAAGCCAGCTGCCGTAGGGGAGTCATATCGCCCGATATCTCTCCTCTCGCCAGTAGTGAAAGTGTTGGAAGCCACCTTGTTGCCGTACTTCACCGCAAACCTGCGGCTCGCCGAACATCAGCATGGATTTCGCAAAAATCACAGCACCACCACCGCGCTGAACGCCATAACCACTCAGATAGGGGACGGACTAAACCAAAAGCGTCCAAACCACAGGACAGTGCTAGTTGCGCTTGACTTGGCCAAAGCTTTTGATACGGTCAACCATGCGCAACTAATGAAAGACCTTGAAGATTCGTCCCTTCCTCCCTGTCTTAAACGTTGGACTGCAAACTATATGAGTGGTCGTCAATCGTCGGTTGAGTTCAGAGGCGCAAGATCAAAACCCAGAATAGTTAAACAGAGGGTGCCGCAGGGTGGTGTCCTATCCCCGTTCCTGTTCAACTATTATATATCGAAACTTCCCCCCCCACCAGAGGGTGTCTCGATCGTCTCTTACGCCGACGACTGTACGATTCTGGCAACAGGCCCCTCCGTAGAAGAACTCTGCTCTCGTATTAACTCATACCTCCCAGCCGTGTCCGAATTCTTCGCCGGGAGAAACCTGGCATTGTCACCGAATAAGTCCTAGGCCACCCTATTCACGACGTGGACAACACAAGTGAACACACGTGGACAACACGTTGATAGTGTCAAGCTACCAACTGTCTCACACCCCAAAATCTTAGGGGTGACGTTTTCAAATACGGCGCTCATGTAACCGCAATTGCCAATAAAGTCCAAAGCCGTAACAAAATCATCAAGTCGCTAGCTGGCAGCACTTGGGGTAAGGACAAAGAAACGTTACTAGCTACATATAAAGTAATTGGCCAGCCGGTACTGAGCTACGCGACGCCAATATGGTCGCCGGGGCTAGCTGACACACACTGGACGAGGCTACAGGTCTGCCAAAACACCGCCCTTCGTACCGCCACTGGGTGTCTTCTTATGTCTCCTGAGCATCACCTTCATAATGAAGCGAAAATGCTCGCCGTTAAAAAGCATAGCGAGATGTTGACCAGGCAATTTCTGTTCAGCTGTTGTAAACCGCAGCATCCGAACAGACGCTTGGTCAACGAAAATCCGCCCCCATTAGCATAAGGAGCTATCTACGCAAACATCCGCAAGATCCGGCACCTGATTTCCACGCCGTTTGATCCTAAGGTGCACCGGCAGGCCCTCACCCTCATCCATACGAATTCGGTAAATTCCTTTGTTGGCTCTCTCCCGGCGAACGCCGTCTTCAGGCAGCAACACCACCCGTTGCCGAAGAGGAGCGCGAGCTGCCTAGGGAGACTAGGGTGATGCTGGCCCAACTCCGGTCTGGATACTGTAATAGGTTAAACTCTTACCTATCCAGACTGAACCCCGACTTGCCTAATGTCTGTCCGGCATGCGGCTTGTCCCCCCATACCACTAACCATCTTTTTGTCTGCTCATCTGAGCCTACTCTTCTAACACCCATATCCCTCTGGTCCTCCCCTGTTGAAGCCGCTAGGTTTTTAGGACTTCCGTTAGAAGAGCTCGATGACAATATTGGGTAAGGTCGATACTGACTACCTAGGCAGGGCAAAGTAGTGTTAAAACAACAACAACAACAACAGCTATATGTATTTATTAAAGCTGTGCATATAACTTTAGCCTTAGACCTATATCAATTGGAAAAAAGCAAATTCCTTAAAAAATGCATAAAGCTATGTAAGTACAATTGTGTTATGGTTACCCTTAGTCCTAAATAGTTGCCTGAGATAGCACGAGATTAGTGGACTGTATGAGTTTTGGGAGATGGGAGTGGGCTCTTAGAGCCCTCGTCACTCTCGGCTGACGGTAGAAAACATAGTTTTGTGAGGGGTCTGGTAAGAATACCATACGAGATCGCCGATTTTCGTGGGAGTTTGGGCGTTTTTCCATCGGTAACGCTTTTGCAGATCGGTGAGGTAGTCAGTTTTCCAGCGTTTGCTGAACTGATGATGCAGAACTTTCAGTCTTTCCCATCTATTTATCATAGAGAGATCTTCGTGATTCGGTTCGGGGATCGAGAGCATTGGTGCTCCTCGAAGGAAGTGCCCTGGTGTGAGGGCAGTGAGGTCATTCGGGTCCTGAGACAGTGGGGATATGGGACGAGAATTAAGTACGCCTTCTATGCGAGTTAATAGAGTCGAGAATTCTTCAAAGGTAAAATTGTGAGTTCCGGCTACCTTTTTGAAATGGGTTTTAAAGCTTTTGACAGCGGATTCCCATAATCCGCCCATGTGAGGTGCGCCGATAAATGTTTTGCCATTGTCGCTCATCATCTGGTTCGGGTATACTCGGCGTCCTACAAATCGGGCGAAGGCGGCAAGAAAGGCTTTGCTGGTGAGGTCTGAGCACAATTCCAGGTGGACCGCTTTGGTGGTAAAACAGACAAAGACTGCCACGTAGATGCTTTTAACTGAAAAGGGCCAGCAAAGTCTACACCAGTTGTGGTGAAGGGGGGAGCGAATCGACATCGTTCGGGGGGCAAGGCTGCCATGATTTGTGATCGCGTTTGTTGTTTGTGAGTAGTGCAGACTTTACACTGCAAAATGCACTTTTTTATAAGTGGTTTGAGACGGGCAATGTGAAATTCTTGCCTTAATGTTTGTTGCATGAGACGCGCTTCCGCATGTAGGAGCATTTCGTGGAGGAATCGTATATATAGAGTACAGAGGCGCAACTTTTCGGGTAGGATAATGGGATGACGCTCATTATAAGCGAGGGTTGCATGGGCTAGTCGACCATTTACTCGGAGAACTCCGCTCTTGTCTAGGAAGGGGTTAAGTACAAGTAGGGAACTTCGTTTTGAAATTGACTGGGCATCCCCTAGACATGATCTTTCAAGAGCGTAATATCGAGTTTGGGCCATGATTATGAGGCGATGTTTGGGTCTTTTGAGATCGGCATGAGTTAGGGAGTTTTCGGTGGGTTCTTTAATACCGTTCACCGCGTCTTTCAGGCGACGTACAAATTTGAGAACGTAGGCCATTACACGTAAAGCACGAGGGTAGGAAGAGAATCTATCTAACAGATCCTCACTCTCTTCCGTAGCATGTAGGGCTTCTACTTTACGTGATTCTGGGGGGTTGACATTACGAATTGTTGGTTGTGGCCAATCTTCGGGGGATTTCGAAAGCCACTCTGGCCCATTCCACCAGAGGGCGGAATTTGCGAGATCGACTGGCGTACAACCTCGGGTTCCCAGATCCGCTGGGTTTTCTTTGCTGGGGACGTGTCGCCATGGGACATTACCTACGAGATCTATTATCTGCGCGGTTCGATTGGAGACATAGGTCTTCCATGAGTGGGGTGGCTTTTCGAGCCAGGCTAACACGAATTCCGAATCAGACCACATAGTCAGCTTTCTTTGAGTTAGACCTAGATGGGGTTGCACTACTGCGACTAGTTTGGCTAGTAAGAGCGCTCCACATAGTTCCAGGCGTGGCAGACTTATAATTTTGAGAGGAGCCACTTTGCCTTTGGACACAAGGAGGTGAGAGAAGACTTGGGTGCCGACAGTAGTTCGCACATAGAGGGTTGCGCAATAAGCCTTTTCCGAGGCGTCGCAAAAACCATGGAGCTCGACTAAATGGTCAGGGGCGAAGTTAATCCATCGGGGTATGTTGAGATTGGAGATGGAGTGCAGATTCTTTGCGAATTGCGTCTATTTTACGAGACGGATCGGTTTGACTCGTTCATCCCAATCAGTCCCGTCCAGCCACAACTCTTGCATCAATATTTTTGCCTGTATCATGACTGGCGTCAGCCACCCTGCGGGGTCGAAAAGTTTTGCAATAGCGGAGAGAATCCCTCGCTTGGTGGCTGCCGTTGAGGCTGGATCTGAGTCCACAGTATAAGAGAATGTGTCCGAGAGCGCATTCCATTGAATTCCAAGAGTTCTGGCGGTACTACTTTTCTCGAATTCGAGGAAGTCGGTGACAAGTAAGTCCGCCTTAGGAATTTGCCTGAGAATGTCCGGATGGTTTGCCGTGATCTTTTTTAATGGGAAGCCGGCTGAGTTGAGTGCATCAATGGTCTCATTTAGGGATTGCTCGGCTGATGGGAGATCATGGCTGCCGGATAAAATATCGTCTACATACGGACGGCTATGTCTTTCGACAGCTCGTGCAGAGTGCGAATAGCCAGGAAGGGAGCGCAGTTAACTCCAAAGGTGACCGTTTTTAACTTGAAGTCCTTTATTGGGCTGGTTTCGGGGGTTCGGAATATTATCCGGTGGTAGTCTTGGTCATCGGGGTGTAGGAGGATCTGGCGGTACATTTTTTCCACATCGCCATTAAACACATATTTATATGTTCTCCATTTCAACAACATAAGTCGGAGATCGGGTTGGAGGGTTGGGTCGGTACATAGGGTATCATTGAGGGAGTGACCGGACCCTGACTTCTTGGAAGCATTAAATACAACTCTGACTTTTGTTGTCTTTTTGTCTGGTCTGACGACCGCATGGTGAGGGAGATAGAAAGAGCAGTATTTCCCTTGAAATTCTATCTCATTTGGGCTGCATTCTTCCATGTGGCCTAAGGACAGATATTCTTCGAGTACCTTGTCGTACTGCTGCTTGAGATCGCCCTTATTTAGGAGCGTACGTTCCATGCCGTGGAACTGTCGTAGGGCTGCAGTACGGGATTGGCCTAGGTCGATATCGTTCGGAAATGTGGGTGTGAAGGGAAGCCGAACCATATATCGACCGTTATCTATGGTTGTGCTTTTGTAGAATTCTTCGCACATTTGGTCTTCGGGAGTTTCCACTAGGGTTCTGAGTATCTCTTCGATTTCCCAGAACTGTCTAAGTTGTTCATTCAACTCCATCCAAAGATGGAATTTGTGCTAGCAGGCTGGGAGAGATCTTTTCTATGCCATTAAGCATTATATGAGGGATAAGATCAATACCAGATCGATTTGGGAGGGGTTTTGGGTGCTTTATAAAAGACTATGCCATGTTGGCTAAACCCCTTACGCTACTTTTAAGAGGGGAAGAAGGGCGCATATCAAAGAATACGTCCGCGAAAATAAACATCGATTTAAACGAGGACGCAAAAGACGCTTTCAATAAAATTAAAAGATCTCTTATATCCGACGACGTCGTACTATCCTACCCTGACTTCACTAAGGAATTCCATTTGACAACCGACGCTTCTAACTACGCCATCGGCGCAGTCCTTTCCCAAGACAGAAAACCGATCGCATTCATTTCGAGAACACTTTCCAAAACAGAAGAATCTTACGCTACGAATGAAAAAGAATTTCTAGCCATAATATGGGCTCTAAACAACTTTAGAAACTATCTTTATGGCTCAGCCAAAGTTAAAATATTTACCGACCATCAACCTCTCACGCAGGCTCTAAGCAACAAAAATAACAACTCTAAGATGAAGCGATGGAAATCCATCTTAGAAGAATACAATCATGAACTCCACTACAAACCCGGTACAACTAACGTTGTAGCAGACGCACTCTCAAGAATGCCTACTGAACCAGTTAACTCCCTTTCCTCGACGCAACACAGCGACGAAAGCTCATCAGATAATTTAATCCACCACGTAGAAACTCCCATAAATGTTTTTAAAAATCAAATATTCTTAAACATCGGTCCAACCCCAACTTATCAATTTAAAATAATATTTCCCACATACCACAGACACATCCTTGAAGAACCAGGATATGACTCAGCAATACTTACTAATCGCCTCAAAAGGTACTTAAACCCCTCCGTTGTAAACTGCATCAAAGCAGACGAGCAGACAATGGGAAAAATACAAGAAATATACCCAATACATTTCAGTAACTACAAAGTCAGATTTACCCAACTCCAAGTTCAGGACGTAACAAACGAACACGAGCAGGAAGAGATTATAATTAAAACACACAAAAGGGCACATAGAAATTGTCGAGAAAATAAGGTCCAAATTCTCGAAGATTACTACTTCCCATCAATGACAAGAAAAATTAACAGAATTATAAAACAATGTTCAATTTGCAAAGAAAACAAATACGACCGTCACCCCAGTAAACCCAAACTAGGAGAAACCCCTATCCCACAGTTTCCAGGACAAATCCTACACATTGATATCTACATAACTGAACGAAATATCGTCCTCACAGCCATAGACAAATTTTCAAAGTATGCCCAAACAAAAATTCTTCGTTCTAGAGCTGTAGAACACGTAAAGGAACCCCTCCGCGAACTACTATTTCAATTTGGCGTACCAGAAACGGTAGTAATAGACAATGAAACGTCCTTGAATTCAGCTTCCATTCGATTCTTATTGGAAGATACTCTAAACATACAAGTTTTCAGAACACCGCCTTATGCAAGCTCCGTGAATGGTCAAGTAGAACGATTTCACTCGACACTCACAGAGATAATGCGTTGTTTAAAAGCAGAGCGAAGCTTCACGTCATTCGCCGAACTCCTCGATAACTCCGTCTACGAGTACAATTATACAGTTCACTCCACAACAAAGAAAAAGCCAATAGAGGTATTTTTCGGGAGAAGAGTCTCCACAGACCCAAGCCAATTTGAAAGAGCTAGGGAAGAAAATATCTTGGAGCTAAAAAATAAACAATTAAAAGACCTTTCCCATCATAATAAAGCCCGTCATCAAATTAAAACATATAACCCAGGAGAAACAATTTACGTTAGGATCAACAAACGCCTAGGAACCAAAATATCCCCAAAATTTAAAAAAGAAATAGTAAGAGAAGACAAAAATTCAACCGTTTTGACAGAATCAGGAAAAATAGTTCACAAAAGTAACATAAAAAATCAAAATTAATCTTTGCACTTACAGACTTCTTCTGATTTATCCATCTATGGCGACAATAGACATCTACGACTACTCAAACGCACAACTAGTGACAATAAATGACGGACTCGCTAAAATACAGAACGGTTCCTTTAGACTGATACACGTGATTGACCTGAGCAAATACGAAACATTTTTGACGGACATACACAAATTCATTGCTTCAGACATACCCAAAAATATGATCCTGTACCCCATCCTAAAGCACGAATTAACCCAATCCCTTCAGATATTAGACTCCATCAAACCTATAGAAAATAAGCAGAAGAGATCATTAGATATTATAGGAACGGCATGGAAATTCATCGCCGGAAGCCCAGATCACGAAGATCTGGAAATAATAACAAACAACTTAAACGATATAAACACCAATAATAATAATCAAGTAATTGTAAACGAACTTTTTAACGAGAAAATTAATAATATTACAAACATCGTTAACAAGCTTTTAAACAATATTAGAAAAGATACATATGTAGAGACGGAAACTATTATTAATTTACAAAATAGGATAAGATTGATAAAAGAAGAATTAATCAACATCAAATACGCCATACAATGGGCAAAAAAAGACATATTAAATACACTATTGTTAAACAAAAACGAAATCAAAATTGCATTGGAAAAATTAGAAGATGAACAAATTCCGTTCAAAAATACGAACGAAGCATTAGAAGTAGCGAATATCAATATAGTAAGTAGGGATATGACGATTTTTTATCTGGTAAAAATACCACTAACTTTTAAGGAAAATTTTCAAAAAATTATTTTAAAACCTGTATTGAAGGAAAATAATACTATAATAAATATTGAATTTGAGGAAATATTAAAAGGAAAAAAAGAAACGTATGGAATAATAAAAACCTGCGACAATTATAAAAAAATCGAAATTTGTAAACAAGACCATTTGATTAATATTAGTAATAATACATGCATACCTAGGATAATAAATAGTTTTAATTCAACTTGTAACAAAAGCAATGGCCACCACATTCATCACATCGAAGAAATTAAAACCGGCGTCTTACTCCTTAATGGCTTTAAAGGTCAAATATACGCTGACGGAGCGCTCATGAACATGACAGGAACGCATATCATTAATTTTAACAATTCAACTTTAGAGATCAATAACCAAACCTACATCAACTATGATATCATACCATATCCTGCAATCCCCGCAGTCCTGCAACCAGCACCAATCGAAAAGGATCGAGTTGAATTACTTTCTCTCGAAGCCTTAAAGGAATTTCATATTCAAAACATACGAAGAATAAATCTTCTCAAGACAGCAACGATATCCAATAGCTCCCTTTCACTTGGAGCCGTTGCAACTGTCATTATCGGCATAATAATTGTTCGAAAATTTTGGAGAAAACACCAAAACAAAATAGTCATATCTTCAAACCTGGACCCTAACCAGATGCCCCCAGCACACATTGATCTCAAGACAATCAAAGATCTTTCCAATGATCAAAATACTTACATAAATTTTAACAACCTACCCTATTTTTGATAGGCTCTCGGGACGATCGCTTTTAAGAGGGGAAGTGTTAACATGACACATGTTAACAATTGCTTAATAAAGCACAGCGGAAGTGCAGCTTTAAATATTTCTCACAGCAAAAAGCCAGACGCATCGTCAGCATAAAAGCTTATGTTCGGAGCGAAGCGGAAGCGCAACACGCGCAACCCAAATTGCAAATTCGGGGAATCTGCAACAAGCCGCAATAGTAAAACAACAACAATCATCAGGTGGCCAGCGCACGCCGTAGCTTAGCTTTTAAGTTAATTAATTTGTAAAGTTTAGTTCTAGTTTTGCATTTAAACAATAAAGGTCGTAATGACCCAATAAAAATTATATTTTTTTCCGCGTTTTAATCAATAAAACGTTAATTGGCGCCCAACGTGGGGCCTTCGTTGTCAAGATCGCGTTCGTGGTAAAGTGGTGTTAACTCATAAATCCGAAATTTAAAAAAGGGAAGAAAACCCCAACCGCGATAAAATCCAAATCGTTAAAATCAAATAAAAAAAACGCCAGGATTAAAATAGCCCGAGCAGCAACAAGGCCCCAGTCAGAACCTACGGAATTAAGCCGGAATATACAAGTGTGCAGGAACGAGGCCCCCCAGTACCGGACATTGAACCGCAAAAAGGAGATGCTAGTCATCAGCCGCCGCACCACCTTAAGGCTAAGAATACTAATGTAAGTTAATGTGTTATAAGTTATAAATATCCTTTTCGGGAATACAAATTTGTGAGAAATAATAGAAATAGTGATAAAAGTGTAAGCAATAAGTTTAATAAAAATTGAATGACCAAAATTAGGAGGAAAATTAAATTCTTGAGAACCAAATCGTTTTAAGCAAAGAAGATTCTAATTCGTGAGAAATAATAGAAATAGTGATAAAAGAGTAAGCAATAAATAAAATAAAAATTTAAAGATTAGAGTTAGAAGAAAAGAAATACTTGTGAACTTAAAGAAAGGTGAAGATTAAATAATAAGTTAAGTGAAGAGTTAATAATATTAAAAATTTAGACAGAAATCGAAATCGATAAATTTTTCTTTCACCAAAAATTGATTAATAAATTCTCTATACTGCAAAGTAGCAATCCTAGATTTTCAGTTCAAAATAAAAGTGAAAAAAAAGGACTTAGTTAAATAATTTAAGCCAGTTGCCTTACCATAATCTTGCAAAATGTCAAATCCTCAAAACCTCATTCGACCACCAGTGCTTAACGCACCTGCCCCTTCCGGACAGCCGGCCCCTCCCAACACCTTTTCAATGGAAGAGCTAACAGGTGTCGTGACGGGAATAGTCACCAGCATCTTCCAAACCCAAGGGCGAAACATGGTTCAAGCCGCCCTTAACCCTAACGCGAATTTCAGTAATTTTACCGATATTACCATTGATTCGAGCTTGGCTGGCAACGTATCCGAGCTAGACAAGATACCGGATGTGGTAAGATGCCTGAGGGAATTCTCTGGCCGTCCCGGGGAGTTCAACTCGTGGAAGAAAAGTGTAGAAATGATTCTACAAATCTACGAGCCTCAGCGAGGGACACCAAAATATTACGGCATTTTAAATGTCATTAGGAATAAAATCGTGGGCAATGCGGACGTAGCCCTGGAGTCATATAATACTCCGCTCGATTGGAAAGCGATTTCCAAATGCCTTACCCTACACTACGCGGATAAACGCGATCTCGGTACTCTTGAGTACCAAATGACTTCTCTGGTACAGGGCAACCTTACCATCCAAGAGTTTTACCAGCGGGTATACTCTCACCTGTCCCTAATTCTCAACAAACTTGGTTGCATGGAGGTCGGCGCAGAAGCCATGCACCTACTGACTCGCACATATAGGGATAAAGCCTTAGACACGTTCGTACGAGGACTCAAAGGAGATCTATCGAGACTCCTCGGAATGAGGGAACCCGCAGATCTTCCTCAAGCTCTCCACTTGTGTTTAAAGCTTGAAAATCAAAACTACAGGTCCCACTATGCCTTAATGAATAATGGCCAGGCTAGGAGAACTTTTGACATTCGTCCACCCCTTCCCCCCAAACGATTAAATAATGAATTCTATCCCGAATTGGCATATATGCCCCAACCTAGGTTGAATGCAACTCCTCCCTATAGGCCTCCCCAACCGAATTACCAGTACCAACATCCCCAACCGAACTATCAATACCAACATCCACAACCAAACTACCAATACCAACATCCTTATCAACCAAATCAGCACACCCCACGTCCAAATAACCCACCACCTCGTCCACCTCAAAAACCTCAACCACGTCCGGAACCAATGGACATTGACCAATCGTTAAGGACACGGAACTTAAATTACATGAACCGACCAAAACCAAACGATCCGACCAACAAACGGCCACCACCAGGCACCCTTCCAGCACCTGTACCTAACAAAATGCAAAGAAACTTCCATATTAACTCAGACCCATCCCCTTACAGTGCTCAAGAGGACTACTCTCCTGATACGGACTATCGTACTAATGAAAACGACTACCAGACAAATAATGACACCGACTACTACGAGAAAGATCCCCAGGACGATAATTACATTGATACAACTGACCTCCATTTTTTAGAATGAGTCACTCTTCTCTGCCTTATTTCGAATGCAGACTGAAGAGTGGAATCATAGCAAAATTTTTAATTGACACAGGTTCAACAAAAAATTATATTCAGCCACACATAGTACCAAACCCTATAAAGAACAAATCTAACTTCTTCGCTAAGTCAATAGCAGGCGATATAGAAATCAGCGAGCATACTTTCATTAGTCTTTTCAACTCACCGAATAGACTAAAATTCTACCTCCTTCCTACATTACGCTCATTCCATGGTATCCTTGGTAACGACAGCCTCAAAGAACTCGGCGCTGTTATACATGTTAAGGATAACTATATGGTTATTCAAAATAAAGTTAAAATTAAAATAAAGCAACTTGCCTCTAAAACCGTTAACACAATAGACATAAAAGATAATATGACGCCTAATCAAAAGGCCAAAATCAATAAATTGGTAGACAATTTTTCCCAACTTTTTGCCGAACCTAATGACAAACTGACGTACACGACCAAAGTTGTTGGCGAAATCAGGACAAATAAGGACAGCCCAGTCTACACAAGGTACTACCCATACCCGATGTCGCTAAAAAGCGAAGTAGAGTCTCAAATCAATAAGATGTTAGACGACGGCATAATTCGACCGTCAAGATCTCCCTATAACTCACCCGTTTGGGTCGTAACAAAAAAACCTGACTCACAGGGTAATAAGCAATACAGAATAGTTATTGATTACCGGAAACTCAATGCTATCACTGTAGCAGATCGCTACCCAATACCCCAGATAAACGAAGTGTTATCCCAACTGGGGAAAAACAAATATTTTTCTGTATTAGACCTCAAAAGCGGATTCCATCAAATCCCACTCAAGGAATCCGACATCGAAAAAATAGCTTTCTCCATTAACAATGGAAAATATGAATTTACAAGGCTACCTTTCGGATTAAAAAATGCACCTTCAATATTCCAGCGTGCCTTGGACGATATTCTTCGCCATCATATCGGCAAAATCTGCTACGTCTACATCGACGACATTGTCGTTTTCAGTAACTCCGAAGAGGAGCACGCCTTCCACTTGCAACAAATTTTCAAAACCCTAGAAGACGCAAATATGAAAATACAATTGGACAAATGCCATTTCCTTAGGGATTCTGTAGAATTTCTAGGTTTCATTATTTCCTCAAAGGGAATCACAAAGAATCCAGCAAAGGTAGAATCTATTGCGAACATATCCTACCCCAATACAATTAAGGAACTTCGCTCATTTTTGGGCCTCTCCGGCTATTATCGCCGCTTTATAAAAGACTATGCCATGTTGGCTAAACCCCTTACGCTACTTTTAAGAGGGGAAGAAGGGCGCATATCAAAGAATACGTCCGCGAAAATAAACATCGATTTAAACGAGGACGCAAAAGACGCTTTCAATAAAATTAAAAGATCTCTTATATCCGACGACGTCGTACTATCCTACCCTGACTTCACTAAGGAATTCCATTTGACAACCGACGCTTCTAACTACGCCATCGGCGCAGTCCTTTCCCAAGACAGAAAACCGATCGCATTCATTTCGAGAACACTTTCCAAAACAGAAGAATCTTACGCTACGAATGAAAAAGAATTTCTAGCCATAATATGGGCTCTAAACAACTTTAGAAACTATCTTTATGGCTCAGCCAAAGTTAAAATATTTACCGACCATCAACCTCTCACGCAGGCTCTAAGCAACAAAAATAACAACTCTAAGATGAAGCGATGGAAATCCATCTTAGAAGAATACAATCATGAACTCCACTACAAACCCGGTACAACTAACGTTGTAGCAGACGCACTCTCAAGAATGCCTACTGAACCAGTTAACTCCCTTTCCTCGACGCAACACAGCGACGAAAGCTCATCAGATAATTTAATCCACCACGTAGAAACTCCCATAAATGTTTTTAAAAATCAAATATTCTTAAACATCGGTCCAACCCCAACTTATCAATTTAAAATAATATTTCCCACATACCACAGACACATCCTTGAAGAACCAGGATATGACTCAGCAATACTTACTAATCGCCTCAAAAGGTACTTAAACCCCTCCGTTGTAAACTGCATCAAAGCAGACGAGCAGACAATGGGAAAAATACAAGAAATATACCCAATACATTTCAGTAACTACAAAGTCAGATTTACCCAACTCCAAGTTCAGGACGTAACAAACGAACACGAGCAGGAAGAGATTATAATTAAAACACACAAAAGGGCACATAGAAATTGTCGAGAAAATAAGGTCCAAATTCTCGAAGATTACTACTTCCCATCAATGACAAGAAAAATTAACAGAATTATAAAACAATGTTCAATTTGCAAAGAAAACAAATACGACCGTCACCCCAGTAAACCCAAACTAGGAGAAACCCCTATCCCACAGTTTCCAGGACAAATCCTACACATTGATATCTACATAACTGAACGAAATATCGTCCTCACAGCCATAGACAAATTTTCAAAGTATGCCCAAACAAAAATTCTTCGTTCTAGAGCTGTAGAACACGTAAAGGAACCCCTCCGCGAACTACTATTTCAATTTGGCGTACCAGAAACGGTAGTAATAGACAATGAAACGTCCTTGAATTCAGCTTCCATTCGATTCTTATTGGAAGATACTCTAAACATACAAGTTTTCAGAACACCGCCTTATGCAAGCTCCGTGAATGGTCAAGTAGAACGATTTCACTCGACACTCACAGAGATAATGCGTTGTTTAAAAGCAGAGCGAAGCTTCACGTCATTCGCCGAACTCCTCGATAACTCCGTCTACGAGTACAATTATACAGTTCACTCCACAACAAAGAAAAAGCCAATAGAGGTATTTTTCGGGAGAAGAGTCTCCACAGACCCAAGCCAATTTGAAAGAGCTAGGGAAGAAAATATCTTGGAGCTAAAAAATAAACAATTAAAAGACCTTTCCCATCATAATAAAGCCCGTCATCAAATTAAAACATATAACCCAGGAGAAACAATTTACGTTAGGATCAACAAACGCCTAGGAACCAAAATATCCCCAAAATTTAAAAAAGAAATAGTAAGAGAAGACAAAAATTCAACCGTTTTGACAGAATCAGGAAAAATAGTTCACAAAAGTAACATAAAAAATCAAAATTAATCTTTGCACTTACAGACTTCTTCTGATTTATCCATCTATGGCGACAATAGACATCTACGACTACTCAAACGCACAACTAGTGACAATAAATGACGGACTCGCTAAAATACAGAACGGTTCCTTTAGACTGATACACGTGATTGACCTGAGCAAATACGAAACATTTTTGACGGACATACACAAATTCATTGCTTCAGACATACCCAAAAATATGATCCTGTACCCCATCCTAAAGCACGAATTAACCCAATCCCTTCAGATATTAGACTCCATCAAACCTATAGAAAATAAGCAGAAGAGATCATTAGATATTATAGGAACGGCATGGAAATTCATCGCCGGAAGCCCAGATCACGAAGATCTGGAAATAATAACAAACAACTTAAACGATATAAACACCAATAATAATAATCAAGTAATTGTAAACGAACTTTTTAACGAGAAAATTAATAATATTACAAACATCGTTAACAAGCTTTTAAACAATATTAGAAAAGATACATATGTAGAGACGGAAACTATTATTAATTTACAAAATAGGATAAGATTGATAAAAGAAGAATTAATCAACATCAAATACGCCATACAATGGGCAAAAAAAGACATATTAAATACACTATTGTTAAACAAAAACGAAATCAAAATTGCATTGGAAAAATTAGAAGATGAACAAATTCCGTTCAAAAATACGAACGAAGCATTAGAAGTAGCGAATATCAATATAGTAAGTAGGGATATGACGATTTTTTATCTGGTAAAAATACCACTAACTTTTAAGGAAAATTTTCAAAAAATTATTTTAAAACCTGTATTGAAGGAAAATAATACTATAATAAATATTGAATTTGAGGAAATATTAAAAGGAAAAAAAGAAACGTATGGAATAATAAAAACCTGCGACAATTATAAAAAAATCGAAATTTGTAAACAAGACCATTTGATTAATATTAGTAATAATACATGCATACCTAGGATAATAAATAGTTTTAATTCAACTTGTAACAAAAGCAATGGCCACCACATTCATCACATCGAAGAAATTAAAACCGGCGTCTTACTCCTTAATGGCTTTAAAGGTCAAATATACGCTGACGGAGCGCTCATGAACATGACAGGAACGCATATCATTAATTTTAACAATTCAACTTTAGAGATCAATAACCAAACCTACATCAACTATGATATCATACCATATCCTGCAATCCCCGCAGTCCTGCAACCAGCACCAATCGAAAAGGATCGAGTTGAATTACTTTCTCTCGAAGCCTTAAAGGAATTTCATATTCAAAACATACGAAGAATAAATCTTCTCAAGACAGCAACGATATCCAATAGCTCCCTTTCACTTGGAGCCGTTGCAACTGTCATTATCGGCATAATAATTGTTCGAAAATTTTGGAGAAAACACCAAAACAAAATAGTCATATCTTCAAACCTGGACCCTAACCAGATGCCCCCAGCACACATTGATCTCAAGACAATCAAAGATCTTTCCAATGATCAAAATACTTACATAAATTTTAACAACCTACCCTATTTTTGATAGGCTCTCGGGACGATCGCTTTTAAGAGGGGAAGTGTTAACATGACACATGTTAACAATTGCTTAATAAAGCACAGCGGAAGTGCAGCTTTAAATATTTCTCACAGCAAAAAGCCAGACGCATCGTCAGCATAAAAGCTTATGTTCGGAGCGAACCGGAAGCGCAACACGCGCAACCCAAATTGCAAATTCGGGGAATCTGCAACAAGCCGCAATAGTAAAACAACAACAATCATCAGGTGGCCAGCGCAAGCCGTAGCTTAGCTTTTAAGTTAATTAATTTGTAAAGTTTAGTTCTAGTTTTGCATTTAAACAATAAAGGTCGTAATGACCCAATAAAAATTATATTTTTTTCCGCGTTTTAATCAATAAAACGTTAATTTGTATTGATGACATTTGTACGAAGATTTTGTATTTAAACAAATTATGTGATTATCCACATTTTGTTATCAATCTGATAAGGAATGAATTTTATGTTTTGTAGGTATATAGGGTAGGATTAATTGATGTAGTGATTAGTAGTGTAATTACAAATAATAATAGGTTATGGTAGGTATGAATTTTTTAGAAAAAATTCTAAGTAGGTACGAAAATATAGATTATTTAATAAAAAAAAAATTCAAGAATAATAATAAAATATTTTTGCTAATATAGGTAAACATGTACGTAGGTATGTAAATAGATTTTTTTTCGTCTCAAACGGTGATACAATTGCATAAAAATTGCAAAATGTAATTGCCGTCGGCAAAACGGCAATACGTTTCATACAAATGTGTGGGCGAAGGGCATTTTATTATTGCGTGAAACATTTATTCCATGCATTTAGAAGTTGTAAATTTTTTTTTAAATGTTGGAAATAATTTTTAAATAAATTGTGTTACTTAAAAATTTTTTCTAACATTTATCTATTTTTATTAAATAGTTCACGCATTTTTGCAAAGATGCATCGGCATTGCGCAAAAGCATAAAGCATTCCTTTTGCGCAAAAGCAAAGCAAAAGTAAGTCACAGAATATCACTCAGATGTCTTTGCAGACGTCAAACTTGAGTGATAAACAAAAATGCAGGGCAACTCGATTTTACGAAAATTGATGTGAAGCAGATTGCCCGAACCTCTGAGACGGTACGGCAACTAAGGACAAGTTCAGCGAGTTTTCGTGAAACGAGAATTCTGCCAGCGTTAACAGACTGGTGCCTCTTATTAATATATGCTCTTTGGTATTACTGGTGTAGCTTCCTTATTATTGTATTGATTTCATATTGTAGGAACCAGGCGCTTTAATTTATGTTGCGAAAAGATATATATTAGTATATGTGTGTAAAACCCGCTGATCACGGACAAGAATAGTAGTAACCGGCAACAAAGTTATTATTTATTCGCACTTTTCAAAGCTGCGTATTGTATATTTACTTTAAAGCGCCACTAACGTGTCGATTCTGAGCGTAACCGGAAACTTTGTACCCAGAAGATTATCTAACCAAAAATCGTAGCCGGTGCATGTACCCGCGATTCTAGCGCGCAAGTTAACGGCAGCCTCCACACAGCTTCTTTACCGTAATTGTAAACAAAATTCATCTTTCTACATAGTGGATTCTTCATATGAATCATACGCTAACGGAAGCCTCATACAGCTCCATTAGCGTAACTATAAACAATCATCTTTTTGCATAATTGATTCTTTAGAAATCATTCTTTAGAGTAACGCACTTTGTTGACATAAATAAGCCTCCTTGCATCTTTGGAATGTTCTACTTCTATCTTCATTTCAAGGCTAAGCTATTTCACAATTTCATGAAGCTAAAATTAAGTAAACAATTTTGTAAGCTATAAATAAGCGTGAATCTAGAATTAAGTTTCAGTTTTTTAGAGGAGCGCGTTCAATACTATATTACGCTCTAATAAATACTCGTTCGTCAGGAAGCGAACTAAAATAAATTATTATCTTATTATTTTTTAAAAACCATTTTGCCAAAGGGCAAAACTTAATTGGCGCCCAACGTGGGGCTCGCGATACGAATTTTAAGGGGAAAAGTACAAGTACCCTAGTACGCGAGTGAATTCGAAAAGTTAAAGATCAAATAAGGAATAAAATATCCTTGATCTTTGTGAATAAAAGCAGAGTTAACGCATGCAACTCTTTAGTCCTTATGCCTGCACCAAATCTTACGGGTCGGTGTATTGTGTGCCAAAACCCAACATCAAGAATTTGCCAGGGATGTGGTGACCATTATTGTAGTGAAGAGTGTCAGCAAAGTGACTGGCGTAGTCACCGATATATATGTTTTCCAATGCCTCCTTTGGTCCCGGCAGCAAGCCGTCGAGGAAATCAACATAATCATAATTAAAAAAAAAAAAAAATTTTATTGAGTATCGTAATAAAAAATTTGACAAAAATTAAGAGCATAAAAAGCTTTGAAACAATAAAAAGAACAAAAAAATATTTAACAAATTATTGAAAGAAATCAACTTTACCCAACAACCCAATTGGTGCTCATCGTGATAAAAATTGGAAATCAGTTCGAGAATAAAATACGGAACACTGACGCCTTGCTTATCCTGGTTAGTTGACTGGTCATGCGGAATAGGGTATGATTAAACATTGAAATAAGTGAATTTGTTAATGGTTAAGTTGTGTAATTGAAATTTGATATTTTGTTCAGCAATTTTAAATTTTATTTAAAAAAAAATTATATAAATGGGTAATATCCCAAATAAGCCAAAGTATTTGAGGCTAAAATATTGCGATTACTGTGGTGGGGAACATGATGTTTTAAGGTGTCCCTTGATTAAGAAAAAGAAGAAGAATTAATAGCATATTAGGCAGATAAATATGTCAAAGAAGCCTACTTTAAATAATGATCAAAGTTTCTCCACTGAAGAGGTTAATAATGAAATAATTAAAATTCTGGAGACTCTAGATCCCTTTCAAGGAAATAATCCTTTTTTGTCACATAACAATAACACCCCAGTATTAGACGAAGATCTTGAGGAGTTGGATAGAATTCTAGCAGAATTACAGAAAGAGGAAAATAAGGTTTCCTTATTTTAAATAAAGGAAAAATGGCTAACGGTGAAGGATTAACAGTAGATCTGATCACAAGGTTGATCGCTGATAGCAACATACAATTAAGAGAGGAGATTGTCAAATTAAAATCCCAATTAGAAATTAATACCAATAGTGCTACCGATTACGTAGCTGAAACTATTGACGATAATATTGCTTGTCAGGAATCTCTTGACGTTATTAAATCATTGCCTGAATTTTCAGGAAAATTAAATGCCTATGTAAGTTGGCGAGAAGCAGCTCATAACGCAATGAGCTTATATGTCAGAAAGAGCAGGAAGTATTTTGCTGCTTTAACTATTTTAAGAAACAAAATAACCCAGGATGCTAATGATGTTTTAACAAATCATGGCACAGTTTTAAACTTTGATGCGATAATCGCACGAATGGATTTCGCATATTCGGACAAACGTCCAATTCATATTATCGAACAGGAATTGAGTGTCTTGCGACAAGGCTCAATGTCTGCGGTAGAATATTATAATTTAGTAAACAAGAAACTGACTCTTTTAATAAATAAAACTATAATGACCCATGGTAATTCAGCGGATATTACCAAAGAATTAAATAAGAAAAATAGGGATCATGCCCTTAGAATCTTTATTACTGGCTTGAATTTGCCATTAAGAGATATTATATTCTCTTTGAGTCCTCAGGACTTACCGGATGCTTTGGCAAAGGCTCAAGAACTTGAGTCAAATAATCAAAGAGCACGTTTTGCTCAAAATTTTTCAAATGAAAGATTAAAAATAAAACAAAATTATCCAAGCAACAATTTGCGTTTTCCCAATCGGAATAATTCACAGGCAAATCAACAAAATGACTTCCCAAAAAATCAGGTGTATAATCAACAGAATAATTATACAAAGCCTGTATCCATGGACGTAGATCCATCTATGTCAAGAATGTATGACAGAAATTATAATGCCAGAGGGCAAAAAAGTACAAATTTTTTTAATCAAAATGCAAAACCCACAGTAAATAATACAACTACTCATGTGAACAGCCCTCTAGCCCAAAGTTCACATGGAATAAAGCGACCTAGAGAAAGCAATAACAGCTTCAGGCCGCAGGAGAAAAATCAGAGAGTAAATAATTTAAATGAAGATTATTTTTTAGAAGAAGAGGGGATAACCTCCCCTACATCACAGTCTGCAACAACAAATTAAATAAAAAATATAAAGCTCTTGTCGATACAGGAGCAACTTCTTGCTATATAAAGCAAGGATTGTTAGAAAATAGAAAAGAATTAGCCATTTACAAAAGGGTAAAAACAGTAAATGGTCATTCAATTATTAAACATTATTATATAATAACACTTTTTGGTGTAAAGCAAGTGTTCTATGAAATAGATAACTTGGAGTCTGATTTGCTCCTAGGTTATAATTTTTTGAAGAGAATAGAAGCGCACATTGATTTGCGCAATGGGAAAATTTTTTTTAAGGTAAGAAGTGGTGAAAATATTATTGAAAAAAGCGTAAATATAAACTTTCATAATGAAAGTCAGGAAAAATTAAACCCCTTGGGATTAGAGAATCCTAAGGCTCCCGCCGACGATAATACCGGCAAACAAAAGTTAAAAGTGAAAAATTTAAAAAAAACAAGGAAGTCTAATACATGTGAAAATTTAAACCCCTTGGGACAGAAAGATCCTAAGGCGCCCGCCGATGGTAATACCGGCAACAATGAAAATAAATGCGAAGAGAAAATAAAAAATGTTGTGGAACTAAAAGTTTCTACAAAGCCAGCCGAAGATTTTACCGGCAATATCATATTAAAAAAATATTTTGTTTCATTGAATGAAAAAAATCTTGAAAGTTTAAACAGTGAGTTTAGTGGAAATATAGTTGAAAATTATTCAACAATGAATGAAAATGGTTCAGAAGTTAGTAAAGATAGTGAAAAAAATAGTGACAATGAAGAATTGTCAAATTATAAAAAATATGTAAAGAATAAAAGAGATAAAAATAGCGAAGATGAAAATTCAGAAAAAATTTCTGAAAATTTCAGTAATAGAAATCAAGGTGAGGAACTTTTGAAATTTAAAGAATATATAAAAGAAAAAATTAGCAAAACACATTCGAATATAAATACCAGCTTTCCGTTTATGACTAACGTAAAAGCAGAAATAAGAACAAAAAATGTTGAGCCTATCTGGAGTAGGCAGTATCCATATCCTTTATCAGTAAACTCCTTTGTAAATAAAGAAATCACAGGAATGTTAAATGAAAACATAATTAGACCCAGTAAAAGTCCTTATAATTCACCAATTTGGGTGGTGCCTAAAAAGGGAATGAATGAAGATGGCTCACAAAAGCTTAGAATGGTCATCGACTATAAAAAACTAAATGAACATACAATTTCTGATAGATATCCGATTCCGGATACAAATATAATTTTGTCTAATTTGGGCAAGTCAAAATATTTCTCAAGCATTGATTTAGAATCAGGCTTTCATCAAATTTTAATGTCGGAAAATGACATAGAAAAGACGGCTTTTTCCGTTAATAACGGTAAGTATGAATTTTTACGAATGCCGTTCGGTTTGAAGAATGCGCCCGGAATCTTTCAAAGGGCAATGGATGATATATTACGGGAACAAATAGGAAAAATTTGCCATGTTTATATGGACGATATAATTATTTTTTCAAAAAATTTGACCCAGCATTTGAGGGATTTAGAAATAATTACAGAAATACTTAAAAAAGCCAATATGAAGATTTCACTTGAAAAGTCAAAATTTTTTCAAGAAGAAATAGAGTTTTTGGGATATATAATAGCCCAAAATGTTATTAAAACAGATCCAAATAAAATAAAATTAATTTTAAATTATCCGATACCTGAAAATCTACGTGAATTAAGAGGATTTCTAGGAATTGCGGGTTATTATCGAAAATTTGTTAAAAATTATGCTACAATTGCAAAACCTCTAAATAAATATCTTTCGGGAGAGAATGGAAGAATTTCTAAGAATATGTCAAAAAAATTTAAAATTGAAATAGATCAAGATGGTATTTCTGCATTCAATAAATTAAAGAAACATTTAGCGTCAGAAATGGAATTGACGCAACCAAATTATTCAAGAACATTTGTATTAACTACCGACGCATCAAACGTGGCGATTGGTGCTGTGCTTTCACAGGAGGGTAAACCAATTACCTTTATTTCAAAAACTCTTAATAAAACAGAAAGAAATTATGCAACTAATGAAAAGGAATTATATGCCATTGTTTGGGCATTAAAAAATCTTAGAAATTATTTATATGGTGTTACCAATCTGGAAATTCGTACGGATCACCAACCTTTGACATTTGCTTTGTCACCCCGTAACCCTAATCCAAAAATGAAAAGATGGCATGCTTTTATAGAAGAGTTTGCTCCGAAATTTGTGTATCAACCTGGTAAAACCAATATTGTGGCAGACGCATTGTCACGTCTCGAGTTAAATAATATGTCCGATGATCCAGAGGATTCAGAAAGTAATGAATCGAACCATTCTGCACAAAGTAGTGAAAGTATTCGAATACAGGAAACAAAAAAACCTGTAAATCAATTTAAACAACAAATAATTTTGTGTAAAAATAAATTCACAATCCATGAAATGATTGAAAATTTCGGAAAGAAAAGACATTTAATAGAATATGACACCGTGGAAAATTTATTAACCATCTTGAAGGAGTTTATTCAACCAAAGTTGGTGACTGCAATTCATTGCACTATTGAGGATTTGTATGAAATCCAAGAACCCCTGAAACAAAGGTTTCAAAATAAATTTGTTTATACAAATCTTTTTCCAATGGATATAACTAATAGAGAGGATCAGTCTGGAATAATTGAACAAACCCATAATAGAGCTCATCGTAGCTTTAATGAAAATATTAAACAGATAGAAAAAATGTATTATTGGCCAGAAATGAGGAAAAAAATGAAAGAATATATTCGTAATTGCATAATATGCAATAAAAATAAATATGATCGACATCCTAAAAAAATCCCAGTAGGAAAAGCTCCAATCCCAGAAAAGGAAGGGGAACAGCTTCATTTAGACATTTTCTACGCACAAAAATTAAAATTTATCACATGTGTAGACGCATATTCAAAATTTTTAATAATAAAACATATAGAAGATAAATCCAATATTGAAGAAAAAGTTTTAGAATTGCTTCAGACTTTCACGGATGTAAAGCGGATTACTTTAGACAATGAACCAAGTTTCACAACTCCAATATTTAAATCCCTTATGCAAAGATTAAATATCGAAATATATTTTTGCGATCCAAGACATAGCATAACAAATGGGCAAATAGAAAGAGTCCATTCAACAATAATTGAAATAGCTAGATGTATAAAAGAAGAATATAATATAGTAAGTGATTTAGAAACAATCCTTAGAGCAGCTCAACAATATAATACAACGATTCATTCAGTCACAAATCTTAAACCAAATGAAGTTCTTTATAATAAAGTAAAACACGAGAATTTATCAATAATATTAAAACAAGCACAAGAAAAAATGCTTGCAATCCATAACAAAAATAGAATAAAGAAACAATATTATCCCGGCCAAATTATTTACGAAAAGGTCATAGGAGAAAGGAATAAACTTAGACCTAGATATAAAAAACAACAGGTTAAGGAAAATTTAGAAAGTAAAATAATAATTAGTAATAGAGAAAGAATTATACATAAGGATAACATTAAATCTTAATTTTTCACAGATTCCCAAAATGATACTATTTATAATTGCATCCTTATTTGGCCCAATAACTGCTGACATTGTGGATTACACCAGACAAAATTATGTATTAATTGAAAATGGATACGTCTCTATATACGATGAGTATGGAGATGTTTTTCATGTCACAAATTTAACGTATTTGGAAAATTTAGTAAACGAAAAAAAGCAAACATTTTATAAAACCTCATTTTCATATAGCACAGACAATTATGATGAATTAAAAACCAATAGTTTGGATGATGAGTCTGATATTTTGGTAATTGAGGCTCTGTTAGGACAATTGAAACAAAATTCTTTTAGACAAAGGAGAGGAATAAATGAGTTAGGAACACTTTGGAAATGGATAGCAGGAACCCCTGATCATGATGACTTTGTGAAAATTAATGACAAGCTAGACGAGTTAGTAGAAAATAATAATAAACAGTTCACCACGAATTCAGAAATTTTTAAAGTAATCAGGGAATTAACGGATTCAATAAATAACATTAAAGGGGATACATTTGCTAAAACATTGAAAAGAAAAAGAAATCAATATATGAAACATGAACTTCAAAATTTAATAAATACAATTACTCTTGGAAAAATAGGAACCTTAAACCCAGTAATTTTGCATTTAGATGAAATAAAAAATATTACAAACCATCAACATGGTTTAATGTCAATTACAGATTTAATGGATATTTCAGAATTTAAAATTGCTCAAAAAAATAATTTAATTGTTGTATATATAAAATATCCAAAAATAAAATTTACTTGTAGGTATTATGAAGCTAGAGCTATAGCACAGGTAGATGGTAAATTGATTATTGACAAAAATATAATAAGTTGTAATAATGAATTTCTTAATGTTCAAAATTGTAAAACAGAAATAGCAAATACTTATTGCAGATTAAATAAAGAAAAAACATGTTTGTCAGAACTTTTGAATAAAAAACAAGCAAAATGTAAAAAAATTAAAGAAAATAATAATAAAATTGAAATAATTAAACAGGGAGTTATATTAATTTCAGGCGAAAACATTGTAGAAAATCAAAATTTAACAGGAACATATTTAGTAACATTTGAAAACCAAACCAAAATAAATAATTTAACTTATGTAAATACTGAAATGAAAATTTGGAATTATTTAACACATAATTATGTAAATAACTTTGAAGTTTTGGAATATGTGGAATCTAAAAATGAGCATTTAAAGTTGGAAAATATAAATTTTCTAGGTAAGAAAAATGAAGATATTAAACGACATTCAATATATTTCTATATTTTTGTGGCTTTTTGCGTAATTTTGACAATCTATTTGTGTAAAGGGATGATCAAATCAGTTAAAACAAAAAAACAAAATGTAAATTCTGAATTCCAACAAGTTTCATATAACGTAATTTTGGATCAAATTCATAATTTAACAAAAAATAAAATTGAATCAGGGACGATTCATCTTAGAGAGGGGGGAGTTAACGGCAGCCTCCACACAGCTTCTTTACCGTAATTGTAAACAAAATTCATCTTTCTACATAGTGGATTCTTCATATGAATCATACGCTAACGGAAGCCTCATACAGCTCCATTAGCGTAACTATAAACAATCATCTTTTTGCATAATTGATTCTTTAGAAATCATTCTTTAGAGTAACGCACTTTGTTGACATAAATAAGCCTCCTTGCATCTTTGGAATGTTCTACTTCTATCTTCATTTCAAGGCTAAGCTATTTCACAATTTCATGAAGCTAAAATTAAGTAAACAATTTTGTAAGCTATAAATAAGCGTGAATCTAGAATTAAGTTTCAGTTTTTTAGAGGAGCGCGTTCAATACTATATTACGCTCTAATAAATACTCGTTCGTCAGGAAGCGAACTAAAATAAATTATTATCTTATTATTTTTTAAAAACCATTTTGCCAAAGGGCAAAACTTAATTCGCATGGTAACGATGTCAAAAACAAACAATGCGCAAAAGAGAATAAAAGGCAAACGCGCACGAAACATCACGTAAAAAAGTGCTTATATTGTTTATTAATTCTTCTGAACTAGTATGTGTATAAAATTTGTGCTATTTTCTGTCCAAAAAAATATTTACAAAACACGTGCAATTTGTCGCGGTTACTTGGCGTTACCACCTCTTTCTGTGGTTACGAAATTGAACTGCAACTTGAGCCGGCAGAATACCAAACGGGTGTAAAAGTTTCCAAGATATTTGTTTGCCGGGTAAATCGAATGTTGTTACCGCTATAGAATCGACCCGTAAAACCAGTAGAACACCATATAAAACACTTATATTTATGGTTTTGGTTCACAATATATAGATATATATATTAAAAGAAAGAAAATTTGTAAACTACAGGGTGGCGCAAAAGTAATCTACCGATGTTTTTTGGCTGTAATTAAAAAAAAATGAAAAACTTTGATTCTTCTTGTGGATTATTTTTATTTGGTCTTTTAATTTTTTTTACATCAAGTCGAGAATATGATGCCGTGTAAATGGCCGCCGCTACAGTTGATTGTCATTTGAGCCCTTTTTATGGCATTTCCATCACTTTGGCAACGATAGGTCCTCACATTCTTGACGGATATTGTCTTTAAGAGCTGCAAGAGTCTGAGGCTTGTTGACATAGACCCGCGACTTCAAAAAGCCCCACAAAAAGAAGTCTGGAGCGGTCAAATCAGGCGATCTTGTTGGCCAATGCAAATCGCCAAAACGGGAGATTAGGCGCCCGGGAAATGCATCCTTCAGCATATCGGTTGTGGCACGTGCAGTGTGTGTTCTTGCACCGTCTTGTTGGAACCACATGTTTTCCAATCCCAATTCATCAATTTGCGGCAAAAAGAACTCGTTGATCATTGCTCTGTAGCGCTCACCATTCACAGTAACCGTTTGGTCCGCGACCGAAGGTCCGATGACTCCTCCAGCGAAAACAGCACACCATACAGTGACTTTGAGCGGGTGTAATGGCTCTTCGTGGGTTACACGCGGATTTTCAGTGCCCCAGAAGCGAGAATTTTGCTTATTTACGTACCCGCTAAGATGGAAATGGGCCTCATCACTCATGATTATTTTTGATGAAAAATCATCTTCCTCTTCAAGTCAGCAATATTCCGCGTTCTGGAGCAGTGTAGCGTAACATTGTTTATTAAGGTGTATTTTGCATGTGTTTACTACACAAATGTCAAAACAGAATTGATTTTAGGGGCCAATCGCAAAATTTATAGCATTTTCTGATAGGAAGATTACTTTTGCGCCACCTTGTATATCAAAACTTGGCAAAGCCGGTGTATATACAAAAGAATATTTGTAATAATAATAACTAGTATATCCCGTGGTCGAAATTCGACCACCTTAAATTAGTTTAACTTATTAAATCCTCTGTTCGCATTTTTCTCCAGTACCTAATGCCTAGAGGCATAAATATTGGAGACATTTTTATTGCTGAAAATAATTATTTATAGTTGAGTTATTGAAAATCGCTTTCATAAAAGCTGGTTTACTCTAAAGACGGGTAATTTGACAACTAACCAAAAAAAATCCGTCCATTCAAGACCAGTAATAATTAATAGGAGATGGCAAAAACGGTACTTAGTAATGTTTGAAAGTCCACCATCAGACCCACCACTACTTTCATATTCCGTCAATATTTCAATAAACAAAAGTAAATTTCATGGACATATACCAACAACATAGTTAGACTTATAATATATACTAGTATATCCCGTGGTCGAAATTCGACCACCTTAAATTAGTTTAACTTATTAAATCCTCTGTTCGCATTTTTCTCCAGTACCTAATGCCTAGAGGCATAAGTATTGGAGACATTTTTATTGCTGAAAATAATTATTTATAGTTGAGTTATTGAAAATCGCTTTCATAAAAGCTGGTTTACTCTAAAGACGGGTAATTTGACAACTAACCAAAAAAAATCCGTCCATTCAAGACCAGTAATAATTAATAGGAGATGGCAAAAACGGTACTTAGTAATGTTTGAAAGTCCACCATCAGACCCACCACTCCTTTCATATTCCGTCAATATTTCAATAAACAAAATTAAATTTCATGGACATATACCAACAACATAGTTAGACTTATAATATATATCGTCCCCTCAATATAACAATAGCGTATGTGCTCATACGCCATTATTTTTTTATTGCATATTTAGAATCTCCATCATTGATTCTATGTCTGATCAAAATTTCGTCAAATTCTACTTCCACAAAGTGGGTCAAAATGTCATTGGAAAAAATGGTGTGTAATTTCTTGTTCAAACATTTCCTTCAATAAGTGTATAAGCTCATATGCGCTATTTTACTTGAAATTGCCACTGCAAAGTTGTTAAAAGAATAATAGTGTATGCGCATTATACTCCATTTTACCCTGTAGAAATAAATACAATTTATCAAAACTTTAACTCATAAAATAGCTTATAATGATATACACTATTGTTTGAGAAATAGTTTTATTCCGACCATTTCTATACCCCACATAAGCTGTTTTATTTTCAATACAAATTCGAAAATTTTATCAGAAATTTACAAGAGTAATAGTCTATGCGATTTTTACGTTGTTTTGACTACATGAATGCCAAGGAAATATTGTAGTCATTTGAAATTTCAGCTTGCAAATTCATTTCGCAGAGAAAGTTTGTTCATTAAAAATATGGATTTTAAACATATGAGTGAGTATCGTCCATTATATAATGTAAGTGAAGAAAGTAAGGTAAATATCAACAGGAATTAATTTTTTATAATGTTACAAATTGATATTTTAATAAAAATACCGTACAATTATTGAATGAAACAGCGTATACCATACAAAATAAAATAGTGTATCAGATACATCATACGAATTCCCTAAAAAATAAAATGGCCTATATGGAGGACTTGCGCTTTGAATAACATAACTATGGTCTTAAAGGATGCGTAGAATAAAAAAACTTGGTAAATTTAAAGGCAAGAAACGGTATAATGTATTCATCGAAAAATCCACTATGAACAATTTTTATTTACCGTGATATTGAGGTTTTAATAGACATCTGATTTGACAAAAACTTTAAACTCGATTTTCTCAAAACCCAAAAAAAATTATACGCTATTGTTATATTGAGGGGACGATATAATGGTCACATAGTATGATGCCATATCGAAAAAAATTGGAAGCAAATAAAATTTTTCATAAACACTTCAGTTTTTCGGGATTTTAGGACCGTATATAGTGAAATTTAACAAATAAGTACCAATTTCATAACATTTAAAAAAAATTAAGTTTTAGAGTTCTATAAAAACACAACTTTTGTCCTATTTTCCAGAAAAATTTTAATTTTGAACTCTTTTTTGCAATAGAACATGCAAGATACGAGTATGTTAAAAACAAATGTTTTAGGATGCATCTCAAGAGCTACCCGAAAATAGTGACCATGAATACTTTTGAATCTCACTTTTATTATAGAATTTTGCAAAAAATATAAGTTTGACTGCGTTTTTGAAAAAGAATTATAATTAAAATTTTTTTTTTTAAATGAATTTGGAGTTTATTTCGAAGTTCTCAATATGAGCATTGGGCCGGTTTCCATTTTGGATTTTTTAGGGGTTTTTCCTCAACAATTTAGATAAATGTATATATATAAGTACATTACATATTGACTTTTATATCATTTCAATAATATTCCGTGATATTTATATCGTATGACCTCAACTTATATACATAGCTATATTTATTATGGAAAGTCTATTAGAAAAAAGCAAATTCCTTAAAAAAAAATCATAAAACAACATATGTACATATATAAGAACATATTGTGTTATGGTAGATTTTAGTAATTTCCCTGCAAAAAAAATAGTCAATATGAAAAAAGGGGGAAAAAAAAATTTATGTTCGAAGTTGGGCTCGAACCATGAAACGCACATTAATATACCATGTCAAATGCATACATACCATATGGATTGAAAGGAATGAACGTTCATTTTAAGATTCCGTTAACTTCTTAACATTAGCCGGTTTCCAAATTGTGTTTTTTTTTTGGTGATACATACTGTTTTCTCAATTTTCAAGAATATTACAACTTACACATATGATGGTTTTCTGATTTTTTTCGTCAAATTCAACTCGGAAATATTGAAAACACATATCTTAACTGGCCCAATTAGCCTAAATATGTAAGGATTCCGGTTATATGTCGACTCTTTTACAAAATAAAATTTTTAGGAAGAAAATAGTTGATGTCTCTAGGGAAATTAACGCAATTTCAAACTATTTCGTGAATATAAAATTGAAGAAGCTACAAACTACGTTTTTACTTTTTGTATATTAAATATGATATATTTCTTAAAAAATATATATTGATAAATTGAAATAATTTTTTAGCTTTTTTTTCATAAAATTTGGTTTTTTCACTCCAAGATAGATGTCATAAACAGAAAAATATGGAAATATTGGGTTATATTGGGTTATATGTCGACTCTTTTACAAAGAAAAATTTTTAGGAACAAAATAGTTGATGTCTTTAGGAAAACTAACGCGATTTCTAATTATTTCGTAAATATAAAATTGAAGAAGCTACAAACTGCACTTTATACTTTTTGCATATTAAATCTTATAAATAAAAATGAATGTGTGTCTGTGTGTCCTTTATAGGCGTCCAAAGTACTCAACCGATTTTTATGAAATTTTCACAGTGTATTCTTGGGATCATTGGTTGAAGCATAGGCTATATTAATTTTTGGAAAAGTAGGCGGTGCCACGCCCACGTTTTTTGTGTTTTGTTTGTACTTCAATAATGTCCAAAGTTTATGGTCGATCTTTTCTAAACTTTCCAGATTGGTTCAGAAGATTGTTGTGTACGATTTAGGCTATATTAATTTTTGGAAAAGTGGGCGGTGCCACGCCCCCAGGCTTTATAAAATTTAAATCATCATAACTTTAAATATGTTTGGTCTAAACTAATGATTTTTGGATATGTCTGTCCCTTGGTCAGGAATTATATATGTTAAATCCAGATAGGATTTGTATAGAGAGGGAATGAACTTACGTGAACGGGAGGGATAATTATTTCCAAGAAATAATGAGATGTACGATTTCGACTTCAAGTACAATATTTATTCAACTATAATTCACTGGCCTTATGGGCTAAACTTATTCTAAATAGGTAACGATGTTGGATATTACTTTATATTAAATATATGAGGTAGAGACAATGGGGAAAATGAGAAAATATTATTATATGATTATGATACTTATGTAGATTTTGTTCTGCGAATGATATGTTGTTGTGTTCTGCGACTGGTCCGCTCGACGTCCAAAGTAAAAAGGGGAGGAGGAAAATGATACTTAATCTGGAGATCCGTTTCCCTTGCTGTCCAATATGAAAAAGAAAAGTGATAGAGCGCTCAGCGCCTAGCTAAGCCACACTGGAAGCCAGTTCCAGTGTGATTCCAACTGTCATGTATTATGATGCGCACGCTTGTATTATTTTGGACCTTGTCAATACTGATCAGTACTAAGTGACGCCCGTCACTTAGTCATCGCGGCCCCTTTGCACAGGTGCAACCAAATCGCGTAGCCTCTTCATTTCCTTTATAATGCGATTAAAACTTTGACATGCTTCGAGCTGAGGAGTAAAGAAAAATGGCTTTAGTACAACATATATGACATTTGGCAAAACATTAGTCAGGATGTGTGAAGGTAGGATATGTGTGTTTTAGAGATTAATGGGATTAGTGGGGCTAGGCAGAGCGGGAGAAGTTGGTAGGGGACACAATTTGACGATTGGTCTGGTGAAGAGTCCATGTTGGGTCCGAACGTCCGCCACTCGGACGCGCCTATCTGATCCTTGGTAAACCCTTTCAATACGACCCAATCGCCACTCCTGTGGAGGTAGTAAATCGTTCTTGATAACGACGAAGTCACCCACTTGTAGATTTTCCTGCGGCTGTTTCCACTTGTATCGTTTGTGTAACTCCTTCAAATATTCCTCCTTCCAGCGCAGGGCAAATTGTTGATGCAGAATCTTCAGCTTCTCCCAGCGGTTTTGAAGCGAAAGATTGTCTATCTGGGGCTCCGGTGGAGCCAACAATGGGGCGCCGCGGAGAAAATGACCTGGGGTCAAAGCTAGTAGCTCGTCGGGACTGTCAGACATGGGTGATAAGGGACGGGAATTGAGCACAGCTTCGATACGGGCAAGCAATGTAGCAAGTTCTTCAAAGGTGAAATGATGGCTTCCCACAGTGCGCTTGAAGTGTAGCTTGAAGCTTTTGACCGCTGCCTCCCAGAGACCACCCATGTGCGGTGCGTTTGGTGGTAAAAATTGCCACTCAAAACCCTGTGTTGAATATTTAGACTGGAGATCCTCAGAAACCTCTTTGATGAACCGGTCGAAATCTTTTTGTAGGGATCTTTGTGCGCCGACGAAGTTTTTTCCATTATCGGAGTATACTCGTTTCGGTAGCCCTCGCCTTCCAACAAAACGTGAGAAAGCTGCTTGGAAGGCCTTACTAGAGAGATCAGAACAAGGCTCAAGATGAATTGCCTTTGTTGAGAAACACACGAACACGCAGACATATCCTTTCATCATTGATGATTTTCGAAGCATCGATGTTTTGAGTTCAAAGGGACCTGCGAAATCTAGTCCGGTAAAGGTGAATGGGAGGGAGAAATTGGACCGTTCTGGAGGTAAAGCTGCCATGATTTGAGATTGGGTAGACCTTTTGAAGATAATGCATGTTTTACAACTGCGAATACAATATTTGATTTTCGACTTTAGCCGAGGTATGAAGTACTCCTGTCTAACCATCCTAACCATGAGTTGGTGTTCTGCATGCATCAATTGATTATGTATGAATTGAAGAAAGAGATAGCAGAATCGGGAACCTTCAGGGATAATTATGGGATGTTTTTCACGGTAAGGGAGATCAGAATTAGCTAAGCGACCGTTTACTCTAAGAATGTCATGTTCATCCAGAAAGGGATTTAACGGCAGAAGCTGGCTCTTTTTGGATATCGGTTCCTTGTTGGAGAGTTTGACGTACTCCTTAAAGTAATGTCTTTCCTGCGTTAATTTGATCAGACGTTCTTTTACGAAATGAATTTCCGCTTGACTAATAGAGAGAGAGGTATAATTGTGAGATGTAGTGGACTGTATGGGATTGGTTCGATGGATAAAGCGAAACATGTAAGCTATTACTCGAAGAGCTTTCGGCCAACATGAGAAGCGATCTAGGATGTCTGGTTCCTCTTCCAACGTATGTAGCGAGACGACTTTCCGTTCTTCGGGGGGAGAAACATTTTCCCGTTGCGAAATCGGCCATTGATCGTGAGATTTGAGAAGCCACTCTGGTCCTGTCCACCAAAGCTGTTGTTGTATTAAATCCTGTGGTCTACATCCTCTAGTACCCAGGTCTGCGGGGTTGTGGTTAGTGCGTACGTGTCGCCATTTTATGTTTCCGACGTTCTGGATAATTTCTGAGGTACGGTTGGCCACGTACACTTTCCACGTACAAGGCGGTTTTTCGAGCCATGACAGGACAATCGACGAATCCGACCATAAAAATGTTTCACTGTCTCCTATGGGAAGATGATGGGAAAGGTTTTTAATGCATTTGGCTAGTAGCACTGCGCCACACAGTTCTAAGCGAGGGAGACTAACGGTGTGTAATGGGGCAACTTTAGTTTTCGAGAAAAGGAGATGTGATGAGACTTTGTTTTCTGACTCGGAACGAATGTAGATGGCTGCACAATATGCTTTCTCTGAAGCGTCACAAAAGCCATGCACCTGAATCCTGTTACTTGGAGAAAACTCCGTCCATCGCGGTATTCGAATATCTTCGATAAAGGGAAGATCGCACAGAAATTGTACCCATTTCTGAAGAGATATTGGCTTTACACATTCATCCCATTCTGTGCCCTCTAACCATATCTGCTGTAAAAGTATCTTTGCCTGAATAATAATTGGCGCTAGCCACCCTGCGGGGTCAAAAAGTTTCGATACCGAAGATAAAATTTCTCTTTTTGTTGCGCTTGTAGGTGATTGCGCTGGCTCAATTGTATATGAAAACGCGTCGTTCAAAGCGTTCCATCTAATCCCTAGCGTTTTTGTCGAACTAGAGCAATCGAACTTGAGAAAATCAGAATCAAGTAAATCTTCGGCGGGAATGTGACCGAGAAGTTCGGGGTGGTTTGCGGTAATCTTTTTGAGAGGAAAACCGGCGGAATTTAAACAGTTGATGGTTTGGGACTGGGCCTGAATACAAGAGGGAATGTCGTGTCCACCAGACAATATGTCGTCGACGTAAGTTTCCGATGTTAAAATTCTTGCATTTTACTGCGGGATTAACACCTTGAGAATGATACGCTTGGACTTTGAAAGTAGATTTTGGTGGGAGAGAGGTGCGAGGTTTAGCGACTTTATAACCTTGTAGGCGTTCAACTACCTCATACCGAGTGGTTAAGAACTGGTTCATTTGGGACCAGTCGGGAAGTTCTTTTCGGGACTCTAAAGACTGCTCCCACAGGGAGAGCGTTTCCTCGGGAAGTTTGGAGGAACAAAGATAAATGAGAATGGGGTCCCAATCCTTAACTGATACTCCTTGAGCCGTGAGAACTACTAAACAATCGTTGATGGTGTTTTGAACCTTTTGAATCCCTTCGCTATTTTCAGTGGTGACAGGTGAGATATTAAAGAGAGTTTTCAGCTGCTTATCAATAAGAATACGTCTATTTTCAAACCGATTTTTAAGCGCCTCCCAAGCCAAAGAGAAGTTTGCATCGCAAATAGTATATTGTTTGACAATGGCACCGGCTTTTCCTCGAGTTTTGTTTCTCAGGTGGAATAGCTTTTGTGCGGGAGTGAGCCTAGGGTGATTATAATAAACAGCTGTGAACATGTCACGAAAGCTGGGCCAATCTTCATACGTACCGTAAAATATCTCGGTATCACAAGGAGGTACCTTTATGCAAGGCATTGGATTGGGGACAAAAGAGGTGGAGAGAGACTGGCGGCCGGTGAGATTATCTGCTGCAGGTTGGAGAACTTGTACCTGATCTAATATGTGCGCCTTGCAGATATAAAATGCTTCAGAACACAAATGAAATTTATTATTGGCTTCTTCTTTAAACTCCTTGCTAGCGGTTGTCTCTTCAGCCAAACAAACTATTTCGTAAGATTCTTTTAGCATATCCCATCGGTTCTCAAGCTCCTGCAATTTTATATTTAAGAGAGTGGCCGTTTGCTCCTCTGATTTATCAGCTCCGAAAGCACTGCACAATTTGACTACATTATTCGAGTCGAAAATAAATTTGGACATCATTGCTGCTGAAAGTGCCATGTTGGGAATTTTACGAAAAAGGGATATGAGAGAGAAATTCAGATCAATAAAAATTGATAAATTGGTATTTTTCTACCTAGAGAAGATTTTCGTAAAATAAATCCGCGGTGGCACGCTAATGTACAAAAATATCCAGCTCAATTAACGATTCTTGCAGTTTTATGGTGTATGTGCACGTTTTACGGCAACCAATCCTTCTTATAATACTTTGCTGCTAACGGCAGCTTCAAATATGCACGTTATGTTACTAATAATTCAGCGCGCACCAACTTTTCACAATTCGCAGATAAGAGAGCTTATATCAACTTCAAAAAGTTTTGGTTAGGGACCTAGAGAGGGAAACGGGACTGAAATATTGAAGTAGTAGAGATTCGATGCACTGGATCACGACAAAATAATAAGCGCGTTGATAACGTCCGCTGAAGTAAAATTATTATGTACAAATAATTTGAAACACACCCTACTGCAATCTTTAAGTAATATTTATTTACGCCCTTCTTAGCGATTTTCTAAATTTTCGCAATATTTTTGTTACTTTTAACTTTTGCTTTTCACTAGCATTAAAAAGGTGCAAGGGATCGAAATGGTGGGTTGGGTAAAATCGTATGACCAAATAACTAGCTGTTTTTCATACATATGTATACATAAATATGTATATAAGAAATATACCGCTTTCTTGCCGGTAAAACAGCAATACTATGCAAAAAAACAACGTCCAATTCTGGAGTAAAATTCTATGTAGCGGTATTTATGTGTGTATTATTTGCATATAATGTCAGCACTCACCCAGACATTCCGATATATGTATATACCTCCGGGAAAAAGTGTTGGGATGGGGCTGCCTCCTTGCGCTGGTGTTTTGATCTGTTGGTTTTGATCTTTTATTTTCCACTTTTCGGTCACTTTAATCTGCTCCTGTTCGCTGTTTTAATAAATTGTCTCCAATTTTCACGTTTTTTTTTGTTTTCGCACTTCTATTTAACTCCACTTGTTGTTAGCTTTGTTAGAAAAAAATTGTAGTGAAAAAATGGGAATGAAGTGGGAATGGAAGAGACTGGGTTTGTTTGTTTAGCGCGCAGCTAAGGCCAGTGTTGTTCACGCATAGTTTTTTATAAAGGGAATTTTTTGCTTGCCAATCTGCTGATTCAAATTTGGCTCGCAAGGACCAATGTTAAATCCAGATAGGATTTGTATAGAGAGGGAATGAACTTACGTGAACGGGAGGGATAATTATTTCCAAGAAATAATGAGATGTACGATTTCGACTTCAAGTACAATATTTATTCAACTATAATTCACTGGCCTTATGGGCTAAACTTATTCTAAATAGGTAACGATGTTGGATATTACTTTATATTAAATATATGAGGTAGAGACAATGGGGAAAATGAGAAAATATTATTATATGATTATGATACTTATGTAGATTTTGTTCTGCGAATGATATGTTGTTGTGTTCTGCGACTGGTCCGCTCGACGTCCAAAGTAAAAAGGGGAGGAGGAAAATGATACTTAATCTGGAGATCCGTTTCCCTTGCTGTCCAATATGAAAAAGAAAAGTGATAGAGCGCTCAGCGCCTAGCTAAGCCACACTGGAAGCCAGTTCCAGTGTGATTCCAACTGTCATGTATTATGATGCGCACGCTTGTATTATTTTGGACCTTGTCAATACTGATCAGTACTAAGTGACGCCCGTCACTTAGTCAATATAATTTGGGAAAAGTGGGCGGTGCGACGCCCACATTTTTTGTATTCAGTACTTTGCTTTTACTTCAATAATGTCCAAAGTTTATGGTTGATCTGTTTTAAACTTTTCCAATACGTTAAAATCTTCGTTGGGTACGGTGTACGAAAATAAACTATATTGTACAGTACTATTTCGTTTTGTTTCTTACTTTCATAATACAAAATAAAACTAAACCCAAAGGCTCAGTTCACTTTTCAATTATAAAATACTTTTTTTGAAAATTACAGGAAAATCAGAAAACAAAACTAAACAACTTTTTATGTACTTATGCATTTGTAGTGATTATAACAGCAAATTGACAAAGGGACTTCTCTTCTTGCTCATGCCCGTACTTATAACGCTTAGTAAAGCTCAGCATGCATATTTCAAGTGGAGGCATCCTTTGAGAGCATTGATGGGCAGTTTCGGCAGAGAGTGGTCGTTGCATGCGTGGAATTATTTACGAAGCAGGTGCGCGTATAGTGATGACGAAAACTTCGCCCTTGCTTGAGGGTAATAGGCCAAACAGAATCAGTCCGTGAATACGTCAGATAAGTGGCGTACGTCAACCTTAGAGCAAATTCTATTTTGACGTTTCCGTCGTATCTGGTGTAACGCATACAAACACCCGCAGTCTACTTTGCTGAGTCTGCTGAACGCTTGAACAGTTCATCTTGGCTATTCTTGGGAGTTCCACTATTGAGGCGCACGGACACTGATGGAACGCATTATCTCCTGCTGCGGTCGCGGCATTTTTGAGTTAGTTTTAGAGCGAAGTTAATTATGAAATACAACATTTTTTTTTTTAAATAATTTTTTTCTTTTTCGAATTAAAGTTTCAATTTGAAACGTTTGTGTGTACAAATAAATATTTGTTGGAATTGTCACAAACAAAAAGCAAACGTTTGGAAAATGTAACAAAATGTACAAAACCAAAATGACATGATACACGATGAGCAAATGTACAGTATTTTGTACTGTTTATTTTCGTACCCTGGTTGGAAATGTTGGCAGTTCCAAGACCACAAGCTAAGTAATATTTCAATTCGTTATATCTATCCCTGAATGTATTTGCTTTAGTGAGATTTTAACGTTCTTAAATCTTAATCAAAGCATATAATTTTTCTTTTTTGTTATTGCCGTTTATACATATCCAGAGTATTATAGGATTTTCATAAAATCATTATAGTGGCGTTAAGTGGTAGATATAGGATGTAATTAAATAAATACTAACTACACATCTGCTCAGCAGCGCATAATGGTTTTTGTCATACTCATTGAGTGCAAAAGATCCGTTTTTTGAGTTGTACATCCAAAAAATTTATTTGTTCATACCAAAGAAGTTAAATCCAGAAATATTGTATACCCTAAAGCACTGCAATAAATGAAATGTTAAAAATAAATTGAAAAATATTTGAAAATGTATTTCTACCGAAGTCACTGGTCAGGCAGAACAACGTCTGCCGGGTCTGCTAGTATGATATATTTCTTCAAAAATATAAATTTATAAATATTGATAAATTGGAATAATTTTTTAGATTTTTTCAAAAAGTTTAAGTTTTTCCCTCCAAGATAGATGTCATAAGCAGAATAAACAGAAAAATATTGGGTTTCGTATATTTTAAGGCAAATTCAATTTAGTAAAAAAAAAAAAATTTACCTGCCCTGAACACGTGCTTGAACCTACGAACGCACGCATCATAGCCGGCACGCTCACCACCTGCGCCACTGCTGTACGTGGAATTAAACAATCAGATACTGTAGTTAACAGCTTTGGGTTTTGGTGAAAACTTTGATGAATTATTACAAATTAATGAAGCATTTTTTGTTAAATATAATATGCCTATGCAAAGCTCCTGGCCCATGAAAACATATCAAAATATATAATAATTGGAATTATGCATTTTTTTATGAGATACACTCTGGCAATTGATTGTATGGAAAAAATGTTAGCCTATTAATATATAGATGATGGCCGGCCCCACATCAGCTGATTTGCATGCGGCGAATTGCAACCACCCCCCCCCCCCCCGAAATTTTGCGAAAATTAAAAAAATATACGTCTGTACTAGAATAATTACTCTATTCACTTTTAAAACCCCTGCTAGGAAAGTAGCATTAATAGCAATAATGAAAATATGAAAGAATACAATTAAATAATATTTCACACTGAGAGAAGTTATTGGTAGTCGCTAATCAATTATAAGAGCAAGTCTGAGAGGTCACAACTAAATTCCTGCAACGGTTCACTCATTTGGCGCTTTAAGAAATTCGAGCAAAACTATCAGACTTGCTCTGCATAAGGTCAACTTAGCATTTCAACGACATAGCATGTTAACAAGAGTGATTCGTAATCAAGTTTATTGAAATTCAAATTAACTGCTTTTCGAGTTATGAATACAGCCTGCAAAAATCGTAATAACGAGTGTCTCTCGTTATTGTAGTCACGGTTGCTATAAGTTTAACCGAAAAATTGACCAAGAAGTTAAAAAAAATTAGCAAAAAATTCCAAGCAGTACACAACGCAGTCGCATTGAATTATCAGAGAAAGTAACAATTAAATTGTACTTATACTTGTCACGGGAGAAAAGCTTAAAAGTAAAAGCCCGGTGTGCTGTTGAAAAGAAAATGCTCAAGAAATATTTTCAATTATTTCTTGACCATGGATAGCCAACAAATTTTGACGTTCCGTTTTGCATGTTGAATAATTGCAATTTGCCGCTTTTTATATGAATTTCAATGTTGTTTTATTATATTATTTGTTTTTATTTTTCCGAAGCTTCAGGTTTTCTTCAGGAAATATAGCGACAACTATTTACTGTTTTTCCTTTTATTAAAAATTTTCCAGAAATTAGCAGTAGAAAATTAGAAGAGATTCTGACACAAGAAATTTTTCTTTAGCGTATCCACTCTACATTTGAAGTAACTCCTGAAGAAATCCTAAACAAAATTTAAAAACAAACAATAAAAATAAATATTGTTTTGTACACGGCTAAAAGTTTTAGCCTAGATTTAAAACTTTTTGGTTCTACATATACACCTAGACCAGTATGTCTGCGCACAAAGAGTTGTTCGGAATTTCCATTAACGTGTCGATTCTGAGCGTAACCGGAAACTTTGTACCCAGAAGATTATCTAACCAAAAATCGTAACTGGTGCATGTACCCGCGATTCTAGCGCGCATGGTAACGATGTCAAAAACAAACAATGCGCAAAAAAAAATAAAAGGCAAACGCGCACGAACCATCACGTAAAAAAGTGTTTACATTGTTTATTAATTCTTCTGAACTAGTATGTGTATAAAATTTGTGCTATTTTCTGTCCAAAAAAATATTTACAAAACACGTGCAATTTGTCGCGGTTACTTGGCGTTACCACCTCTTTCGGTGGTTACGAAATTGAACTGCAACTTGAGCCGGCAGAATACCAAACGGGTGTACAAGTTTCCAAGATATTTGTTTGCCGGGTAAATCGAATGTTGTTACCACTATAGAATCGACCCGTAAGATTAACTTCCTTTGACTAATTTCATTATTTTTGTATCAAAGTATGTGTAAAAACACAATAAAAATACTGCATCTCAAAGTTAAGAACTTTGTGGAAAATTCATGAAAATTCAAGAAAATTCGAAAAATTTTCATAAAAATTTTTAACTTTTCAGTACAAGTTTTTAGATTTTTTTCGCGTATGGAATTTTTTGGCCAGTTTCATTAATTGAATTTTCATGAATTTTCCACAAAATTCTTAACTTTGAGTTGAAGTATTTTTATTGTGTATTTACACATACTTTCATTCAAAAATTATGAAATTAGCCTAAAGAAGTTAATTTTACTGGACATTCCAAAAAAACCCTTTGAACGCAGACGTACCGGTCTAGGTGTATGACCAAACCAAATTTTGTTTAGAATTAAATTTACGCCGGTTGTCATAGAAATGCGCCTAATAAAATTTTTTTAAATTTTTAACCGAAAATGTTGTTAACAATTTTATATGTTTTTTTAAAAAAATTTTACGACTCGAACCGACGTGCCCCAAATCAGTGCGCAATGTTCTACCTACCCAGCTACGGCGCACTCATGAATTTTATGCGAAAAGTACACATATTCGCTGTGTATACGGCTTTTGTTGTATTTTTGTTTATCCCAGTTAAGTTTTAAATCAAAACCGCAAAAAATTGATAATTTTTGTAGGTAATTGAAAGGTTTGGAATTTATTACCAAAAAGTTTTAAAAATTGTGTAAACCAATAAATGGTTTAAAATTTAGGCTCAAATTTTTAGCCGTGTAGAAAAAGGAAAGTTTCAAATAAATAAAAGTATGTATAAATATGTAATATGTAAAAATATAAATATGTATGTGTGTATTTACAGGTAATTCTTATTTACTGACACTTTGGCCAAAACCCCCCCCCCCCCGAAATTTTTTTCTGGCTACGCGCCTGGTAAATATATATGTACAATTCAATGTAATAGGTTTTCGATGATTTTGGGATTGGGACGTGTGGCTACCTAAGTCGCGCAAACAGTGTGCAATATCAAGGGCCACCTGGCCGGAGTATGACCAGAGGAGAACAAGGAGTCTCCTAGGCAGGTCCAGGGTGGATACGTACAAACTTATAGCGGTCTGCACAGGTCACTGGCCGATTGGCACGCATGCGGAAAAAATGGGTATTCCGCATAACGACCACTGCAGAAGCTGTAATGACACCACTACCAAAGAGACCGTTGAGCACTTCCTGTGTAAATGCCCGGCTCTAGCTAGATCACGATTAAAATCTTTCGGGACCCCTTTTTTGGAAAATCTAGGGAGGGTTTATGAAATAGGGATCCCTGGCATTCTGGAATTTATAAACAACACTGGTTGGTTGTAGAGAAACATCCGCATTACTATTAGTAAGTTCGACGAGTCCTTATGGCATCAAAACGGCTTCTAAGAAAGCTACTTGAGCGACCTTTTCCAGATCGCAGCCATTTTACCTACCTACCTACCTACCATGGTCACTATTTTCGGTCAGTTCTTTAGACGCATCCTAAAACATTTCTTTTAAAAATATGTAGCATGTTTTGCTGCAAAAAATAGTTCAAAGGTAAGATTTTTCTGGAAAATACGACGAAAGTTTTGTTTTTATTTGTATACCCAGCGTACAAGTACTAGTACAAGGGTATTATAATTTTGTCCACATGACGCTACTACGTAACGGCGCAAAATAATCTAGTTAGATATAGAGTTCCAGGTATGAAAGTTCTTAGGTTGAAAATAGGAATTGATTAGGGCACGTCCGTCCGTCCGTCTGTCCGTCGGTGTATACGATAGCTTGAGTGAAAATTGAGATATTTGCATGCAATTTTGCATACAGGTTAATTTCTGGATAAGGTAGGTTGCTGTTGAAAATGGACGAAATCGGTTGATAACCGCGCTTCCTTTTACGATATCGGAAATTTCGAAAATCACATAAATTAACATAACTTGAGTAAAGATTGAGGTATGTGCATGAAAGTTGTTACGTAGGCTACTTTCTGCCCAAGGTAAGCTGCTGTTGAAAATTTTCGACACCGGATGATAACCACGCCCCCTTTTTCGATATCGAAAATTTCGAAAATCACATAAATTTACATAACTTGAGTAAAAATGTAGATCTTTGCATGAAATTTTTTATACGCTGGGTATTTTATATTGGGTTCACCCGAACTTAGACTACCTTACTTGTTAAATAGAGAGTTTTATTTTTTAGTAGAACTATATTATTAATAGTCTCTGCTATTCATGTAATTCATACTTTTAATTCTTTTTAAAAACGTAATCAAACTTCAATTTTTTGCAAAATTCTATAATAAAAATTGGATTCGAAGGTATTCATGGTCACAAATATGATAAATGTAAAACAAGAATATTATGACAAAAAGTTTAGGTATCAAAAAAAACTTAACCTGCCCTGAACCCGTGCTTGAACCTGCGAACGCACCCATCATAGCCGGCACGCTTACCACCTGCGACACTGCTGTATGTAAAAAAAAGTACAGATGCTGTAGTAAACAGCTTTGGCTTTTGGTGAATTATTACAAATTAATGAAGCATTTTTTGTTAAATATATTATGCCTATGCAAAGCTCCTGGCCAATGAAAAGATATCAAAATATACAATAATTGCAATTATGCATGTTTTTATGAGATACACTCTGGCAATTGATTGTATGGAAAAAATGTTAGCCTATTAATATATAGATAATGGTTACTGATGGAGCGACATAAGCTGTAATTATTTCTTTCGTTTATTTCATTTGCGTTGCTTGCGATTGTAATTCACAATCTCAAAGCCACAGATCCTCATGAGTTATGTCCACCGTTTAGATATGGTTGCCATATTGCAATTTTTTCGTTGTTAGTATACAGGCAGTATTTTTTGTAATCCATTTACTGGGATCATATTACAAACTCAGTATAGCAAATCCGACTCGACGACGCTCTTACACACTTTGACTCTGCTTTCTTTTTACTACAAATTTTGAATCATAAGGTGGTCATGGGTGCTTTGGAATCCCATTTTATTATTGGAGTTTTATGAACAGTAAAAGTTTACATTTAAATATAAACACATAGCGTTTTCAGGATTTTAGGATGCATATAAATACCCGGCCGCAAAAGTGGTCGCGAATGACTTCGAATCTCATTTTCATTACAGAATTTTACCAAATATAGAAGTTTGATTGCGTTTTTATGAAAAATAAAAATAAATAAAAAAATAAAAATAAAACTTTTGTCGTATTTTCCAGAAAAATGGGACTTTAAGCAAAATATGCGACATATTTTTAAAACAAATGTTTTAGGATGCATCTAAAGAACTAACCGAAAATAGTGACCATGAATACCTTCAAATCTGATTTTTATTATAGAATTTTGCAAAAAATAGATGTTTGATTGCGATTTTAAAAAAGGAAGCTTGAATAAAAAAATAAAACTCTCTATTTAAAAATTGTATTCAATATTTCATTATTATATATCCAATAACGCCCTTATTGAAACAAATTCTAAGACAGGACATTTAAAAAAAAAAGTTTAAATAGGGTGATCTTCCAATCAGCAGTCAATATGTTGAAAACAAATTTAAACTTTTTGCCAAGATTTTGGTGAGAATTTGGGTAAGGGATGGCAACGCTTGGTCAAAATGGAATTGGACAGACGCGCAAGTGTATACTTGCACTTTTACAAATCAAAATTTTTAGAAAGAAAATAGTTGATGTCTTTAGGAAAATTAACACGATTTCTACCTATTTCGTAAATATAAAATTGAAGAAGCTACAACCTGGGCTTTTACTTGTTGTATATTAAATATGATATATTTCTTAAAAAAAAAATAAAAAGAGAAATAATGATAAATTGGAATAATTTTTTAGATGTTTTGAAGCACAGGGGAAAATAAGGCCACAATTAACTCATGGCGAGATTGAGGCCTTTTTGGCTTACTACTGATGGATGGGGTTGAAAAAAATTGGGATACACCGATCCGTGAATTATTTCTTGACAAAACGGCAAACCCTTTGTACAAAGCAACAATGTATGTAAACAGATTCGAAAACATACGAAGGATGCTTTGTTTTGATGATAAAAGAACTCGTGACTTTTGAATTTCTTCAGACAAATTTGCGCCTATTCGTCATATATGGGAATTGTTTCTACAGCAGTGCTGAACAGAGGTGGTTTTAAGCATTTGCTACGATTGACGAACAGTTATTAAGTTTTAGAGGACGTGCAGGTTTCAGTGCTAAGTACGGCATTAAATTCTTTTGGCTCTGTGAAAGCTATTCTGGCTATGCCATTGACGCCCAAGTTTACCTAGGTCAGCAGCCGGGAAATAATGTTCAACACAATGTAACTGAGAATATTGTAAAATCCCTAGTAACAACCATACAAAATTCTGGATGAAATCTCACTACTTATAATTTTTTTACGAGTGTTCCCCTTGCATTAAGTTTGTTGGAAACTGGAATAACAACTGTAGGAACGTTACGTAAAAATAAAAAGGAAATATCCCACGAATTTCAAGCTTCTAAACAAAGAAGTATATATTCATCCGTGTTTGGTTTCAAGGAAGACTTAACATTGGTTAGTTATGTTCCAAAAAAAAAACAAATCCGAGTTTTTACTAACCACCATGATAATATTGTTAACACGGAGAATGTCACTAAAAAACCAGATATCATCGAATTTTATAACAAAACCAAGGCCGGTGTCGATCATATAATGGTTGGAAACTATACTTGCAAGAGGCAAACGAGACGATGGCCTATGGGTGTTTGGTATAATATAATGGATGTTTGCGCCCTGAATGCTTTTATGTTATTTATTGAAGAAAACCCCACCTTCGCAAGTGGCATACGACACAAAAGGCGCATTTTCCTGAAGGAACTAGCAATAGAGCTAGTACTTCCATTTATGAACCGTAGGGCGCAAAACTCTACAAAGTTGACAAAAGTTCATAAAATGGCAATGGCAAATTTTATAATGATTGAAGAAGAAGGAACTACAAAGAATGATGCTCCACCATCAAAAAAGAAAAGATGTGAATACTCTCCTTCCAAGATCGGTCGAATGAGCAAGTATTTTGCGCTAAATGTCATAAAAGTATTTGTAAGGAACATTAATTCCTGCTTTTTGTGAAAAATGTTTTAATCATACTAATTAGTTCAATGCACATAATTAATTGTAGGTATTACATACGTATTTATGTTTACATAAATATGTAAAACAGGAGTTACAAATGAATTAAAATTTGATCCCACAAATATATAACTTCTTTTAATTTCATTAATACACATATTTGTCACAGTTGAGTCCCCGAGGCTCATCGTTGTAGCTTTTTTAAGTATGCATCCTAGGATTAAACGCATAGAAAAATTTTAAAAGAAAAAACAATCTGAGAGAAAAACTTAAAAAAAGAGCAATGGGATGCACTGCTTCTGTAAGCCATTACTCGGAAGCTATGCGGTAAAGCCTTACAATGAGGCGTGTATGAAGTGCTTGAAGCGAACTGCTTGCTTAATCCATTGCTTCAGAAGCGAAAAGGGAAGGCCTTGGATCGTGTCCCCTTTCATACAAAAAATAATTAACAAAAGAATCGAAGTGGTAAGGCCTCTTGGCGCCGAAGAAGAACTGCTGTAATTGATTCTTCCTCCTTTCTTTTCCAACTGGGTAAGTGTGTATGGCTATAGAAATTTTCGAACTCTTTGTATTGGATGGACTGATTAACGATGATCAGTAGTAGGTAGATTTTTTGTTGTGTTTGAACAACTAAAGAATTGCATAAAGCTCGACTATTTGTTTTAAATTTGGGTGTCGAAACTCGTTAACTAAATAAACACAAAGGACCTACTTGCATAAGGGATTGGATTACATAACAACAAGTTCTAACATACAAACAATACAAAAAATAGGAAGCAGGTAGTGTTCTTCGTGTATGTTGCTTTACGCAAATTAAACTATTTACACATGTGAACATGACAAATTAGCAGAAACCCGTCCCGTTTGCCGACTCCCACTTTACAACAAAGTTTATTGCGCGACTCTTCTAAGGTAAGTTATAACATCGCTAAGTTGCAAAAACCTTTAAATGATGGGGCTATTTTAACAATTCCACCCCTGAGTTTTTTTTCGAAATCTGGTGGTTTTTTCATCATTACGACAGCAAAATATAAGATGTATGGCATACCTTAAAAGTACGAGATCCTTGCTATTATCCTGGGACATATAATCCCAATAACGTTTTTGGGTGGGATGTAAAGGAATAAGGAAATCAAAAAACATCTTTTGGAAAAAACTATAAAAAATTTAATTTTATTGAGTTTTCTTTCCCAAGTTTAATTCGTTTGTGAAATGGAGCCAACCATTTGAAGCATAATCCGTTGCTGCATCCAGAACAAATGTATTTAGTCCAAATTTCATTATTTCAAGAGGTATAATGTAGGCCTCGACGGCGTGAATATAATTATCTTCAGCTGCATCACCGGGTGGGCTTGTTTCAATGGGCATTTAATACTTTGTTTCGAAAATGATTACGTTGTCCAACCACTTTTTTGTATTTATTCTGATCAGTTCTTGTTTAACTATTTAGGATAATTTGGCTTTTCTTACTCTTTTGAGTAAGCTTAGCTCCGCTGGTTTTCGTGGCAACGTCCTCAGTTGGTTTAAGTTTTACTTAACAAATAGAGTTCAGAAAGTTAAGGTTCTAAATAATGAAAGTGAACCCAGACCTATAAATTTAGGGGTGCCACAAGGCTCTGTTCTTGGACCAATCTTGTTTCTAATTTACATTAATTCTTTATTTTCGTTGCCATTTGTTGGTAAAGTAACAGCCTTTGCTGATGACCTTGCCATTGCATATGGATCAAAAAATACTTAATCTTTTTGCTGATATCAACCACGATGTTTTTGTGCTAAGATCATGGTTCGCTAGTCACAAGCTCGCGGTAAGCAGCATGACCAAATTGATGTACTTTATCCCTTCCGGAAAGGATGTACCAATAAACGATATTTTCTTTCACGGCTCTGACTGCATGAGACTTCGTTTGTGTTCAAGTAATTGTACTCAACCAAACTCTGACAACACTTTTGACGATACTATAAGCTGTGACAGTAAATGCTTTAAGATTGAAATTGTCTCTAAATTCAAATATTTGGGAGTTATATTCGACCAAGACCTAAGTTGGTCATCACATATTTTTGCATTGAAATCATACATGTAAACGCAAACGTCATTATAGCTGTGCAGTTGTTTTTTATTGTGCTGTGTTTAAATTGTGAAATTAAATAAAGCTAACTATCTTTTTGATCTTTATTTGTGATAAAAATAAGTGCAAAGACTTAGTGTTGAATTGTGAAAACTTGGTTTGTTTGATTAATTCATACTTTGTGAATTTTAACCTTTTGAAATTAATTTACCTTAATTTTTGTATTTGCCGAGTCATTTTTGCATTGTGTATTTGTTGCAGTTTGATTGGCTTAGTTTCTTGCATTTTGTTTTTGGTTTTTTCGTTACTTTGCTCTTTACTTTTATCACAGCTGTTTGCGTGGTTTGTGAAGTGTCAGAACCAGTGACTCTCAAACTGTTCGCTCCAAACTTTTAGTGTTGCATTTTGTTAACCTGCTTTTCATACTTTTAGTAACAGCTTTTATTTTAACTAATTTCTTTTTTTTACTTAAACTAACGTTTTCGTTTCTTCAATTTTATATCTTATTTTCTTTTCGTTATATATATATCCCTACACAAAAAATGTCCTGTATATACGTTAACTGCCAAATAAAAAGCGAATCCGAACGCTACTTGTCTTGCTAGCTCTGTGATGGGCTCGCCCATATTAAATGTGCTGGTTTGACGGGTAGAGTTGCAGATTTTATCAATGATGGGAAGACGGGTGTACATTGGTCCTGCTTAAAGTGCAGATCCACTGATGTAGACCTGTTTAGACTTTTTAGGGAAACTCGTAACGCTTTCTCTGAAATAGGCAAAGAAATTTGCAGCATAACAGGGAAGTTCAAACATTACGATGACTTGTTCAAGTCATTTAAGTGTTTGGACGGCTCTTCTGCTGTTAAGGAGAAAAGTATTAATTGTGCTAGTTTGCCTATTGTTGTAAGTCCAGCCCCCACTCAGATTATTCATGCACCTCAAGCCTTTGAGTTGATTAACTTGGCTTCGCCGGGTCCGGAAGCCGTGGCTCCTTCCACTTTCAAGGCTCCTAAAAGAAACCTTGCTGTTCAGATCCGTTCTATGTCGAGTCAACCAACAGTCAAGAAGCGGGTTGTGGTCCCTGCGAAGAAGTCTGTTTTTGTGTCCAGATTCGAGAAGGACACGTCCATTGATGACCTTAAGTCTTATGTTAAATCTAAAATTAAAGCTGACGGTATGATAATAAATAAGTTTAAATTTAAATACGATAGAACCGTATCATCATTTAGGATTGATGTTTTTCAGTCCGATTTTGATGCTTGCCACCTGGGGCTTTGGTTCGGGAATTTTTGTTTAAGCCGAATGCCTCAAATTCAACCAAAGTCCCTAGTCAGAATATCGATCAGAATACCGATCCAAAAAACGTAAAGTAAATTCTGCCTTTAACATTTATTATCAGAATGTTAGAGGTTTGAATACCAAGTTAACGGATTTCTATCTTAAAACGATCAATTGTAACTACAATATTATTGCCTTCACCGAAACTTGGTTAAAACCGCATGTCTTTGAATCGGAAATTTTTTGCGACGGATATCAAACGTATAGAAACGATCGCTTGAACAGAACCGGTGGTGGCGTCTTGGTGGCTGTAAGATCTTCATTACCATCTGAAGATATACCCTCCATTGAAAACATTGAGTTTAAGTGCATCCGTGTCCTGTTAGGCAGCGGATATATTTATATTGCTGTTTGCTACATTCCACCGTCATCTGATTTATCTGTGTATATGCACCACATTTCTCTTTTAAATGGTGTTCATTCTATGTTAAAACCGTCCGATTCATTTATTGTTTTGGGGGACTTTAATCTTCCATACATCTCGTGGAGCAAAATTAATAATAGTATTGTGCCAATCTCGGCTAGGCTTAGTAACAATGAGTTTTTGGATGAAATTACCAACCTTTGTCTTAGCCAAATTAATGTTATCCCAAGTAAGTTTGGTAAAGTTTTGGATTTAGCCTTCGTCGATGACCTGTCTAAATTCTTTATAAATAGGTGCGATCCTCTAGTGTTACCTGAAGATGTTTACCATCCCCCTCTGGAGATAGTCTACGAAACCATAAGCAATGAGGGGAAGTGCATTAAGAAACCTTGCCCCTCTAATATAAAATTTGATTTTGCGAAAGCCAACTTTAAAGAGTTAAATGAAGAACTATCTAAGATAACCTGGCCTCGGTACAATGAGGATGTTGAGCTTTGCGTTTTACATTTTAATAATACTATTTATAGTCTTTTCGAAAAGTATATACCTAAGCGAAACTGTGTTTATGATGAGCCAGCTCAGGCCTGGTTTACTAAAGAGCTAAAAGCATTAAAAAATAAAAAGTCGCGTCTTGTCAAAATGTACAAGAAAACGGGTTTACATTCAGATTATATACAGTATTCTGTTATACGTCATAGATATTTAGAACTAAATAAAAAGTGTTATAAAGATTATATTTTCAAAATGAAAAAGCAAATTTTTTGCAACCCAAAATCATTTTATGATTTCGTAAACTCTAAACGCCAAGTAAAAGGGTTTCCTTCAATGATGAAATTCAGGGATGGCATCTCCAGCAACAACCTAGAGATAGCCAATTTATTTGCTCAATTCTTTAAGTCTAATTATTCTATTGCAATCAATTCACCACCTAACAACTATCCATATCAACCACATTCAAGTCATTCAATCCATGTTCCTAATTTAAACTCGGAAGATGTTTTATTACATCTCATGACCTTGAAGGAATCATTTATTTATTTATTTAGTCTATGGTATGCAAACCTTACAGACACCGAATAATTTTAAAATTTATTGATAATTCATATACAATGTTTCCTTAAATACAATTAGATTAGCAAATACATCTAAATCAATATCTCTACATAAAAGATTAAATTCAGCTAACAGCCTGATAACTGGTGTTTAAGCGACTTAAACAATTTATTTCGTTTATTTCATTTGCAACCCTTTTTTATAATTCTCACCCAGCTTATGAAATATTCTGAAGATATTGTTTTCGGCTGCCTAACCCAATGGGGGTTTTTCCAAACGAAAATGAGGAAGCCAATCTCGTGGAATGCCTCAGAGCCAACAGTGCTCGCCCCCAATGAATACATACAAGGTGTAACAGGTGCTCTGCATCCTCCCAGTTCTATATAGAACACATAAATTAAATAAATAATAAAATAATAATAAATTAATATGAAATTAATTATATTAATATGTGCTCTGCACGCCCCCTTTTCCACCCCAAATAAATAATATAATATGAAAAAAAAAATAAAACTTCTCGCTCCCTCATAGCTTAGGATTCAAACCGGCGCCTTCCAAATATCACTAGACGAGTAAGCCGTCTAGGGGGGCGAGAATGTTTCAGCGACTTAAACAATTTCTTTCGTTTATTTCATTTGCAACCCCTTTTATAATTCTCACCCAGCTTATGAAATATTCTGAAGATATTTAATAATTTAGCTTTAGTATGACAAGTGTACCACGGTAGATGGTATCGTTTATTACCAAATAACAATTGTATTTATGTACGTAAAAAGTCTCCTTGTGTTCATATTAACAATTAATGTTGTTTTTGTATATTTTTATAAATGTATATTTTGTATATTCAATAAATAGAATCGCTCCTGAGGAAGCCAAGGAAGTTGGCGAAACGTTGAGCATAATAGTGGAATGAACTTCGTTTAATTTGCACTAAATACTCACTAGATCGGATGAGCTTAAATTGACTACATAAAAGGTAACGAACCGATCGGAATCACGTATATAGTTATATATGCCGGAAACCCTGCCGGGAATCAATAAATAATTAATTTCACATCAACTACAAAAACAACAAAAACACGCAACAAAATGAAGCACTACTACAAACACATGAAATATAAGCACGGGGAGAATATCTGTAGGACACTTAAACATTATAGTAGAGAACAAATTAAACTCGGTAAACAGATTGAACAATTAAAATTTTTATTAGAATGCAAGAGATATGAGCTAACCCCTAACCACCTTGTTAACGCCGTAAAAGGTTCAATTATTAAATCAACGTCCGAAAAACTAAACAAACAAATTGATAAGGCTAAGCTAAACTTTATGATCAAGATACTCAACATAGAAATCACACAAACAAATATTAACATAAAAACCGCGAAAGATTCAATTTATCATGCACAACAACATCTAAGACGGGCACTAAGTGAAGAAGAGTTCGATGCGTTCATCGGCAGACAGACTTTTCTAAGGCAAAAGATCTGTAAAGAGAAAGAGATAACCCTAAAGTCAAAAACAGAAAGATTAAAACACGAGCAAATACGTAAACTTGGAATCGGCATGAATAGAGAGTGGTTCGTCAATAAAACAAACATTGAGTTCCCCGAAGAGGTAATGTGGCTTCTTTCGCTTGGAAAAAAGTTCACACTACCAACAACTAAAACAAACTTCTCACCGGTCCACTTAATAGCAGAAGTAGAACAGATAATACAAGGGCTTGACAACGAAAACGACAAAGATGTAGCCAGAAACAAGCTGAGCAATCAAATCCTTCAATTCAAGCGACATGTTAGACATAACTCGGCCGAAAAATTTATACTGGAAGTATACAACAAGACCAAATCCTTTCTACGCCGACATAAAGATGACATAATCGTGACTGACGCGGACAAAGGTAACAAAACGGTCATATTACACAAAGCGGACTATACTCATAAGATAGAACAAATACTAGGAGACAAGAACACGTACAAAGTGATCAGAGTCGACCCAACAAACAAACTACAAAGGAGAAACAATAATATTGTTGATGATCTTTATAAGAAAAAGCAGATAACACCGAGAGAAAAGCATCAACTAACAAGCGCAACGGCAATAGCACCAAGATTGTATGGATTGCCAAAAACACACAAACCTGATGTCCCGCTACGTCCCATAGCGTCCTCCGTAAACGTCCCGTGTTACCAGTTGTCCAAATACATAGGAAAAACTTTAAAGACTCTAATTTCGGAAGAGTATAATATAAAAAACGTATTTGAACTAAAAGATAGACTTAAAAATATGAAGATAAGCGATGATGATGTTCTAGTGTCCTTTGATGTCATCTCTCTTTTCACCAATATTTCAACCACTCTGGCCATAAAGATAATAATGAACAAATGGGAAAAAATCCAAACAAGCACAAACATATCAAAGAACCAATTTCAAAATATTTTAGAATTCTGCCTAAAAGATAATAATTATTTTATATGCAACGATAAAATATACACTCAATCCTTTGGAATGCCGATGGGAAACCCTCTCTCTCCCACGATCGCCGACATAATTATGGACGATCTTTTAAATAATACATACTCGGAGCTCAGAAAACAGCAAAAAGGCGTAAAATTCTTAGTAAAATACGTAGATGATATATTCGCTATTGTCAAAAGAGATGACACTCATACAATATTAAATATGCTAAACAAGTACCACAACAGACTGCAGTTCACCATGGAAATGGAGCAAAACAACAACATCCCCTTCTTAGATGCGCGTATTCATAAATGTAACAACCAAATACTATTAGACTGGTATTCTAAACCAACAGCGTCGGGGCGCCTAATTAATTTTTTGTCATCACAGCCCCGAAAATACAAAATCAATACGGCCAAAAATCTCATACATAAAATTCTAACAATAAGCGATAGCAAGTTTCATGCAACTAACATAGAAAAAATTAAAACTACACTAAAAATAAATAACTATCCTAACCACTTAATCTCAGACTTAATACAACAAAAAATCCATCAAATGCAAAACCCCCACAATCATCATCCAACAACAACAAACAACGAAACAAAGCAATACCACAGTGTCACTCATATTCCCAGGCTTACAGAAAACTTAGCACAGCACATTATCAAAAAAGACAACATCACCATAGCTTACAAATCAAACCATACACTGTCAAGATGTTTTACAAGAACAAAAACCCCAATAAGCAAAGAACAACAAAACAATGTAGTTTACCAAATTAATTGCAAAGGAAATAGCCAAGAAAACTGCAACAAAATATATATAGGCACGACTCGGCGCCAGCTTAGTGTACGACTTGCCGAGCACAGTGCCGACATTAGAAAGCAGAAGCAAAGCACAGCTTTATCTCAACATGCAATAGCATGTGACCACACAGCTGACTTTGCTAACACGAAAATTATTGATAAAGAACCAAGAGAAAAAACAAGGTACACACTAGAAAGCCTGCGGATTATGCAAAACAGAGACAAAACTGTAAACAAAAAGGAAGACACAGATAATATTGCGAGTGCTTATCTCTCATTTATTTAATAATTTAGCTTTAGTATGACAAGTGTACCACGGTAGATGGTATCGTTTATTACCAAATAACAATTGTATTTATGTACGTAAAAAGTCTCCTTGTGTTCATATTAACAATTAATGTTGTTTTTGTATATTTTTATAAATGTATATTTTGTATATTCAATAAATAGAATCGCTCCTGAGGAAGCCAAGGAAGTTGGCGAAACGTTGAGCATAATAGTGGAATGAACTTCGTTTAATTTGCACTAAATACTCACTAGATCGGATGAGCTTAAATTGACTACATAAAAGGTAACGAACCGATCGGAATCACGTATATAGTTATATATGCCGGAAACCCTGCCGGGAATCAATAAATAATTAATTTCACATCAACTACAAAAACAACAAAAACACGCAACAAAATGAAGCACTACTACAAACACATGAAATATAAGCACGGGGAGAATATCTGTAGGACACTTAAACATTATAGTAGAGAACAAATTAAACTCGGTAAACAGATTGAACAATTAAAATTTTTATTAGAATGCAAGAGATATGAGCTAACCCCTAACCACCTTGTTAACGCCGTAAAAGGTTCAATTATTAAATCAACGTCCGAAAAACTAAACAAACAAATTGATAAGGCTAAGCTAAACTTTATGATCAAGATACTCAACATAGAAATCACACAAACAAATATTAACATAAAAACCGCGAAAGATTCAATTTATCATGCACAACAACATCTAAGACGGGCACTAAGTGAAGAAGAGTTCGATGCGTTCATCGGCAGACAGACTTTTCTAAGGCAAAAGATCTGTAAAGAGAAAGAGATAACCCTAAAGTCAAAAACAGAAAGATTAAAACACGAGCAAATACGTAAACTTGGAATCGGCATGAATAGAGAGTGGTTCGTCAATAAAACAAACATTGAGTTCCCCGAAGAGGTAATGTGGCTTCTTTCGCTTGGAAAAAAGTTCACACTACCAACAACTAAAACAAACTTCTCACCGGTCCACTTAATAGCAGAAGTAGAACAGATAATACAAGGGCTTGACAACGAAAACGACAAAGATGTAGCCAGAAACAAGCTGAGCAATCAAATCCTTCAATTCAAGCGACATGTTAGACATAACTCGGCCGAAAAATTTATACTGGAAGTATACAACAAGACCAAATCCTTTCTACGCCGACATAAAGATGACATAATCGTGACTGACGCGGACAAAGGTAACAAAACGGTCATATTACACAAAGCGGACTATACTCATAAGATAGAACAAATACTAGGAGACAAGAACACGTACAAAGTGATCAGAGTCGACCCAACAAACAAACTACAAAGGAGAAACAATAATATTGTTGATGATCTTTATAAGAAAAAGCAGATAACACCGAGAGAAAAGCATCAACTAACAAGCGCAACGGCAATAGCACCAAGATTGTATGGATTGCCAAAAACACACAAACCTGATGTCCCGCTACGTCCCATAGCGTCCTCCGTAAACGTCCCGTGTTACCAGTTGTCCAAATACATAGGAAAAACTTTAAAGACTCTAATTTCGGAAGAGTATAATATAAAAAACGTATTTGAACTAAAAGATAGACTTAAAAATATGAAGATAAGCGATGATGATGTTCTAGTGTCCTTTGATGTCATCTCTCTTTTCACCAATATTTCAACCACTCTGGCCATAAAGATAATAATGAACAAATGGGAAAAAATCCAAACAAGCACAAACATATCAAAGAACCAATTTCAAAATATTTTAGAATTCTGCCTAAAAGATAATAATTATTTTATATGCAACGATAAAATATACACTCAATCCTTTGGAATGCCGATGGGAAACCCTCTCTCTCCCACGATCGCCGACATAATTATGGACGATCTTTTAAATAATACATACTCGGAGCTCAGAAAACAGCAAAAAGGCGTAAAATTCTTAGTAAAATACGTAGATGATATATTCGCTATTGTCAAAAGAGATGACACTCATACAATATTAAATAGGCTAAACAAGTACCACAACAGACTGCAGTTCACCATGGAAATGGAGCAAAACAACAACATCCCCTTCTTAGATGCGCGTATTCATAAATGTAACAACCAAATACTATTAGACTGGTATTCTAAACCAACAGCGTCGGGGCGCCTAATTAATTTTTTGTCATCACAGCCCCGAAAATACAAAATCAATACGGCCAAAAATCTCATACATAAAATTCTAACAATAAGCGATAGCAAGTTTCATGCAACTAACATAGAAAAAATTAAAACTACACTAAAAATAAATAACTATCCTAACCACTTAATCTCAGACTTAATACAACAAAAAATCCATCAAATGCAAAACCCCCACAATCATCATCCAACAACAACAAACAACGAAACAAAGCAATACCACAGTGTCACTCATATTCCCAGGCTTACAGAAAACTTAGCACAGCACATTATCAAAAAAGACAACATCACCATAGCTTACAAATCAAACCATACACTGTCAAGATGTTTTACAAGAACAAAAACCCCAATAAGCAAAGAACAACAAAACAATGTAGTTTACCAAATTAATTGCAAAGGAAATAGCCAAGAAAACTGCAACAAAATATATATAGGCACGACTCGGCGCCAGCTTAGTGTACGACTTGCCGAGCACAGTGCCGACATTAGAAAGCAGAAGCAAAGCACAGCTTTATCTCAACATGCAATAGCATGTGACCACACAGCTGACTTTGCTAACACGAAAATTATTGATAAAGAACCAAGAGAAAAAACAAGGTACACACTAGAAAGCCTGCGGATTATGCAAAACAGAGACAAAACTGTAAACAAAAAGGAAGACACAGATAATATTGCGAGTGCTTATCTCTCATTTATTTAATAATTTAGCTTTAGTATGACAAGTGTACCACGGTAGATGGTATCGTTTATTACCAAATAACAATTGTATTTATGTACGTAAAAAGTCTCCTTGTGTTCATATTAACAATTAATGTTGTTTTTGTATATTTTTATAAATGTATATTTTGTATATTCAATAAATAGAATCGCTCCTGAGGAAGCCAAGGAAGTTGGCGAAACGTTGAGCATAATAGTGGAATGAACTTCGTTTAATTTGCACTAAATACTCACTAGATCGGATGAGCTTAAATTGACTACATAAAAGGTAACGAACCGATCGGAATCACGTATATAGATATTGTTTTTGGCTGCCTAACCCAATTGGGGTTTTTCCAAACGAAAATGAGGAAGCCAATCTCGTGCAATGCCTCAGAGCCAACAGTGCTCGCCCCCAATGAATACATACAAGGTGTAACAGGTGCTCTGCATCCTCCCAGTTCTATATAGAACACATAAATTAAATTAAATAAAATAATAATAAATTAATATGAAAAGGGCTCCCTAGTTAATATGTGCTCTGCACGCCCCCTTTTCCACCCCAAATAAATAATATTATATAAAAATTAAATAAATTCAAAAAAAAAAAAAAAATATGTGCTCTGCACGCCCCCTTTTCCACCCCAAATAAATAATATAATATAAAAATTAAATAAATTCAAAAAAAACTTCTCGCTCCCTCAAAGCTTAGACATGGTCCTTCGAGCCGGAAGAAGTATTGTTTAATCATTGTTCTAACCTCCATCAAGTGGTGCAAGATTGTGTTTTTATTGAAAACATACTTACGTAGTTCGTAGCAAAGGCAATATATATATCTATGTATGATTTCGTGACTAAAATTATATCCTCCAAAGTCTTGGCATGGTACGCTACCTGAGGTGTGCTTGATAAAGAACTAGTCCAGTGTTAATTTACAGTATTGCAGGACTTTGTTAATACGAACTTGCAATTTCTGGAAGGATTCCCAAATATATCATACAAATAAGGCAGCTCCAGTTGTATTAAACTCAGAATCGTTCGAAAAAGCGAATACTTTTTCTGGCACAATGACCCTACCAAGTGCTGCCCGTGTTTACACAGATGTAAACGCACATAAACCAGATGAGTATTGGGATTACGAAAACTATGTAGTTGATTGGGCCAACGAAGATGACTACCAGCTTGTTCGAAAATTGGGACGAGGAAAATACTCTGAAGTATTTGAAGCTATAAACATTACAACCACCGAGAAATGTGTAGTTAAGATCCTTAAACCAGTTAAAAAAAAAAAAAATTAAGCGTGAAATTAAAATTTTGGAAAATTTACGAGGCGGCACCAATATTATTACGCTTCTAGCGGTAGTGAAAGATCCTGTTTCACGTACTCCGGCATTGATTTTTGAGCATGTCAATAACACTGATTTTAAGCAATTATATCAAACCCTAACAGATTATGAGATTCGCTACTATTTGTTTTAGTTGTTAAAAGCCCTGGATTATTGTCATAGCATGGGTATTATGCACAGAGATGTGAAGCCACATAATGTAATGATAGATCACGAAAATCGCAAATTACGTTTGATTGATTGGGGATTGGCAGAATTTTATCATCCAGGTCAGGAGTATAATGTTCGCGTGGCATCTCTCTATTTCAAGGGGCCGGAACTCCTAGTCGACTATCAAATGTATGATTATTCCTTGGATATGTGGTCCTTAGGCTGCATGCTAGCCTCTATGATATTTCGAAAAGAGCCATTCTTTCACGGGCATGATAATTTTGATCAACTGGTGCGTATAGCAAAAGTGCTGGGCACTGAAGAACTATATGCTTACCTAGATAAATACAATATTGAACTAGATCCCCGATTCCACGATATTCTACAAAAGCACTCACGAAAACGGTGGGAAAGATTCGTTCACTCCGATAATCAACATCTGGTTTCTCCAGAAGCTCTTGATTTTCTTGATAAACTCTTGCGTTATGATCACGTTGAGCGGTTGACTGCTCGCGAAGCAATGGCGCATCCGTACTTTTTACCAATTGTAAATGGGCATTACAAATTGTGCAGCGAATGTGATAAGCATAATCGCACCGCTCACTGTTGGGCTGATTGTTACAGATGAGACAAATGCTGGCCAATGGCGTATTGTTTTCTATTTGAGTGCATATTTCTATTTTGTTGGCAACCTTTTCTTCCTTTTGTTTGGACGTACGAGTTCACAGGCATGGAACTTCCAACAAACTCAAACAACGCGCATCGCAAGAGGGGTCAGTAATACTCCAAATGAATTAAACGAGAATCAAGATTTAAGCGATGACGAAAATGCACCACTAAATCGTAATATTTCACCATAAAACGAGCAATTATTTTGATTGAATTTAGTTTTGTGCTAGGCATTTCAAATCGTTGTGATAAGAAAACAAAATTCCTGTTTTTGCGGAATATTTTATTTCTTCTTTTTTAAACGAAAAAACAATAGAAGCGACCATGACATTTCATATAGGCTATACAAAAAAATAAATATATACATACATATATTTATATTACTCAACTATAATTCAAGCTCAAAATACTATAATAAGTAGCTGAATAAATTTATATTCTAAGCTGTATCATATGTGTGAAAAGTTTGGTTTTAGGCCACTGACTCTAAATTCGTGACTTCGTGAATAAATGACTTTCATATAATATAATTAGTTAACTTTTCTTTATTCATATTTTTTCACGTAGAGGTAGGTATACAGCCAGCTTCATATGCAATTAATAACCACAGTATTGAAAATGTTAATGTTTTTGTTGACTTAGGCGTAACCATGAACTGCAAGCTTAGCTTCAGTCCGCATATTGAGGCAACAGTCAATAAGGCTAGAGGTGTTTTAGCTTTTGTGAAAAGGTGGTCAAAAGAATTTAGTGACCCTTATGTTACTAAAACTATTTTTACTACCTTGGTTAGACCGATATTGGAGTATGGCTCGATTGTGTGGAGTCCGCGTTATCAAGTTAATATAGACAAGCTAGAATCAATTCAAAAACAGTTCCTACTTTTTGCCTTGAGAAACCTACAATGGGATTCAATGTACAGTTTTCCACCTTATACTAGTCGGTTAAAACTTATCGATCTCCCAACTCTTTCTAGTCGTAGGGAAATGCTTGGTGTAATTTTTATGGTAAAATTAATAAACGGACACATTTCAAGTCCATTTCTTTTAAACGAAGTTAAATTTAATATTCCCTCCCGAGCTTCAAGACATTTCAAACCTATTTTTTTGAAGCAATGTAGAACCAATTTTCAATTGCACGAACCTTTTCAGTGTTTATGTGAAAAATATAACTCTCACTCTTGTAATTTTGATACTTCGGACTCGCTTTTTATAATAAAAAAATCTGTTCTTTCCTCTCTCAACTAATTATTTTGTTTATGTTTATGTATTTTAATCTCTTATGTATACACCTTATTCAGCTGATGAAGTTTTTCTGTAGCTGAACAGTTTGAGGTCTCGACGCTTAACAAACCTCCGCCTTTCAAACACTCGGCAAATTTGATCCGCGCGTTATGCGGATGCGCCCCTCGTGTCGGTTGGGCGGGATGGTGGGTAATCCGTTGGGTTTAGTATTATTATTATTATGTTATCAGCGGTTCGTTCTTTCTACAATCTAAAGAGGCTGTGCTCAAATCGAATCTTGGCATTAGTTTATCATGGACTAGTCCACTCTAAATTACAATATGGAATCTTACTAGCGTACGCTCCACCCGCTCTTAATCCTACAAAAGTGTTTTATCCGAAGAATGTGTAACGCGAGCCGTTTATCACACTCTATGGACTTTTTCAAAAAATTAAATATTCTTCCCGTGCGACATTTATATTTTTTCAAAGTGTTAAAAATTTTCTTTATAAGGAGTGGGTATACACAAAGCCCGATTTATAACCCTTACTATCTAAGAAGTAGATCGTTATCCCATATAAAAATTCCTAACTTCCGCAACACACTTTTCCGCAACTTTTTCACTATCGTTTCATGTAAACTGTATTATAAACTTCCTGCTGATATACAACTCATTAGAACACGACCTGCATTTATGAGGGAGGTAAAACGGTGGCTACTTGGTTTCAATCACGAGGGTATTGAAAATCTGTTGCGACCCGTCATATAAATTCCTGTTGCCTAGTTTGAATTACCGTAGGTTTTGATTCTTATGAAAATACTTTGTTATCTTTAGTCTCTGAGTTTATTAAAATATTTACACTCTTTTTTTTGATTTACCTAAACTTTGGATTGTAAGCAACTATAGTTTTATGGGCCCCACAAGCATTTATAATTCTATCCAAAGGAAATGACATTTCCACTGCTTTTATTATTAGCATTCAATGTCATAAACTATTTTCTTATATGAATTTTTATTTTTTACACTGTAATATTATGAAAATTGTACTTACATATCTAATAAGAAAATAAAGAAGGATATATACAATATACACTATATGTGCGGTTAAAACTAAATGATCCCAATGTTTTGCGAAAGTTTTGCTAATTTTTTCAACATCTTCGATTAATTTTTGTTATGTTCAACTAAATTTATTGCCGATTTGTTTATCCTCAATATTCTCCAACGAATCTTGCCCCTCATCGTAATCCAGATCCGATTAAAAAGAAGATTCATCATCGTATATAGCTTTTTCTATAGACCTTAAAGCCTAAAACTTGAAGATTTTTCACCAGATATAGCTTTTGCCATAGAGCCTTTCATATCTTTGCTATCATTATAGCTAGACTCTGATGCACTAAGGGCCCAAATTGTTTGCCAATACACTTCAGCCACACTAAAACTTTCTAGCACAGGGAATTTCCCGGAAAAAATGCTACTAGTTGGACGTTTCACATTAAAATACAAGGCGTGACTGATCAAAATTTGCGACTTCTCTTTGCAAAACATTCGATTAGCGGAAAATGTATTTCAATAGTATAAGGATCCATTTACTACTCAACACAGAAAACTACGCGCTTTAATTGGGACTATTTAAATGCGTAATTGGTTAAAAACTAAAAGTTATACAGGCGTTTGAAGTTGTCTGGGACATATTGTCCCAGAAAGATTTTTAATTACATTTTTTTGATTCCGGGAACTATGTTGTTGTAAAAATTTGAATGTTGTTGTAGCTGGGCTCAGTTGTTTGACTAGCTCAGCCATCTATGATTTAAACATAAACTTCGTTGGTCTACCAAACACAGGATAGTCGCTACAAGTGGCGGAAAACTTCCGAGCACAGCTCTTCCAACCAATATTTTCAATAGCAGCAAGGTGATGGACGGATATGCAAGTTAACGCCCCCACTTACACATAGCACTTACCCATAATGTAAACATATATACTTCTAAGCAAATGTGTCACATATGTCGTTTGGCACTTCTACGCATTGGCCCATGCCACTTACCTATAATGTAAACAATTACACTTCTAAGCAAATGTGTCAAATATGTCGCTTGGAAATAGGATGTCGGACTCACATCAGTTAGCATCATATTTCCATTCTTAGAATTCAAGTAGAATATTGTTTATCTTTAAGTAAAGTATTGTTTATCACATTTCCGTTCCTAGAAGTTAGGCTTGAATATTGTATCTAGGCTTAGGCATGAGGTTGTATAAAAGATGAAATATATAAAGAAAATTAGTTCAGTTTTGTTTGCCAAGCAGTCACGCTGCCAAATAATTGACTACTCCTTTGAAGCAACGGTTTAGTGAGGATATTTTTTAAAAACCTCCCGCGACCGGGCTAAAGTTTAAGTGGCGATCCTGCCAGGAGACTAGTAAAAATCTCTGGTGGACCAAAACCAAAAGTAATGCGAAAAAAGTGAAAACAAATTTTTTCCCTAACATTTAAAGAGACAAAAATCTCTGTTACGAAAAAATATACAAACAAGTATCGCCAAAGTAATGCGAGAAAAGTGAAAACAAAATTTTTTCCTAACATTTAACATAAAGAGACACAAGTCACTGTTACTCAAAAAATAATAAAAAAACAAACCAACGCAATGAAAAATACATCGTTTTAACGCACAAGCAAGTATCATAAAACTGTCAAGGAAGTGAATCGTGAAGTTGCGGATGACTCATCAAGCCTGTGATTCCGGATAACTCATTCTCAAGGTTACAGCAGGTGTGTTCATTATTCAATGCAGCTCCTATGCTAACAAGGAAATTTCACTGAAAAAACTCTTTTAGAATAAGTATATTAAGAGCAATTAATGGGAAACGGTCCCAGTAGATTAGGATACGAAAAATTGTATCATTGTGAAAGGTGTAACGAAAACCATAAAAAGAGTGACTGCCCGAAGAATAAAATATTATAAATAAATAAATTTTTGTAGACATCGTGACAGTGGAAGGATTATTAGATAAACTTGTCTATAACTAATAAGGGGGGAAATAACGCATCCCATATGGATGTCGTATCAAGGCTTATAGCGGCTAGCACTGCTTCACTTCGCACTGAATTGGAGCAGGTTAAACGCCAATTGCAAAGCTTAAGCACCTCGAATGGTGTAACTGAATATACTGTAGAATCAATAGACGAAAATATAGATTGCGGAGAGAGTTTAGACGTCATCAAATCCCTCCCAGAATTTAAAGGGAAAATAAATAATTACGTTAGTTGGCGTGAGGCCGCTAATAACTCAATGTCGTTATATACCAGAGGCGGCAGGAAGTACTTCGCTGCCTTGACCATTCTGCGAGATAAAATAACTCAGGATGCAAATGATATTTTGACAAACCACGGGACGGTTCTGAATTTCGACGCAATTTTGAGCCGTTTAGATTTCGCGTATGCTGACAAGAGACCTTAACACATAATAGAGCAGGAGATGAGTGTCCTCAGACAGGGTCCTAGGACATTGGTTGAATTTTATAACGAAGTTAACAAGAAGTTAACTTTATTAATTAACAAAACAATAATGACTCATGGCACCAATTCGGCCATAACAAAAGAATTAAACGTAAAAAATAGAGAAACAGCTCTTCGCACGTTTATAACGGAGCTTAATCCACCATTGGATCAAGTTCTGTTCACATTGGCACCTAGCGACTTGCCAAACGCTTTTGCTAAAGCGCAAGAGTTACATTCGAATCAAATGCGCGCGCAGTTTGCGTTGCATTTTTATAAAAATAACCAAACAATTAACCCACGAGGTCCCCCACAAGCAAATCGGAGGACTTCGGATTTTCAAAATAATTTGAGGTATCCGCAAAGAAATACCCAGGGGAATGATACCTTTCTAAATCGTCCGGAACCAATGGACGTTGACCCATCTGTGCAGGTGTTAAATAGACCTAATCATGTACAGGCAAGTCAGCCGCAAGCACGCGTCAGTAGGAATAGTTGGCAGCCAAATTATCGTCAAACTGGTATACCTAAAAGAGCTAATGAAAGTGTGCAAATCAGCACTCAGCCCTAACAGAAGGTACAAAGGATAAATAATTTAAATGAGAGCCATTAGTAAATAATGAGTAAATAATGATTTGCCTTATATTGTTAAGTCTGATACGAGGACGGGGCAAATCTTCAGAATATTAATAGATACGGGGGCAACCAGTTCATAAAAATATTTTAGCCATTAAGAAGAGGGTAATAACTATTCATGGTTCGACCATCAACCAATATTTCCATAATATCAATTTATTTGGTGTTCAGGAACGATTTTATGAGATTGAAAATTTGGATTGCGATCTTTTAATTGGAATCAATTTCTTAAACAAAATCGGAGCCAAAATTGATATTCCAAATCGTGTGTTGATTTATGGAAATGAAAAAACAGAAAAAATACACTTTCTAAATTATGTTAAATTAAACCCCTTGGGACAAAATAGTCCTAAGGCGCCTGCCGATGATAGTACCGGCCAACCGAAAGAAAAAATTCAAAATGAATATGTGAGGAAAAGTTTTAAAAATAATTTGAACCCCTTGGGACAAAAGAGTCCTAAGGCGCCAGCCGAAGGTAATGCCGGCAACATAATAGAATAAATCTGTGCTAAAAGATATTTCGGAAAGTGAAATATTTGAAAACAATGAAACTAAAACTAAGAAAGGGAAAAGGAAGTTTAAAAAGATTCCGGAAGAAATAACTCTTGAAAATTCGACTGGGATAAATACCAAACCAAAAAACAAAGATGTTTCTGAAAATAGGAACGTATTAAATAACATATTAAATGAGGGATCTTCACGGATAGCCTTCAGAGCAAATAAGGAAAAAGAATTAATTGAGAGCTTGCAGAAAGAAATAAGTGATGAAATTTTGACGACACATAGTGATGTGAATATAGATTTACCGTTTCGTAAGGATGTTAAGGCAGAGATTCGAACAATTGAGGAAAGGCCAATTTGGTCCAAACAATATACTTATAAAATGTCGGTGAATGGTTTTGTGAATGATGAAATTTAGAATTTGTTGCGAAAGGGAATAATTAGGGAAAGCAAAAGTCCATACAATTCTCCGGTATGGGTGGTTCCAAAGAAAGGGATAAATGATGACGGAAGTCCGAAGCTGAGGTTAGTCATCGACTTCAAAAAAATTAATGAGAAAACTACGTCGGATAGATACCCGATGCCAAACCCGGAAATAATACTTTCAAATTTGGGAAAGTCAAAATACTACAATTGACTTAGAGTCTGGGTTTTATCAAATATTAATGAAAGAAGACGATATAGAGAAGACGGCATTCTCTGTGAATAATGGAAAATATGAATTTTTAAGAATGCCATTTGGATTGAAAAATGCACCGAGTATTTTTCAAAGGGCTATGGATAATGTACTAAGAAAATATATAGGAAAATTTTGTCATGTTTATGTTGATGATGTTATAATTTTTTCACAAAGTTTGGATGATCACAAAAAACATTTAAGTTTGGTGATCGACATACTAAAGGGGGCAAATATGAAAATATCTTCTGAGAAGTCAAAGTTTTATCAAAAGAAGGTGGAATTTTTGGGATATGTTGTAGCAAATAATATTATCGAAACTGATCCAAAAAAGATTGAAGCTATACAGAATTATCCAATACCAAAAACATTACGTCAATTGGGAGGATTTTTGGGATTGACAGGTTATTATAGGAAATTTATAGAAAACTACACTGTAATATCAAAACCATTAACTAAGCATTCGGAGCTTTATGAAATAAAAAATATTTTAAGGGAAACATTTCCAACAATAAAATTTTTATATACAAAGTTATTCGCTAATGATGTTGTTGAAGTCAAAGGGCTTGCAATATTTAGGAATCACTGGCCATTTTCCGATGCAGCCGTTTTGCTGCAAAACTACACTTGCCGGGAATTGCACCGATGAGAGAAGGCGAAAGCAGCGAGAGAATGCCGATATACGACTTGAGAAGTTAGTCTTTGGCTACCCATCGTTCGTTACGCTTCCAGTCGTCATCGCTGCTACAAAGGTATTTTCGCTCGCTTCTTTCTATCTTTTCTTACTGCTTACATCCTCGATTTGCATAAATTCATATATACCTACTTATATATGTAATTTATTTCCTCAATTTATTGCAAATAAAAGTCCTTTGAATCACCTCTAATAAATTGTATTGTTTCTTGCTTTTTGGTTAATTGATTGGCCACCTCGTCGTAATCGTGAGTTCGCAACCGGCATTTCTTTTCGTTGCCACCCCCCAAAAAACTTGGTCCTCCGGTGCCTCGAACTCGTCGATTCAAGCAACGAACAATTCGCCATAAAGCTACATACATACATATATCGACTTTGCAGGGAGAAGAGGAACGTATACCAAAAAACGAAGGAGAAGAAAAACGAATACCAAAAAACCAAGAAGAAGAAGAATATCAAAAGAAACTCGGCGGAAAAATTAAATAAAAAGGTTAGTGTAAATTCAAATAATTTGTTGAGCTTTTTTTGATAGTGCAAAATAAATAGAGTTTTTTTTTTATATTAAATCAATTGTGTTGCAGTGAAAGTGATAGTGATTAAAGAGTGAAAAAAGTGTAAGAGCAACAAGTGTACACATAGGTATTCTCTGTGACATACATACATATGCACAAACATCGAAAAATAAACACGGTTGCTTTCATACATTCGGTTTGCCGGCATCTTAATTAAATTAATTTATTTATTATACATTGCTAAGCACCTTTTTATGTGCAAATAAAGTTAAAAACCGATGTGTACAAAGTGGCTATGCCTTTGACAAATTTATAAAACAAATTGGTAATTTCGGGTTTGGAACAAATGAAATAAAGTTCGATTTCGTGTGTTTTTGTTGCTCCTCGCTATTCGTGCGACGATTCGCTTTTTTTTACTCTTTTACCTACTTTCATTCCAACAGTGATAGCGAGTTGCGTATACATACAAAGCAATTTATTTTTCCAATGTAATTTGCTATTAATTTCCGGTAATATTCCGCAATCACAAATACTCACTTTTTATTAGCTTTGTCCGATTTAAACTTTTCGAGTTAGACTACTTTGACTACAAACACTGGTAAAAATTGACTTCGCTTTGCCATTAGTCGCTCTCACAATATCAGTTACACACTAAACGACCATTTACATTGGAACGCGTGCCCCAGTAGGAAATCTGCGGCATCAACCCAGTAGGAACTTGTGGAGTAGTACTGGTCTCAATAGAAGCAGTGAACGTTTTGCTTATAATTCGGTAGCGTTTATCATTCCCTTCATACCTCTTGCGTATTAGGCTCATTATCATCAAAACTTAAACGAGTTTTTGAGCAATACTTAGTACTTTTTTTTCCAAAAATTTCTAATCATTTTTCTTCGGAGTTTAAAGATGGCTCTGAACTACTTCACCAGATGTTCAGATCAGATCGTCGAATTCAACGCGGAATACGGTGAAACGGTGTTAAGAGATCACTCAGCGACTTCCCTAGATATTCTAAAAACAGAATTAATTGACGCTTGGTCAAAAACAAAGGAAGCGTATGAAAAATGCCTACGCTCTCTTACGGATGATAGCGAGGTAGAGGCAGTAAAAGCCAAACAATCTGCAACCTTTAAAGATTACATGTCTTGCTTATCCCGGGTCAATGAACACCTTAAGCAGAAAACTGTCACACCTGCCCAAGTAGCTTCCCAGACCTCTGCCCAAGGAGCGAACTCCTCGAATAGTTTACGTCTGCCGCCATGCGACACCGAAGTTTTTCAACGGGATTATGTGTCGTGGCCATCCTTTCGGGACCTTTTTACCGCAATTTATATAAATAACGGACCCAGAGCACAGGGGGCTTGTTCAAATTATACTAATTTTGGGGCCTAAAAGCGTTTTTTCTCAGAAACGGGACATGATGGAAATTTTTGGACCACGGATTCGTGTTGAGCTTAAAAAAAATCATAAGGAGAATTTTTGTTTTTTTTGTTTGCATTACAAAAACAGGGTGCTGTAACTAGTGCCCTAAAAACGAATAATTGATTTTATTTCATAGTAGTTTTGCAATTTTTTAAAGGTTAAAGTGGGATATTTCGCGAAAACGAGCAGCCCCGATTTTACTGAAAACGTAGTTCGACATTTAGGATGGTCCCAGACAAGACCTCATTCACAGTTTTTGTGCCCATTTTTGTTGAACCTATTCTTGCCAGAAGAGCGGTGTGTGAAGGTGCTTTTCTCGCTTCCAGTCATTCGGACTGAAAGCGCTTCAGCTCTGAAAGAGCTACAGCGGAGCATTAATGGATGCTTGTCCGCGATGAAAATGCATGAGGTCGAAATTGAAAATTGGGATTCAATCCTTATTTTCTTATGTTCCAATCATCTTCCGGAAACCACTCTTTCGCACTGGGAACAATCTTTAGTTGATAAAACTGCTTTACCGAAATGGAACCAAATGGATAGCTTCTTAACACAGGGATATCGGACTTTAGAATCTATAGGAGATGTGAAGTGCGCAGCATCTTCGTCGAACCAACAACAAAAAACGTCTTCACAGTCTCAAAGTTTAACACACCCGAAAAAGTAGCACTCGCCACTAAAGTCACTGCAGCCGCGTGTATTTTGTGTACTAAGCAACAACATCCTTTGCGACTTTGCACTAAATTTCTAGCCCTATATGTCAATGACAGATTTGCGTCTGTCAAAAAGCATAATTGCTGCATCAATTGCCTTACGAAAGGCCATTCCATAAAGGACTGCAAAAGTTCATACTCGTGCGCTAAATGCAAAAGCAAGCACCATACTCTTCTTCACAGGGTAAACACGCAACAACCCAAAGACTCAACTGTAGCTACTGCTTCTCAAGCGTTTCATACCAACATACAGTCCACACCAGCAAATAATAGTTCGCCTCCAGATGCAGGAACCTTGAATTCGTCAAGCCTATCCTCAGCCCTTCTCGGAACCGCAATGGTTCACATTTGTCACTTGGGGTCAACATATGTCGCTCGGGCATTAATTGACTCGGATGCGGAGGCATCCTTTATTTCGGAGCGACTTCGCAAGCTTTTAAAGCTTCCATGCTCAAAAACAAACGCGGTTATTTCGGGCCTAAATCAAAGGGTTTGTAATAACTCATCGAAGAGTTGTTCCTTCATTTTGGGCTCACCCCGTGACCCAAATCTCTTTATATAGGCCACCGCGTATGTTTTACCAAACATTACTGGAAACTTACCGTCCACTTCAATAAACGAAGCGATATTAGAGCAACTACCCAAAGTACCTTTGGCAGATCCAAGCTTCCTGCAAAGCAGTCCGGTAGACGTTTTGCTGGGAGGAGACTTATATCCTAAAGTCATGTTAGACGGAATTAAGCACAGTACAAGCAAAAACTTACTCTCTCAAGAGACTGTGTTCGGGTGGATTATCACTGGTGCATCTTCCACTGCACACATCTCTTGTTTCGCTACTAAGGTCTCAGTGGGAGAGGACATACCACTAGAGAAACAATTGCGCAAGTTTTGGGAGTTGGAAGAATTGCCAAAAAAGAACTTCCAATCGACAGAGGACTCAATTTGTGAGGACCTCTTTTCAAGAACCACCATCCGTAACTCGGAAGGGAGGTACGTAGTGTCACTACCATTCAAAAGCTTCTACCCAACGGAGCTAAGACTGGGGGTATCTCGACCCATCGCGTTACGCCAATTTCAGAGCAATGAATCGAGATTATTAAAAAGTCCATGTCTTAAAAAGGAGTACGACAAGGTGGTCCGTGAATATTCGGAATTAGGCCACATGGAACAAGTCGATTTTCCTAATTTTGAACATTCTCTCAGCCATTTTTATCTTCCGCACCATGCGGTATTAAAACCTGAAAGCACTTCACCGAAGTTGCGGGTAGTGTTTAATGCTTCCAGTAAAACATCAAACGGAATATCCCTAAACGATATTTTACATACTGGCCCCGCTCTTCAAGCGGATTTGACACTTTTGATAATTCAATGGAGAATGTATAGGTTCGTGCTCAATAGTGACATACAGAAAATGTATCGTCAGATTCTGGTAAACCCAGCACATAGGCCTTATCAAAGGGTCCTGTTCAGAGATGACCCACAAGAGAACATAAGGGACTATCAATTAAGTACCGTGACGTTCGGGGTCAATTGTGCGCCATACTTAGCAATCAGGACTCTTCACCAACTAGCACAGGATAGCAAAGATACCCATCAGCTAGCAGCTCGAATTCTTCGAAAATCAATGTATGTAGACGATGTGCTAGCAGGGTTTCATGACGTATCCACGGCCCTGCAAGCACGAAATGAGCTCATTGAAACGCTAGGTAGTGCCGGTCTGTCGCTGAGAAAGTGGTCGTCGAACTCAATAGAGATTTTAGCAGGTCTTCCTCAAGACCACCCCCTAGATAAAGATTTTTTGGAATTAGAGGAAAAAAGCGCTACCAAAGCTCTTGGCATAAGGTGGAACGCCAAGTCAGATGCATTTTTTTTAAGTTCATATTCCTCTTATGAAAGATAGCTACACCAAGCGCGAAGCCCTCTCAATCATAGCAAAGCTTTTTGATCCGGCCGGTTGGCTGGCACCAGTGGTAGTAACAGCAAAGATAATAATGCAACAAATCTGGTCAGATGGTACTTTGTGGGATCATCCTTTGGCGCCTAATACTCTTTCTCATTGGAGAACGTTCTTAGAAAACTATAAATACGTCGAAGAAATCCAAATTCCACGATGGGTGGAATATAATGATCATTCGCCCTTCCAAATTCATGCCTTTTGCGATGACTTGGAAAAGGCATACGCGGAGGTGATATACTTGAGAGTGGAAACCCAGAAAACCGTTTCGTCTAACCTTCTTTTAGCAAAAACCAAAGTAGCTCCAATCAAAACGCTGTCTCTACCACGTTTGGAACTATGTGGAGCTCTTCTCATTGCTGAAATGCTTAGTACTCTGCTAGGTGAACTACCCTTTAAACCGGAAAAGGTCTAAAGCTATCGTCCTAGCTTGGCTTAACAAGCGGCCTAGCTCTTGGACCACCTTCGTAGCTAATAGAGTTGCAAAGGTCCAAGAGCTCGTCGATATTAAACATTGGAATCATGTGGATTCAAAGGAAAACCCTGCGGATCTCGGCAGTAGAGGCGCATACCCGACGGATTTGCGAGAAAGCAAGCAATGGTGGTACGGCCCTCCATGGCTAATAAAGGATTCTGGACAGTGGCCATCATACTGCCCAGAAGTGGAGGACGTGACACTAGAAGCCAGAGGGGTAAAAGCCCACACGTCAGTCGTATTCACGCATGAAGACGCCCTAGAAAGGTTTTCATCGCTTCCAGGGGCACTTCGAGTGCTTTCGTATGTGTTCCGATTCTATCATAGGACTTGCGTCCATACCCGCCGCTTTCATTCGTATCCTTCTCTCACCATATCGGGAGAGGAGATTTCAAAAACCCGCATTCGACTAATAATTCTTGCTCAGATGAACTTCTTCAGAGAAGAACATAGAAATCTGACTTCGAAAACGCCGGTTAACCATAAAAGTAAAATTTTGACCTTGAATCCCTTTCTTGATAGTCACGCAGGGCCGTGCGCAGAAATTAGCCTTGGGGGGGGGGTTTAATTTAGATTTGCATTCGCATACATTTTTCACTAAGATAAACATATTTGCTGAAACAGATACCTAGACCCATACACCATAAATTTAAATGTTCTTTAACTTTTCTGAAACTGCATTCTCTGATACCTAAAACTATACCCCAGAAAATTTTTCTGGTTGTACATATTTTTCTGTATTTGATAGAGAATTGGTGATATGATGGCATATCCCAGCTAACTAAAAGTGCAAAAAAGGACTCCTTTCGGAGCCATAAAACGCTCATTTCTCAGAGCTTTACTCTCCAACATGAGCTTCTTTCGAAGATAGAAATAAGCCAATCAGATTTCAATACACTAGTTACTTACTTGGTGCGATTTAAATTATATGCTGCTTAATCTAAAGAAATGTAAATACATACGTTTTTCGAGAGGAATTTCTCAGCCAGCTTCCTATACAATTAACAATTATAGTCTTGAGAAAGTGTGTTATTTTTTTGACCTTGGGGTTACTATGGATTACAAGCTCAGTATCAACTACCACATTAACGTAACAGTCAATAAAGCTAGAGGCGTTCTAGAATTTGTTAAACGATGGTCTAAAGAATTTAGCAACCCTTATGTAACTAAAACTCTTTACTGCATTAGCCAGACCGATACTTGAATACGGTTCTATAATTTGGAACCCACGTTACCAGGTCCACGTGGATCGCTTAGAATCATTTCACAAACAATTTTTACTATTTCCCTTAAGAGATCTTCACTGGGATCCCTTGTATAATTTGCCATCGTATACAAGTCGCTTAAAACTAATTAATCTTCCAACCTTTCTAGTCGGAGGGAAATGCTTGGAATTGTTTTCATGATTAAATTACTAAATGGTTCAATCACAAGCCCGTTTCTTTTGAGCGAAGTGAACTTCAATGTACCTTCTCGTCCATCAAGACATTTTAAACCACTTATCTTGAAACACTGCCGAACTAATTTTGAATTAAATCAGCCTTTTCGTTGTTTGTGTCAAGATTATAACTCTCATTCTGGTACGGTTGATATTTCAGACCCACTATGCAGAATAAAACTGTCAATTCTTTCTATCCTAAATACAATTTACTTTCACATCCTTTGATTCTTATCTTTATTCTTTACAATAACTATTCGCTGTCAACTAATTATTTATTAATTGTGTCATCTATTTTTTATCTACCTTACTTAGCTGATGAGGTTTTCTCTGTAGCTGAGCAGTTTTAGATCTCGACAATCCGCGCGTCATGCGGATGCGCCCCTCGCGCCGGTCGGGCGGGATATGGTGGATAATCCGTTGGGAATTATTATTATTATTATTATTATTATAAATAATAAAAAATAAGGTTTATGAAGTTTTATTGACACAATTCGGAAAATATGAAAAGTGCTATGTTTATTTTCCACAGACTATTGATAAACGTCCATGAAAAATGCGATCTTTATCTTCTGTTAGGTAAAATAAAAAAAAAACCTCAGAAAATGTTTGAAAACATTCAAATAATTGAACGTTGTCGCTCATCTGCTAGCCAACGTTCATTTTCTCACAATTCTCTTTACGTCTACAACTAAAAGGGTTAGAAGACACTCGAAATCTTTCATATAATTGAGCCTTGCATTTCATTCGCTCTTTTAATTGAAACTGCTCACTGTTTTCATCAGTAACATTTTTTATAAAATGCCCATACTCCACACAACTTTGTAATTTCGGAAAGCTGCAAGTGCAATTCAAAGTGCCGGACTTATGTATTGGCCAACCTTATTCTTTGCAACTTTCACCAATTTCATCTTCCGTAAAATTATTTTAACTAATTTTGTCAAAAATTATTAGTCAAGATTCAATACAAGATTTATAAATTGTATTTGGAAAATTTTTGGAAAATCATTGCAACTTAGATTTGGCCATGGGGGGGTTTTAACCCCCAAAACCCCCCCGTGCGCACGGGCCTGTAGTCACGGGGTCATTCGAGCTAACGGACGGCTAGCGAACTCGATGGCTTTATCCTACAATGAAAGACATCCAATTATTCTCCCTTATGGTTGTTCCTTTGCTAAGTTGTTAATACAATGGGTTCATTGCAGCTCGATGCACGGCGGCAATCAACTGACATTAAGGTTACTTCGCCAGCAGTACTGGATTCCGCAAGCCAAAAACCTAATCAGGACGACGATTCATCATTGCAAACCTTGCGTTCTGCATAGGCAACGAGACCAAAGTCAAATAATGGCTGCTCTTCCAGAGGAAAGGACAAGTCTCGCCAGACCGTTCGAAAATACTGGGGTCGACCTTGCGGGGCCATTCGACATTAAGACATATTCAGGACGATCGTATAAGGTGACCAAAGGATATGTATGCATTTTCATATGCTTTTCTACAAAAGCAATTCATTTGGAAGCGGCCAGCGATCTCTCCACAGAAGCTTTTCTCCGGGCCTTTTCTAGGTTCACCTCACGCAGAAGTTTTCCAAAAAATATCTTTTCGGATAATGGGACGAACTTCGTTGGCGCGTCAACTAGCCTTAAAAAGGATTTTAAGCAATTTTTGATCTCTTCTCAGGAATCTTTGTGTCACCTCTACAGTCATCAAGAGGTTTCGTGGTATTTTATACCAGCAGGCGCTCCTCACATGGGTGTACACTTTCGAAGGGTCGCTGCGTCTCAGAAATTCACCTTCGAAGAATTTCAAACCTTGTTATGTCGCATCGAAGCTTGCCTTAACTCTCGACCAATATCGCCAAATTCCACCGAAGTATCTGACTGTGCCGCCTTAACACCTGGTCATTTCCTCACGGGAGGTCCCATCCTTTCGCCCGCAGAACCCTCCATCGAAACCAATCCCACATCGCTAATTAATCGTTGGCAGAAGTTAAAAGCTTTGAGCCAACATCATGCCCTTCGATGGAAGGAGGAATACTTGAAAGAACTCCACAAACGGTATAAGTGGAAGTTTCCTCACAAGGATCTCGCCGTCGATGATTTAGTTGTCGTACGTCATGAAAATATACCGCCAAATGAATGGCGCTTGGGCAGGGTTACTAAGGTTTATCAAGGCACCGATAAAAGAATTCGCGTCGCCGACATTCACACCCAAAAGGGAATGATAACGCGTCCCATTGTCAAACTAGTCGTTCTACCCAATTAACCTTTACGTATATATTCTCTTTCTCTCGTTCTTCAGCATCATGGAATCGGCATCCTCGAACGAAGTCACTCCCTCAACGGCACGCGCTTTATCGCCAGCCGAGCCAACTGCACCAAAACCAAGCCAAGGAAAGGCCAAGTCTGACAACCGATTCAAATGTAGAGTGTGCCACCGCCCGCACCCACTGCGGTTCTGCAAGTCGTTCTTGAATGCCAATCACGAACGTCGTCTGAGGCTAGTCCTTTTGCATCGCTACTGTTCGCGCTGTCTAGCCCACTCCCACGTAACTAAACATTGTAAGAGCAAAGGGACATGCCAGCACTGCCAAGAAAGCCACCACACGCTGCTACATTCGAAAGCCACTCTATACCCTAGCAAAAAGATGCCTCAGCTTTTGACGCACCTTTTAGGAAGCATCACTATACTCCCAACCGTCGCGGTATACGTACATGTGGGACAGCGGAAGGTGTTAACCCGAGCGCTGCTCGACCCCTGCTCGCAGACGAGTAAGGTCTGTGGATCACTGGTCAAGCGACTCCATTTGCCAACCGTACCGGTAGCAACTATCGATATGTGTGAGTTGCACGTCAGCTCGGCAAGTGATCGATACGTCCAGTTTTCTTGCATTATTCGAATAGTGGTAACGAATAGTTGTATTTATTTGGTTAATGGTGGTTGAATAGTTTTTGGCTTATTATCTCAATAATTAAATAGCTATTTGTGCAGTGTTGTGGGAATAATAAAATACAATTATTGGTAATAATTGAAGCTGTAAATAGGCATTTACTATAAAGTTACTATACAATGTATAGTATACATAAATATGTATTTGTACATTTATATGTTTTGCAGTTACATTTGCTTGGTAAGTTTTGTGCTAGGGCTTCAAGCAAGAGATGCCAGGGCCAAAATTTATTATGTATACTGTTTATCATGGTAAGAAAAGGACGGGTTTGTGCTGATTTTTCATGTTCACATGTGTAAATAGTTTAATTTGCGTAAAGCAACATACACAAAATAATACTACCTGCTTCCTATTTTTTGTTAAATACTCATATATGTATACATACATATATACATACTTATGTATGTAAGTACATTTATATGGGTATTTAACAAAAAATAGGAAGCAGGTAGTATTATTTTGTGTATGTTACTTTACGCAAATTAAACTATTTACACATGTGAACATGAAAAATCATCACAAACCCGTCCTTTTGTTATCATAATAAACAGTATACATAATGAATTTCGGAACTGGCATCTCTTGCTTAAAGCCCTAGCACAAAACTTACCAAGCAAATGTAACTGCAATAAACATATAAATGTACAAATACATATTTATGTATAGTAACTTTATAGTAAATGCCTATTTACAGCTTCAATTATTACCAATAATTGTATTTTATTATTCCCACAACACTGCACAAATAGCTATTTAATTATTGAGATAATAAGCCAAAAACTATTCAACCACCATTAACCGAATAAATACAACTATTCGTTACCACTATTCGAATAATGCAAGAAAAATTGTAACCGCCAAAAACTATTCAACCACCATTAACCGAATAAATACAACTATTCGTTACCACTATTCGAATAATGCAAGAAAAATTGTAACCGCTTGGGCACACATTTGTACACGCAAACATACACATATACATGCAAAACATACAAAACATAAATGCGCGCTCATAGGTACAAGCAAAGAAAACAACGAATATCGTTTTAAAAATCTATTAACAAAAATATTCGAATAGTACTATAACGAATAATAATATTCGAATAAACGAATAATAATATTCGAATAAAAAAATTCGAATAAATACTATTCGAATTTTTTGTACCCGCCGAATAAAAGTTTTGTTTATTCGAATAATTTTTATTCGAATAGTCCCATGCCTAATACATACATTTCCTCTGTTGACATTCCGGTTATTATTAAGGGATGATAAACAGATTGCTGGAAGTTGGTAAGGCAGTTTGCAAAATGAATGGAAACTTCTTGGAAGTACTGATTTTATCAGCCACTATTTCGTAGTTGCAGATAAAGTTGTGCGCTTAGCAGTCCATACAAATATTAAGCGCAAACGCAGACGCCGATAAAAAAAAACACGGCTAATATCACTGTGACACAAAATGAGGGTTCATCTCTCCGTAATTGATGAAACTAATTGGAAGTGAAACTTGATCACTCCCATATCAAAACTTCATACTGGGTTTTTGGCCTATAGGTCTGGTCTTTTTATTCGTATTTGAAGTTGGCAACCCTGTGTATGGGAAAAATTGACTAAAACTTGATCAAATAAGCAATTTTAGGAGGATTTTTTTTTGTATATAACTATTTTTGGGTCGAGGAACTCATTTTTGACATTAGTTTTTACCTAAATCGCACGGTAGGTGGCGCTGTCATACAATTTTTCAAATTCTTGATAGTTTCTCATCCAAAAATAGTATTAATAGTAAATTTAAAAAGGAAACGTACGAATCTGTGAAGTATCTACTAGAAGCAGTAAACTATGGAAGCCATAAATGGCGTATATGTTGCGATTTGAAAATGGTAGCTCTTCTTTGTGGACTACAAGGTGGATATACGAAGAATACGTGTTTTATATTTATGTTTGTGGAATACATGTTATAAAGGGAACCAATACCAAAAACATGATTGGGAGATCAGAGAAGATTTAGTAGTTGGATCAGATAATGTAATACACATGCCCCTTGTTCCAATTGAAAAAGTCTTGCTACCTCATATCAAATTAGGTATTTTTAAAAATTTTGTTAAAGCACTTCCTGCAGATGGACCAGCTTTTATTACATTAAGGTCAATATTTCCACGACTTAGTGCAATCAAAGTAAAAGAAGGTATTACATATTTACATATACAAAATATTTTTTAAGATTTATGTAATTACTATATAATTTTGCAGGTATGTATGTATGTTTAATGGTCCAGACATTAGAAGATTGATAACAAGTAATGAGTTTGATAACTTTTTAAATGAAAATGAGCTAAATGCCTGGAATACTACAGATACAAGACGTAATAGCTAATGTTCTCGGTAAACGTCGTGACAAGAATATCAGAGAAAAAGTAGATCATCTCATGAATATGTTTGAGAAGCTCGTTGTACATATGAGTTTAAAGGCACATTTTCTCCATCATCATATGGATTGGTTTGAGCACCACCTCTCAACGGAATCGGATGAACAAGGCGAACGTTTTCACCAAGTTGCATTGACAATGGAGACACGTTATAGGGGGAAGAAACTGCAACCAATGTTAGCAGATCTGTGCTGGTGGCTATCGAGAAATGAAGAAGGCAATGCCTATGAGGAAGAGGAGGAAGTAAACTTACCGCCTTTAAAAATGTTCAAGTTTTAGTTTTTTATTACCGTTATTCTTGTATGCTTTTTCATGGCATACGTTTTTCAAATTGTCAGAAAATAATTCAAATTTTAACAAAAAGATTACTTTGCTTTTTTTTCCTATAAAAATACGTTTACTTAATTTTTTATTACAACACTTTTCACACCTGTAAATATATATGAATAAAGGGAAATTATTGTAAAGTGAATTATCTGAGAATGAAAAAAGTTTGGATTTAATTTAGCATCTTCCTCACATTAATATAAATATTTTGCTTATCAGTATACTAGCTTAGTATTTGTAGTTTGCCGTTACTTTTCCATGAAAAATTTTAAAAATTGTATGACAGCGCCACCTACAGTGCAATTTAGGTAAAAACTAATGTTAAAAATGAGTTCCTCGACCTAAAAATAGTTATATACAAAAAAACCACCTAAAATTGCTTCATTTGATCAAGTTTTAGTCAATTTTTCCCATACACAGGGTTGCCTACTTCAAATACGAGTAAAAACAAGTAAGGAAAGGGCTGTCTTCGGCTGTGCCGAAGGCTTCATACCTTTCATGAATACGCATAACTTTTTTAAGTGTCCGATCCTTACTTACAATTGGTACAAACTCTTCAAAACTGTTAATTTGAAAATACATGGCCCAAACCAGAGTTATCGGAGCAATCGATTATATGGGAGCTTTATGTTATGTTAGTCCGATCTGTATGATTTTCACTACACACATCACATATGTAATAAGTACCAAACCTGCAAAATTTTACGTTCCTAGCTTCTTAACTGCAAAATCTATAGCCCAAAACCCATTTATCGAAACTATCGATTATATGGGAGCTATATGTTTGGTTGGTCCGATTTGAGTCATTTTCACTACACATGTTACTTATACAATATGTACGAAAAGTGCAAAATTTTGCGGTTCTAGCTTTTTAATTGCAAGATTTATAGACCAAAACCCGTTTATCGGAACAATCGATTGTATGGGAGCTATGCTTTGTATCGGTCCGATCTGGCTGGTTCCGACAAATGATTAATCCCATGCAAAATGGCGGCCCTATACCAAATTTCATCGAGATAGGTCTAAAATTGAGGGACTAGTTTGCGTACAAACAGACAGACGGACAGACGGACGGACGGACAGACGGACATGGCTAAATCAACTCAGCTTATCATCCTGATCATTTCGGTATACTTAATGGTGGGTCTATCTCTTCTTTTTCTCATACTTACAAACATCGGACCAAAGTTATAATACCATTTCATGTTCATGAAAGGTATAAAAAACCAGAGCTATAGGCCAAAAACCCAGTATGAGGTTTTGATATGGGAGTGATAAAGTTTCATTTCCAATTGGTTTCATCAATTACGTAGAATCTTGTTGCACAGTGTATCAATTGACAGTTCAAGTGCAGATTATGCTTATGAAATACAAATGATAGAAACATTACTGAAGCAATTAAAAATTGATAATAGTAGGTCGAAAAGAGGAATAAATGAACTCGGTACAGTTTGGAAATGGATTTTGGGTACACCTGACCATGATGATTTTATGCAGATCACAAATAAAGTAAATGATCTTATAGAAAATAATAATAGGCAGTTTACAACAAATTCACAAACGTTTAAAACAATCACAGAACTAACCAAAATATTAAAGCAAATACAGGGCAGTTCCAATGAAAAAACTGTTTTAAGACAAAGAAATAAATTAATAATCACTGAACTTGAAAACACAGTGGAAACCATTACATTGTCAAAAGTAGGAATATTAAATCCTTTAATTTTGGATATGGCAGAAATAAAGGAGATACTAACCGAAGAAAGAGTAAATGTAACAATATCAGATCTTGTAGATGTTTCAGAATTCAAAATTGTACAAAAAAACAATTTAATAGTTATTTACATTAGGTATCCAAAAGTAAAGAACATATGCAAATTATTTAAGGCAATGGCCGTAGCGCAAAAAGATGGAAAATTGGTAATAGAAAATGAAATAATAAAATGTAATGAAAAATTTTATTCAGTTGAATTTTGTAAAAGAGAAAATAACACATGTTTGCCTGATATGTTAAATAATAAACATGCTAATTGCACAAAAATAAATGAAAAACTAGTAAGGAAGTCTAAGTTCGGGTGTAACCGAACATTAAATACCTAGTAGTGATCTGTTTTGGTATCCTAATTTACTCAGGTCTATTATAATACATACCTGAAAATTTGTTATAAAGGCAACTGATTGTTTTCGATAAAAACATTTCTATTGTAAGTGGTAAATTAAACTATCACTAAATAACAAAATATAAATAGCTTTCCCCATGTTCATGAAAAGTATGAAAATAAAAAAAATTAATTAAAAAAAGGCAGTAGGGTGTTAACTACTTGTCCGTATATTTTGCGTGTTTGCTATCCGATTTGCGTAATTTTTGGCAGGAGTATACAATATACTATTGGGAAGCATCTCACTAACTTTCATTGAAATACCTTCTTGAAATTTCAAGCAATTGCTTTTGAAAATAGCTGACCTTTTATGCTAAAAAGTGGGCGGCGCCACGCCTACTTCACCAAAATCCACAAAATTTTTATACAGTTCTGTTTTGCTGAAAAAGCTTGTTATGTGTGTAAAATCTTATTTATATAACTTATACAATTAAGGAAATATCGCGATTTTAATTTTACGAAGAAATTTTTTGGAACTGTGTTCAAAAAGTGGGCGTGTCCATTCACCGATTTTGTTAATTTTTTCAGCAAAGAGTTAGCTTTATATGTTGAACACTTTCTCTAAATATCGTTTCAATAAGTCAATTTTTACCGGAGTTATGGCATGGAAAGTTTTGTAGAATAATCCCCCATAAAGGGGCGGGGCCACGCCCATTTTCCAAAAATTTGGTGCTTTCGACTTTCTTTGCCCACGAACACTTTAGGGGTGAAATAGAAATGATATACAGCTAGTTTAAGCAAAGTTATAGCATATTCAATATATCCATGATCCTTTTCAAAATCTTTCGTATAAAATTGGGCCTGGACCTAATCCGATTTCGCTAATTTTTTTTCGAAATATTGCCTGTACTAATAGAAATATGTGTGCTGAATTTTATTTGCCTATCTTGAGCGGTTTTTGATTTATGATTAATAATATTTCCAAATTTGACTCAATCAGAAGTGGGCGGTGCCACGCCCTTTTTTAAAAATTTCTTCAGAATTTTATTTTTTGCCTTAACGCTAAGGTACACACCAAATTTTATCCTTATAGGTGTATTATGTACTGAATAATCACTCTTTTTGTATTTTCGAAAATATTATATATATAGAAAGTGGGCGTGGCTTTTAACCGATTTTGCCTATTTTCAATAGCGTTCAGAGATAAGTAAAAAGGAACCTGCATACCAAGTTTCATTGAGATATCTCAAGATTTACTCAAGTTATCGTGTTTACAGACGGACGGACGGACGGACGGACGGACATGGCTCAATCAATTTCTCTTTTCCTCCTGAACATTTTGATATATATAAGTCAATATCTATCTCGATTCGTTTATGCCGTTACATACTACCGTTAGGCGAATGAAGTTAATATACCTTGTGTGCGAAGCACTACTAGGTATAAAAAACGAGTCAATAAAAATTGTAAAAGACGGTGCAGTAATAAAATCAGGAAAACATAAAGTTAATAATCACACAATAGATGGGGTATATTTGATAACTTTTCAGGATAATGTAATAATCGACAATAAAAAATATGAAAACCCAACAGGAAAAATTTTGAACTATTTAAAAGAAGGAAAATTTAAACCATTTTTTGTTAAAGAATATGTCGAAACAAAAAATGTAGATTTGAGGTTGGACAATTTTAATGTACTTAACGAACACTTAAGAGGTGAAATAGAAATGATTTACACGTAGTGTAAGTAAAGTTATTGCATATTCAATATATCCATGATGCTTTTCAAAATCTTTCGTATAAAATTGGGAGTGGACCTTACCCGATTTCGCTAATTTGTTTTCGAAATATTGCCTGTATTAATATAAATATGTGTGCTGAATTTTATTTTGCTATCTTGAGCGGTTTTTGATTTATGATTAATAATATTTCCAAATTTGACTTTATCAGAAGTGGGCGGTGCCACGCCCCTTTTTAAAAATTTCTTCAAAAATTTATTTTTTGCCTTAACGCTAAAGTACACACCAAGTTTTATCCTTATACAGTCGAACTCCCATAACTCGAACTTCTATAACCCGAATTTTCTATAACTCGAACGAAAATGGTTGGCAAGTAGCGTTAAGAAAGAATTTACATACAAATTTTGTTCCATAACTCGAACTTCCATAACTCGAAGTTCTCCATAACTCGAAAGAAAATCCATACACATTCCATATAAAGCATTTCTATAACTCGAAGTAGCGCATATTTGACTTGAATTTCGCTTCACAATTCGGGGAAATCCCTTTTTGTACATGAAATGCTTTCTTTGGAAGTTTGCTTTGTAGTTCGGGGAATTCCTTTTTGTACATAGAATGTACGAATCGTGGCTAAAAGCAAACGATATAACAACCAATGCCAGTGCTCAAGATTATTTTGAAGTAGATAGCGAGCTTTGCACAAGTGGCTTCCCTACAGAAAATGACATTGTGGAGCAATACTGCCCTGAATTGGAGGATGCAAACGTAGACGTAGCAGGAATCGAGAGTGATGAAGAGTCTTCGGAGGAAGAAACTATTAATCAGCCTTCCAGAATTGATGTACAAAACTCTTTTCGAACATTGAGTTTACATTTGACAACCAATGACACTACTACTGATGAACACTACAAGGCCTTAAGCACATTGGAGTGTTTTTTTGGCGAAAACAACCAAAAAAAAGTTAACTTTCAGTCATTAATTTCAGAATATTTCCCTGCGTTGTAACTTTCTTTAATAGTTTTTTGTAAAACAATGTTTTAAAATAAAAATTGCCATTAAAATGTAGTGTAAAAATACAAACTTCATACATGTTGACTTTTTTTTACTAAAAATTAAAAAATTCTATAATTCGAAGTCTCCGTAACTCGAACTTTTTTGTGGGATTTAGGCGATTCGAGTTATGGAAGTTCGACTGTAGTTGTATTATGTATTGAATAATCACTCTTTTTGTATTTTCGAAAATATTATATATATAGAAAGTGGGCGTGGCTTTTAACCGATTTTGCCTATTTTCAATAGCGCTCCGAGATAAGTAAAAAGGAACCTGCATACCAAATTTCATTGAGATATCTCAAGATTTACTCAAGTTATCGTGTTCACAGACGGACGGACGGACGGACGGACATGGCTCAATCAATTTCTCTTTTCCTCCTGAACATTTTGATAGATATAAGTCAATATCTATCTCGATTCGTTTATGCCGTTACATACTACCGTTAGGCGAATGAAGTTAATATACCTTGTGTGCGAAGCACTAAGTACTAGGTATACAAATAGAAACCGAAAAACGAAAAATTTAAAACTTAAGTTGATAAATGTATTGGCAACCTAAATTTTGAAAAACAAAAAAATGTGCAAATTAAGGCCGAAAAGATTCGAACATAAAGTACTGACAAGAAACTCCAAATCGCGAAAACACACATTTATTGAGAAAAAAACTCAAATCAAAAAGTCACTAAGCCTAGAGAAAGTGCGCTTTTGTTTCCACTGATATAAAATATAGACGGTGGAGCAGAGTGTTGGTGCAGTTAGTGCCAAAAGTTCCGGTTGGTCAAAAATAAGATTTTTAAAGAAGTCATAAAGTTAGGTTTAAAACAATACCGAAGTTTCAAAACCAAACACACCAAAAAAACCAATACAAAACAAGTAAAGAAATTGCTTTATAGGGCAGAAGGCTTTAAAGGGCAGAAGGCTTTAAAGGGCAGAAGGCTTTATAAATTTCATGAATACCCAAAAAATTTTTAAGTGTACCCTCTTACTTTTAATTCAACCCTTCTGCTATGTTTGAGTCAATTTGACCGAATTTTAGGAAAAACTTAACGAAACTCATAGGTTTCTTTCATAGCATCGTGTTGATTCTTCTTCTACTTGTTTTCTGGATTAAATAGAAGGGGTTTGCTAACAAATTAAAACCATAATATAAGTAGTTTTCAACACTACTAAAAATATCTCAAAGTGTTTTTGCTACTCTTATTGTGTTACTGGGTCAATTTGACCCACCATGTGATTTAGTATACCCTAATGTATACATTTTTAGGAAACTATTATAAAGATCAGTATTTATAGAAAGCTTAATACATTTGTTCTATTTTTCGCATACTATCTTTATCAATTATCGATAGCTTCATTAGTACTAACAAATAGGCGAACCCCTGGTTTATGCATGAGTGCAAAAAACAATTTGTTTGTCGTAGAAAATTTGACGCTTCTTCTTCACTGTCATAGAAAAAACATACTTCGCAATTAGCAGCTTAGTGTGTAAAAACTGCCAGTAAAACATTAACCAATAAATACAAATCTTTTCTATATTAAATAATAAATGATGATAGATTGGCCTATAATCATAGTTGTTGCTTAGAACGCGATTTAATTACAGTGAGTACGAAGGACATATAATGATGTTTATTTAAGAATCAAGTTCAAGCAGATAAAACTCTATATGTACTTATTTGACTATGACTACGGGCCATTATATTTTAACACGTTTATATTAGTTTCACTTGTATGTTTGTGGCACAAACTTTGTGGGCTTGCTGTTTGCTTGTTTGTTTGTAACAACTTTGTTGCTTGTGCTTTTAACCAAGGCACCTCCACGTGGTAACGGTGGACAACAGAAGTATTTGGCAAAGTTCGTGGGTTAGCGATGTGTATGTCGTCATGACAGGTACGACTGATGTGTATTTTACGATGCAATAAATAGTAGTATTGTTCTGAAAAGCGCCCCACACTTTTTCCACACTATGTACTACTATTTATTATACCTTTCATGGACATGGAATGGTATTATAAATTTGGTCCGATGTTTGTAAGTATGAGAATAAGAAGAGATAGACCCACTATTAAGCATACCGATATGATCAGGACGATGAGCTGAGTTTATTTAGCCAAGTCCGTCTGTCCGCCCGTCTGCCTGTTTGAATGCAAACTAGTCCCTCAATTTTAGAGATATCTCGATGAAATTTGACATGGAGCCGCGATTTTGTATTATATTAATCATTTGTCGGGACCAGTACGATCGGACCAATACAACGATTGTTTCGATAAACGGTTTTTGGCCTCTAATATTTGCAATTAAAAAGATAGGAGCAGGAAATTTTGTAGGTTTACTACATATTATATGCGTAACGTCTGTAGTGAAAATTATCCAGATTGGACCAACATAACATATAGCTGCCATTTAATCGATAGTTTCTTCAAATTATTATTTATTTATTTAATTTTAAGTCTTTAGATTAGAATCCTTACAGTCTATGTACTTAACTAATTTGTAGATTACATACTAATTCTGTGCATAAACCAAACCACTTAAAAGGCAGAGTTAAGCATCTTAAAAAAAGCATTACTTGGCATCGAAAAATCAAAGAGATAGCATCACTTAGTGGGTTAAACTCCCGTAAGGCACGATTTACAGGAGCATTACAAGCATATTGAGTTTTCGCATTAACCCCATAGAACGGAAACACATTGCGAAGAAACCGTTGGGGAACATTAAGCCGGATCCTTTCTAATAGATATGGGCAGTTGATAATTTTGAAGATAAAGGACAAGGAGAGTATGGATCTTCGACTCTCCAAGGGTTTGAGACTAATCAGCGTAAGTCTAGCATTATAAGATGGTATAGGTTCCTCAAAATTTAACGTCCATAGAGCATACTTAAGAAAACGCTTTTGTATTCTCTCCATTCTATTTATAGCTGTCATAGTACTAGGTCGCCAAATAAAGACAGCATATTCTAAATGGGATCTGACAAATGAAGTATAGTGAACTTTAAAAGTATATGGGTCGCAAAATTTTGCGGAATTACTCCTAACAAAACCCAGCATAGAGTATGCTTTAGAGGTTACGTGGCTAACATGATTATTGAAAGAAAACTTGCTATCAAATATAACCCCAAGGTCCTTTGTCTCACCAAGACATTGTAGTTCACAATTAGAAATACTATATTTGGAGCGCAGAATATTAGGCGTCTTAGAGTAGGTCACATGAAAGCATTTAGCAGGGACAGATGAGACTTAAGACACCACAGATGTAACTTGGAGATATCATTTTGTAATTTCATGACATCATCAGTTGTATTAATGATTGAGAACAATTTAAGCTCATCGGCGTACAGGAGACATGTGAAAGCAATTACTAATGTCATTAATAAAAAGATTGAATAATAAAGGGCCTAAAATACTCCCCTGTGGTACCCCTGAAAGGAATAGAAGATTCCCCATCAATTGTGACAATACTCCGCCTGCTGGATAAATATGAACTCAACCATAACATAAAGGAAGAATGAAATCCAAGGCATCGTAGTTTGTTGATTAAGACCCTATCAAAGGCTTTTGAAAAATCCGTGTAGATACAATCTACATGCGAGCCAACCGAAAAAGACTCAATGCAATATTCGCTGAAAACTGCAAGGTTAGAAATTGTCGACCTATCCGCAACGAAACCATGTTGATAAGGAGAAATGATAAACTTAATGGCAAAACTCAATTTAGCATTGACTGCATGTTCAAAAATTTTAGAAACAGTGGTCAATTTGGATATCGGTCTGTAATTACGCCTATCATTTTTGTTGCCACTTTTGAAGATGGGCGTAATAGATGTAACCTTCCAATCATCTATAAAATTCCCAGATGAAAGTGATTTGTTGAAAATATGTTGAAGAGGATAAACCAGGGCCGGAAAATTTCTAGAAGGTCGGAGAAAACCCGTCTAGATCTGTTTGACAGGAAGATTTAAGATTATTAATAGCTCTACAAATATCTCCAGAAGAAAGATGTAGAGCTCCGAAATATAAAGCAGAGTTCAGACCATTCGAAAAATCAAGAGGTTGATTACAACCGTCCACAGAGAAATTTGATTTTAAAAAATTAGCAAATAAAATTAGCAGCCTCACTCGGAGTATTCGCTGAGTTGTCATCAAGGAAAACTCCAGAAGGTACATGAGCAGAACGTTTTTTGTCCTTAAGATATTTCCAAAAACTTTTGGGATTCGATTTAATGTTTCCCTCGATATTGCGCATATACTTGGAGTAAAGATTTTTATTCAAAATATTAAAATCCTTTAAGTATAGCTTGTATCTACTGAGGAGGAAGTTGTTCTTACTCTTCCGAAATTTTGTTAAGAATTTAGTTTTAAGGTTCTTAAGTTTTTTTAATTCCTTTGTGTACCAAGTGAATTTGTAGGCACTTTTTACCCGCGGGGGTATTCTATCCAAACAAAGAGTATATAAGATCGATTTGAAAGTGGAGAAGCTAGCAGAGGCAACCCGCCCACCAAATAGCTCCTCCCAATTCATTTCAAATAAAGCATCATTAATACTTGCAAAATCAGTAGTAACCGGCGGAAAATGATTAAAACCAAACTCGACGACAAGTGGTAGATGATGTATGTCCTTAGAAGTGACTGTATTCAAGCATTCACTAACTTCGCAGCAAAAATTGTCACTTATAAATATAAGATCCAGTAGCCTATTTTGAGTATTAAAATACTTATTAATTTGTTAAGACTAAGTACATTATCGATAAAATACAATTCTTGACTTGAGATTACATTATTGGGCGTGAGACCGTATTTATTAGAAACGCTGGTTAACCAGTCAATATTAGGGAGATTAAAATCGCGTAGCACGCAGAGGTGATGCTCTTTAACGTTGTTTAAGACCAACGATACAATGTTATCTGCATGGGCCTTGTACAACTCGAACAAGCTGCCCGGTGGCACATACGAGGCGAGAACATATAACGAACCTTTCGGTGAGGAGCCATTAACACGTACACAAAGCTGGTCAAGTAAAGAGTCACTATTCTAGAGTGGGACTAAAGATGATTGCAATTGCCGATTAACGGCGAAAAGAACACCACCTCCTCGAAGCCAGCCAGTTTTAACAGCATAGCGATCTTTACGATAAACATTAAACAAGTTTGAGTTAAAGAAGCCACGTTTCAACGAAGACAAATGTGTCGTAATTAATTTGCGCACTAAAATTGTACACCAGATCAGATGTGGTTCTCATACCAGATACATTTTGAAAGTAAAATTTCAGCTCACTATTATTATTTATATGTAGACGGGGGGTACTTGCTACGCTCGTACTAGCTTTCGTGGACCCTTCCGAAAAATCTGAGAAGGCTTTACGGTAACATTTGTTGGCCATATATCCGCACAAAATAATTTTTCATAAGAGGACTCAGGAACTCCCAATTTAAAACTGATCCTAATCAGAGATTGAGTTGATACGTCTTTTTTTATTAGTTTAGAGCATGACAGTAAATTTATATCAAGATCGATTTGTTTAGCCACGTAATTTTTTATATCATCCTCAGATACGGATGGAGAAAAAGAAGCCAAATGAAGCCATTTGTAGCGGTCAGCGACATTCAGATCAGTATTAGCATTAGTTCCTCTTATGCGAATATAGGGACACGATATCGAGTGCAAAGTATCGATTCTGTACTCATTTGAAGTATCGCTGTAAATGTATCGGGTATCCGATAGTATCGAAACAAAAAGACTCGATAGTCAAAATATCGATGCTTAATTTACATGACAAACAAGCAGTTCAATAACCCAATGGAGAAGTTATACCTTATCATTGGCATCTTAATTTCCAATTGGAAGTTGGGGCTCTATCTCGCATTAGCGATATCCTAACCATGAAAATAATTATTTATATGTACATAAATATTTATTTATAACTTTAAATTTTTATTTATGATGAATAAGGTTATACAAATGAATATGTACAATAAGTTTCAGTTTACAATCTTATAAACACTAGGCACATATAAGGTGTGTTCGGTGAAAAAGTTAGCAAGAATTGTTCAGCAAGGAAAAAAAGAGAATAAAGCGTCTTACTCTCTCAAAAAGTGAAACTTGCTAGGTTTTCACCGAACAGGAATTAGTAAATATTTGCAACAAAGCTGCAAAAACAGTTGTTCAGTTTCCTCAATGCAGACTGCTAGTTGTGGAGGCAATGATTCCACAGCGCTGGCACTAACACATTTCCTTCTGCCGGAGACCTTAATTAATTATTAAATTGTTTCAATCATCGAAATACATTTATTAGTTACATTTTTTTACCCCATTTACCAACAAATCACTAATTTTAATGTCTTTGAAATTTTTAAATTTTTGTTTAGTTGACCAAAAATGCAGTCAGCTGATGTCAAAACATATGTTTTCTTGCTTACTAATTTCTGCTAACAGAAATTTGGGCAGCAGGAATTAGCAACTTTCCCTAAAAATGAAATGTCAAAATCGCGCTCTCTCGTTGCTAATTTTGCTGAGCTTTTGGTTCACCGAACGGAGTTTAGTGAAAATTATTACAAATTCGTACAAATTATCACTCACCGAACACAGCTATAGTTTTTTGTATTAGGCGGCCCGTGAAATTATTTCACATAATTTTGTCAAATACATATATGCATAGGCCGAAATTAAATACGAAAAATGTTAACTATATTTTTAAAACATACGCAAAATTCCGTGATACATTTTTCTGATTTCTAGCGGTTTTGTAAGAAAGAAAATGCACAATCCCAAAAAAAATTGCAAAATGTATTACGGCCTTAAGACTAACGCCTTTGTGTACTAGGCTATCTATTAGTTCCACATTTATTTCGAAAATTCGATACGATACCGGGCTCTAGATACTCGATGCCGAAAAGTATCGTCATGAATACATCGAGTACGAAATATCGGTATCGAAGGGCAAAAGTATCGATATGGTATCGTATCGTATCGAAATTCGTGTCCCTATGCGAATATTATTTTTGTTGTTATGATCACAGCAGAATGCATATGAGTAGAAGCAGCAGCATCGGATGCTGGCGCTGCAGTCACTGCAGCCGTAGTAGAAGCAGTAGCACACGTGTAGTTTTTGTTGTTGTTTCTGACCCTTTTGTTCGACTCCATCACCCACTGAGCATTATCACTGGCATTGCTAGTATTAACAATAGGTAAATGAGCTTCAGAAGCTGGCGCCGCAGTCACTGCTGCCTTAGTTGAAGCAGTGGGGTAATCATTAGCTTTATCATTCGGAACACAAGCAGAAATATCAGCCGAAGAAACAGATGGGAGTGTACAAACTGAGATAACATTAGTTACAGCCGACGTCACAGTACATTGGGCTGTCGATTGCATTGGGTGAGCCATTGTTTTTGTTGCGGGAATAATATTAGATTGGTGAGATAGTATGAGCGTATGAAAGTGTGCCAACGAATTTTGCAGTTAAAAAGCGAGGAGCTTACAATTTTGCAGGTTTCGTACCTATTATATATGTAATGTGTGTAGCGAAAATCACACAGATCGGACATATAGCTTCCATATAATCGATTGTTTCGATAAATGTGGTTTGGGCAATGTATGTGCCTTAAAATTAACAATTCTGAAGAGTTTGTATCAATTGTAAGTAAGGATCGGACTAAAAAAAGTTATGCGTATTCATGAAAGGTATAAAGTCTTCTGCCCTGCCGAAGACAGCCCTTTTCTTACTTGTTTTTTATAAATTTATACATCAAAATTTTTTTCTAATTAGTTTATACTTTTATAAAAGCATGTTTTTCAGTTTTTTAAAATATATTTTTACTACATTTATTGCATACATAAAATGAAGCAAACCTGTAAAATTATACGTTCCCAGAAGTTTTATTGCAAAAGTTAGTGCTAAAACCCGTTTATCGGAACAATCGATTGCATTCCCATACGCTGTGTTCGTTCGATCTTGCTGGTTTCGACAAATGAGAAATCCTATACAAAATGGCTCGAGATATGTATCTTCAAAACTGAGGGACTAGTTTGCGTTCAAGAAGACGGACATGACTAAATCAACTCGCACTGAGCACTTCGATATACGGTGAGTCCATCACTTCTTCTTCTCATACTTACACACACCAAGGTATAAAAGAATAAAAGTCAATTTTATACAATCATCAAATTGAAATAGTAGAAAGTCGGTTTAGTTTATTAATTTATTTAATTGTTAATCAACAAATATGATGTTTACATACTTACTGTGTTCAGTATACAAGTACATATACTTAAGTACATAATATATCTCTGGTCATAAGCAATAATCGCCTAAGTCGAAAAGTATACTTCCAAGGTAAATAGGTTTTTATATAAAAAAGCGTTTTTGAAAAATTCTGAAAGGAGATTTGTAAAAAATTATATCAAACATCGAAGATATTTGTAGGCCGAATGGTATGGTTAAAAATTGTAATGCAACTTGCCTCTGTTTAAGAGATATTTATAAAAAAGTTATAAAAGTACTTATTACAACCGTAAATATGGTAAAATAATAACTATGTTGACTAATTTTTTTAAGGTAAAGGAATGTTTTGCCTTTTGCGTGGCATATATTGGATTAAGCACATTTAAATTTACAAACACAATAAGCAATAAAATCTTATCTTTGCGTTGGCCCTTATAACAACTTTCTTATTTATGGCAAACTACAAAAAAACAATGTGTGAAAAAACTTAAGTTAATATAGGTCATTTTAACAAAAACAATATTGTATCTGACAATTTTCTTAAGTATACTTTGGCTCGTACAGCAAATGTGATAGGGCTACCTAGCGAGTTAAGCTATAATGACTTTGTTAATACATATATACATAAAAAAAACCAGTAAGGCTTATGGGAATTACGCGTAAATATAAAATTTGATTAGTTGAATATGGTAGTATACATACGATTATTGCTTACGATATATATCGTAAAATATATAGATAGATATATAGATAAATACAAATTAATAGTTGTAATAAGTGTCTTAAGAGTTATCTTTGAGTATATGAGCAGGATACGAGAGGGTACATTAAAGTGAAATTTCATGAGGAGGTATGAGCAATCAATTGCGCCAGTAATGATGTCATAGACAACGCATATCAATGACAAAGTTCATACGGCTCGATTCCAAATACGCGAGATTAATTAGCAAACATCGCGAACTATAGGACGGGATAGGGTCCACAAAGTTCATCCGTAGCAGAGCAAAGCGAACAAAGGCTCTCTGAAATAACAATGTAAAAATATTAGTTTTCATAAGAAAAAAAAAAAAAAAAAACCAGTAGCCCGTTTCTTATCCCATCGATACGATTTTTAACGCAAAGTGTAACCCTCTTGTGTAGTTATCGCCGAGCAGTGTTTCTATAAGCGTAGAATCCAAAATAATTGCATTGTGTGCAAATTTTTAATAAAATAATTGCATTGTGTGCAAATTTTTAATGTTATTAATATTTACTAAAAGTTAGTTCTTAGAAAAATATAAAAACAAAAAAAAAAATATTAAAAACAAGTTGAAAAAAAAGAAAAACTTGCCATGATTCGAATTCGGAATCCCTGTTGGTTAGGGCAACATCACAACTACTAGGCTATTAAGACAATTGCTTGGCGTGCGTCAAATGTTCTATTTGGCAGCTAAGCCTTGTCATTTTATCATTTTTACATAACACACCACGAACATATCGCAAGGTGAATTTTTTTCATACAGAAACACTTTTGATAACGAATTCGTTACGAGCCATGCGATAAAAACTCATTCGTTAAGTTAACACAAAGTTACAGAAACGGGATACAGACCAGTTTTCAAAAATCTGCAAAAGGTTACATAAACCGGGATACAAAATCACATCAAACACCCAGTTTTATTCAACAGCCTCTCAAAAAAGCATACAATGACCATAAGGTTATCAGAATATCAGTGTTATGACAACCCCGTAATCAAAGACTTGCAATCAAAATCTTGCAAGTTCAACTTTTAGCTACCACATTTCCAACCACACGCAGATAAAATAGTGGATAATTTTGTTTGGGCGCCCTTGCACATGCCGCGTACGTTACGCATCGGCCTCGCACTCATTCAGAAACGCCATAACGAAAAATATATCTGCACTGCTTTAACTCAAAAATTTCCCAAAGCAAAGCTGACAGCATAGCAAGGGCTGAATACTTTTAGGCACTGTCACGGTTGCCATCTGGTCCACTCTACATATATCTATAAAATATTGTAAAACACCCAAAAAATAAATTTCCCAAAACTATTTTTTCAATATTTTTATTCAATCGACATATTTATATAATTATAATATACTCATAAAACGGTTGCCTTATGTATTTGTGGAAATAGGCGACGTAAAATAACAATCGAAAGGTGCAATTGGTCAAGCAGACCGGCAATCGTTCGGGAAAAGAACTGCCCATATCGGCAAAACTCCAAATCGTCCTTCATATTTTGAGCAACAACAACACCGACGCAGTGTCAGTACCTACATGAGGCTTTTTTATTTTATTTTATTTTATTTTTTTAAGAGAAGAAAGCATCGAAAGCCTTACAAGCAGTGTAAGACTTTAGCACACTAAAACTCCTCCCGTCCTGTACCGATCCCCCGGTACTACCGTTAATTATTTCGTCGAGAGGTGGTTTGAGCACAAGTCTCAACGTCAGTTGGTCAGCGTTACTGTACTTAAGTTTCAGTTCTTAGCTGGGGATCTTTTGTTAGATTTTTCATAATTCGGTGAAATCCCTTTTTGTACATGAAACGCTTCCTTTTGAAGTTTGCTTTGTAGTTCGGAGAATATAATAAATATTTTACAATGTAAAGGAGTGTTTCTCATCTAGCCTTAAATATAAAAGTTCTCTCTAAACAAAAATTTTGTTTTAAAAAATTTAGATGAATTATAAGGTTTACTTGAGAAAATGGCTCCAATTGCATAACAATAAAAAAAGTTTCTTATACAGATGCTTTGCATCCTAATATACAGAGCTATAATAGTTCAACAATTCAAATGTGTATTTTTTAAAATAACCTCAATATAAAGCTTACATTTACATATATTTGTTATATCTATTACATAGATGTGCTTATATAAAAGGTACAACGAGTAAAATTTTAAGCAGAGCTTACTGCTTTAAAAATAATGTGACTTAATGAAAAGTCGCAATAAAATAACGCATCAGGTAACGAATATATTTTAAATAACATATACTTTCATGGCATAAAATGAAAAAAAAAATAAATAAATTTGAGGGAAATGTACATATATACATTTTACAATATTTCTATATCACAATTTTCTATATCTTGCTCTGAACTATCATAAATGCTAGAGTTATTCATAAGCGTAACGAGATCTTTAGTTATTATGAAGTCATGACAGCATGTCGATGTTAGAAACATTACAATAATTATTTGGCCTTAAGGTGCCATACATCTGCTACACATATGCAGACTCAATTTTTTGGTAAATTTTGGAAAGAGGTGTTGAACTAAGTTTATTTAAAAAAAATCGTTTGTTACATGGCAAAAAAACTAAAAACGGCTAAAAAAATAAAAAAACGGCTAGCGGCTAGATTTTCCCGGCTAAATGAAAAAAAAAACGGCTAGATCTAGCCGGAAAACGGCTAAAATGGCAACACTGATTATAAGTCAGTTCAACGTCAGTCGCACTTGTTGTCAGGTCCGAAGTAGACGCAGTGTGTTCATTATAATGGCAACTTAACGAGTTCAGAAATCTTTGTCGATTGAACAGAAATATAAGCTTATTATAGAAGTGGAAGGCGGGTTAAAAAAAAAAAAAGCTGCTGGAAAATATGGTATTCCGGGAAGTCCTGTATCAAAAATTTTAAAAAACAAGCAGTCAATTGTAAAGGCTGTTGAAACAGGAATTCCTGTACGAGGTAAAAGGATTAAGCCTCTAAAATATGATAACACCGACAAAGCTGTTATCGAGTGGTTTACTGCAGCAGGAAGTGAAAACATGCCTATATTTGGATGTATATTAAAGGGTAAGGCTATGGCATTTGCCAAGGGTTTTGGAGATGGCCATTTTATGGCAAGCACTGGTTGGCTTGACAAATTGAAGCAAAGGTATCAAAAGAATATTCAGAATATTTCACTGCATTGTAACTTTCTTTAATATTTTTTTGTAAAACAATCATGCCTATTACGGTATCCGACGGATGCTTTGCGAATCGATTCGCGTTAAAACGGATTTAACCTTTAAAATTAAAAAAACTGCATTGTCAAGATATTTTCTTCTATTTCTTGTGTTGAATAGGCTAGTAGATTTAAAGGAAATCGATAAAGTTGATTTTTTTAAGTTTTGTAACTCAGATCCGCAACTGATTTTTCGCGAATCGATCCGCACTCCCCGCGAATGGCATCCGTGGGATATGGAAACAGGCATGCATGTTTTAAAATAAAAATTGCCATTCAAATGTAGTTCAAAAAATACAAACATGTAAGAAATTTACTTTTTTTACTAAGAATTTAAAAATTCTACAACTCCGTAGTTTCCGTAACTCGAACTTTTTTGGGTATTTAGGCGATTCGACTGTATTCTTTAAATAATCCGTGGTCACTTAAGAATTAAGTCAGATAGAAATCTACCTCCCCGTGTGTTTTAATATTATGAAAACAGCGGTATGTCCAGCGCCCCTTAGTGGATATATACCATCTGTTTTGCCAATTTTGAATACTAATCGCACCCCGACTTTCTGTCCTCAAACATTGTTGCTGCTTCCTTTGTCCATAGGTCGATTGGGCATATTCCTGAGATTACCAATGCGCATCGTCTGATACAGTTCTAAAGGCGCTACAAACTCGGCTTTACGCCGCGTAAGTACGACTGATGCTCCATGGCGTGCTGCCATACCGGAGCCCCGGCACTTTAAACGCAGACATACTGGTCTAGGTGTATATGTAGCCCGTGTACAAAACAATATTTATTTTTCTTGTTTGGTTGAACCCCGAAACCGAAATTTCCGAAAATTAAAAATATACGTATGTACTAGAATAATTGCTCTATTAACTTTTAAAACCCCTGTTAATAAATTAGCATTACGCTGTGTATACGACTTTTATTGTATTTTTGTTTATCCCAGTTAAGTGTTAAATCTAAACCTTGAGAATTTGTGTAGGCAATTGAAAGGTTTGGAATTTATAAAAAAAGTTTTAAAAATTGTGTAAACCAATGAATGGTTTAAAATCTAGGCTCAAATTTTTAGCCATGTAGAAAGAGAAAAAATTATAAATAAATAAAAGTATAAATATGTAATATGTAAAAATATAAATATCTGGCTTTGCCAAGAAATAAATAGTTGTCGCTTTATTTCTTGAAGAAAAACTGAAGTTTCGGAAAAATATAAACAAAAAATATAATAAAATAACATTGAAATTCATATAAAAAGCGGCAAATTGCAATTATTCAACATGCAAAATTTCTTGGCTATTCATGACAATTTCATGGTCAAGAAATAATTGAAAATTTTTCTTGAGCATTTTCTTTTCAACAGCATACCGGGCTTTTACTTTTAAACTTTTTCAATCTTTTTGCCAAATTAGCGTCACTTTTTACTATCACCTGACAAGTATAAGTACAATTTAATTGTTATTTTCTCTGATAATTCAATACGACTGCGTTGTGTACTGCTTGGTAATTTTGGTAATTTTTTTTAACTTCTTGGTCGAAAATCCCCCAAACCCCCCCTGAATACGCCGCTGCTTTGCTATCATTTTTAACGGTTTGCCAGTTTGAGGGTTAAGTGTTTGGCAGTAACAATCAATGCATATCGTCCGCGAATCTAAGAATTTTAACTCCATTAGCACTCCGTTGCACAGTGTCACTTTTATCATTTTTAGGATGCCACAATTAATAACTGCCAAACCAATTTGGGACCAAAACTGGGCGTGATCAGTCGATTTTTTCTTCTTGCCCTCATATATCCCCATCGTTCAGATAAGACGATTTTCGTAATATCTCCCACGTCTTGATAGCTACAAAAATGAAACTTTGTAAGGTATTTGCTAATAGACCGTAAAAGACTCCAGGATCGGAGCTATATATAATATATATCTCATACAACCGATTTGAGATAAGACGATTTTCATGATATCTCCTACATTTTAATAGGTAGAAACATGAAATTTGGTGAGATATTTTTTAGTAGACCACGAAAATTTTTCTGAATAAATTTCCAGGATCGGAGCTATATATAATATATATCCCATACAACCGGTCGTTCAGATTAGTCGATTTTTGCAATATCATAGAGACTTTAAGATGGTGATTACGACAAAATCGCAAATTTTCGCAATGGTTTTTTATACCCAGCGTACTAGTACTAGTACAAGGGTATTATAATTTTGTCCACATAACGGTACTACGTAACGGCGCAAAATAATCGAATTAGATATAGGGTTCCAGGTATGAAAGTTCTTAGGTTGAAAAGAGGAATTGATTAAGGCATGTCCCGTCCGTCTGTCTGTCCGTCCGTGTACACGATAACTTGAGTGAAAATTGAGATATTTGCATGGAATTTTGCATACAGGTTACTTTCTGGCCAAGGTAGGTTGCTGTAGAAAATTGTCGCAATCGAATTATAAGCACGCCCCCTTTTTCGATATCAAAAATTTTGAAAATCACATAAATTAACATAACTGGAGTAAAAATGTAGATGTTTGCATGATATCGATATCGAAAATTTCGATAATCACATACACCCCTGTCATGGAATCCAATAGTTGTCGGAATTGGATTTAAAACCGACAGAAAAATTGCTTTGGTGTCATAGAAACCGATAATATCGGTTTTGCTGTCGGAAATAAACCAAGCAGCTAGCAGCTATTGGATTTGCTTTTTTTTCAATTGCAGATAGAAAATTTAATAAAAATGTTAGTAAATGATGGTTTTAAATAAAAATAAATGTTAATGAGGCTCATATTTTTATTCGTACTTGGGGAAAATATAAAAATCGCAACTTAGCTGCTAGCTGCAGTGTTGGTGGAAATTGAGATCGTGCCAAGTGTTCGCCAATAGTGTCAAGTACCATTTGGAAAGCTTCTTTATGTAGCCTATAACACACTATGAACCTGCAAATATCATATAAGTATTTACAAGCGCACCTTGCAATAAATCTACTTACGCTGTGTCCGGCAGCTCAAGCGGGTTGCTGCAATCCCTCAAAATTTTCATTTTGGCCTTCCCGCAACTTCTTTCTTCCATCAACATGAACGCTACAGCTCAGCTAACTCATATACTTTTATTTCTATTCAATTTGTATGATTTATTGAAGAAAACAATGGAATTTCACAAATTTTTGTCAAAAAAATGAAAATAAAATTTGCGATCCACACAAAACAGCTGATTCGAACATCGGTTTTGTTTACATTCGAAAATAACAAAACCGACACGGTTTCATGACACCAAATGAAATCAATATTGATTTGCAATTCCGATAAAATGCAAAACCGACTTGGATTCCATGACAGCCCTGATAAATTGACATAACTTGAGTAAAAACTGAGATATTTGCATGGAATTTGGTGTATTGGTTACTTTCTGGCCAAGGTAGGTTGCGGTTGAAAATTGTCCCAATCGAATTATAACCACTCCCCCTTTTTCGATATCGAAAATTTTTAAAATCACATAAATTAACATAACTTGAGTAAAAATGTAGATCTTTGCATGAAATTTGTTATTCGCTGGGTATTTAATGTTCAGTTCACCCGAACTTAGACTTCCTTACTTGTTTTTATCTGAAAGCTTACCTAACTTCTAGTGGCTGTCTAGAACAAAAAAAAAAAAAATATTTAAAAAATGCCTTCGTAGCTGAAACTTATCTACCAATGCTGTTATAAACTACCAGCTGTGAAATGAGTTATCCAAGTTTCATAATGTTAATCGTGGTGATCGTAGTTTTTTATACCCAGCGTACTAGTACTAGTACAAGGGTATTATAACTTTGTTGGGATAACGGTTGGTTGTACAGGTATGAAGGAATCGAGATAGATATAGACTTCCATATATCAATATGATCAGGATCGAAAAAAAATTTGATTGAGCCATGTCCGTCCGTCCGTCTGTCCGTTAACACGATAACTTGAGCAAATAATGAGATACATATCTATACCAAATTCGGCATGCGTACTTATTTGGGTTCAGAATAGATTGGTATTGCAAATGGGTAAAATTGGACCATAACCACGACCCTTTTTCGATATCGAAAATTTCGAAAAACGTATAAAACGGGTTAATTCAATATGAGAAGCAGCTACAATGATACAATTTGCAATATGTATTGATTTAGATGTTCTAAGGCCGATTTTATAAAATTTTTTGAAAAGTGGTGTGGCACCGCCCACATATATGTATTTGAAGAAATTTTCAAATTTTGACTCTCAATAACTTCAGAACAGTTTGTGCTAGTATAACGAAATTTTGTAGAGGGCATACTATTGTTGTGTTAAATTCAGCTATAGAAAATAAACGAAATCGCTTCGCGACCACGTCTACTTTTTCATAAAAGTTATATTGAAAGGAGGTGGAAATATTGAAAAGTCCATATCTAATTAACTGATACCGCTATAATAATATAATCTGGTACATACATCAATTTTCATATTCTTTACATTATTTTCGCAAAACTTTGGAAAGTGGGCGTGGCACCGCCCACTTATGAGTCACGCAATTTTAAAATTCGACTGCTAATAACTTCAGAACAGTGTGAGATAGATTTAAGAAACTAGGTACCAGGCATGTTATGTTTATGTAGAGTACTACCACAGAAAATAAGAAAAATCGGTGAACGATCACGCCCACTTTTGGACTAAAGTTCTCTAAACGAGAGTTAGGAAACCGGAATATGCAATATCTGTTTAACTGATAAAGATATAATGCTAAAATTTAGTACACTCATTCACCTGATGATGTTATTAGTGATGTTTAAAGGTTTTTGGTAATATTTTGGAAAATGGGCGTGGCACCGCCCACAAGTGAATAAACAAAATATCAACATTTCACTATTAACAAGCCACTGTGAAAGTATCATAAAGATCTGCAATGAAAACTGATCTTCAAATAGTGACAAACAACATAATAAAATCCGTGGGAGTTAACGACGTCCACACATACACTACACAGATACATACATACATATTACCACACACACTACTATTTGTTTTCCAAATAAAAATATCTTCATACCCTTTGTCCCTTCAAATGATAATATAGAACAAACAAAGAAACATATTCTTTGTTTCCCTCATAAGTAACAATATCCATAAGATAACACTACACTAAACATGTAAACATCTTTTCAATATCATAAACAAGTATATTCGCCGATAAGTAACAAAACATTATGATAACATAATGCTCATAATGTAAATATCTTTTTCTCACCAAACAAGCAATAGTTAGAAATAGTATAAATAGATGTAAGCGTAAAAATGTAAGTTAGTTCTGAAACATACGAATGAATAAAGGAGCTCTTGCTCAGAGAAAATACATTTTCTATTATTTTCCACGCAGATGCTTAACTGGGGGCTCAACCGGGATGACAATACGTTTTTCCATCTAAAAAGTTAATCCTTGAAATAAAGGAGAACATAAAAATCCACGGTCTTGAAGAAAGACAAAAACGGTTTCTGAAAAAGTGAAACAAAAATTTATTAAGTGAAGTCTAGCTATACCAGAAAAAACTGGAGCACTTTAAAGCCCTACGGCTAGGTAAAAAATCAACGCACCTACGACAGTAATCGGGATATAGGAAACGAGATGGAGGCCGAAATAGCAGCCCTAAAAGCCCAGATAACTGCATTAAAAATAAACATGCAACAGATCGAAACCACCAGAAGAGAATCATTTGAACAATTAACCCCGGTACCTCAACTCGAAGAGGTCCGTTTAACACTAACAGACGCTAAGGATATTGATCTGGAGCTATTTAAAGCGCTACCAAAATTTGATGGCGATAAAACGCAATACCGCTCCTGGAGAAACCAAGCCTGGACATTTATGGAGTCCATTAAAAATTTTATGCAACACCCTCTTTATTACTCGGCATTGGGAATAGTACGTACGAAGATTATCGGGTCGGCAGCTGATATCCTAACAAACCACAATACAAAATTAAATTTCTACTCGATAATCAACCGACTAGATTATACATATGCCGATCAGCGTCCGTTATATGTCCTACTAGACGATATGAAAAGAATAGTTCAAGGAAAACGTACATTGGCTGAATTCCACAGTGAGGTCAGCAAGGCATTAAACTTAGCCTTGTCTAAAATCGAGATGTCTGCAAGCCAAAACAATGCAGCAATGTTAGAATATGCTAACGAAGAAGCTGTGCGTACCTTTAAACAGCAAATACACTAGCGGAACATTGTACAGCAATAGCCCAAAAGATTTGGAGGCAGCCTACGCCATTGCATGTACAATATACCACGATAACGTGAATCAACAATTTGATGTACCGCCGCAGCGATCAAATCCAGCACGTCATCATTATTCTGAAAATCGTCCAACACCACGATACGAAGACAGGCAAAATCGATATAACCCAGGGATACAGGTATATGGGCATAATCAGCGATTCCAGCACCAGCAGCTGCCACAGAAACCAGTCCCCATGGAAGTCGACAACTCAAGAGAATTCGTTGGGACTACACAGAATGGTAAATATAATAAGAGAGAAAGAGTGTTATCCAATCAAAATATAAATCCTCACAAAATACAGATGATAAATAATACAGTTGAAGAAGAAAGTATAGTAGAAAATCTAGAACATTTTGAGGACAAATTTGAAACAGGAAGCACTTTTTTAGGCGTGTAAAAGGTTTGCCATGTATTGTAACAAAATGCGGTATGACTGGCAAACCAGTAACAGTTTTAGTAGATACAGGAGTCACAAACAATTATATTAGTTTCAATTGCGATATAGGGAAATCTGTCCAAATCAAGCCAACACACACAAGAACCTTGCATGGAAACCCGGTAATAAAGTCAAAAAAAAGTTATTACACTATTTGGACACCACTTATCTTTCTATGAAATTGATGAACAGGGATTACGTGTAATAAAAGCAGAAGTAAATTTGTTTGATTATAGCCTGAAATATAAAAAGAGGGTTGAAGAACAAACATTAATTACACCCTAGATGATGAGAGATACATATAATAAGGAAATTTGTCAAATTATGCAAAGAAACGATTATATAAGCGAATCTTTACCATTCACAACAACAATTCAAGCTTCAATTAGAACTCAATCGGACGACCCCATCTGGACTAAGCAATACCCTTATCCTATGGCAGACCATGAGTTTGTGAAAAGTGAAATAAATAAATTACTTAAAGAAGGAATTATTCAACCGAGCAAAAGCCCGTATAATTCTCCTGTATGGACCGTTCCTAAAAAGGGCACCGATGACCAACGCAGACCCAAGAGACGGATGGTTGTTGATTTCCAAAAAATAAATTCCCATACAATTACAGATAGGTACCCGATACCCGATGCAAACATGACTATACAAAGTCTAGGGAAAGTAAAAATATTCTCAACAATAGACTTAGAATCAGGATTCCACCAAATCATCATTAAAGAGAAAGATAGAGAAAAGACAGCATTTTCAGTAAATGGTGCAAAATATGAATTTGTTAGGATGCCTTTTGGGTTAAAAAATGCACCGGCAATATTTCAACGATGTGTTGACGATATTTTACGTGAATATGTTGGAAAATTTGCATATGTTTATATTGATGACGTACTAATATATTCTTCTTCAACCGAAGAACATATTGAACACATCCAAACTTTAATCAATGCACTCCATAATGCCAAAATGAAAATCTCGAACGAAAAATCGCATTTTTTCAAAGATTCCGTTGAATACTTAGGACACATCATCAAACACAATAGAGTGACTGCAGACCCAAATAAAATCGAAACAATAAAAAAGTTCCCTGAACCAAAAACTTTAAACGAATTGAGGTCATTTTTAGGACTAGCTAGTTACTATAGAAAATTTATTAAAAACTTCGCAAAAATAACAGAACCCTTGACAATACATCTTAGAGGAGAACAAGGTATGATAAAAAAGAATAAAAGCGCAAAAATAGAAATAAAGTTGGACGAAGCTGCAATACAGGCCTTTGAAAAAATTAAAATAGAATTACAGGCACAGGTAGAACTATATCAACCAGATTTTTCAAAACCTTTTGAGCTCACGACTGACGCAAGTAATTTCGCTATAGGAGCTGTACTTGCCCAAAATAGAAAACCTATCGCCTTTATTTCCAGAATCCTTAACGATACCGAACAAAGTTATAGTACCAATGAAAAAGAACTTTTAGCTATAGTATGGGCACTACAAAAATTACGGAATTACTTATACGGAATAGCCGATTTGACAATTTATACAGACCACCAATCATTAATTTATTCTAGTTATATCGGAAAAAAATCCAAATACCAAACTAAAAAGATGGGAAAATTTGATAGAGGAATACGGAGCAAAATTAGTTTACAAGCCTGGTCATCAAAATATTGTAGCCGATGCGCTTTCTCGACAACAAATAAACACATCTACGGATTGCTCATCCCATTCCGCACAAAGCTCACCAACAGAAGTAATAAAAAATGTGAAACAGCCACTCAACTCATTTAAAAACCAAATAATTATTATAAAAACTGATGAAGAGAAAGAAACCGTATCTCAGACAATATTTGCCGACCATTTTCGACACACTATATATTACAACGATCTACAAACTTTATGCAACAAGTTGAAAGAGGTCGTCAGACTTAACGTTACAAACGCCTTGAGAGTAGAAAATGAAGAAATATTTCACTCTGGAAAAGATATTATTCGTGCATTTCCAAATTGTACTTTTGTACAAGCACAAACACTCCTTACTGATATTACGAATATCGATAGACAAAAAGAGATTATTATTCAAACTCACATAAGAGCTCATAGAAATTACAAAAACAACGCTCAAGAGATACTTTTAAACCACTACTAGTGGTAACCGGAATGAAAACGGCAAACGGCAAGCGGCATCTGTCAAATTATTTTTACACGTGTTCTTATGGGGAGGAATTTTTTGACCACGACGCGACAAAGCGGCAATCAATCACAGATGCCGCTGTCGCCAGATTAAATCTAATTCTATTTTGACAAGCGGCAGATGGTGGCGTTTGGCAATAAAAACGAAAGGAAGAGTAAATAACTTGTAAAATAAGTTCCAATTATTACAGAATATGTCTCTTTCACACTTTTTACAACATTTTTTGCTACTTTTGAAGATGATTCGCACCTGTCGCCCCTGCTCTCATTATAATCATGTCGCCAATGCTTGACGGCAAATATCGTCAAGCTTCAGTTTTTCGTCGTTGTCGTTCGCCGCCGTCGTGTTCATTGTGGACGGGCCTACTGGCCAAACCTAAAAAAAATGTGCAGTACAGAGACAAATACATGCGAAATATGCCTTGTACATAAATACAAACGTCAACCGAACAGACAACCTATAGGAAAAACACCAATACCAACAAAGGAAGGGGAATACATACAAATGGACATATTTCATATGAACAACAAAATTTATCTCAGTTCAATAGATAGATACTCGAAATACTGTTTTCTTCGCAAACTAGAAAATAAATTACATTGCCACGAGTATATTGAGGAAGTGCTCATACAAGTCTACCCCAACGCACGTTATCTTATGACTGATAACGAGAGCATATTCATTGGAAATATGGCAAAATCAGTATACAGTCGACTACATATAACGCACTCCGTCACGCCAGTGCATCATTCAACATCAAACGCTCAAATTGAACGGGTACATAGCACTCTTATCGAACTCTGTCAAACTTTAGCAGCAGAGAATAAGACAGCTCCCGCCGACGAATTATACAACGCTGTTCGCCAGTACAACAGAACTATTCACTCAAGTACAGCACATAAACCTGAGGACGTATTTTTTAATCGCGAAAAATATCCTGATATTCGTGAAACACTTGAGCAGAAGCAGCACCAGCTTTTAAGGTACCATAATAAAAATCGAAAGATTATCACCTACAAAGAAGGCGATACGATTTACAGCAAGACAGATCGAAGAAATAAAACCTCGGCAAAATACAATAAACATCAAGTCAAAGAGGATCTAGGTGATAAGATATTGACAGTAAAAGGGAAAACTATTCACAAAGACAGCATCAGGAAGGTATCAACATGAAGGCTACTGGAATAATATTATTAATTATTCTTTCATCTTGTTCTTCTGACAAAATAACGGACTTAAAAGGAAAAAAATGTGTGCTTGTAGTATCTGACACGATGTATATGTTTGACAATACAGCTTACCTGTATCACATAGCGAACTTATCTAATATATTAGCCCCATACGAAAACATTATGACGTTACACTATAAAATGCAGGAATCACAACAACAGAAAATACTCATAAACAGAATAGAAACTTTAAAAACACAGTTAATACCACCAGAATATCTTTCCAAAAGAGCTCTTAATTTTTTGGGGTCAATACTTAAATTTTATACGGGGACACCAGATCACGATGACTTAATTGAAATTAAATCAGGATTAAATCAATTGATAGAAAACAATAATGAACAGCGTAAAATAAATTCACGATTCGAAAAGATCCTTCAAACTCTTGATCCGACATATATTACAGGGGAACTAATTATGAGAGAAGTCCTGAAAGAATTAGAGAGTATTACAAATACAATAAATTTTGCTAAAGTAGGAAACTTTTATTCAGGATCGTTAAATGTAAAAGAGATAAATGAAGTAATCAGCAAAGAAATATATAATATTCCTGTAATTAATATTCTGACATCCATGTGTGCATGTTTAAAACCACAATAATAACCATTTACAAATATCCTGTAATTTCAAATAAATGCCAACTGTATCAAGTTATTCCTTTAGCATTTAAACAAGGAAAATATCAATTAAAACAAAAGGTTTCAAGATGTAATAACGAATTTATTAATGTATCAAAATGTAAAAATTACTTAGGCACTAGTATTTGTAAACACGAATTAAAGGATAACTGCACAATTCCACTGTTATCAAATCAACAAGCTCAATGTAACATAATACAAGAAAATCATATTCCAATACAAATTTTGGACCACGGCAATATTGTAATAACTAATGAACATACTTGGAATGGTTTAAAAATAAACTACACAGATACATACATACATATTACCACACACACTACTATTTGTTTTCCAAATAAAAATATCTTTAGGGTATAACATACCCTTTGTTACTTCAAATGATAATATAGAATAAACAAAGAAATATATTCTTTGTTTCCCTCATAAGTAACAATATCCATAAGATAACACTACACTAAACATGTAAACATCTTTTCAATATCATAAACAAGGGTGCAGTGAAATAACGCCCAAGGAAATAACGCCCATGGGCGTTATTTCCCACTCAAAAAGGAAATTACGCCCATGGGCCTTATTTCCTTTTTAAAAAGGAAATAGAGCCCATGGGTGTTATCACCTTTTGCTGATGGGTGTTATTTCCTTTTTCGAAGAGAAATAAAGCCCACGGACGTTAAAAACGAATTAAAACAAGCTGATTCAAGAATTAAGTATATGGTTTTCTTTATTTCAATAAATTTTAACATATTTGTTATGTTTTTATAAGGCGGGGTGCAATAGCGCCTTGTGAAATAAGCCCTTTAAGGCCTTATTACACTATTGAAAGTGAAATAAGGCCTTTATTTCAAAAAAGGCTTCATTACACTTCGAAAGAGAAATAAAGTCTTAAAGGCCTTGTTGCTCTTTCATTTTTTTTAATGAAACAATAATATTCTAATTCTTTTTGTATTTTATTGAATAGTTACACACAAATTTCACGTTAACCAAAGTGGGAAACGTGGCACGCGGAAGGACATCACCGTGGCGGTAGCCACGGCTATGGCACACACCCGGAGTTGGAATGGCGTATCCCAGGGTTATTTTTTGAAGCGCGGCCAAAGGCCGCCTACGCGGAAAGGTGTTCTGCACTTAAAAATCGTGGATCGGACCTCCGTAACTATAATCCGAAGGGGGAAAAGCAATATTTTGTTTCTGTGAAAAGTTATTAGGGAAAAACCGAAAATTGACCCGGGTCAGATCCCCAATTCGGGGCCCCATCCACGTTTTTTATGTGCAGGACACCTTTCCGCGTAGGCGGCCTTCGGCTGCGCTTTAAACAATAACCCTGGGCTACGCCATTCCAACTCCGGGTGTGTGCCATAGCCGTGGCTACCGCCACGGTGATGTCCTTCCGCGTGCCACGTTTCCCACTCTTTTGTCACAGTTTAATTTGTGAAAAAAATGCTAATCAAAAGTTCGTGTTGCTCGCGTAAAATCCTATGGGCGTTATTTCTCTTTTAAAAAGGAAATAAGAGCCATGGGCTTTATTTCTTTTTGCAGATGGGCGATATTTCCATTTAAAAAGGAAATAAGGCCCATGGGCGTTATTTCCTTGGGCGTTATTTCACTGCACCATAAACAAGTATATTCGCCGATAAGTAACAAAACATTATGATAACATAATGCTCATAATGTAAACATCTTTTTATCACCAAACAAGCAATAGTTAGAAATAGTATAAATAGATGAAGGCGTAATAATGAAAGTTAGTTCTGAAACATACGAATGAATGAAGGAGCTCTTACTCAGAGAAAATACATTTTCTATTATTTTCCACGCAGATGCTTAACTTGGGCGTGCCACCATCCACTTTTTTAAAATTATGTAAATATTGATTAATGGACACATATATCCGTATATCAAAAATTTCACAAAATACGTTAAAAGTTATGGGCATGTTACGCCTTCTTTTCCAAAGTTATATATAGGACATAGTGTAACCCTTGAAAAGATCGATTGAAGCGAAGGAAACTTCAGCAGAAGTGAATTAAAGTCTCTTGTGCATATCACATCAAAACACATTTTAGAAGTTTGTGGAGACAAACACCCAGTGGGCAAGCTTTCACTTATATGTAAATGGGGAATGGATGGAAGTTCTGGTCACAATCGATATAGGCAAACATTTTCTGCGGAAGGTCTCTAAGATAAATTCATTTTCGTAAGTTAGTATAAAATCAATTAGTTAACAATTTAAGGCTGATTGACTCTTCATCAAGTGATGAAATATGGGCCAACCGAACTCCTTCTTCTACGCTCTTCTGTAGACCAATGAAATTCGTTAATACGAAAGAAGGAAAAGAGGTAATTCATTCAGAGTATAATAAAATGGATCAGATGATTAATGATTTGGAATGTGATATTTTCCAAAATAAGAAGGGAATTGCTGAAATTTCCTACGTCATGCATTGCACTGATATTGAACAAAACAAAAAACCAAATCCAGATCATTACAAATTTGGGTTATCAACCCTCCATTGTTGGACTCGATTTTTTGAATGTTTACCACACATATCCTACCGTTTGCCTTTTAAGACATGGCAAGTCAGAATGGAAAATAAGGCTAAATTTATTTAAACTAAAACCCGTATCCAAAAAGAGTTCAAAATTGAAACAGGCTTGATAATTGACCAAGTCAAGCAGGGTTTTGGCACAAGAAATGATGGAAACACAACGTTTTTTTGAAAATATTGTTGTTGCACCAGAAATTACGGGTATTGATAAGTCTCTAATCCATAAATTTTTTCTGGTGCTAAGAGTCCTCTCTTGTTGAAAACAAATAAAAACCCAAGAGTTTAGACTTTTGTTGACCGAAACAAGAGAGTTATAGCTTAGAAATTATGGTTGGTATAACATGCCAAGTTCTGTGCATAAAGTTTTAGCACATGGATGTGATGTAATTAAATACCAATAGGTTCGGATTGTTAAACTATGTTTTAATTTTTTGTCTTAATCTCTATTTCCACTTACTTTATCAGGTTCATTATCAGAAGAAGTCTTAGAATGTTCACACAAAAATATGAGAAAGAATCGGCTTAATCATACTCGAAAAACTGGAACATTACAAAGCAATACGGATTTAATGTTTCGTTTCTTATTATCGTCAGATCCGTTAATTGCGTTTGAAAATATATATAAAACAGAGAAACAAATTTTTAAAAGGTTCTGTTGTTATAAAGTTTTGCTTTTTTTGTCGTTCATACAATAATGTGAAAAAAAAATTATTTTTTTCTAATTTCTACCTGATTTAATTTTTGGAAAAAGCATGGCTTAGTACTTTAAGGTGTATACGATGATTTTGAGTTATTGTAAATTTTTTTAAATTAATTTGAAACAGATACTAAAACGGATTTTTTTCTTGATATTGTAGTGAGATAGTCCTATGAGGTGTAAAGTTTCAGCCCATTCTGATGACTCCTTTCACTTATATCAACACATGATCACAATGACTATTTTCATTTAAAAATTTGAATTTTGAATTTGAAACTCGGTTTTCTCGAAATGAGTAACCGGTACAAAATAATTGATTTAATTTTCAATAAGCATAATAAAGACACTTTAGATGTAAAGTTTCAATAACTTCTGACAACTCCTTCATGTTTTAGTCAACACCACAATCAGCAATGATTGTGCCTAATTTGTCTCCCATATAGCAATGTAAAAAAATGTAATGGGTACCCGGTACCGAAAAATCGATTTCATTTTTGAATTTAGAATGGATTAGTACTTTTACAATCAGTTATGACTTGTAATTCGATTCTTATAAACATATGTCTACGATGATTATAAGTTATTTTACAATTTTATAAAATTGTAAAAAAAAAAAATTTTTAATTAATTCGAAAAACTGAAAAACTGATTTATTTTCTAAAATTGGCATAATATAGTCCTTTGAGGTAAAATTTCAGACCGCTCTGATGGCTCCTTCCACTTATATCAACACATGACCATTTTCATATAAAAATGAAAGAAAAACCCGGTTTTCTCGAAAGGAGTAACCGGTAAAGAAAAACCGATTCCATTTTTGAAATTCGCGTGGCATAATACTTTTAGGTGTGAAATTTCAGACAATTCTGACAACTCCTTCTATTTTTGTCCATCGTTTGTATGGAGTCGCGGCACTGTGTTTATGTGTATGTTGGTCATATAAATTATACAAAATCACCTGCTCATGGTGATCGGTTGATTTCCAAGTATGCAGCAGACAGTGGCCAGTTGTTCGTAAATAATTATTCCAATTGAGTACTTCTTGTACTAAACTAACTTTTTATTTGGGTAAGTTGCAGACGTGTTAGCGACATGCTGGCTGGATTAAAAATCAATGCTTAAAACTATTTTCCAAACCTTAAATACATTAAGCTAAGCTACGCAGATGGCTGCACCACTTCTGCTCCGCGGTTGCTGTTGTTGTTGTTGCTACTGTTGCGACACTGCAGTGGGAACGGCCACTGATTACATCAGCCGCGCATCTGGCTAGTAGCTTCTTTAATTAAACGCAACCCAAACAATGAAGTGGTCGGTTTGTTGTTCAAAGGCTGCAAAGGATGCTCAGTGTTTAGATATTATACATTTTCTCCATGCACAAGTTCTGACAGCACAGGAAAGGGTGCATGCCTGGGTTGCAATCCTGTTGAATTCTATACAAATAAACCTTTTTGAAAACGCAAAAAATTTCCAAAAACTTCTGTTTTCAATTTTTTTATATGTATGTATATTTAAAATAATAGTTTCACATAGTAACTTAGTCGAAGTTGAATAAATAAAGTACAGTTATTAGAATGCAATATAAGAAACTAATTAAATAAGATGAAATAAAATGTATTGATATAGAATAATGTTACTCTGGCAGCCTTCCACCCCAAAAACCACGCTAAGTTGACGCTTATGCTACGCTCTCATTGCCACCGATTTTTCCGGCTAAAATATCTTCACACAAGTCTTTAAATCGATGTGGCCGTGATAGCACAAGTGACGTCCACCCCCCTGTTGCACCTCACAATTTTACGGCTGTACACCGCTTGGACTATTTACCATGCTTACGTTCAGCTGCTGATGTTAATGGTTTGTTGTGAACCAGCGGCACTGCCGGCACTATAATTCCTCTTCCTTTCTTTGTATCGCTTAGCTCATCATGTTCTTGTTTTGCGTCCTGTCGAAATAAATAGTGCATTAAAAATTTTATAATTATTACTTAGAAGGGCTTCGTTCTCATTTTTGGAAACCAGTAATACAGACTTAGTTTGGTGACAGTCTTGTCAACTGACTGGTGCCCTATTTTTTCATGCATTAACCTGTACCGGTGTACAAGACTACAATAATTTTTCTTTTTATTTTCATTTCCCTTTGCTTCCAAACCTTTTTATTTCATTCGTTAACTTTTTTATTTCGCCACCACTGTCCCAACTTCAAAACCCCAATTAAACATAGCTCTTGACAAAAACATATGGTGTTGAACAGACTTATCGACATTTTGGCAGCCGAGCGGGTCTTACAGAACTTCCGCGAAAGAATCTCTTTGTTTTCTATGGAGATCTGAAACCGGCAACACGTAAGTGGTCGCGAAACCATAAAAATAATTTTTGATTCGGAGTGAAGTCAAAGTAAGACTTAATTTTTCAAACATTAATGTTATTAACTAACGCTATCAAAGTAGACGATCATTGCCGGCTGGAGCTCCAACCATCCTTTTATAAACCAAACCATTTGGTAAGTGTTCAAATATCCAATAAATATTCCCTGTCCCTTTATTATTTTGTTTATAAATTATTAATGACCAATTTCTAACACGCCGATGTGTTATTTTTCTATAGATTTATCACGATTATTATAACCTCAACAAATCTGTCTCACTCCCCCTGCTATCGAGCACCGCAATTCAAAGCCCACCAAAATCCCTATGAATCGCTGAAGAAGCTACTATGAACCATACCTCCACTTAAACAGCATGACCACCTAGGAAGCATTCCAAATCCTCATCTTTAATAAATTTCTGAACCGCTGCAAGTTTTGCAGAAAAAGCCGTCGGCCAAAACCAAAATTTCATCATTTAATTTACATACGTAAATTGCCTTCAATAAAGGCCAAAATGTAAGAGGAACCAACTCCAACACCAAGAAGAAGAAGAAGATTAACTAAGACTTAAAATATATGTAGTATACCTAAAACATGCATTGTAACAATTAAATAGAAAAATTAAAAACATTTATTTTTAGTTAACTTGAATTTGCCCGATGGCCTAATGTTAGGTTAGAAGCCCAATTGTCCTTTTTACCTAGTACCAACTGTAGTTTATTTGGAACACTAAATTTTGTCAAGCAGATATTAATAATTAGATTTTAAATATAATTATTAAGCTTAGAATATATAGCTAAGCTGTAGCAGCATATTCTTGTGTTGTTGTTGTATAGCACTCTCTCAAACATGAAGTTTCCATAAGCAGGTATGAAGAAAACACTAATGAACATGTTTGAGAGAGCGCCGTATTGACAACCTTTGAAACAAACCTTGTTTTAGTTGCGAGCACTTGTAACTTATTTGCGTGCATAAGTATGGTTGCCGTAACTTAATAATAATATTATGTACCTATTAAGACATTTTTTTTTGGAAACTTTGAATTTTTGTAATTTTAATCATTGGCGATGAAATTCACGCCAGGATTAGGGAATCATTTAATATTTTTATTATCCCCAGCGAGAAGGCTTTCTAAGCTAGGTGTGGTACATTTGCACAGTCTTTAAAATTTAATTTTGACCTTGTTTTTTTTTTGATTCCCTGATCACCCACATCCATACACATGTATATATATATTTAATTATATTCTTTCATTACATATTATTTTTATATTTAATATTCCATATACATACCTATATTTTTTTTGAGCTTGTACATACATATGTATGCACATTAAGGTGCCTCGCCAAAAAAAGTTGCACTGTTTCCACCGGAATTTCAAAATTCACTCTTTCCTAAGGACTCTCCCAAAATATTTCGAACAAATATTACGATTTACCGGAGCTAAACCGCGTCAAAAAAACGCTAAAAATATGGTTTTTTATGTATAAAAGGAGTATGAAAAAATGTTTTTTAATAAAAAGCATCTGAGATGATAAAGTGCAAAAGGTAATCATAAAAAAGTATAAAAATTGTATCAATACTATTATTGTGTACCTGTGTGCTAATATTCGCAATGTGTGAAATTGGACCAAAAAGGGTTAAATTTTGCAGAAATGGCAACATCTCGAAAATACCTTTTAAATGATATCCTAATCGTCTAAATCCGTTAATAATTGGCTGAGTTATTAAAGTTTTCCACAAACGTACCCCTCGAAATATGACCAAAAACAGCATCATACATCTCAATATTTGGATAGCGTTGATAAAATTTTCAAACTTTTTTATGCTTACCTTTTGTACTCCAGCTAGTTCATCATCTCAGGTGCTTTTTATTAAAAAATATTTTTTCATACTAATTTTATACATAAAAAACGATATTTTTCGCGTTTTTTTGACGCGGTTTAGCTCCGGTAAATCTTAATATTTTTTCGAAATATTTTGACCAAGGTCTTAGAATACATTGAAGTTTATAATTCCGATGGAAACAGGGTGTCCATTTTATTTTGTATGGAGCGTGAGGCGCCTTAATGCACATATGTTCGACAACCTTAAGCAAGTTGGATTACTTTTGATTTGGGTTTGCTAATTTTGTTTATACGTTTTTTTTTACGTTGTTCATACACAAGTTGTGTATACCAAACAAATGTACATATACAGGGTGGCGCAAAAGTAATCTACCGATGTTTTTTGGCTGTAATTAAAAAAAAAAATGAAAAACTTTGATTCTTCTTGTGGATTATTTTTATTTGGTCTTTTAATTTTTTTTACATCAAGTCGAGAATATGATGCCGTGTAAATGGCCGCCGCTACAGTTGATTGTCATTTGAGCCCTTTTTATGGCATTTCCATCACTTTGGCAACGATAGGTCCTCACATTCTTGACGGATATTGTCTTTAAGAGCTGCAAGAGTCTGAGGCTTGTTGACATAGACCCGCGACTTCAAAAAGCCCCACAAAAAGAAGTCTGGAGCGGTCAAATCAGGCGATCTTGTTGGCCAATGCAAATCGCCAAAACGGGAGATTAGGCGCCCGGGAAATGCATCCTTCAGCATATCGGTTGTGGCACGTGCAGTGTGTGTTCTTGCACCGTCTTGTTGGAACCACATGTTTTCCAATCCCAATTCATCAATTTGCGGCAAAAAGAACTCGTTGATCATTGCTCTGTAGCGCTCACCATTCACAGTAACCGTTTGGTCCGCGACCGAAGGTCCGATGACTCCTCCAGCGAAAACAGCACACCATACAGTGACTTTGAGCGGGTGTAATGGCTCTTCGTGGGTTACACGCGGATTTTCAGTGCCCCAGAAGCGAGAATTTTGCTTATTTACGTACCCGCTAAGATGGAAATGGGCTTCATCACTCATGATTATTTTTGATGAAAAATCATCTTCCTCTTCAAGTCAGCAATATTCCGCGTTCTGGAGCAGTGTAGCGTAACATTGTTTATTAAGGTGTATTTTGCATGTGTTTACTACACAAATGTCAAAACAGAATTGATTTTAGGGGCCAATCGCAAAATTTATAGCATTTTCTGATAGGAAGATTACTTTTGCGCCACCTTGTACATACAAATGTACATATATTAAACTGAAAATACATATATTTATATCTCTGTAATAAAATTTTAAGATACATAACTTTGAAAGTGTTGAGAGGACCAATAAAAGTTCTACCAATTTGTAAATTTAATTCCCTCACGATAAGTTTATTCTGTTGAAAATAGTAAATGATCGAAATTCAGGGTTTTGCGAAAGTATAAGTATAAGTAAGAAACAAACATTTTTGTAATGGATTGAATTTGTTAAAATAATAATTAAAATAATTTTTAACTAATTTCTTTTATTTGGTTTGAGACATGGGTAGTTGAAAGGTAATGTATTTGGGGCCTCAATAACATCAATGAGGCCAATGGTAGGGCGGGTATAGAGGCAGCCACCAAATATCGGAAACGAGCTGCTTGGCATAAGGGTAGCGGTAAAGGAGGGTAAAAGTGAAGTGTGGCATGTAAGTGCAACTTGGGTTTTTGTAGAAGTTTTGGTTTTTTATAGTTTTCTTTTAGTCCCGTGTGCAAATAATAATTATCGTGTTTGACCATTGGCTGAGGAGAGTAGTGCTGTGCTGTGATCGCGTTATCGAACTCCACGAAGCTGAAGCTCCGGGCCTAAACGCCAGTGCACACACCGTGGTCACGGCACCTTGCCACAAGAACTACTCCTCTTTCGTCCTTGATCGTGATATCGGCACGCTCAGTCAATGGATATCATAACAGATAAAATGGCGCCCAACGTGGGGCCCGAAAGAAGGAAAGTCACTTTAGTACTTTTTGTTTTCAACTCGTGGTTTCACATGAAGGATTCCCTCCTGGAATCGACTCGTCTGTCCGCTTTCAATTTAATTTGATATTTTAACGTTTGACAATTTTTTTAGATATTTTTTTTTTGAGTGTTGTTGTGTTCAAGCACTTTTGTTTGGATACGAATTATTTTCTATGGAATTACGATCTGACAGGCTCCAGGTTCCAGATTCGTACCTCGTTAGTTTTTCGTACCCTAAGGCTAAATGCCAGGAAGCTTACCAAAGGTTCACGTAAACTACATTGCAAAGAGAAAAAAATATATTCAAGTCGTCAAAGACTTAGTTCATCTCAAACCTAACTTCGAGATGCCACTTCTATTTATTTTTTTTTTGATTGTTACAAACCTTTTGGGAAAGATTTGGAATATGTTGGAAAGTGTGGTTGTAAATAAAATCAATCGCAACCAACCATTCTTTTTTATGTTGCATGCCAGAACACAATATTACTCCTTTACTAGCTTTAACCTTATGCCACATTACCATCAGAGAGACACCCATGTTCTCAAACCAAAACCTTTTGATGATTTTTTTGTCAGTATACACATTTTTATAAACATTCTTTTTGCTTAAGAGGAAAAAAAAAAGCCGAAACTTTAATACTACTTTTTTTTATTATTATTCATATATATTTTTTTTGAGTGCAAGAATAAGGATAAAACATTTTTTTAAAATATTACTATTGCGTTATTGAATAAAGTTTGAACCTTTTCAATTACACATTTTGTTCATTCTTGTTACTTTTGTATTTGTGAAATCGAGTTGAGGAATATAATTTGCTTTAAAACATTTTAATTGCATTATAGAACAAAGTTCGAAACTTAACATTTACCCATTTAGTTCAATCTTCTTGCTTCTTTTTTTTTTGAAATCTATTTAGTATCTTTGTGAGAAACTACCTTTCTTTGAACGGATATAACTATGCCATTACGTCATAGTGACGAACACGTACCCTTTCAAACTCATTGCACTGTTTGTAAAAAGGCGTTTCATAAGAGGGATAACGTGCTTGTTACAGCGTGTGACCATCGCTTCCATAGGAACTGCCTTCTATCGTGGTTGAGGAACAATTCTTCTTGCCCCCTGTGTAGAGGTCCCTGTAGTTGTAGGGAATTTAGCCAAAACCAAGGTGTTAACACGAGATTACAAACAATGCAGCAAGGAAGTTCAGCTAACACTAGTAGGAATGGGAATCAACCTAGGACCAGTGGTGAGTCACAGCGACAGCTACAACAAATATTAGATAATGCAAGCAACTTAGCATCTGAAGGAGCGCATGGAGGTGATGTACCAGCAGAAAATGAGGATGAAGCGCGTATAAGGACTATGGTCTCCGCCATTGTGTCAGCGAGATCTGCCACTGCTTTTGAGGGTTTAGAGAATCGCGTAGCCCAAATGGTAGAGCAGCGCAAAAAAAGCACTCTTTCCAATTTTTTAGAACGGTTGAATATTAATCCTGTTGCAACCGCCCCTGTAGCCAATGACTTAAGCCAAACTGCAAATGCTACTTCAGCACAACACCTCCCTAATAGGTCTACACCGGTATGGCCAAGAGACGCACCACCACTACCAAGCCAGGGTAACAATAACTTTAATAATCATCATGACCAGTTTCGGTTGAGTGATATATCAACGGTACCATACACCGGAAGAATCGCTCAGCTAATTTCTAGTTGGGATGTGAAATTTGATGGCACTTCGCGTTTACCTGTAGATAGCTTCTTGTCTCGTATAGAGCTATTAGTAATAGACACCCTTAATGGAAATTTTAGTATCTATTTTATGCGAACACATTCAGAGCTTGTTTGTTAATGAGGCAAAGGACTGGTACTGGCGCTACCGCAGATCTGTTGAACGCGTTACATGGCCAGCTCTCTGCCAAGCCTTACGTACAAATTTTCAGCTGCACCGAAGCGATTTTGAGATCAAGGAATCGATTCGTGCTAGGAAGCAAGGTCAAAACGAAAGTTTTGACGAATTTCGTAATGCTATCCTTAAAATCGCGGAACCTCTTGAAAGTCCCCTTTCAGAACTAGAGTTGCTGGAAATTATGAAGCATAACTTACGGCCACGTATTCGGCAACAACTTCTTTTTGTTTCAATCAATTCTTTGGCAGAATTACGTCGACTCTGTCTAAAAGGTGAAAGTTTGGCAAACGAACTTGCCAAGTCTACGCCTTTTTCCCAAACGAGAAACTCCCGACCATTTTCCAGGCGACAAGTTAATGAAGCCTACCTTGATCAAGATTTAAACGGTGAGTTTTTAAGCCACCCTGATTTTTTGGAAGTAGACGCAGTTACCCAGCCAGCTACCAAACTAAAACCTGGTTGCTGGAATTGCAACAAAGAAGGACATAGGTATTATGACTGCCTTGAGGAGCGTACCGTGTTTTGCTACCTACCGCCATAAAGGCCCTAAATGTAATCCGGGAAACTGCAAACTGAGCGAGGAATCGCGACCGATACGACAGCAAACGCTAGACAGCGATAACATATGCATACACATGCAAAAAGAGGCTAGCGGTGTACCATCAAGTATAGGCACTGCAGTGACCATCAAGTATACGCACTGTGGTGACTCTCATATTCATACTACTCCATTGAAAAAAGAAATTATACCATACGACGTACGTCTAAAAAGATACAATGAAATTAGGAATAGAATATTTGGTTCAGATTTTGGCAGTCCCAATACTACAAAACGTTCTTCTCTTCGTATGAAAGACTTTTGGATAAAAGTAAAACAAAATAAAGGAAATTTGAAAAAAATTATTAGCTCATTGCAGCATAAAGAAAATGACTTGAGACCGTATGCTAAGGTTAGGTTGCTAGAAAGTGATCACCTAGGTTTACTAGATAGTGGAGCGCAAGTCTCTTGTTTAGGAGGCAAGTTGGCAAAAGAGGTCGCCAAGCAACAGTTGCGAAAACACCATATACCAATTTGCACAGCTGATGGCAAATGTCAAGTCGTTTTCGGTACAATAGATCTTAGTGTCCAGTATAAAGGCCAATCAGAATTGATAACGTTTCTCGTTGTCCCCAGTATGTCCCAAGATCTGATATTAGGTGTTGACTTTTGGATTAAATTCCAAATCGCACCTAATATAATTTCAGAAATTGCTCTAGAACAGAATAGTACGTTTGACGAAAACTCACTTTCGTTGAATGTTGAGCAACAACAGCAGTTAAAGTTAGTTAAAAATAGATTTCCAAGTTTTGAGAAAGAAGGCTTGGGAAAAACGTCTTTGTTGGAGTACGAGGTACAACTCGAACCCAATGTCCGTCCGATTAAGTAGCGTTACTTTCCAATTTCACCAGCTGTCGAGAAACTCGTACATGCCGAAATTGATGAAATGATAACATTAGGTGTAATCGAGGAAGCTCCAAACAGTCCGTGGTCCAGTCCGGTTGTGCTAGTGAAAAAGCCAGGTAAAGTCCGTCTGTGTCCGGATTCAAGAAAGGTCAATAGCGTTACCGTTAAGGACGCATATCCACTTCCTCACATTGGTGGGATTCTAAGCAGAATACCCAAGTCGGAATTCATTAGCTCTCTCGATTTACGTCGTGCCTTTTGGCAAATTCCCCTTTCTGAGCAGTCCAGTGATTACACCTGTTTCACCGTCCCAAATCGTCCGCTTTACCGATACCGCGTAATGCCTTTCGGTCTTTGTAACGCCCCGCAAGCGATGCTAGTAAGTTAGGAGTTGGTGCAGTGCTTATTCAAAAGAATGCGGATAATATTGAAGTCCCAATAGCATATTATTGGCAAAAATTGAATAAGGCACAAAGTAACTAAAGTGTAACAGAGCTCGAATGTCTAGCAGCTTTATTAAGCTTGAAGAAATTTAGAGCATATGTAGAGGGACAAGAGTTCACTATAGTTACTGACCATGCTAGCTTGCAGTGGCTTATGCGGCAAACCGACTTATCCAGCCGATTAGCACGATGGTCTCTAAAACTGCAGGGATTTAAGTTTAATATTGTGCACCGTAAAGGATCACTCAATATAGTGCCTGATTGTCTGTCACGTCAAAATTTTGAAGAAATTAGTGAAGTCAGAGAGATTGAAGTCCGTCCGTTAGTTGATTTGCAGTCGTCCGAGTTTTTGTCCGAAGATTACTAGAAATTGATAAGTCATGCCCGTCAAAACGAAAGTAAATTGCCTGATCTACAGGTGAGCGACAACCTCCTCTATAAGAGGACTGAACATGCTGATGGCAATCCGGAAAGGGAATCGTTTACTTGGAAGCTTTGGATTCCCAAATCCCTAGGGTCGGGTGTCATAGAAAACGCCCCCTGTCCACCAAATAAATGTCATGGTGGTATTGCGAAGACACTGGAGCGTTTGCGAAATAATTTGTACTGGCCAAATATCACAGTCGATGTCAAAGATTATGTTGGCCGATGCGAAGTATGCAAACAAAGCAAATCATCCAATGCCACGCAAAGACCACCAATGTCCGCACAATACACGGTACAAAGACCGTTTCAAAAGATCTATGTTGATTTTCTTGGACCTTACCCTAGATCCAAGCAAGGAAACATAGGAATTTTCATCGTCCTTGACCATTTGACAAAGTTTCCCCTATTAAAAACCGTCAAAAAGTTTAACACGTCCAAGCAGTTCAGATTATCGCAGTTTAATACCTTATTGTCGGCCCGTGGTATAACACGTTTATACTGCCTTATATAGCCCCCAAGCTAATGCAAGCGAACGTGTAAACCGCTCTATAATCGCTCTGGTAAGAGCTTACCTCAAGAAGGACCAAACCATCGGAGTATCACCGTACTTCGCCTTGTTTGGGCAGCAAATGATTTCGCATGCGGGCGATTACGACTTGTTGAGGAGGCTCAAGACCCTAGACGACACCGTACTAGAAAGAACTGACCATCTCAGACTTATTCGACAGCAAATTGCCGACAATATTATCAAAGCGTTTGAAAATTCTGCCAAACGTTACAACCTGCGTAGCTCTGACAAGCGTTTTGAAATTCGATTTCGTTTTCCGGCGTAACTTTGTTCAAAGCGATGCTTCAAAGAAATTTTCAGCAAAATTGGCTCCTAAATTTGTGAAGTGTAGGGTGCTTGCGTTGAGGGGAAATTGCATGTATGAGCTGGAGGACGTTGATACAGGGAAAAGAGAAGTTTACCATAGGAAAGACATCCAGGATTGCAAATAGACGACACTGCACCAGCTCTCTAGGTGGGGGGATGTGTACCGGTGTACAAGACTACAATAATTTTTATACCTAGTAGTGCTTCGCACACAAGGTATATTAACTTCATTGGCCTAACGGTAGTATGTAACGGCATAAACGAATCGAGATAGATATTGATATATTTTACATATTCGCAAACGTCAAGTTGTGTAGTTGTGTTTTTTATTTGCTCTGTATTTTTCTTTAATAATTAAATAACTAGTTGTTATCTTAATATTAAAAGTTACATTTAAAGTTAAAAGAGTTTAATACTTAATGTGCTTCACTACTTGCTGTGAAAAATTACTTAAATCTTTGAATTGTGATTAATTGTTCTAAATCATTCTACTGATTTTGTGTGTGCCGAGTTTTTTGCATATTGTATTTTTTGCATTTGAAAGGCTCGTACTTTACATTGCAATTGTTGTTGTGTGCTGATTTGCTTTTTGATCTCTCTTTTGTTACAGCTGTTTGCGTGGTTTGTTAAACGTCAAATATAGTGTGTCTAAAACTGGTCGCTTAATCCTGTGCGTTTCAAACTGTCAGAGTTGTATTTCTTTTCATTTGATAAATTAATATTTTCTTTAATTTTTGATAAAACTAAATTTCTTATCTCCTTATTTTTTATATAGTGCTTTAATTACTTTTTTAAAAATGTCGTGGATGTTTGAAAACTGTCAAATAAAAAGCGAGTCCGAACGCTTTGTAGCATGATGGTTGTGCGATGGACTTATCCACGCAAAATGCGCCGGGTTAACATGTAGAATAGCGGACTTAATTAACGACGGAAAAGGCCTGCGCTGGTCCTGTACTAAATGTCGTTCGACGGAAGTTCACTTATGCAAAACTTTTAGGCACATAAGGAACGGGTTTTCTGAAATCACCAAAGATTTTTCATTGCTGACTGAAAAGTTCAAAAAGTACGAAAATATTTTCAAAACTTTAAAACTTCTAGATAGTTCGCCTCACTTGGAATGCCCTGACAATCGCGAAGAGAATCGCGAAAACAAACGCAGACGTACGGATGATCTGCCTTCTACTTCAATGGCGCCGAACCTGCCTCCAGCCATTGAACTTATTGATTTGGCATCTCCAATACCTGACGCGGTTGTTCGGGCAACGTCCAAAAACGCCCCCCCAAAGTCAACAAATAAAAAAACTTTGGAACCTCCAACGGTGGAGCCCGAACCAATTACTAGGAAGCTGGTTGTGGTCCCTCAAAAAAAATCGATTTTTGTGTCTAGGTTCCATCCAGACACTACTGAAGATGATTTGAGGTACCATATTTGTTCAAAGGTTAAAGATCAAACCTTAACCGTTAGAAACTTTAACTTCGCTTACCAACGAAATATGTCCTCGTTCAAAATTGATGTATCCGGAAAAGATTTCAACTCTCTTTTGGACTGTTCTTTTTGGCCTCCCGGCGTTCTTTTGCGGGAGTTTGAGTTCAGACCGAATAGAAATGTTCAAAACGTAGCTAAAATCACTCGTAATAATGTTGAGTCAAAAAACTATGTACTAAGTCCGTGAATATCTTCTACCAAAATGTCAGAGGTTTAAATACCAAATTAAATGACCTGTATTTGAAATCTTTCCATTGTAACTATAACGTAATTGCTTTTACCGAAACTTGGCTAAAACCGCATGTTTTCAATTCCGAGTTTTTATGTAACGAATATCAAGTTTATAGACATGATCGCTTGAACAAAGTCGGAGGTGGTGTTCTACTTGCCGTTCATTCCTCTATTTCTTCAGAGGAGGTTAATGTACCTAACACGGATTCCATTGAGTTTAAATGCATCCGCATCCAGCTAGAGAACGTGTACATGTTCTTATCTGTTTGCTACATCCCTCCAGCATCTGATCTTTCAATCTACATGCAGCATGTCTCTCTGCTCAGAACTGTTAACTTATTGACTAAAGCTTCTGACTCGATGATTGTTTTAGGTGATTTCAACCTACCGCATATATCGTGGAACATATCTGACGGAAACATTATTCCAAATCCATCCAAACTTGGCTTCAATGACTTTTTGGATGGAATTTCTGATCTCTGCCTTAGTCAAATAAATGTTACCGCTAACAAGTTTGGCAAAATCTTAGATTTAATTTATGTTGATGATAAAAACAAATTTTCTGTAAATCGTTGTGATCCGTTGGCTTTACCAGAAGACGTCTACCACCCTTCTATGGAAATATTTCACGAAACCATCAGTAATGGCCAATATACACAATGCTGCTCAAGTAGTAGTTTTGATTTTAACTTCTCAAAAGCCAACTATAAGAAATTAAATAGAGAACTGTCTAAATTAACTTGGCCTGAGCTTTGTGGCGATATCGATTCAAACGTTTTACATTTTAATCAAACTATTCACTACTTATTTGAGAAGTTTGTTCCTAAACGTAAATTAACATATGATCATCCAACGCAAGCTTGGTTTACTAAAGAGCTTATGATGCCGAAAAATTGAAAAACGCGTTCTTTCAAATTATTTAAGAAATCGGGGTTAAACAAACATTACTTGTTGTATTCTGTTCTACGTAAGAGGTACATCGACTTGAACAAAAAGTGCTATAAAGCCTATATCTCTAAAACAAAAAGAGACATTATTCGCAATCCGAAGTCATTTTATGATTTCGTAAATTCTAAACGAAAAGTTGTGGGATTTCCCTCAGCCATGAAATATAAAGACATTTCATCTAGCGATAATCAAGATATCGCGAATTTCTTTGCGCAATTTTTCAATTCTAACTATTCTGGAGTCACTAATTCTGACTTTCTAAATTATTCCTATGAGCTACATGGGAACAATTTAATTAATTGTCCAACTATATGCGCCAATGATGTTCTTATTTATCTGAAAACCTTGAAGGAATCTTTTAAATGTGGTCCTGATAGGATTCCTACATGCTTCTTGAAGAAGTGTGCTAACAATATTTACCAACCCCTTACCAATTTGTTCAATCTGTCACTAAAGTGTGGTTTTTTCCCAAAAGCATGGAAAGTGTCGTTTCTTGTACCGCTTCATAAAAGCGGAAGCAAGGCTTCTATAGAGAACTATCGTGGCATAGCAAAGCTTTCTGCCATCCCAAACGTGTTTGAAGCTATTGTTACCAATCAGCTTACGAATCCTATCTCTACCTTGATTTCTGACTGTCAACACGGGTTCTGTAAGGGAAAGTCCACCGTTACAAACTTACTTGAATTTACAAATCATGTCTCAAATGGCTTTAGAAAAAATCTGCACACCGACGTTATTTATACTGATTTCAGCAAAGCTTTCGATAAAGTGTGTCACTCGTTACTTATTCATAAACTAGATCAGATGGATTTCCAGCCGGGTCTCAATCGCTGGATCTCCTCTTACCTTAGCGACAGAACACAAAAAGTAGTGTTTAAAAACTGTGAATCCGATGTTATTTATGTCTCCTCTGGAGTTCCTCAAGGAAGCCACCTGGGCCCGATTCTGTTCTTGTTGTTTATAAATGACATTTCTACAGTAATAGAATTTTCTAAAATGTTAGTGTATGCCGACGATGTAAAGCTTTTCATGTCATTCGCATCATCCGAATGATAGCAATAAGCTTCAATCAGATCTAAATACACTAGTTACTTGGTGCGATTTAAATTATATGCCGCTTAATTTAAAGAAATGTAAATACATGCGTTTTTCGAGAGGAATTTCACAGCCGGCTTCCTATACAATTAACAATTATAGTCTTGAGCAAATGTATGATTTTGTTGACCTTGGGGTTACTATGGACTACAAACTCAGTTTTAACTGCCACATTAACGTAACAGTCAATAAAGCTAGAGGCGTTCTAGCATTTGTTAAACGATGGTCTAAAGAATTTAACGACCCTTATGTAACTAAAACTCTCTTTACTACATTAGTCAGACCGATACTTGAATACGGTTCTATAATTTGGAGCCCGCGTTACCAGGTCCACGTGGACCGCTTAGAATCAGTTCAAAAACAATTTTTACTATTTGCCTTAAGAGATCTTCACTGGGATCCGTTGTATAATTTGCCATCCTATACGAGTCGCTTAAAACTCATTAATCTTCACAGCCTTTCTAGTCGGAGGGAAATGCATGGAATTGTTTTCATGATTAAATTACTAAATGGTTCAATCACAAGCCCGTTTCTTTTGAGCGAAGTGAACTTCAATGTACCTTCTCGTCCATCAAGACATTTTAAACCCCTTATCTTGAAACAGTGCCGAACTAATTTTGAATTAAATGAGCCTTGTGGTTGTTTGTGTCAAGATTATAACTCTCATTCTGGTACGTTTGATATTTCAGACTCACTATGCAGCATAAAAAAGTCAATTCTTTCAATCCTAAATACATAGCAACATTTTGCTCCTTTGATTCTTATCTTTATTCTTTACAATAACTATTCGCTGTCAACTAACTATTTATTAATTGTGTCATCTATTTTTTATCTACCTTACATAGCTGATGAGGTTTTCTGTAGCTGAGCAGTTTTAGATCTCGACGATTAACAAACCAAAGCCTTTCAAAGACTCGGCACGAAAGAACAATCCGTGCGTCATGCGGATGCGCCCCTCGCGCCGGTCGGGCGGGATATGGTGGGTAATCCGTTGGGCATTATTATTATTATTATTATTATTATGTATATCAAAATGTTCAGGAGGAAAAGAGAAATGGATTAAGCCATGTCCGTCCGTCCGTCCGTCCGTCCGTCCGTCTGTAAACACGATAACTTGAGTAAATCTTGAGATATCTCAATGAAATTTGTTATGCAGGTTCCTTTTCACTTATCTCGGAGCGCTATTGAAAATAGGCAAAATCGGTTAAAAGCCACGCCCACTTTCTATATATATAATATTTTCGAAAATACAACAAGAGTGATTATTCAGTAAATTATACACCAACAAGGATAAAATTCGGTGTGCGGGCGTGGCACCGCCCACTTTTGATTAAGTCAATTTTGGAAATATAATTAATCATAAATCAAAAACCGCTCAAGATAGCAAAACGAAATTTAGCACACATATTTATATTAATACAGGCAATATTTCGAAAATTACCGAAATCGGGTAAGGCCAGGCCCAATTTTATACAAAAGATTTTGAAAAGGATCATAGATATATTGAATATGCAATAACTTTGCTTAAACTACCTGTATATCATTTCTATTTCAACTCTAAAGTGTTCGTGGGCAAAGAAAGTCGAATGCACAAAATTTTTGGAAAATGGGCGTGGCCCCGCCCCTTTATGGTGGATTATTCCACAAAACTTTCCATGCCATAGCTCCGGTAAAAATTGATTTATTGAAACGATATTGGGAGAAAGTGTTCAATATATAAAGCTTACTCTTTGCTGTAAAAATAAACAAAATTGGTTAACGGACACGCCCACTTTTTGTACACAGTTCTGAAAAATTTCTTTGTAAAATTAAAATCGCGATATTTTTCTAATTATAAAAGTTATATAAATAATATTTTACACACATAATAAGCTTTTTAAGCAAAACTAAACTGTAAAAAAATTTTGTGGATTTTGTAGAAGTAGGAGTGGCGCCGCCCACTTTTCAGCAAAAAAGGTCTATTATTTTCAAAAGCGATTTCTTGAAATTTCCAGAAGGTATTTCAATGAAAATAAGTGAGATGCTTCCCAATAGTATGTAGTATACTCCTGCCAAAAATTATGCAAATCGAATAACAAACAAGCAAGATTTCTTTTTTACTAATTTTTTTTATTTTCATACCATTCATAAGCCCCATGCAAAACTATTTATATTTTGTTATTTAGTGATAATTTAATTTACCACTTACAACAGAAGTGTTTTTAATCGAGTTTTATAACACCTTTTCAGGTATTAAAATAGACTTGAGTAAATTAGGATACTACAACAGATCACTACTAGGTATTTAATGTTCGGTTACACCCGAACTTAGACTTCCTTACTAGTTCTTTTTAATTTCATTTCCCTTTGCTTCCAAACCTTTTTATTTCATTCGTTAACTTTTTTATTTCGCCACCACTGTCCCAACTTCAAAACCCCAATTAAACATAGCTCTTGACAAAAACATATGGTGTTGAACAGACTTATCGACATTTTGGCAGCCGAGCGGGTCTTACAGAGCTTCCGCGAAAGAATCTCTTTGTTTTCTATGGAGATCTGAAACCGGCAACACGTAAGTGGTCGCGAAACCATAAAAATAATTTTTGATTCGGAGTGAAGTCAAAGTAAAAAGTTTTAACTGCCAAATTAACGTAACAGTCAATAAAGCTAGAGGCGTTCTAGCATTTGTTAAACGATGGTCTAAAGAATTTAACGACCCTTATGTAACTAAAACTCTCTTTACTACATTAGTCAGACCGATACTTGAATACGGTTCTATAATTTGGAGCCCGCGTTACCAGGTCCACGTGGACCGCTTAGAATCAGTTCAAAAACAATTTTTACTATTTGCCTTAAGAGATCTTCACTGGGATCCGTTGTATAATTTGCCATCCTATACGAGTCGCTTAAAACTCATTAATCTTCACAGCCTTTCTAGTCGGAGGGAAATGCATGGAATTGTTTTCATGATTAAATTACTAAATGGTTCAATCACAAGCCCGTTTCTTTTGAGCGAAGTGAACTTCAATGTACCTTCTCGTCCATCAAGACATTTTAAACCCCTTATCTTGAAACAGTGCCGAACTAATTTTGAATTAAATGAGCCTTGTGGTTGTTTGTGTCAAGATTATAACTCTCATTCTGGTACGTTTGATATTTCAGACTCACTATGCAGCATAAAAAAGTCAATTCTTTCAATCCTAAATACATAGCAACATTTTGCTCCTTTGATTCTTATCTTTATTCTTTACAATAACTATTCGCTGTCAACTAACTATTTATTAATTGTGTCATCTATTTTTTATCTACCTTACATAGCTGATGAGGTTTTCTGTAGCTGAGCAGTTTTAGATCTCGACGATTAACAAACCAAAGCCTTTCAAAGACTCGGCACGAAAGAACAATCCGTGCGTCATGCGGATGCGCCCCTCGCGCCGGTCGGGCGGGATATGGTGGGTAATCCGTTGGGCATTATTATTATTATTATTATTATTATGTATATCAAAATGTTCAGGAGGAAAAGAGAAATGGATTAAGCCATGTCCGTCCGTCCGTCCGTCCGTCCGTCCGTCTGTAAACACGATAACTTGAGTAAATCTTGAGATATCTCAATGAAATTTGTTATGCAGGTTCCTTTTCACTTATCTCGGAGCGCTATTGAAAATAGGCAAAATCGGTTAAAAGCCACGCCCACTTTCTATATATATAATATTTTCGAAAATACAACAAGAGTGATTATTCAGTAAATTATACACCAACAAGGATAAAATTCGGTGTGCGGGCGTGGCACCGCCCACTTTTGATTAAGTCAATTTTGGAAATATAATTAATCATAAATCAAAAACCGCTCAAGATAGCAAAACGAAATTTAGCACACATATTTATATTAATACAGGCAATATTTCGAAAATTACCGAAATCGGGTAAGGCCAGGCCCAATTTTATACAAAAGATTTTGAAAAGGATCATAGATATATTGAATATGCAATAACTTTGCTTAAACTACCTGTATATCATTTCTATTTCAACTCTAAAGTGTTCGTGGGCAAAGAAAGTCGAATGCACAAAATTTTTGGAAAATGGGCGTGGCCCCGCCCCTTTATGGTGGATTATTCCACAAAACTTTCCATGCCATAGCTCCGGTAAAAATTGATTTATTGAAACGATATTGGGAGAAAGTGTTCAATATATAAAGCTTACTCTTTGCTGTAAAAATAAACAAAATTGGTTAACGGACACGCCCACTTTTTGTACACAGTTCTGAAAAATTTCTTTGTAAAATTAAAATCGCGATATTTTTCTAATTATAAAAGTTATATAAATAATATTTTACACACATAATAAGCTTTTTAAGCAAAACTAAACTGTAAAAAAATTTTGTGGATTTTGTAGAAGTAGGAGTGGCGCCGCCCACTTTTCAGCAAAAAAGGTCTATTATTTTCAAAAGCGATTTCTTGAAATTTCCAGAAGGTATTTCAATGAAAATAAGTGAGATGCTTCCCAATAGTATGTAGTATACTCCTGCCAAAAATTATGCAAATCGAATAACAAACAAGCAAGATTTCTTTTTTACTAATTTTTTTTATTTTCATACCATTCATAAGCCCCATGCAAAACTATTTATATTTTGTTATTTAGTGATAATTTAATTTACCACTTACAACAGAAGTGTTTTTAATCGAGTTTTATAACACCTTTTCAGGTATTAAAATAGACTTGAGTAAATTAGGATACTACAACAGATCACTACTAGGTATTTAATGTTCGGTTACACCCGAACTTAGACTTCCTTACTAGTTCTTTTTAATTTCATTTCCCTTTGCTTCCAAACCTTTTTATTTCATTCGTTAACTTTTTTATTTCGCCACCACTGTCCCAACTTCAAAACCCCAATTAAACATAGCTCTTGACAAAAACATATGGTGTTGAACAGACTTATCGACATTTTGGCAGCCGAGCGGGTCTTACAGAGCTTCCGCGAAAGAATCTCTTTGTTTTCTATGGAGATCTGAAACCGGCAACACGTAAGTGGTCGCGAAACCATAAAAATAATTTTTGATTCGGAGTGAAGTCAAAGTAAGACTTAATTTTTCAAACATTAATGTTATTAACTAACGCTATCAAAGTAGACGATCATTGCCGGCTGGAGCTCCAACCATCCTTTTATAAACCAAACCATTTGGTAAGTGTTCAAATATCCAATAAATATTCCCTGTCCCTTTATTATTTTGTTTATAAATTATTAATGACCAATTTCTAACACGCCGATGTGTTATTTTTCTATAGATTTATCACGATTATTATAACCTCAACAAATCTGTCTCACTCCCCCTGCTATCGAGCACCGCAATTCAAAGCCCACCAAAATCCCTATGAATCGCTGAAGAAGCTACTATGAACCATACCTCCACTTAAACAGCATGACCACCTAGGAAGCATTCCAAATCCTCATCTTTAATAAATTTCCGAACCGCTGCAAGTTTTGCAGAAAAAGCCGTCGGCCAAAACCAAAATTTCATCATTTAATTTACATACGTAAATTGCCTTCAATAAAGGCCAAAATGTAAGAGGAACCAACTCCAACACCAAGAAGAAGAAGAAGATTAACTAAGACTTAAAATATATGTAGTATACCTAAAACATGCATTGTAACAATTAAATAGAAAAATTAAAAACATTTATTTTTAGTTAACTTGAATTTGCCCGATGGCCTAATGTTAGGTTAGAATCCCAATTGTCCTTTTTACCTAGTACCAACTGTAGTTTAATTGGTAACACTAAATTTTGTCAAGCAGATATTAATAATTAGATTTTAAATATAATTATTAAGCTTAGAATATATAGCTAAGCTGTAGCAGCATATTCTTGTGTTGTTGTTGTATAGCACTCTCTCAAACATGAAGTTTCCATAAGCAGGTATGAAGAAAACACTAATGAACATGTTTGAGAGAGCGCCGTATTGACAACCTTTGAAACAAACCTTGTTTTAGTTGCGAGCACTTGTAACTTATTTGCGTGCATAAGTATGGTTGCCGTAACTTAATAATAATATTATGTACCTATTAAGACATTTTTTTTTGGAAACTTTGAATTTTTGTAATTTTAATCATTGGCGATGAAATTCACGCCAGGATTAGGGAATCATTTAATATTTTTATTATCCCCAGCGAGAAGGCTTTCTAAGCTAGGTGTGGTACATTTGCACAGTCTTTAAAATTTAATTTTGACCTTGTTTTTTTTTTTGATTCCCTGATCACCCACATCCATACACATGTATATATATATTTAATTATATTCTTTCATTACATATTATTTTTATATTTAATATTCCATATACATACCTATATTTTTTTTGTGCTTGTACATACATATGTATGCACATATGTTCGACAACCTTAAGCAAGTTGGATTAGTTTTGATTTGGGTTTGCTAATTTTGCTCATACGTTTTTTTTTACGTTGTTCATACACAAGTTGTGTATACCAGGTTGTAATGCATATTTACATACAAATGTACATATGTATATTAAACTGAAAATACATATATTTATATATCTGTAATAAAATTTTAAGATAACTTTGAAAGTGTTGAGAGGACCAATAAAAGTTCTACCAATTTGTAAATTTAATTCTTTCACGATAAGTTTATTCTGTTGAAAATAGTAAATGATCGAAATTCAGGGTTTTGCGAAAGTATAAGTATAAGTAAGAAACAAACATTTTTGTAGTGGATTGAATTTGTTAAAATAATAATTAAAATAATTTTTAACTAATTTCTTTTATTTGGTCTGAGACATGGGTAGTTGAAAGGTAATGTATTTGGGGCCTCAATAACATCAATGAGGACAATGGTAGGGCGGGTATAGAGGCAGCCACCAAATATCGGAAACGAGCTGCTTGGCATAAGGGTAGCGGTAAAGGAGGGTAAAAGTTAAGTGTGGCAAGTAAGTGCAACTTGGGTTTTTGTAGAAGTTTTGGTTTTTTATAGTTTTCTTTTAGTCCCGTGTGCAAATAATAATTATCGTGTTTGACCATTGGCTGAGGAGAGTAGTGCTGTGCAGTGATCGCGTTATCGAACTCCACGAAGCTGAAGCTCCGGGCCTAAACGCCAGTGCACACACCGTGGTCACGGCACCTTGCCACAAGAACTACTCCTCTTTCGTCCTTGATCGTGATATCGTCACGCTCAGTCAATGGATATCATAACAAACCTAACATTGTTTGATTCCATTTCGCTGGGCACATATAGCAGTTTTTTACCGCCTGGCTTCAATCTATATACTACACCGTCTATTAGTTTGAAATCTGTGACTTCCCCGTTCTCAAGACGGCTCCGTAGAGAACTGATTGTTTCGTCACGCTCTTAGGCAATTTGCACTTGGAATTCAACCTCTTCGGTATTAATGATATGTGCAATCTGCACTCTACTCAGCGCATCTACATGCGCCATGGAAGTACCATTTCTATGCTGAACGGTTAGTTGTAATTTTCTAACTCCAAGCGATTCGGGGATTCAACTGTTTTCTCTCGAGGGTCCTAGCCAAGGAATTACAATCAGTGATTATTTTAAATGGCATACCTTCAAGATAGGTTCTGAACCTCCTTAAAACGTATAAGATTGCTAATGTTTCAAGTTCAAAACTATGATATTTGGACTCGGAACTGGAGGCAGTTTTTGGGAAATGGGGTGAAATTTGTTATCACCCTGTCACTGTAACAACACTGCGCCGAACCCTATAGAACTAGCATCGCAGTGGAGTTCAGTCTCTTTTCCACGATTATATATTGCTAGAATCGGTGCTTCGGTCAATCGATATTTTAACTCGTTAAAGGCACTGAGACAAGTCTCGCTAAAAGCAAGAGTAGTCTGTCGCTTGAGCAAATTTTGCAATGGTTTGGCTATCTGAGAGAACGATGGTACAAAACTTCGGAAGTAGGGGAATAACCCTATGCAGGACTGTAACTGCTTTTGGTTTGTGGGTATTGGGAAATTTCGGATGCTTCTAATATGGGATCCATTGGGTCGGATTCCTGAATTACTGACTTCATACCCTAAATAGTCTATTTCCTTGTATGCGAACTTTGATTTATCTAGATTAAGTTTCAGTCCACGTTTTAAAACAGCTGTAGTACAATCTTGAATAAGGCCTTGTGTTCTTCTAGCCCTCTCGTTGCTACTACAATATCATCCATATATATAATTATCTTTCTTTACTCGATCAAATCGCGAAATATATTATTAACAAAGCGCTGGAATACGGCAGGGGCATTCTTCAAACCAAACGGCATTTTTAGGTACTCATACTGACCGTTAGGAGTTACAAAAGAAGTGTACGGAATTGATTCGGGTGACATTTCTACTTGATGAAACCCACTCTTTAAGTCTAGAATAGAAAATATCTCTTTACCTTCTAGGAACTCAATACAGTCGTCAATCAGTGGTAGAGGGTAGTAATCTTGGACGGTTATTTTATTCAGGGCCCTATAGTCAGTGAACATACGAATCTTTCCATTTTTCTGTCGTACTAGCACGACTGGTGAGTTACTGGGTCTGATTAGCCCCTCCTTTTGCAATTCGTCTACTATAGATTGTACATCACCCCGATCTAAATAGGAAAGGCGCCGTGGAGGGCAATGAAAAGGCACATCAGTGATCAAGTGTATCTTCATTTCATACATAAAGAGTTCAACTTTAATATCTGTATTTAGATAGGTATGTTCAATCAGCATATTTATCTCTGAGTAGTAGTCTCTAGGCAATTTGGGATCAATATCAAGGCAATATTTATCTATAATTGTATCAATGCAGAAGATGTCAGGAACATTAGCGGTACTAGAAGTGACAGATTCACGTCGGCATTTTACGGCACTATCGCGGCGTTTTGGTATATTAATAACTACTCAAGTCAGCGATGACTCCGTCAGCTTTAAGGGCACTTACAGTCTCTAGAGACTTATTTAAATATATCTTGTCATTGCGAATAGTTTTCAAAAATTGTCCATCTATAGCGGCTAATTTTATGTTAAATAGTTTCAAGAAATCTTGTCCCAAAATAACTGACAAGGCCATACAATGATCGGCAGGTACTTTTAATTCAGGACTGTTTACTTTATTTTTAAAAAAAATTTTACATTTGATTATTTCAAGAATCGTTAACGGCTTTCTGCCTATACCTCTATATGTAGTAATAGTTTTCGTCCTTGTTTTCCTAAGAAGTTGTTTTGGGACGTCCGAGACTCTTGTGAAACTAACCGGGCTACCGGTGTCAAAAAGAGAGAAAGTAATATTAGAAACTAATTCACTAAATAACTTAAACTCTATTCTTACGTAATTGTACTCTCCTACGGTCTCTACATCATCCTCGTCAGGCATCATAGTCTCCACTGCAGCCGTTCTCCTTCCTCTTCAACACCTTTCTGGGATTAGGTCATGGCCCATCCGCCAGCAATGAAAACATGACAATTCCGGCCTCAACGGGTAAGGGCAATTAGGTTTAGTATGCCCGGTTTAAGAGCAGTTGAAGCATAGTGTTTTTTGTTCGGTTTTCTGCTTTACTGTCGTCGGTGGCTTCTGTACTTTTGCAGCAAAGTACTTATTTTGGTATCGGCTAATGATTTGTTTTAGCTGTTCGATGTTTCTTGCCGAAAGAAGTAAATGTGTGTTTAAAACCCTATTCCCAATTTCGTCAATAAAGTCAACCACCTCTTGCTCCGAGATATTTGCTCTTTTAGCGAGTGCCTGCATTGATAAAACATAACAATGCATTAACTCTGCATTCTTCTTTCACCGTCGCTGGCCAAGCATCTTGTAAATTTCTTGCCTGGTCACTGCCAAGTCGAATTCTTTTATTACTGCTTCTTTTTAAATAATAATTTAATGCAGTTGTTGTTGAAAGAAACACACGAGCAGTACCGGTTAAAGAGCGTCGCAAGGCAAGAAGTTTAAAATTTTCGTCAGCTCCAGTAGACTGCATGATCTCTTCGAAATCCCTAATGAAATGTCTGACAGGGTAGGCGACATCATCACCATTAAATTTTGGCAGTGCATGCTCGATGTCGCCGAAGTCGAGTCTTCCATAAGATTTTGTCATAGATCGAGTTTCTAGCTCATCAATTTGCTGCATGAGCTTCAACATCTCTAATCTCTTTTGAAGTGCTAGTACTTCTTGGTCTATGCCGACAATGGCGGAAGCAAGGGTAGCAGAATCAGTGGCGGCAGCAACATTAATAAAATCAAAAGCGTCAGTAGCGTTAGCAGAATCAGTGACGGCATTTGTAAAAACGGCAGCGGCAGAAGAAGTGGTTACACTTGTGGCAGCGGCATGGTTTACGACGGCAATAGCAGTTACTGGTACGGCGGTATCATAAACAGTAAAGTTGCCCACGTTTGAGGCGCCATCGGTATTAGGAGCTATATTTGCATCGTCGGCTCTAGAATAATTTCCAGCAGCGGAGTAGCTACGTCCGCCCACTAAAATAAATGTCGTAACTGGGCCATGGTAGGAGTTGGTGGAAATTCCACATGGGCGTTTTGAAGAGCATCAATTATTTCTTTTCGCGGATTTACCATCTTTGTAGAATTTTCCGAAATTTGTCGCACACCTGAAGTTGTAAATAATTATTATTTGTAACTAACCATACCCGGCGTGCGTTGCCACGCCAAAGAAAAACACCTGAATTCAATCTCAGCATTTGAGGACGTTTTTATTTACCCTAATGCTAACGGATAAACAACATTTTTTGGTTTTTGTATGAATTTGAGAAAATCCCAAGGCTAAGATCATTTTTTGGGTAAATATATTTTTGTAACTACCTAAAACTTTCAAACGAAGACCAATAATATATTAGTGCAATTACTCTTCAAAATTTTAAATTTTCAAACCCTTTGTTCATATGAACACAGGTAAGAGATTGTTTTCTGTGTAGTTATTTTCTTCATATGTTGTGAATATAAGGGAAGCAAGGTATGCATACTTCAATACTACAGGCATTGTTACATGTGCTTAGTTAGTACTTATACATTTTTAAGCACCTCTATTGTGATGCTTTCTTTAAATTATTAAGACAAAACGATACCAATTTACAAAACTGAACTAAATTTCATTACGAATATTATATTTTAGATAAGAATAGGTCGGTTTCTAGTTCACTTCCGAGAAGACAAATGATTGTATGTGTTAACCTAAGTAAAATTCTACCTGCAGACGGAACTTCGAGCAAAGTACATAAAAACTGAATTTATCCTAATTGTTCGGCTTTTGGACTACTTTTTGGAATAAATACGGTCTTATATTTTAATCAAGATGAAACGCTACCTAAACGCCAAATATCAAGAAAATCGCACAATAAATATAACTAACTATAACTTGACTATTTCGGTCCCTGGCCCGCTTCCCTAATCCTAAATTTTAAAAAAAGTAAAGGACTACCTTTGTACCAAATTTGAAAAAAATCGCACCATAAATAAAAAAGTTTGAAATATTTCGGTCCTTGGTCCACTTCCCGGAAAGAAAATAATCCTAAATTTTAACAAAAGTAAAGGACTACCTTTGCACCGAATTTGAAAAAAATCGCACCATAAATAAAAAAGTTTGGAATATTTCGGTCCCTGGTTCACTTCCCGGAATAAAGCTTTACACAAACACTCTCCGGGTTCCTACTGAGCTATCCTGTAAATATGAACAAAATCGGCGCTGTAGTTCCGGAATCTATAACATACATACATACATACATACATACGTACATACATCCTATTTTATATATAGGTATAGATAAACTGATACGGATGTGTAAATTTTTGGTTGACAGTTTTAATTAAAACAATGTTCTCGTTTTTGATATCGAACCGGAAGTCCGGCCATCCTTTATTTTCAGAGTTACCTCTGCTTATTCTAATACTATTGACATATGTAGTTTATACATTATAGGGTTACCTTTATACTAATAATACAATAATGCCATGTTCACAACAGTTTACATTCTGAATCTTTTCTGTCTGAATTTATGGGGGGACCGGTTGGCAGGGTGGTTGTCATTTTTTAAGTTTTATTATGTTTTGCGTTAATTGATTTTCACTAATCCTAAGTTTATCGGAATTTAATGGTTGCAATGTTATATATTACCTATAGAAACACCGAAATGAGATATTCGTTACATGATACATTTTTTTCTTTCTTATCATCGGACATACATCTAGTCTCCGATGGTCGTTATTCCACAAGATCCATTATTCAGTTGTTGAAAAATTTTATTTTCTACTCCTTAATTTAGGCTAGTTGGATTATATATGTAAGCTTATAAGTCTAAGTTAAATTAACGCTAAGGTAGATTTGAATATAAGTATACGAGTATAAAGAAATTTAACAAATTATGTGGCTGCAACTATGCGTAAGTAAAAATACTCACCGTGTTTCTTTTGGCAAGGTGAGTTACTGGCGGTAATGTAGAGTGTAGGATAATTATGGAGTTTTCCGCAAACGATTTAGTTGGCCAGGAAAACCATGGTAGGGCGGGCTGTGAGCTACAAAATCAAATACCATCGTTGGTTTTGAGCCGTATGGTGAGGTTTGAAAGCATTACACAGATAGCCCTTTTCTTTTGGTTGTAGGGTATCCTATCGGCCTAAAGTGTTTACAGTAACAGTCCTATTGAGTTCAAGTTATTTTGGGTTTTTTTGTGGGTAAATTGTTTTTGTGTTGGGGGACTTTATAATTAAACAGCAAATGTTGATAGCTTCGCATGAAGCCAAGAACCTCCCCAGCTACTAAAGCTTAGCTACTGCCAACTGGTCCCGACAGACTTCTCGCCTTGCTAGAAAACTTCGGCTAATATTTAAAACTCTGGATTGGTGGGGAATGGCCCTCCAAGTTAGGTGTTTGTGAGTTGATAACCAACGTGGGATAAAATCAGTAGGATTAAATCAGTTCTTAGAATAAGCAGAGCTATCGATTAAGACATTCTTTATCGTCGCTATATCTAAAATTTCGAAAAACGTATAAAATGAAATAATTCAAAAATAGAAACAGCATAAACTTGATAGTTTTTTTAATTTACTAGTATATCCCGTGGTCGAAAATCGACCACCTTAAATTAGTATATATAAATCATATGTTCACCACTACCATCAGCGACATCTACAACCCAGTAGATAAAGTCACTGATTCACAATGGCGTGTTTTGTGGTGTAATGGTTTATTTAAACAAATTAATTTTTATAGAATACGCTTAAACAAAAGCATTGATGTAATTAATATATAAATAGTTTCGCATGTAGAGGTAACCCACACCTTTAAAACGATACCTTACTTATTAATATTGGTTCGAAATGAGAGCAGAAAATTAGGAGCAAACACAAAAAGACCTTACAGAAATAATATATACTAGTATGTAACTCCCGATTATCGGGTGAGTTTTTTTTTAGAAAAAAATTAAAGCAAACTTTAAACGCTAATATCTTATGAACAAATTAACCAATTGAAATTTTTGTAATTTTGTGCAAACATGCTTATGATAAGCTTTCATTTGATACACATTTCATTTATGTACGTATTGTAGTTTAGTCTAGCTAAGCGCCTTGTTTTAGAATAATTGAATAATGATGATTGTCATTATGACGATTTTACCCAATTTGATCTGCCCTTATCTCATTGACTGATAGAGGTAGAATGATATAATTTGACAGTTATATAAATCAATGGACGACCGGGCTCACATTTGTGCACACGTTTTCTAAAAGGGAGGTGGAATAGAGAAATTGCGACTATTAGTAGCACATGTATCGTAAAGTAACACACACTTTTTCCAACATTTTTTATTATCTTGATTCTTAGTCATGCTGAATTGCAACTTTATATAACCTGTGTCGTATCTAGACCGGAACACACTGTCAAAGTATTATAAATATCGGTAATGAAGTTTGGAAAAAAGTGAACACAAGCCTCTACCGTGAAAATGTCACACTGATCGGTTGAGTACTTTGGACGCCAGGAACAAATTCGTCTTAATTTATAAGATATGCCTACATTGTAGTAGGAAAAGGTTTAATAACTCCATAACAATTTACCATTTCTCCACGATCACCACAAGAACTTAGACTTCCTTACTTGTTATGAATCTTTATAGTCCGAGACTACTAAGTTCTGTATATGCAGAGCAAAGTATTGTTGCTACCACAACAACAAGAAAAGAGCAGGGGGATATTTCGGATCTATTTTAATTCGAGAATCAACTTTATATTGCAAAACTAAAGACGTTATGAATATATGAAAAAGGCTACAGAGTGGGGAATGCAATCAAAACAAGTGGTGTCCATACACTTAGAAGGTAACCTGTAGCCTTCGCAGTCCCACCTTCTTTGTACCATGTGTAATTCATTCAACCACTTGGATAGATAAATATGTATACGAGTATTATGTGTGTACAGATGTACATATCGTTAGCTTCATAAGAAAAGGTGCCAAGTCAACTTTTTTTAGAAACTGAGATTTTAATGCAGTAAGATGCTACAACTAAAAATACATCGTCTACCTACCAAAAAGTTACCATAATGTTGGTTTTACATGTTGTAATGTAGTGATATGCAAATGTGCTAAGTCAATAAAAAAAAATATTACAAAAAATCAACGTGCTAAGTCCATATGAAAATGAAACATATTCATTTCATAAAATTTTTTTATATATTGATATGCAGTTATTACTATACCACTTTTATAAGCTGGTCCCTGAGGTATAGAGATGGTGTTCTTAGCCTCAAATATCGAATTTCGTAGGTTCTTTAGAAAAAGTTGTTTCTGGCAGCTTACCGGCAGTGGTTTGCCTAAATCTATGAGTGTATTTCTGCAATTAAAAGCTTCTCAGAAAAAATGCATTTGCCTTGCCAACAATGGCGGACCCAGGGGGAAGGGAATTTGACCACTTCCCGTTCAGTTTGAAACTTTTTTCCCCATATTCTATCCCGTGTATGTCTACGGCAACCAACTAAAGTAAAGGCGTTTTTTAATAGTCTAACTTAGACATTTTGTCATCTCCTTTCCATTTGACTTTTTAGTTGTACCTAAACATTCCCCAAGTCATCCACAGTCATTTTTTCAAAGAAATTCCCAATATACAACTTTTCTAGAGTTTTATTATAGTATAGATCAACCGCAATATCGAAAAGTGAAAGAAAAATGAAAGCTGTGGCCATGCACTTCGTTTGACACCCATATTCTACGGAGATTTTAAGGTTTTTGGGCAACACATTTTGACCGATAAAATTATCGAAATATATCGTAGTCTAAGTGAAACCTGGGGACCTCCCCTTTCATTTGATACCCATATTGTAGGGAAATTTTTGGGCAATCACATTTTTCTATGAAAAACTAATTTGAAAGAAAATGTGCTAAGTCGACCTAAAAAAAAAAAATTATGGAAGGAAAATGTGCTAAGTCACAAAGAAGCTCATAACTTTGCACACGCTTTATTCTAAAATATGCCGATGACGGGTACTTTAGCACGCTCACATAAGGAAGGAAACTGCATTTTCAGATTTTAAAAATAGCAACAACAGGAAAAGTTAGGATGTGTGCCTCACCTGAAAAGTTAGAAAATATTGACTTAGCACCTTTTCTTATGAAGCTAACGATATGTACATATTTATCTGATATGCTCGCTAACGAATTTTCGACGATAAAGAGGCGGAGTCGTGTAAGATATTTACACTTAACTGAGCGCTCGTTGGATATCCATTGACTACATTTACTAGCCTTTACCGTTTTATGGAAGGCAATGCAAACGCCCACTTTCGCAGCAACAACAGCAACACAAATATTTGCACGTAAACTAAGCTTTAGAAATATTCATATGTATATGAAACCACCACCAACGTGAATGAATACGAATATGCAGTTACAATATGGCATGCTCTTGTACATTTGGACAAGTAGCACAGGCACATAAAGTTGATGTATATACAAACTTGTATATACATACATAAATATGGTATACATAACATACACTCGAAGAAATAAGCTATGTATTATGCAACTTACTCTTATGTACATATGTACAATAAGGCGCCTCACGCTCCATACAAATAAAAATGGACACCCTGTTTCCATCGGAATTATAAACTTCAATGTATTCTAAGACCTTGGTCAAAATATTTCGAAAAAATATTAAGATTTACCGGAGCTAAACCGCTTTAAAAAACGCTAAAAATATCCTTTTTTATGTATAAAAGGACTATGATAAAATATTTTTTTAAAAAAGCACCTGAAGTGATGAACTAGCTGGAGTACAAAAGATAAGCATAAAAAAGTTTGAAAATTTTATCAACGCATTCCAAATATTGAGATGTATGATGCTGTTTTTGGTCATTTTTCGAGGGGTAGGTTTGTGGAAAACTTTAATAACTCAGCCAATTATTGACGGATTTGGACGATTAGGATATCATTTGAAAGGAGACGTTGCCATTTTTTCAAAATTTAACCCTTTTTGGTCCAATTTTAAACATTGCGAATTACCTTTTGCACTCTATCAGCTCAGGTGCTTTTTATTAAAAAATATTTTTTCATACTCCTTTTATTTTTTAACTCGGTTTAGCACAGGTAAATCTTAATATTTTTTCGAAATATTTTGGGGGAGTCCATAGAAAAGAGTGAGCTTTGAAATGCCGGCGGAAACAGTGCAACTTTTTTTGGCGAGGCACCTTAATGTACAAGGATATAGTGCGTTTGATAATTAAATACACTCGGGGTGCACTATATACATACATATGTATGTACTAAGCTAAAAAGGTGAAATATTTTGAAACACTTTAAGTATAGTTGTATAGTCCATCAAATTCTAGACCAAATATATGTAGGCAGATGCACGGGTGCACAGAGGGGAGAGGTGGGTACGCAACAATTTTTCCGGGTCACGGCCAAGCGTATTCACAAACGGGTGTTCAGTTGCCTATGTAGTATAATATATGAGGCGGTTAGAAGCAAACTGGTATAAGTCCCTACATCATAGCAAAAACGAAAATAAATAAGTTCAATTTCTCAAAACTATATCAAATTTACAGTACTACCAAACACACACTTGGAATAAACAATTGCACAAATTTGTATCTGTAACATATATAGCCGATATACATATATCAAACCTGTTTAAGTCCTTCGTAAGATAACTTTGAAAAATTTAAGTTAATTATTTTCGTTTTTGCTATGATGTAGGGACTTACCCCCCTTTGCTTCTAACCGCCTCATATATGAATTACAAATAATTTAGTAAATGGGTCAATTTCAAAAAAAACGTACACAACGAGTTTTTTTTGCTTATTTTTAAAGTTTTTCCAATTCGCCTGTAAGAGTGGCCAATTTATGTAGAAATTGATGAAGAATCCGGTGGGACCTTTAGGCTCTCAAAAAAATCAATATTTTTGGTTTTTTTTTAGGTTTTCTATGATTTCTATCTTGAGCGTCACACACCAAATATGTATAAAAAATCGCTGAAAATGCAAAAATATTTGAGATTCAAGTTTACTATGTTGTTCTTTTGTTTTTCAAGATTCACTTCTGCCAAAATCACCTTTTCGATTATAAACACAAAATCACGATTCACCTTGATTTATTGTTTTTTTTTAAGTGACTAGTTATTTACAAATTTTAAGATGAAAATATGTAAATTATTGTTAAAAAGAGACTTGAACTAAGGGGTTACTTGCAAACTAATAGGCTTGTAACAATGTATTTTAAAAAAACTGCATTTATAAGCGTTTTAAGGAAAAAAACTGAGTGTGACGCTCAAGATATTTTGTGGCGATCAAGATGAAAATATGTAAATTTTTGTTAAAAAAAGACTTGAACTAAGGGGTTACATGGAAAGTAATAGTCTTGTAACAATGTATTTAAAAAAACTGCAAATATAAGCGTTTTAAGGAAAAAAAAACTAAGTGTGACGCTCAAGATATTTTGTGACGATCAAGAGATTTTGTTGCACGTAAACAAGAAATAATGCCAAATTTAAAGTGTAACGAAAAAAAGTTTATTTTTTACAAAAAGTAAATAAAAGAAAACAAAAATTCTTCAAAAAACAAAAATTTTCATACGAAACTAAACATGTACATATTCTTTGATGTCTATAACAAAATTTTAAAAAAGGAAGTAATTCTTGAAGAAACTTATACACATACGCGCTTTATCGAGCTTTATTTTCTCGCGATATTTCCGTGCTCTTTCAGCCGCCGTTAATTTTGTTGTTTTACTCTTGAAAATTAAAAAATAAAATCAAAATTAAGCATTTTAAGCTATGAAGCAATATGTATGAAAAGTGATGCTCATGAAATGTTTGCCTATTTTGGTTTTTTCCGTAGGCAATTTATTTCCCAAATTCACAAATTATAAAAAAATGAGTTGAGACCATGTAAACAATGATTGTCAACTTTAATTTTTTACATTTAATATATTCACTTTTAAAAAAATTAGCGTGACGCTCAAGAATTTTTATCGCGCCCTTACCATGGTGTTCACAAAAACTAAGCAAATCCACACTTTTTTTAATAGTGTTTGTTTTCGCTTTTTCACTATTGTAATAATTAAAGTTTGTACTTTTCTTACGTTATTTACTTTATTTAAATGAAAATTGAAAACTGCTAATATTTCTTGATTTATAAAAAAGTGACGCTCAATGCAAATTGTGGGGACAACTTTCTTTGCAACGCCAAATTCGCACTAATTAATTTTTGACAACTATATCAAATCAAAACAAAAGAAAGATACCCAATAATTCGAAAACTGTTATTAAATGTTGCCCAGTAACTTTTTTCTTGATTTTATTTTATTTTGTTTACTAAAAATTCTAACGGGGGACACATGCTTTTGTATGAAAGGAGTCAGAGGGAGAAACAAAACACCATACTGAATAAACAAAAAAAAAAATATACAAATTTGAGAATTATACTTTTTTTGTTACATATTCCTCGGTGATCACTGTCCCATTTTTGTTTTTTTTTTTTAAATTTGTTTTTTTACCTAAAATAGTAGTGTAAAGTGCGGGGACACAAAAATTGCGTTTTTTTTGAAATTGACCCAAATACAAAGAACGTAAATGTACAAGGGAGGTCCAACGCAACGCGTAGTGGGAAACATTAAAACAGTGATCGGCACCCCAACACCGTCACAATTTGCCATTGTATTTGTGTGCGACCAAAAACATGCTTGCCACATTGTTTGATTCGTATTTAAAAGTAAAAATGGGGTATTTCTGATATAATATATATTTTGATGCGCATATACACACTTATGTATATGTATAACTCAATGGCAGGAAATTTAATGGTTATCCGATGATAATGACCAGACATAGGTTTTTACGACCTAACAATCCAAAAAAAAAAATAGGTTTAAAATTAGAAAGGTGAATTAGTGCATTGTGTTGAACTATTGAAAGTTGAACGCAAAATAAAACAAAATATTCATTTGCAATTCTTTTAATATGAATATACCTTTTTGGGCATTGCGTAGATTTTCCTCGAATTAACTGGCAAGCATTTGGCAAAATTCTGAAGAAATTTAGCGAACAGCCGAGCAGAATTAGCAGCGTCGTTTTTGTGTATGTACAGCGCTGCCGCGTCGAAGCTACCCACGTGTAGCGTTTTGCCGATAGATGCATTAAACCATCAATTCGCGGGTAGGTAATTCACCACTGGGGAAATGTGTGTTTAAATCGCGAGTTTTAAAGCTATTCGCACTTTTATTTTTAAACAAAATAAACATTTAGACGTTTTCGTAACTCCAACTACAATTTTTTGTGTAAATTTTTAACTAAAACACGGTAAATTTAAGTAATTTAAATGTAGGTACAGTGGTGAATTACTTACCATCGATTTGACAGTTTCTATTGCATTCGCTGTTGGACCTTCTTTGCACATTTACGATCTTTGGTAAATATTAAATGAACCCTTTCACTACAATTTCTTTTTTTGCTGATTACACTAGTTCACAGCCAAAAACTACCAGAGATGCGAATATGGAATTCATATGTAAACCCGAAGTAATTTTTTATTCTATGGAACCGTTTTTGAGATATTTACGATTAAAAAAAAAATGGCTCCTCTTAATTACGTATATCTCAAAAGCAAATTGAGTAAATCCAAGACGGTTTAAAAAATTAAAAAGCTAATCAAATCAAATCAATGCATTCAAAACTTTCCGCTTGGCCGGATAAGTTCGAAGGTAATGACCAATCAATACGGATTTTTACTCTTTTTTGTAAACATTTATAAAATCGTATACTTTGTAAAGGATATCGGAAACTGTTTATTTTTTACTACCTTTATATAATTTTTTTGCAAATATTAACTTAACTTAACTCTGTGATCTTATCTTGTACTTGAAAATGTTTTTTGTTTTGTTTTGGCGCTTATTTAGATTAGGGTCGGCTTATGATGAAACCAACAGAAATCGCGCATCATAGCGACATCCCAGAATCCTTCATACCGACTGTTAATTAACTTTATTTGCTGATGAAAGCGTTCGCGATGCTCGTCACTTTTGTCACTAAGATTTTGCGGAAAAAAGTTTAAATGGGAGTGCAGAAAATTAATTTTTAAAGACATATTTACTCCTGAAAAGAAAACAAATAGGTAAATTAGCGTGTGATTTTCTTAAGCTGGACGCATCGTTGAACTCCGAACAAATTTTTCGTTTACATTTTACAGGTTCATTTTAAATCACAAAAACGGTACCATTGAATGAAAAATAGCCTTGATTTTAGAAATCAAGGGGAATTTCATACTCGCGCGTCTGGTGGAGAAAAAAAGTTCAAATTTGTTGACCAGTGTTATTATAGTTTATGGAAAAATATTTGACTCATATTTTTATACCCAGCGTACTAGTACTAGTACAAGGGTATATTAATTTTGTCCACATAACGGTACTATGTAACGGCACAAAATAATCGAGTTAGATATAGAGTTCCATATATGAAAGTTCTTAGGTTGAAAAGAGGAATTGATTAAGGCATGTCCGTCTGTCCGTCCGTGTACACGATAATTTGAGTAAAAATTGAGATATTTGCATGAAATTTTGCATACAGGTTACTTTCTGGCCAAGGTAGGTTTCTATTGAAAATGGGCGAAATCGGATGATAACCACGCCCCCTTTTTCGATATCGAAAATTTCGAAAAACGTATAAAATGGGTTAATTCAATATCAGAAGCAGCTACAATGATAAAATTTGCAATATGTATTGATTTATATGTTCTAAGGCGGATTTTACCAAATTTTTTGAAAAGGGGCGTGGCACCGCCCCCATATATTTGAAGAAATTTTAAAATTTTGACTCCTAATAACTTGAGAACAGTTTATGCTAGTATAACGAAATTTCGTAGAGGGCATACTATTGTTGTATTAAATTCAGATATAGAAAATAAACGAAATCGCTTGGCGACCACGCCTACTTTTTTATAAAAGTTATATTGAAAGGAGGTGGAAATATTGAAAAGTCCATATCTAATTAACTGATACCGCTATAATAATATAATTTGGTACATACATAAATTTTCATATTCTTTACATTATTTTTGCAAAATTTTGGAAAGTGGGCGTGGCACCGCCCACTTATGAGTCAAGCAATTTTCAAATTCGCCCCTTTTTGGACTAAAGTTCTCTAAACGAGAGTTAGGAAACCGGAATATGCAATATCTGTTTAACTGATAAAGATATAATGCTAAAATTTAGTACACTCATTCACCTGATGATGTTATTAGTGATGTTTAAAGGTTTTTTGGTAATATTTTGGAAAATGGGCGTGGCACCGCCCACAAGTGAATAAAAAAAATATCAACATTTCACTATTAACAAGCCACTGTGAAAGTATCATAAAGATCTGCAATGAAAACTGATCTTCAATAGGGACAAACAACATAATAAAATCCGTGGGCGTGCCACCACCCACTTTTTTAAAATTATTATGTAAATATTGATTAATGGACACATATATCCGTACATCGAAAAATTTCACAAAATACGTTAAAAGTTATGGGCATGGCACGCCTTCTTTTCCAAAGTTATATATAGGACATGGTATAACCCTTGAAAAGATCGATTCAGTACTTTTGGCTCATGTAAGCGGTTAAAGCTTTATAAGCAAGGAGCGTGGCCGCTCCCACCAAATTCGCTATTGTTTAGGCTCGGCATAGATTGGTTTTTAAAATGGGCGAAATCGGATGAAAACCACGCCCCCTTTTTCTGAAAACTAACGCTGGGTATTTAATGTTCGGTTCACCCGAACTTAGACTTCCTTACTTGTTTCTTTTTGTCATTAAATGAAGAATACATGAAAAATTACGTGATCTCTAATGGCATACTGTAGTGCAACCATATATGTAAAGTATTATATATATGAGTGCAACTAAAAGTAATCAATGCATGTTTTTGAAATATTTCAAGGTTATCCTCATTTGAATGTAATTTTTTCGTATATCACTGAGGCTGTTGTTGGTATTGCCACCCCCTGTTGCATCTGGGGAGAGAGTTTTCAATAAGCTAGCTTTAATTAAAAATAGACTGCGATCCACAATGGCTGAAGATAGATTGATAGACTTGTTGATTATTTGAATAGAGCATGAAAAAGCCAGTTACGAAGATGCCATTAAGGAACTCAGTGCCATGGAAGCCCATTTAATTGGCAAACTGAGCAATGTTATAACCAGAGAAGCGGCTGAAAGTTGCTAACACATTCATTAAAATTATATGATTTGTGTAAAACACTTCCATCTTAAGGTATTGGCCCAATGCACGCTTTCTTTGCTTGCTTTACCTCGAGAACTGTTAAATTTTGTTTGAACTCTACTAAAGTGTATCTAAATTGGCCTAATAGTAGCTCTACCTTACTCGCTTGACAGCTTCGATTTACTTTTGATACTTCAATTTGTTTATCTTGTAGATAATATGTAAGTATTTGTTAACAAACATTACGTTCATTTGTGTAAATTGTGAATTTGTTCATATCGAATAAGAATGAAAAATTTACAGATCACACTGTGTTAATGGCACATCAATCTTCATCAAAAATCACTGCTACCTTCGCTCTTGAAATAGTTTGGTATTCTTTGTATTTGGTACTTCACTCTGCATTTTCTCACAAATCATTGATATTACTAAAGTTTTAAACAACGTAGTGCATTTTTTTAATAGGTTTGAATAAAAGCTGATAACAGAAGTAGAAAAGCATAGGTGTTTGTGAGACAAAAGGCAGCTTTGCTAACGAGACCGGGTAAAGAAGGATTTAGCCATTCGAAATGTAGCTGCTGCAGTTGGAGAGCTTGGTTGTTGCGTAGTATGTTTTTTAATTTCATCACAATCTATTATTTAATAAAAACCATATTTTTATTCCAAAGGAAAGCTGCCGATAACGATGGAAATCGCTGAGGGACTGAAACGGGACAGAGCTGAAGGTTCATCAGCAACCTATTGGCAGTGCTGCATCTTTAAAACGAACGTGGCCCTATTTTGACACAATGTCGGTTTTAAAAGGGATGGCAGTCCCCAGACAGTAAGTTTTGTTTATATATGTCCAATAATTTTGGCATTTATGTGTACATGTTACCAGAACAACAAAAATAAGAGCCAGAAAATCGGGACACAGCTTCGAAATATGTGACAGTGGTGATTTCGTAGTGCATGAGCCTGAGACTAAGTAAGTTTTTGGAAAGCCAAGCGGTAAACACTCACGAAAATTTTCTGGGTGCGATTGGAGAGGTGTTCGAAAGGGTGCTTCATTACGTTCATGACAAATATAAAAACGAGCATTAAAAAAGCCAATGCATTAAAAAATTATTGACTAAAATAATTTAGAGCTCACAGAGCTTTAAATTACATGAAAAGTAAACCTAATCTTTTATAAATGCATGTAAAGCATTGTTAACAAAATTAATAAAAACACAATACCTCATCAGTAATCATGCTTTAAATTTTATTGTTCAAATGGTGGATTTTCAGAGCATCTCTTAAATGATAATTGTTTCAACTTCCGCGGTTTGATTGACTTATTGAGGGCAGTGAAACTACCTCCCTTCGGCATGCCAGATATGGTAGCATCGCCTTCGTAACGATCAACAAAATTGCTTGCTACATAGTTTGCACTCGAAATCTTGATAAAATTGTGCAAGACGATACAAGCCTTCATAATTTGTTCTGCATTTTTCGGGGCCATGCATAGAGTCGTTCTTAATATTTTTCGGTGAGTATTCCAAACGCGTTTTCTATAACTCTTCTTGCACGATAGAGTCTTTTATTAAATTACTCTTGGTCTTCAGGAATACCTCTACCCGGATATGGTCGCAAGGGAAATGCTGCATCTCCAACTAGGTAATGAGGAAAGGTTTCCGTTTCTCCTGGCAAAGTCTGATCAGATGGAATGTCAAGACGTAATTTTTAATAATATTTGCCAATTTTGAAAAGTGGTAGTCATTGATAAATTTGCATGTTTCCAAAGTAATCTTTCGAAAGGTCATTAAGCCCACCCGGGAACCTCTGTGTTTAATTGCCGAGTGCCGCAATGAGCCAAATATCTCATGTAAGCAAAACCAAAACTATGAAAATTTATGCGTACCTATGCTAGGAAATACGAAGGTAACTAACATCAGGGTTACGAATAGTCTGCATCGACTTGATATAGGTTTGATTATTTGGTCAGTGCAGGCTCCAGAATTTCGTGAGGCACATTCAAGAGCGGAAAATGCATTCTTAGTGTTGAACACAACTCTTAACGTGGACACTAGAAGATCACAGACGAACTATGTATGATGTTTATGTTTGTATGTTTGTGCTAAAATTAAAAATAATGGACCTAAAACGAACTATTGGGGCTGGGACAAAAGCGATAGTGATTCCGCTGGACAAATAGTGTGCACAAACACTGTAATACGTAAAATGTGTTGACATTAGACAATATTTTTTGGTATAAATACTTAGAATATGCTTTTACAAAAGTATAAGGAATGGGTTTCCCAAAATTAAAATTGTAGAACAATTTTTTCAACAAAAACGCCGTCTGTAAAAGGCCTTCCCTACATAAGAATATTTGCACTTATACAACTTGGCATATTCCTTTTTAACGTGGTTTCCGCATATCTAAAATTTTCATTTTGGGAAACCCATTGCTTTTCTTTTGTAAAAGCATATTAAATTTTTTCCAAAAAATATTGTCTCTTTTCACACCCTCATATTTATCAAAATCTTTATGAAAAGAGTTATAATATCTCTTAATATTATAATCCCGGTTCCCCATGGAAGCGTAACATAAGATACATTGCATTTGCACAAAGGCATCTGGAGTCATAAAAAAATGTTTGGCAGTCATTTTTAGTCGCTCCTAAATATTGTCATACAATGTAGGCATCAACGCGATAGCGATCTTACTTTCTTGCTGTCGATTAAGCAACTGACGCTATAATTTTGTTCTTAGCACCACTGTAGCGAAGTTAGGCTCCCGTTTACCATGCCATAGATCATTTGATCACATGTATTCTTACCAAAGATGACTAGATAAGAAACTCTTTCGCGCTCTCTCATTTCGGTCCTCGATTATTCAGTGTTGCCTACTATTTTATCTGTGCGCTAGTTGGCAACACTACACAATCGAGGACCATCTGACACTAGATACATAAACAATGAGGAGCCAGAAACAAAAAACGCACCTAATTTGGGGAAATCAAACAAGTGAACATTTCGATAAACTTAAAATATTGCAAGATTGAGAAAGAATACGTTAAGTATTAAGTATGAAATAGTTCAATCTAAGAAAATAGCTGCAGAAAATATATGTAGAAGTTACGCATTTGAGTGGCTTACAGGGGTTAAAAAACGATTACAAGATACTGCGATGCAACAATTTTTCTTTTTGCATTATTGTCAAATATTTATTTTATTTTATAATTATTTTTATTTGAACTCATATTATTTCCTGGAGGTTTGAATTTACATGTTCATTACAAAATGTACATCATTATTATCTGCACTATAAAAAAATTTTCATTTCATTTTCAATTTTTGAATTATGTATAAGAACTTCATGAAAATTTTTTATTTCTTATGAGATAAAAAACTCGATACGAACTGTCTGAATAGGAATTACAAATTTTTTCTTTTTGAAACAGATAAAGCGGCAAATACACTACACGAACATTTCCGCGAACATTCCTGTTATGTAATGTTTGTGCGAAATTTTCTCTCGTATATGGTAGTGTTTCGGTGTTTGGTAATGTTCGCCAAAAATCAAAATATTTAAATTTTTGGCGAACATTTGCGCGAACTGTTCGTGTGTGTATGGCGAAATAGCTCATAATCGTAGTAATTTCTGAACGGAACAGACGTGCGCGGAAAAGTAAAATGGACAATAAAAAATTTCTGAGTGAATTTATTGAAATGTATAAATCTTTGCCATCATTGTGGCAAGTAAAAAGCAAAGATTATTGTAATAGAATTAAAAAAATGTTACGCTTAATTGCCACAGCGAGCAATATTGCTGCAGCACAATTGTTGTCCGTATTCATCGCTGTCTGAAAGAGAACTAATGTTCGGCCAAAAGTTCGTATGGTGGATGGCCAAAGCTGCGAACAAGATTGCGGAATGTTCGCGGAAATGTTCGTGTAGTGTATTTGCCGCTTAAGTAAGAGTTCGAAGATAATTGTGTAAAAAGTTCACTGCAATAGTAGCCCTAGAATGCATTTCAAATTTAATTTGGTTAAATAATTGTTATAAAAAATTAATTTTTTTGCAAAAATTTTTTTGAAATCATATCTATTGTAAAGAGATAACGTTTCCCTAATACCAAAAAAAAGTTCGTTCATATATGTCAAACAAGTCGTGAGTTATGAATTTTTCTTTAAAATGGTTCAAAATTCTATAATTGAATATCTTGAAAACCATTCGGAATTTCGAAAAAAGGTTAAAAGTGTTTTTTTGTTTTATCTTTAGCTACACAAATTTATGGTTTTTATTACTATCCTAGAAATAATCAAAAATTCGTTGACTCAGTTGACATGGTTTGACTCATTACGAAATGTACATCATTAAGAATTTTACCTTATTTTAAGATATCTTGGAAATTTTAATTTTAAATTATGAATTATTTATTATTTCATATATTTTATTTTAAATATATGTTGTTCTATTTTACCAATGTTGCCATTTTGGTGCTTTTAGAGCTAGATCTAGCTCTTTTTTTTGGCGTTTAGCTCCAAAATTCTGTTTTAGCTCCTAGCTCTTTTTCTAGTCCTTTTTTTCATTTTTAGCTCTTTTTTGGCTCCAAATTTATTTAGACAAAATGTATTGAAATGAAAAAAGTTTTTATTTCTTCTATAATCGACGTCGAAATTATTATATTAGTTTCATTGTGTACCATGTGGCAACTCAGTTTCTCTCACCAATAACAAATACCTAAATCGGTTAACTTTGTCGAGTAACATTCCTAAATGCCATATGTTTATTTTGCGAACAATAATCAAAATGGAAAGGTAAGTAAATTGTGTGTAAAAAACACTTTCCTAATTTTCTAAAGATTCTGAACAATCTTACTTCATGATAAATAATCAGAAAAAATATTTCAAGCGTTTGAAGTTCTGAGTCAGAATTAAAATGACTTCATTTGGCTTTGACGCAAAAATAAAAATAATTTTTGAGTTTTACTAAAAATGAAATATTTCTTAACTATTTATTAAGCTTGATAATTTTTCAAGAACACACTTTTTTTTATACCTTTCATGAACATGAAATGGTATTATAACTTTGGTCCGATGTTTGTAAGTATGAGAAGAAGAAGAGATAGACCCACTATTAAGTATACCGAAATGATCAGGGCGATGAGGCGAGTTGAATTAGCCATGTCCGTCTGTCCGTCCGTCCGTCCGTCCGTCTGTTTGAACGCAAACTAGTCCCTCAGTTTTAGAGATATCTCGATGAAATTTTGCAAGTAGTCGCCATTTTGCTTAGGATTAATCATTTGTCGGAACCAGCAAGATCGGACCGATACAAGGCATAGCTTCCATACAATCGATTGTTTCGATAAACGGGTTTTGGCCTATAACTCTTGTAATTAAAAAGCTAGAAGCGCGAAATTTTGCAAACTTAGTACATATTATATGCGTAACATGTGTAGTGAGAATGATTGAGATCGGACCAACATAACATATAGCTCCCATATAATCGATAGTTTCGATAAATGGGTTTTGGGCTATCAATTTTGCAGTTAAAGAGCTAGGAACGTTAAACTTTGCACGTTTGCTACATATTATATATGTAACATATGTAGGCATAATCAGCCAGATCGGACCAACATAACGTATAGCTCCCATACAATCGATTGTTCCGATAAGTGTACTTTGGCATTCATGAAAGGTATAAAGCCTTCGGCACAGCCGAAGACAGCCCTTTCCTTACTTGTTTTTGTTGACTTAGTTATACTTTTAATACGTTTTAAACATTGTTTAAGTTAAATCTATACTATAATAAATTGCTAAAAAAGGATCTCGGAAACTAAGGAATGAATTTCGATGAGAGTTTCACTAATGGACTGCTTGAAGCTTAGAAAGGGACCTGCACTTTGTTTTATCAAAATCGAACGACAAACAAAAAAGATATACTGATTTTTAGGGAGGTATGCACCTATGAAATTTTTTTTCTTACATAAATTTATATTAAGAAAAATTCACTTATTTTGTAAAAACAAAACTAAGCGTGCCTCTTTAAAATTTTTGTTCATTTTTTTACAATTTCAGCTAAATCAAAAATCAATTGCGTAGGTACACTGCCGTCCTATATGGGTATCAGCATATCTTTAATAAAACTCTAGATAATAGTCCAGTGGAATAATATCGAAAATCTACTGAATACGGAAGTGACGCGGAACATAGGTTTTTTTGGTTTATCTAACTCTCCTAACAGTGGACATGAAAGGGTGAAAAAATAATCCCAAAATATGCAGAGCATACTTTTCTGCATGCATTTAAAGTGCATTTTTTTTGGTATTTTTAATTATTTCGGTCATGGTAACATATGTCAAAAAATTGTCTTCTACAGTTTGTTGCCGAGGTGATTCTCCATCAAAAGTTTCTTCACATTTTTTTCTAAATGCTATACATACCGAGCAAAGTAAAAACTAAATCTAAATGTAAAAACAATACTTAAGTGCCTTTGAGCTCTTTTTTTACATGTTTTGGATTTTCTTGAAAAAATCTATCTCTTTTTTTCTCAAATCTAGCTCCAAAATAAATTGTATCCTGGCAACACTGATTACCACTTTTAGAGCATGATGCCAGATGGTGAAAACAAAATGTGGTAATTTTGAATAGCTTTTTAGGAATTTTACAATTCCCACAGACCAAGAGGTGTGCAAAAAGGTGCTATCGAATTAATTTTTGAATTTTTCTTGCTCGTAACGTATAAAATAAGACACGACATATTTAAAATAAAGTATATAAAATGGTAAATAATTCATAATATAAAGGTTAAATTTCCAAGTTATCTTAAAATAAGGTAAAATTCTTAATGATTTACATTTCGTAATGAAATAGAACATGGAATTGAAAAATAATTATAAATTAAAATACATATTTGAAAATAATACAAAAAGAAAAAGCGTTTTGTTTGTATCTTGTAAGCGTTTTTTTAATCCCAGTAAACCACTCAAATGCGTAAAAAAATATCGTCTTCTACATACATTTTCTGCCGCTATTTTTTACTATTTCATACTTTACGTATTCTTTCTTAATCATGCGATATTTTAGGTTTATCGAAATGTTTACTTATGATTCAATGATTTTCCCAAATTTGGTGCGTTTTTTGCTTTCTGGCTCCTCATTGTTTATGTATCTAATGTCAGATCGTCCTCGATTGTGTAGTATTGGCAACTAGCGCATACATAAAAAAGTAGGCAACACTGCATAATCGAGGACCGAAATGAGAGAGCGGGAGAGAGTTTCGTATCTAGTCATCTTTGATTCTTACTCTCCATCGCTCACTCGTTAGCGAACCAGCAACGAATAAACACCAAGCTTGTCCGAGCCGCGTACTGCGGGTAATTGTGTATACAATACAATGCCCTGTGCGAACTTTTTTATGCTAGAAAATGCCTTTGGTGACTTGCAATGCCCTTTATATTACAAGTCGTTCAAAGGAGGCTATAAATGTAATAAAGTTGTTAAGCAATCAAATAGAAAAATGAAAGCTGAGCTATCTTCCATGATCAGCTTAGACAGTGGACAGGGTTACACAGACATGAACCAACACCAACCAAACCACAGGCCTTCGACACAGTCAACCATGCCACACTCCTTAAAGACCTGGAGGAGACACCGCTGGACCGCCAACTATTTAAACGGTCGGCTGGCGTCAGTGAATTTTCGAAACGAGAGATGTAGACCCAGAAGAATTAGACAAGGGGTTCCGCAGGGTGGTGTCTTTTCACCCCTTCTGTTTAACTTCTACATCTCGAGCCTCCCTCCCCCACCAGAGGGGGTCTCCATCGTTTCGTACGCTGACGAATGCACCGTGATGGCCACGGGAAAAGGACCTTCCACGGACGAACTATGTACATGACTGAACTACTACTTGCGCGATCTCTCCAGCTTCTTCACAGAGCGGAACCTGACACTGTCCCCGATTAAATCGACAGCGACCCTAATCACTACGTGGAATGCGCAGATGGGGCAGGAGTTGAATGTCCACGTAGATGGTGTCCCACTACCTACAGTCAGCCACCCCAAAATTCTAGGGGTTACATTCGACAATAGTCTCACCTTCGCTAATCATGCCACCGCAATAGCTTCAAAGGTACAAAGCCGCAACAAGATCCTCAAGTCACTGGCCGGCAGTACTTGGGGCAAAGACAAAGAAACGTTGCTGGCCACCTATAAGGCTCTTGGCCGACCGGTTATTGATTATGCTGCGCCCATATGGTCGCCAAACCCTCACGACACCAACTGGAGGAAATTGCAGGTCTGCCAAAACACCGCAATCAGAACCGCGACGGGCTGTTTGCTTATGTCACCTCAGTCTCACCTTCACCAGGAGGCTAAAATGCTCAACGTTCGCGAGCATACGGAACTTTTAAGTAGGCAGTTCCTTCTGAACTGCCATAGACCCAGCCATCCAAATCGACAGCTATTGGATGAAACTACGCCCCCCAGAGACATAAGGAAACATCTCCGAAAGCATTATGATGAGGTCCGGCATCACATCTCGTTGCCGTTTGATCTGCGGGACCATAGGCGGGCCCTAAAGGACCTCCACACCGAGTCGGTGGACAGATCCCTCAGATCCCGGCCTGTGAACTCCGTTATTGGTACCCAACCACCTGTTCTTGCTGAGGAAGAACGTGTCCTTCCGAGGGAGACTAGAGTCATGCTGGCACAACTTCGGTCTGGATACTGCAATAGGCTGAACTCCTATCTGTCCTGCATGCGGTATGGCCCCCCTTGACACGCAGCATCTCTTTTCCTGTTCTTCTGAACACACTCTTCTAACACCCCTATCACTTTGGTCTAACCCTGTCGAAACTGCGCATTTCCTTGGACTTCCATTAGAAGAGCCCGATGACAATTAGAAGTGTACTGGCCCTTTGGGCGGGACGAAGCACTGCTAACAACAACAACAACAACAACATCAGCTTAGACATTGCTAAACAAGGCCGACCTTTTATAAATTATGTTTTTGCTAAAAACATTTGTTTAAAAATGTTTCAAAAGATAGATCTTGACCGAACTTGATAAAAATATACCCATACACCTATCCAATACTGAAAATAATATCTTTTCTTTGCCTAGCACTTTTCCCACAACATATTTTTAGGAGCAAACATTTTCCGACTTAAAGTTCATTTGCTCGAAGAAGCGTAAAAGTTTAACATGAAGTCGTTTATCGAATTTACTTTTATTAAAAAGTTGTCAAGAATGCATTCATATTAAATATTAGTTTATTTTGGTAATTTTTAATTGGGCCAGGGTTTGATTTTGTTTGTGGTAAAAATAGTGAGCTTTTTGGCCAGCGGGGGTTAAGCAAAAACAACGTTTTTCTTCATCCTCCTACGCGTTTCGATGCATTTTGCATCTTCTTCAGGGAGGTATTACAATTAATATGTAATTTTTTCTTAAATAATAATAGTTGGTTCGTCTTTTTTCACGTACATTTCGTTCGTCTTATTGCCATAGAGTAGGCACAGTTTATATTGTCAACGTCTTCTTTGAAGTTTACACATTCGTTAATCTTTCCTGTATTCTAAGCCCTTCTTTTATTTAGTTTACCTACAAAGCATTTATTTTGCCGTTATACAGATCACTTCTAAACGAAAAATTCGCTCTTATTTTTCCGCTTCTCCCTATTCCCTTATTCTCAACATAAAATCCGCACGTATTTGTTCGCTTCACACTCTTCGCCTATTTTAAACGATGTTCGAAAAATCGGATATCGGTTTGGCGAGTAAAGTATTAATCACAAATGGAAAGAAAGGGGAGAATACACAACAGTTTCTCGGGAGATATTCCACCAGCCATTTTACGGTGAACGCTGAACAAAACGCTGAGAAAATTTAACTTTTAAAAATGACTTGTACACATTAATAACGTATTATTTTTGGATTTGTAGGGCCAAAAGTATAAATAATAATCTGCAAATAGACACTTCAATAAGCTTTATTCAAAGGCATCTGGAAAACTCAGTCTCTTCCTTAAAGGATGTTGGCAAAATGAAGGAGGTAAATTCGACCGGACCACCACCAGAATGCATTGTGGAATCAATAAAGCACATCAAGATGGGCTTCTTTAGTGGAAGCGCAAACTGCTTTTAGGCTTATTGTGTATGCTGTTAAAATGTGCAACAAATATTTGTATGCGGCTTTATTTATCCAATAGTATTAAATACATCTGCAAAACATTTGAATCAATAAAATTCACTAAAAAGGGTTTTGTTAGCTCTTACAATGATTCCGGCAACTAAAGTGAGCCCGTATAAAGACGTCTCTGTGCCACAATAGCTTTCGTTTATACACATGCTACCATTAGAAGAGAAATACTATGCCTTTTTTTCTTAATTTATCTAATTTAACAACTTTTTATCAAACATTTTAACATTTTGCACAAAACTTAGTAACAAAATCAAGCGTCACAGCTGATTTTGAAAATTCAAAATTCATCTTCACCAATTCTTCTGTTCACTAGTGAAAAAGACTTGGACTTCCATTAGAAGAGCCCGATGACAATTAGAAGTGTACTGGCCCTTTGGGCGGGACGAAGCACTGCTAACAACAACAACAACAACAACATCAGCTTAGACATTGCTAAACAAGGCCGACCTTTTATAAATTATGTTTTTGCTAAAAACATTTGTTTAAAAATGTTTCAAAAGATAGATCTTGACCGAACTTGATAAAAATATACCCATACACCTATCCAATACTGAAAATAATATCTTTTCTTTGCCTAGCACTTTTCCCACAACATATTTTTAGGAGCAAACATTTTCCGACTTAAAGTTCATTTGCTCGAAGAAGCGTAAAAGTTTAACATGAAGTCGTTTATCGAATTTACTTTTATTAAAAAGTTGTCAAGAATGCATTCATATTAAATATTAGTTTATTTTGGTAATTTTTAATTGGGCCAGGGTTTGATTTTGTTTGTGGTAAAAATAGTGAGCTTTTTGGCCAGCGGGGGTTAAGCAAAAACAACGTTTTTCTTCATCCTCCTACGCGTTTCGATGCATTTTGCATCTTCTTCAGGGAGGTATTACAATTAATATGTAATTTTTTCTTAAATAATAATAGTTGGTTCGTCTTTTTTCACGTACATTTCGTTCGTCTTATTGCCATAGAGTAGGCACAGTTTATATTGTCAACGTCTTCTTTGAAGTTTACACATTCGTTAATCTTTCCTGTATTCTAAGCCCTTCTTTTATTTAGTTTACCTACAAAGCATTTATTTTGCCGTTATACAGATCACTTCTAAACGAAAAATTCGCTCTTATTTTTCCGCTTCTCCCTATTCCCTTATTCTCAACATAAAATCCGCACGTATTTGTTCGCTTCACACTCTTCGCCTATTTTAAACGATGTTCGAAAAATCGGATATCGGTTTGGCGAGTAAAGTATTAATCACAAATGGAAAGAAAGGGGAGAATACACAACAGTTTCTCGGGAGATATTCCACCAGCCATTTTACGGTGAACGCTGAACAAAACGCTGAGAAAATTTAACTTTTAAAAATGACTTGTACACATTAATAACGTATTATTTTTGGATTTGTAGGGCCAAAAGTATAAATAATAATCTGCAAATAGACACTTCAATAAGCTTTATTCAAAGGCATCTGGAAAACTCAGTCTCTTCCTTAAAGGATGTTGGCAAAATGAAGGAGGTAAATTCGACCGGACCACCACCAGAATGCATTGTGGAATCAATAAAGCACATCAAGATGGGCTTCTTTAGTGGAAGCGCAAACTGCTTTTAGGCTTATTGTGTATGCTGTTAAAATGTGCAACAAATATTTGTATGCGGCTTTATTTATCCAATAGTATTAAATACATCTGCAAAACATTTGAATCAATAAAATTCACTAAAAAGGGTTTTGTTAGCTCTTACAATGATTCCGGCAACTAAAGTGAGCCCGTATAAAGACGTCTCTGTGCCACAATAGCTTTCGTTTATACACATGCTACCATTAGAAGAGAAATACTATGCCTTTTTTTCTTAATTTATCTAATTTAACAACTTTTTATCAAACATTTTAACATTTTGCACAAAACTTAGTAACAAAATCAAGCGTCACAGCTGATTTTGAAAATTCAAAATTCATCTTCACCAATTCTTCTGTTCACTAGTGAAAAAGAATTGGCGGAAATTTTCCTTGCGAATAAAAATATCCGCAAGAAAAGAAATCCTAGCGGATATTCAGAATCAGGCTGATAATGTTTTCCCATCAGTCCCATCTTATAAATAAAAATGAATGTGTGTCTGTGTGTCCTTTATAGGCGTCCAAAGTACTCAACCGATTTTTATGAAAATTTCACAGTATATTCTTGGGATCATGGGTTAAAGCATAGGCTATATTAATTTTTGGAAAAGTGGGCGGTGCCACGCCCCCAGACTATATAAAATTTAAATCTACATAACTATGAACATATTGGGTGTAAATTAAAGATTTTTGGATATGTGTGATCTTCAGTCAAGATTTTTATAATTTATGAAAAGTGGGCGGTGAAACGTCCACATTTTTTGTGTTTTGTTTGTACTTCAGTAATGTCCAAAGTTTATGGTTGATCTGTTTTAAACTTTTCCAATACGTTAAAATCTTCGTTGGGTATGACATGCCTAGGCTATATTTTGTAAATTTTTTGGAAAATTGGGCAGTTCGAAGCCTACAAGCTAAGTAATATTTCAATTCGCTATATCCCTGAAAGTATTTTCTTCAGTAAAAATTTAACGTTCTTAAATCTTAATGAATGCTCAGCAGCGCATAATAATTTTTGTCACATTCATTGAGGTTAAAAAGATCCGTTTTTTGAGATGGACATCCAAAAAATTTATTTGTTTATACCAAAGGCGTTAAAACCAGAAACATTGTATATCCTAAAGCACTGCAGTAAATGGAATGTTAAAACTTAATTGAAAAATATTTGAAAATGTCTGCTAGTCACTTATAAAAATGAATTTGCCTCAAATCATTAACATCGGTAGTACAATAATAAACAACAAAATCTGTAAAATACCGTCCTTATTTAAAAATGTGTAGGCTTAACAAGTAACATCCTTGAATTTTTTATTTGAAAGTCTAACACATTCCAAATTGTCTACTCCAATTCAATATGTTGTTATTTTGGTTCAAATTTCCTACTGGTCTGCTCATTCTCTCGTTCTCACTTACATTTTTCATTTTGGGCACCACTGCTCTATAGAGCAGCGGTAGGCACCACTACAATGAAAGGATTAGAATATCTTGATCCAACGCATTTTCGCTAAACATAGGAAGACTCTCAAAACTTGTTTGGCACTTAGAGTAATAATTTTTGAACACAACTCCTTACGTGGACACTAGGGATGGCCAAAAAAGATCGGTGTTTAAAAAAACCGGTTTTTTCTATTCGCGGTTTCGGTTTTTTCGATCTTTTTATCGCAACTGTCTTTAATCGATCTTTTTTCAAAAAAACCGAAAACCGAACTATCGACGCCTATTCCATTGAATTGTAAATATTAAATTATTTTTCGCGATAAGTGATGGCCCCGCATCTAAAAAAAGCCCACTTTGGCAATATTTTGATGAAAAAGGGAATAAAGAAGTTTTATGCAAGCTGTGTGGGGCGGTAGTAAAACTGGGAGGTGGCACGTCCAACTTAAAAGGACACCTCCAGCGCAATCATGCCGGTTGGGATAGAAATTATTTACCTTGTAACACCAACAAGAGCACCGATGATGTGTTGTGTTGTGATGGTTCTAATTCGAATGAAGAAGTCAGAACTGTTGATAGGCAGCCACCAATTCCAGACAAGTTTTTGAAATCATGTTTACTGTGACTTTTTTGAATTCAAGCACCCACATTTATATGTATTAGTACAAAAAAGTATTGTCTTTTTCAGAATTTTTCTCTTTTAAAAATTTGATTTAACTGTATTAACTTGAACTGAAAAATAAATATTTGTTGAATTAGAACTTCTTGAGTTCTTTTAAAAATTTAGAGAGAAGAACCCTATAGTAAGTATCTACATTGTTGTATTTCTATAAATTTTCTTTTCGAAGTTTAAAATTGTGCCGGTTTTTCGAAAAACCGGTTTTTTCGTGTCCGGTTTTAAATGCGGTTTAAAACCGGAATAAAAAACCGCGATTAATCACAAACCGGTTTTTTTTCAACTTTGGCCATCCCTAGTGGACACTAACAGATCACAACCGAACTATGTATGATGTTTATGTTTGTGCTAAAATGGGAAATAATGTACCTGAAACGAACTATTGTGGCTGGGATAAAAGCGCTAGTGATTCCGGTGGACAAATAGTATGTACAAACACTGTAATACGTAAAATATGTTGACATTATTTACTGTTATCTATACTAATATATATTTTGAAAGCCGTTATTTTTCTTAGCGCAAAACTTGAGAAAGGCCCAACCGATTTTAATGAAATTTGAAACATGAGATCTGTGTGTGCACGATACGGACATATGTAGGTTTACAAATTTTACCGGTTTTAGAGATATTGGTCAAAATTTGGACCGGTGTTATCCTTGAAGGAATTTAGGTAATATTGGTATTAACCTTTGTGTCAATACGACTTACCCGGGTATGTATTTTGAACTTTGCCAGAATATAAATCTTTTCTAATCACTTTTGAAAATCCAGACTTCTAGTATTCCAAAAGCTATTAAATAGCTTTAAATTCCACTAAAAAATTTAAATGTTGGTTAATTTTTATAGGCGTGGCAAATCTTTTTTCAATTTCCCACTTATTTCCAATACGTACATACCCGGGTATGTACTTACATGCAAGTTGGTTAAATTTTGAATTTGAAGTTGTACTCAATGGTTATTGTAGTTCAATGTTGTAATGCTGACGAAGTTGCTCCCTCGGCCGAACCATTTCGAGCACGTAATGGAACTGGGTGGAACAAAAATCTAAGAACTGACCGAAAATATCTCGTGTGTTGTATGGTTATTCGGGAAACAAATAGAAAAGCGAACCGATTCTTCGAAAAGTGAAATGAGAAGAATCCTCTTAAAAAAAAAGAGTGGAAGCAGCTACGACCAAAGAAGTTGACGCTTGGCTTAGTATTTTAATAACTGCGAGTGTAATTTGCTCAAGTCATTAGCATACAAATGATTTGTGGAAAACCTTTTTCAACCCGTTATACCGAGCTAGTATGAGTCTTAACCGATTTTGAAGCATAACACAATTTATTCGATTCGATAATGAGAATATGCGTTCTCAGCGGCTGGTCACTGATAAGGCATCACGAATATCGGAGCTATTTTTATTGCTCAGTTATAACTTGCGAAAGTATTTTAAGCCATACGAGAAGGTAACAGTCGTTGAGCAATTATTTCCCTATGTATAGCGGACATACTCAGTATATACCCCGAAGCTAGCGAAATATGGTCTTAAGGTTTGGTAGGTTTGCGACTCAAAAACTAGCTACCCTTTAGAAGGTGAATTGTATACCGGAGAGATAAATCGGACGTGCCAAAAAAAAAGAAAAGTGTAATACTTCTTTCTACAGTGCACTACAGGAAATAAGTCTCCGGTATCAAAAATAAGCCAGTTATTATACAATACTATAATTCTTTCAACAAGAAAAATGTGTTCTACAAGTTGCAATAAACCTGTTTGTGTTGAGCACAGTATTGATATCACGAAATGTTTAAATTGTCAATGAATCCATTTTAAATAAAAAACTTAAAAATATATTTGAAGTATTGAATAAAATATTTTAGGTTCCCAAGAAGTTAAAACTGTATACCTCATCCTCTACTAGACGTACAATTTGTATGTACATACCCGGGTATGCTCGTATTATGAATACGTTGAAAAAACTCGTATTGACACAAAGTTTAAGTGAAAGTTACTAATGAGTGCTTCAAAGAAATGTGAATATCAGGTCCATGTGTGAACCCGTTTTCGAGATATTGTCCAAAATGTGGACCAGAGGTAGGATATAGGCATCAAATTAAAGGTGTTAATAAGGGTTTTAAGAATTAGTGGTTTTCACGTCCATATTTGAGCCCTTTTCTGAGATATCGACCAAAATGTGGATCTAGATTGACCCCAGTATCCGTGACCCGTATAAAATATTAAATATTTTGAATGCCGTTTTTCTCTTAATTCACAAAGGCCCTAACGGCCATATTTTTGGAATCTTTATTTTTCAAAGATTTTTGTAGAATGTACTAAAATGAACAGTCACTTAAAATTTTTAACTGTTAGTACCAAAACCAACGAAGTTATGATACTTATAAAAACATTTTTCAACCCGCAGTTAATATAGAAATATTTAAAATGTTTTTTGCTTCTACTGAAAAGTTTTATGTTTGTTAGTAAGGGCCTTTGATAATTAAGCTAACGATACTACTGTAACTATTGTACATTTTTACTTGAAATCTGTTATTTTCTGAATCACATTTCGAATTTTCAAAATAAAGTTCACAAGTTTGCTTATGTAGGTTAGGTTAGGTTGGGCTGGCCGGCCGTCAAGGCCTCACATAGACTGAGTAAGTCCCTAGTTCTACCAGAATTTTTCCCCTTAGACCATAAACAAAAACCATCTCAAGAGGCAGGGTTCACTTCAAGCAATAACTCCGTCCTCTTGGCAAAAGTTAGAAGCTTCCTAGGTCCTATCCTACTCGATGCTTCCAGATCTCGTAGTTGTAGAGCTCCCAAGAGTTGGAGCCTTAATCTAGCGAGCCCGGGACAGGAGCACAGAACGTGCTCAACCGTTTCCTCCTGCAGGCCGCACCTCCTGCATCTGCCGTCGTCTACGAGGCCTAACTTATGCGCATGCCAAGAGACAGTGCCTTGTAAGTACGCCTATCATTAGCCTGCAGTCTTCCCTTTTTAGCGGTAAGATCATTTGGGTTGACCTCATGTCGTATGCTTTGCACATGATTTTGGAGACCTTACAACCACGCGCTTGATTCCACGCCTTTTTTGCCTGGTCGATCATTTGTATCTCCTGCTTTCGATTCAGCTCTCCCAGTCTGATCGGAACCTCCACCGTGTGTTCGGGCATGGCGCCCCCTCTTTGGCCAAAGCGTCGGCCTTTTCATTCCCATCTATTCCCACGTGACCTGGAACCTAATATAGGTGCAGACTTCTATCCGTAGCAATCCTTCTTAGCGCCTGCTTTTGTGTTGTTGTGTTGTGTGAGGTTACGGCCTTTATAGCCGCTTGACTGTCAATGTAGAAGTTGACTCGGCTGCTGTTAAGAGAGGATTCCTCCAATAATTCCACCGCTTTCTTTACGGCTACGGCCTCGGCCTGAAAGACACTGCAGTGTTCTGCCAACTTGTACGATCTAATGATTTCCGGGTCAACACAGTACACAGCGGACCTTACACCTGCGTTGTGCTGACCATCATCTCCACACCTTTGCGCCAGCCGTCTACCTCTATTGTGGCTCCAGCACTCATTTCGAAGTGTAGAACCGGAACCATGTAGTCTGTCCGTGAAATTCCCGTTTCGGCTATACTACTGTGGCCGTATGGTTTGCGTTCAAGCTGGCCCGAGGCATTTAGCCTTTTTGCAGTTGTCAATGCCATGTTTTTGGCTGTCAGGTCAACCGGTGGGATGTGCAGAGCAGCATGTAATGCTGCTGTCGGGGTAATAAGATAATCTGTACACCCTCTCCAGCTTAGTTACATACGTTATCTTTTGCGTGGCTTTCCACCAAACCAGTACTCCGTAAAAAAGAATTGGTTTCACAATTGCCAAGAAAACCCAATGCGTTAGTGCGGGCGAGAGCCCCCATTTGCGCCCAAGCATTCTATTGCTTGCTTTCTTCACTCTCGCATCTATGTTTGGTTTCCACTACAGCTTGCTGTCTAATATTATTCCCAGGTATTTTACGCTGTATTTCTCTTGCAGGGTTACACCTCCTAGCCTGGGCCTAGTCCAAGTCGTGACCTTATACCTTCTAATGAATAACACCATGTCCGTCTTTTCTGCATTCGCAGGCAGCCCAACACCGGTCGCCCAGGCATGCACCTCTTTCGAGAACCCTCCAGTCATACATGGATGTATCTACCTCAGAAGTCAGTGTGATGTCAAGTACACTACTAGATGTTGGACCAACGTATGTAGGGACACTTTCCCTATAAGCCATTTGCAAACTACTTTATAATATAAACCAAACAATGGACTCACCTCTCTCGTTGACGTCATCGCAGCCCCATGGTGTATGATGTGCATTGGCATCCGCACCTATAACCAGTCTTGCCTTTCTACCTTCCGTCTCTACCAGCTTCTTGAGGTCTTCCGGCGGAGCCTCCGCGTTGTGAGCCATGTAGCACGATGCCAGGATTAATGCCTGCTCCCGTTCCACCTCGATGGATACTACCGCTAAAGCTTCAGTGCTGTAATTAGAGAATATACATGAGTGAAGGGTTTTCCTTACCATAATGACGGCTCTTACCCTGCCTTCTGATCTTGCGTAATAAACGCTAAAACCATGCGTGCTGAGCCCAGAAACACGTCCTTTAGATGAGAGCCATGGCTCCTGGATCAGCGCCACATCGAACGAGCCCTCCTCAAGACTAAGGAGGAATTCGCTCGAAGCTACTTCAATGTGCTTGAGGTTTACCTGCAGGACCCGCAACATCATTAAGATGTTTGTCCCCCTCCGGCACTACCATCGTCCTCGCCTCCGATTCATTGGCATCCGCTAATCTCAGGTTTCCGAGGTCCCTTTCTACCTCCCCTGCTTCTAGCGTGTTTTTGTTCTCGTCCTTAGGACTTTGCTTTTTCAGGCGCAGATATACACTGCCCATGCCCCAGCACATCTTTCCATGTTCAGGGTGTACCTTCGTGTACGTGTAGTACCTTCCAATCCCGCGATGGTATACTCGGGTTCTGGCGTTGTAGTAGACGCAACGCATCTTCCGACTTCACCACGCAAGGGTGAGCTTGCACCTTGCCTTCTGGAGGTTAGAAATCACTCCCTTTAGCCAACTCAAGGCCGCACTGTCCTTGCATCTAATGAGTTTTACCATATTCTGCCACCCCGCCTAATCGAAGGATGGTAGAGGCTTTCTGTCCTCATCCTGTAGAAGGGAAATCATGGCGCTTAGCAGGTCCCTCTCTACAGATCGCCACCTCTCGGTGGACATCTGCCCATATGGATCGCTGCGGTCCCGTAACGCCACGGTCAGCCACTGCTTTGCCACTTCACTCATCCTCGTAGAGGTGCCTGGAGTCTCAGCTTTAGCTCCCTTTGGCCCCTCCACGGCGGTGGCAGCCATCGCTGTCACGACTTAGACCCCCATCTTCTCTTTGCACCACAGCCTTGCTGGTCTAGCGGCTTTCCGTTCCGAGCCTCTTCTTCGAACCTATTGCAGTACCGGGGGTTGGTCGGCTCAAAGTTACCATCCCCGAACTGCCTCCGTCCATTTTCTATTGTGGCGGGGGCCCACTCGAGTCGCTCTACCTCTCGGTCCTTTAGATCGACTGCTGCCCCCAGGCGCTGGACGATCCTTAGTGCTGCTCGGTACTGCGATAGGGCTTTCTTCCCCTCCCTATTCGCGCTCTTTTTTCCTCCGTCTCTTTGCTCGGGCTGGCGAGGAGCTCTCGCTCTCGTACCGAGCTCACGGATGCGTCACTGTCACCGCTTTAAATGTCCCACTCTTCGCCTTTGGCGCTGTCGTCGTCCTTGGGAAGCGGTCCCCCTTTCTTCTCTTCCTCCTCATCATGTTTAAGTTTATTGTTATTCATCTTGGTTGAACGACCACCTGCCCGACGAGGAGGGCTCACCGGTCTAGAGATATATAACAGTGTATAATAGATTTGTGGGGTATTTTCGGTAGTTTAACTGGATTTTTTTGTTACGATTGTATATATTAGTCGTACAAGCATTGATTGCCTGAGAGTTTAAAGGTCTCAAATTGTCTCTAGTGAAAAAATATGGACCAATATCTTTGCACTAAAAAAAGCAGACATGAATATGATTCTTCATATACAAATATTTAAACAACTGGATTTTGGGCTTTCAAGGTGTTAATGGTTCTGGATATAAAGATCAAATGTTTTAAATCTTGACATTTTCGTTGCATACTTGTTAATAAAGTTAAACTAACATTTTACTTCCCGGGCATACTATGATGCCTGTTGATTCAGTTCATAGTACTATAGCCCAAAATATTTACATGCCTATACTCGGAGTATAGGCAAGCAAATGCGTCGAAACATGTACACACGGTATGTGTGATTGTATGCTTTGGTAAATAAATTGCGCATTATTTTGGGCGGCTCTGCTATAGAGTCCTTTATTAAAAAGAGATCAGTTTGGTCGCCTTCAGAGTAGGAACCGTTAATATGGAATTCGCGAACGAATCCGAGTAATTACGTGGCCAAATGCGTTGAATTTTCTGAGTTTCAAGATTGGAAATCTTTCGCCGAATTGTGTCTACCTTCGAAGGTTAAAATAAAATTCTCTACCTTAAGGTCTGTTCAGTTTGACAAAGCAAGACCGTATATCCAACTTTATTACGGATATTCAGAAAATAGTCAATCTCAGAGCCCTACAAACCAGATACCGGTCAACTATGTAGCTAAAAACTTGGTTTCATTAATTTTTCAAACGGTGAAAAAAGTGGCTAATTTTGTTCAGGGCGTGTGAAGATTTTAACCACAAGTGTTTTCCAAATTTCCAGCCTTCAAAAATTTCCCTTTCAAAAACTGGCTATTATTTTGGCTAACGAGTAGTTTATAATATGCTATGAAATGGTTTGTGTTTTGGATAAACTGTGGTGAAAAATATTCGTTCAGTTGGTTATTGTTTTGGCTAACATGCGGTGAAAATTACTTGTTGAATTGGTTATCGAAGTGGCTAACATATGGTTAATTTTATTAGCTGAATTGGTTAATGAAATACCAGTTATACTGGTTATTGTCAAATGGATGAAAACTACCAATTTTTCCAAATAAATAGATTGGTTTTATGGGCATTATCTTATATTTAGATGTTTATTAGATTAAGAATTACTTAATACAAAACAGTAAATACACACTAAACTAAGTAGCCACCAGAGCTGTTAAGGAATGCACTCATGTAGCAATTAAATCCATGCATTACCATCAACTGATAACAACTTTGGATTGCAGCCTTTTTCTCATTTTTTGGAATATGGAATGCAAATTTGCAGTCCTTATTCCTTTTATTATTCTCGAATTCCTTTATTCTTTTGTTTTTATTCGCTGTATTTCATGCCTCGGATTGAAAATGTAAGGAATGCATTCCGCATTTCTTTGGAGTGCATGTATCAACGTAGACATAGTTGTGTATGTCTGGATTGTGCTTTTAGCAATCCTGTCCGAGATCGATATGGAGCTAGATCTACTGCAACTGCAGAATATTACTAATCCTGCCTTTTGCGTTGCAGAAAATTCGGGTAAAATTGACTCTCGCAAGTAACAATCGTTTAAAATTGATGTTATTGTTTGATGTTTTTCATTTTTCAATAAAAATATTTGACAAATAAAAATTAATTTATGAAGACACCCTACCAACCATACGCAGATAAAAAAATGGATAAAACATAGGTCGCGCTATCCACAAATGAGGATAAAAAAGTGGATAGTTTTCTATGGGCCGCGTGCAGATATTATCCACATTCCCCATGTAAATTTCGTGTACGTGTGACCTTGCATCACCATTTCATTTTCATAGAGTTGCCAGATCGGAAATCTGGTATGCCTAAAAAAAACCCAAAAATTAAGGGAAAAGCCCAAAAAAATACCCCAAAAATATGGAAACGGCCCAAAAAATCCAAATAATTTCAAAACGATTTATTTTTTATAAAATACGTTTTAATGAAAATATATACTTTAATTTTAGGAAATATAATACAAAATTTACTTAAAGTTATAGACATACATATAATTAAATACATGCTGTTTTATTTGTTGCACAAATTATTAAGCGATTTAAACGAAATTAGCACCAAAAGAAAGGTAATTTAATAACCTTTCTTTTGATGCTAAACAACTATACAATTACAAAATAAATCTTTAAGAAAAATGTAACTTTGTTACAACTTGAAAAAAATCCATGGATTTTGTCGGTATTACACAGATGTGTTTACAAAATTGATAAAATTTACAATAAATTATTTAGCGATTTCAACAAAATTAGCACCAAAAGAAACGTAATTAAATAACCTTTCTTTTGCTGCTAAACAACTATACAATTACAAAATAAATCTTTAAGAAAAATGTAACTTTGTTACAACTTGAAAAAAATCCATGGATTTTGTCGGTATTACACATATGTGTTTACAAAATTGATAAAATTTACAATAAATTATTTTGCGATTTTAGCGCAATTACCATCAAATGAAAGTTAATTTAATAATAACTAAACAACTATACAATTGTAAACTAAACGTTTAAGAAAAGTGCAACTTCTCAATCTCTTATTATATTATTAAATACATACAGCCGCAGACTTTCCACTTCCAAAAAGTACATACATATGTACCTGTAAAATATGAATAAATAGTTAAAATCTGAAGGATGATAAAAAGTTATTTCTAACATACCGTTAAAGTTGACATTATTCCTGTCAGTTATGGAAATCCTACTTTCGTTGGTTTCGTTGCTGCATAGTGTGCTAAATTAAAAATTAAAAAATTATTTTCGCTCCCATTATACGATTTTATGGTTTTTACAGCACATTTATAAAAAAACACCTGCATTTATTTGGTGCTTTAGTTTTGTCGCATAATCTTTGGCCACAACCAAGATATGAAAATGCTCAAGCTCATTAACATACTATGTCACCGTAATATACCCCTGATCTTCGCCAGGACACTGTTCTCAACTCACTTTGGCAACAACCATATTAAACAAATGTACAAGCGCTCGTACAATTGCATATTATGGTGACACCACAATTTACCCCTGATCTTGGCCAGGTACACTTCCCTGAAATCACTTGGGCACCAACCATTGTATACAAATGGGCATGCGCATGAACATTTGTATATTATGGTGACGTCATAACCATGTCCGGATCTTGGCCAGTCACACTACACTATATTCATTTTACGTACCTCAAAGTTCGACGGCTAAATTTGCGTTCGTGTGGGCCGACCGCAAATAACCCCAAAGTCATTAAATTATCCGCGGAACAGCAGTCCATAACGAAGATGCACCTGTGAAAACATACAATGCATTATAAATACTAATATTTTTTATCAAAAAGGCTTAAAATTATTGTACTTACCTTGCTTTTGAATGAAATATACATTTTTGACCAAACACCAAAAAAAAATTTAAATTGATTTTGACAGAAAATTTTATTTATGGAATCAGCTGTTAAAATTCCTTTTGTACGCAATTATTAAAATGTTTCTATTTCATTCGCTCTCATGGGAATTGCAATAGCAAAAAAAGAGAACGATTTTTGTTTGGGAAATATATTCCATAAATATGCGTTGGTGTTGGTATGAAGGAGAAAAAAATAGAGATGGTTTTGGAAATCGATAAGAATTTCATAAAAAGTGGATAGCCATGGTTGGTAGGGCAGCTGTCGTATTTCCAGTATTTGGGAAATTTTTCAAAAAAAAAAAGTGTATGTATTGGTATTTTTGGAAAATGTGGTTAGCAGCGGTTTGTAGGGATAATTGGTTTTTTATAATACATACATACATATATTAAATGAACTCTTACCTTTTATTTATTTCACTTCCACCTGCAGCTGTATCTATTTGGTGTTTAGTGACCGAAGATATCCTTCTAAATAAACCATAAAATATTAAAATTTTAAAATTATTTTACGCTTACCTTTTTAATTTTTAATTTTTCAAAAAAAATATTTGACAAATAAAAATTAATTTATGAAGACAGCTTTCGTATTTCCAGTATTTGGGAAATTTTTCAAAAAAAAAAATGTGTATGTATTGGTATTTTTGGAAAATGTGGTTAGCAGCGGTTTGTAGGGAGTGGAAAAAGTGCTTATTTCACTAAAAGCAGGGGTGCCAAATACTGTAAAAAAAAATGGAACAAAGCAAATTTACAATGGAAAATTGCCTCTTTCTGAAGCCAAACTTAGGGACTTACAGAACCTCTATATGAAAGGTATTATTCGGTTTCAGAAAGGTTAAGGACACATTGGCAGAGACAGACAATGAAGATGGATTTGATTTGGGTTAAAAAGCACTGGCTATTACTTATGTTATGATTATTATAATAATATATATCCTACTAATATTATAAATGTGAATGTAGCGATGTTTGGATGTTTGGATGTCCAGACGTTTGCTTTTGTTCCCTAAAAACGTGAGAATGGCTGGACGGATTTTGTTGAAATTTGGCACGCCTACAGGTAATAATTTTGGGGGTTCCGACCCTGCTAGGGACCGTTTCTTTTCGAAATTTTTTTTATTCCATATAACTCTAAGTATATTGAACCTATACTTATGATATTTCGCATATAGGCATAGAAATATCGTACAATATGGGTATCAAACGAAAGGGGAGGGCCACAGGTTTCATTTTGGCTTCGATATATTTCGATAAATTGATCGATAACTAAGTTATCGGTCAAAATTCGATTGCCCAAAAACCTTAATATTACCCTACAATATGGGTATCAAACGAAAGGGGATGGCCCCAGGTTTCATTTGGGCTTCGATATATTTCGATAAATTTATCGATAACTGAGTTATCGGTGAAAATGTTATTGCACAAAAACCTTAAAATTGCCCTACAATATGGGTATCAAACGAAAGGGGATGGCCCCAGGTTTCATTTGGGCTTCGATATATTTCGATAAATTTATCGATAACTGAGTTATCGGTGAAAATGTTATTGCACAAAAACCTTAAAATTGCCCTACAATATGGGTATCAAACGAAAGGGGATAGCTCCAGGTTACATTTGGACTTCGATATATTTCGATAAATTTATCGATAACTGAGTTATCGGTGATTGCCCAAAAAACTTAACATTACCCTATAATATGGGTATCAAACGAAAGGGGAGGGCCCCAGGTTTCATTTTGGCTTCGATATATTTCGATAAATTGATCGATAACTAAGTTATCGGTCAAAATTCGATTGCCCAAAAACCTTAATATTACCCTACAATATGGGTATCAAACGAAAGGGGATGGCGCCAGGTTTCATTTGGGCTTCGATATATTTCGATAAATTTATCGATAACTGAGTTATCGGTGAAAATGTTATTGCACAAAAACCTTAAAATTGCCCTACAATATGGGTATCAAACGAAAGGGGATAGCTCCAGGTTACATTTGGACTTCGATATATTTCGATAAATTTATCGATAACTGAGTTATCGGTGATTGCCCAAAAAACTTAAAATTACCCTATAATATGGGTATCAAACGAAAGGGGAGGGCCCCAGGTTTCATTTTGGCTTCGATATATTTGGATAAATTGATCGATAACTAAGTTATCGGTCAAAATTCGATTGCCCAAAAACCTTAATATTACCCTACAATATGGGTATCAAACGAAAGGGGATGGCGCCAGGTTTCATTTGGGCCTCGATATATTTCGATAAATTTATCGATAACTGAGTTATCGGTGAAAATGTTATTGCACAAAAACCTTTAAAATTGCCCTACAATATGGGTATCAAACGATAGGGGTAGCTCCAGGTTACATTTGGACTTCGATATATTTCGATAAATTTATCGATAACTGAGTTATCGGTGAAAATGTTATTGCACAAAAACCTTAAAATTGCCCTACAATATGAGTATCAAACGAAAGGGGATAGCTCCAGGTTACATTTGGACGTCGATATATTTCGATAAATTAACATTACCCTATAATATGGGTATCAAACGAAAGGGGAGGGCCCCAGGTTTCATTTTGGCTTCGATATATTTCGATATATTGATCGATAACTAAGTTATCGGTCAAAATTCGATTGCCAAAAAACCTTAAACTTGCTCTACAATATGGGTGTCAAACGAAAGGGAATGGCCGCCCCAGGTTGCATTTGGAGTTAGATATATTTCGATAAATTGTTCGATAACTGAGTTATCGGTCAAAATGCGATTGCCCGAAAACCTTAATATTACCCTACAATATGGGTATCAAACGAATGGGGATGGTCCCGGGTTTCATTTTTACTTCGATATATTTCGATAAATTTATCGTTAATTTAGTTATCGGTGAGAATGTGATTGCCCTAAAACCCTAAAATTTACCTACAATATGGTATCAAATCAACTTTTGAATGTCCATTCATCCTGACACAATTAGTCAAAAAGCATTTAGTGTCAAAATTGAATAAAAATGTCAAAAAATTTGGTGTCATTTCATTACACCATTTACATTTTTGAGTGAATATATTTGAAATAAATAAACTACAAATTGTGTCAATTTCCAATAAATAAACTGTGTCAAGTGAATATAAGTGAATATTTTTAGCAAATAACCGACTAATTGTGTGGAGAAAATATAAAAATATCATAATGTAAGTAAAACTTCAAAAAAGAAAACAATGTGGTAGTCATGTAATAAGCTTTTTTATAAATTCTCAGTAAAACTAAAGTGAAGTAGCACAGGTTTAATTTCGCCTTTGCTATACTCCAAGCTTGCGTAAAATACCTGCTAAATCCCGTTCTTAGCAAAATCCACTTTTTCATGCGGTTCGAAGGAGTAAACGATTCTGCAGTTGGCAAACAAAAGAAAAAAAGTAAAGTAAAATAAAATAAAGTGAAATAAAATAAATTGCTTTTTTTTAAAGCTTTTTTGATTAATTTGCTTAGAAACTTACACCCAAACACTTTTTTATGCTAATTTAACCGCTAATTTTGAAATTCCAGAGAACACAGCAAAAGAAAATGTTTGAAAACCGTTTTTCAATACTCTTTTTTTTTAATTTTAGCAATATTCGAATTAGGTAAATTCTTCAGTACGCAATAATCTATATATATAAAATAGGATGTATGTATGTATGTATGTTATAGACTCCGGAACTACAGCGCCGATTTTGTTAATATTTACAGGATAGCTCAGTAGGAGTCCGGAGAGTGTTTATGTAAATCTTTATTCCGGGAAGTGGACCAGGGACCGAAATATTCCAAACTTTTTATTTATGGTGCGATTTTCTACAAATTTGGTACAAAGGTAGACTTTTACTTTTGTTAAAATTTGAGGTTAACTTTTTTCGGGGAAGTGGACCAGGGACCGAAATATTCCAAACTTTTTTATTTATGGTGCGATTTTCTTCAAATTTGGTACAAAGGTAGTATTTTACTTTTGCTAAAATGTGGGGTAATTTTTTTCCGGGAAGTGGACCAGGGACCGAAATATTCCAAACTTTTTTATTTATCGTGCGATTTTTTCCCTAAATTTGGGCAGAACAACGTCTGCCGGGTCCTTCCTTCTAGTTTTTCAATAAATGAAATTGTATTCAAAAAAAAATAAAAAATTATTTTCTATTTAATCATTAAAACTATTGCTCAACCACGGTATGTATCCATTTTTAAATGACTAATTTGTAACTAATTGTTAGAGAAACGCTGGTGCACTTTTGATGAAAATCCCTTTGATTACTTCTATACTAGTAAAAACCGCTACTAAAGTTAGTTTAAGCTTTTTAGACCTCAAAGATCTTTGCTATGATACTAAACACCTACCGAGAATTTTGTTTCGACTTTACTATGACCAGAAAATCAGGCTTTTGATATTGCATTATCTGCTTGGGACTCGAACGCAGGAGTTTTGGCATGTAAATCTTGCAGTATCACACCTATGATATACCACCGTTCTATTTACGTAACTTTACCATAGTAACACAGCATAAACAAACAGTATCTTAAGCACCAAAACTTTTTTTATTGCCTCTCAGCCAAAAGTATCGCAAGCGCCACAATACCCTTAAAAACTAAGAAATTCAGGAAAAAACGCATGCCTTATTTAGAGTAGCAAATAAATGAACTGATGTCTATCCAAATTTAGCCATACATTTAAAAGTTAAAGTAATAACCAGAAAAAACTTCTCCGGTAAAATTTACTTTTTGGCACTTGCGATAGAATCGAAAGTACGGCTCGATGTCTCTTTTCAACGATAAAAACTTCATTTTCTTTTACTAAAAAATCACAAATTTCATTTGTTTTAAATACTTTGCTTGTTATTGTGATTATTTGTCCAATTTTAAAATTATGCCTTTAAAAATATTATTGAGTGATTTTGAATTTCTGTTATTAGGACAGGTTGAATGCGATATTTATAGTGGAACGATTTTCAGTCATAAAAATAATATCTGTTTTGCTCTACAATTGAAAACACTGAAGTCCGATTCAAATCGAAAAGACCATAAGTACCTAGTTCTTCCTAATAACTGTAGTATAATGAAGAAGATTGCAATGTTTGGGCTTCAATTTCTCTTGGAATATTTTTGAACGTTTTTGTCAACTATATCATCTATGTATCTATCGTTAGTAGCATGAAATGGGTAAACGTTTTCATTTGCTATGCTCTCTATTTAAAAGTCGCATTTTTTATATGACTGTTTTGAATAGGAGAGCTTTTGTTACATATTTCTAATGGACCAGCAATTCAAGGTCTCTAAAGTAAACATTTTCTTTTCGTAAACAAAATAATTAAAAAATTTTGAAAAGCTGTACTCGCAAACACCGCTGAACAAACCGTGGATGATATCGCCCGCTATGTTATCGACATCAACGAATAATCCTTAAAATTAAATTTTCTAAATTCTAATTAAATTTTCTAAAAAACCCTGTCAGAGATAACAATCTTCTTACCTCGGTTACATTTGTTGGTATCGCAAAATTTTTGATCGCGGTTACTTTTTGATCACCAGAAGTAATACCTTTTTCGGTTACGATGTGTACGAGATGCTCGATTTTAGTTGCTAGAAATTTGCATTTGTCTGCACGTAGAGTTAGTCCGGTTTCTTTAGGAAGTTTAAAAAAACGATCGAGGTGTAATAAGTCTTCTTTAATTGTTTCACTTGGTATTATTATATCGTCCAAGTATATTAGGACTTCACGTGGTTAATTTTTGACGCGATTTTGTTCATTATGCTTTGAAACATAGCCGGCGCATTAATCAAACCGAAAGGCATACGATTGAATTCGAAGTGACCATCCGAGGTAACGAATGAAATCGATTTCGATTTTGTGGTAACCCATCCGGGGTTCAAGCGTAGTAAAAAATTTAATACCGGCGAGTTGCGCGAACTGCTCTTCCATGTTTGGCATGGGAAACGGTTGCTTTGCAGTTATTTTGTTTACACAACGATAATCTACACAAAGACGGTGTTCTTTGTTTTTTTTCTGAACGAAAAACACAGGCGATGAGTACGCGGACTCACTGGGCCGAATAATGTTATTTCCGAGTAACTCGGTTGCGATACGCGACACGATTGGTTTCTTTGCAAACGGAATGCGATACGGTTTTAGTTGAATTGGCAATATTATTTGCGAATAGTTCACAGTATTCGTTCATTATATTTTCAAACAGGTTGGTTTCATTTTGGTTTAGACCTTGAGGGACGCATATGTTTCGGATTTGTTCAACACGGCATTTTTCATTTTCGATTACTAAACGCGTATCTGAACGGCACAATATATCTTTACCGATATATGAAAGTCAGGCAGTGAATAAAATACAGAAATTTCCCGTATGCAAGTTACATTTGGGTTATTTAAATAGATGCCGAAATCATAATTACATTTTTTTTTAAGGACTCGCAAATCTTAATGCAATATTTTTGTGTTTGGTTCCTCATCCTCTTACATATCCGGCAAAAATCATTAGTCCAAAATTATTTAACGTATCCCAACACCGCGTTAAGGACTAAATTATCGCCTAAAATTTTACAAATTTAATGAACATTTTGCAAACTCTTACCTTCTGCTCAGATTTTATTTTTATTTTCTATCAACAAGTGACAAGTTTTAAAAAAAATTCAAGTGAATATGAAATGCAACTCATAGTAAATAGTGTTCACAATATTGTATTAAAAAATAGTATTTGCACGCGTGCTGCTTCGAGTTAAGCACATGCACACGTGCGTCCAACTTTTATAAAATATCCAGTTTTTGTCAATTTCTTATTGAATGCCCATAGTGGAATCACAAGGTGAAGTAAATAAAAAGAGACAGAAAACAAAGACTACCTGAAACTGTAGGGATGTGTTTTGTAGAGGGAAAATGGGGTAAAACGCCAAACAGTTTTTGCCCTTATTGGTCGATAGGGGGAAAATAACTTAGTAAAAATGTATATATTTGATTTAAAAAGAAATATAAAGTAAAGCTTTACATTGCACGTCAACTTCTAAAACTCGTCTAAAAATGTCGGGAGAAGGTGTTCTGCACATAAAAAACATGGATCGGTCCCTTAAGTCAGGATATGACCTTGGTCGTTTTTCGGCTTTTCGATAATAACTTTTCACTAAACCAAAATATTTATTTCCAACCTTCGGATTATTGTTACGGGGGTTAAAACAGGTCTTTTGCAGTTGTACTGCAATGTAAAGTTTTACCAAATTGAAAACCACCGGACATCAGCGCAACACAAATATACGAATCGACCTCTCAATGAGAAACCTAAAAAAAGTGACATTTCCCCGGAATTATACGATCAAACCTTTCTACTTTACAAAGCAAGCCATCCAAGCTATGAATTTTATTATACTGACGCCTCCTTAACCGAAGGAATATCATCTTACGCCGTATTACAAACGATTCATCAAGACCTTCTATCATTGCCTCGGGCAGTCTAATTGTGTTGAAATCATTAACAAACGGGCATAGCGAGACGCGGAGATCCACACTTAAGGTCACTTTCATAAAAGACTAACTTTTTTAACGTAATTTGTCAACGATAAATTAACTTAACAATAATTTAAACAATTTTGTGATTCACTAACTGTTTTAACACAATTTGTCGAAGATAAATTAACGTAACAATAATTTTAACTATCTATGCTATTCACTAACTTTTTGTCAACTCTTCAATCGTTAACTTATCGTAGTCGATTTGTAAATTGATATTTTATCACGTTATCCGTTGGTGTCGTCGAAATATTGGTTAAAATAAAAATAAATTAAAAACAAATTTTTTGAGCAAGAAGTATTTCTATATTTAAAAAAAAAGTATTTATTTAAAAAAAAATATTTTTGAAAAAATGTCTCCTAGTTATTGGTATCGAACTTGCGACGTCTATTTTGTTATTCAGACGCTTGTCAGCTGCGCTACTGCGACACCAACGGCGGCCCTGGCAAATGCTGCACTTAACATTTAAGCAACGTTCTAGTCAATTTCGACTGAGATGCCACATGTCATCATTTTAAACAATTATTTAAACGTTATTGTTAAATCCGAGTTAGTGAATCGCACAATTGTTAAATTAAACAGTATACGTTAATGATAAATATCTCTATTGCGAAATTGTTAAAAGTTAGTGAATCGCGCTACAGGTCATGTGGGGATAGGAGGCAATGAAATAGGGACAAAGCTGATAAACAAGCTTTTCGTATGCCTCTTGTAGCTAAGGATCCTTGTTTAACGTCAAACAAATCGCAAACACCTAAAAGATAAATCATGGAAAACATATAATTACTTCTTGAAAATGCATAACACAACGCCTTATGTATCCCGATTGCTAGAATGAGAGTAGGTGTCTCCAAGTTCACATCTGAGCATTACTACAATCAATCAAGTCAACAAGACTTGCAATGTGCACCTCGCTATAAAACACATACTGGTTAATTGCGCCACGTCCAATTCCAACACTGACTTGAAAACATTGATTGACCCTAGCAAGGAGAGCACTATTCAGCATTATTGATTAATTTACGCGAAATTTTCAATTGAAACGATTTTTTTATTGAGGAAATGGTAGCGGAATGTCAAAGAATATGGAAATGTTGTAATACAAATTTTTTTGTTCAAATTTACCAGAAATTCCCCATTCATACAAGCAACAATCTGAAAAAAAGCAGCACCTTGCAGAAAAACAACACTGTTTGCGGGGACAACATTGCTTCAAAATTTTCAGGTAGCCGAATGACAGAATAAAATAGAATTTGGAGCGAGACAACTGACAGCTTACTTCACCTTGTTTATTACACTATGTTGAATGCCAAAACCATCTCTCCGTTCTCTTTCTTCGCTAGTTCTACTCCAATATGTTTGAATGCAATAGTATGATTTTAACAATTGACGGCAAAATCATAAAAAAACCAAAATTAATAAATTAATTATTTTCTGCCATTTTAAAAAAATGTTTAAACTTCTCGTAAAAATATTTTATTTACATTGTAATCGAGGTAAGTATCATTGTAGAAAGTTAATTTTATTTTAGATAGATTTATATTACAAATGAATTGTATGTTTTAATTACAGGAGCGTATATACTTACATATGTATCTCAATACGGAATTTGGTCACATTTAAAATGTAGGTATCAATAACTATTATGAAGTATGATTAATATAATTAAAGTTCTAAATAGAGTGGCTAATATAGGATGACTGGGTTTAAGCCGGATCACATGTTAAGGAAAAATATTAATCTACATGGAAAATTCTCACTTAGTTAAGCCATAAATATTAATTTTAAGTACTTGCAATTTTAATTGAAAAAAATGATAGTTTTTTTTTCAAATTTCAAACTTGTCTGCATCTTGGAGAAAATTGTTATTCCCCTCCAAATTGCCTTTGAGTTTTTTATATTCTAAAAAACTGAACCATGAACCATGAAATTCTCAACAAGGTCTATAGAACCGATTGTAAACATAGTAAAAGGATAGTACAACTTGAAATGAAATTAAAAAAAAACTTAAAATTGCAATAAATATTAATAAGAAATATTGTGCGGTCACAACCAACCCATGTAGAAATGCCAGGGCTAGACAATCTTACTAGGTGGAACTCAACCTATGAGATGGTTTGTTCTCTGCAAAAAAATAAAGAAGTTCATAGAGCAGCAATGCTCGGATATTGAGGAGCTGAATTGGGAGTTGGGCATTCGAACCCCTTGCCATATGCACAAAGCAAATGCAAAGTTATTTTGTGAACTGGAGCTGCAAGATTTTGGTTCGACAGTAAACTACCAAAAAAACTACTTAAGGACAATTGCTTTTATTACAGCATTATATCTAGTCTATAGTTTTAATTTTCAAGGTTCCATTTTATTATTACTGCATAACTGGCTATTAGTGATTTTTTATCAAAACAATTTCTTCATACAGAATCATTTAGTAAAACTTACGATAATATGATGAAATTAAAAAAGTCTCAAAGTTCAACGTCTATGAGCCGGCAAAACCAAAATTTCAATCCTATAGAGCAGGTATGGCCATATTTTCGACTCCTAAATCAGTTTGAGTGCAGCGGGTGTTTGGTGAGACGTTTGTTTTTTTGTGGTGTTGGGAGAGTAAAAAAATGCATTGCAAAAATCCTACGCTTCGCCTCAAATCATATTCATCATTCATCGCATAGTAATATAGTAATAAAACTGTGGTGAAAGAACGTCATATTGGTGAATTTTTTAGGGTTGATATTTCTCGTAGTACGTGATCTCAAGGACGCATAGTTGTATTTCCATACCAAAAAAGAACTTTAAAAATGTAATCATATAAGTGCATTTTGCGCATATATTTTATGGCATATATGAAATAATTTATTTGATTACGCGGCCGTCTTTGTTATTAAAACTTTTAAAAGATTGGCTTTAAGAGTGATTTAAGTTCGTGGGCACCAACGAAATATGTGATTTTTCTGAAATTAACATTTATATACGTTCTCTGACTTACTTTTCACAAACTGCCTTCTTATTTTTTAGGGATTTAGACAGAGATAAATACACAAGTAAGAAATGCGGTTGCCAGGAATACTTTTCACTAATTTACAGAATAGTTAGACTACAAGCATATGTATTTTCAATTTATAAACCTATTAAAAGCTAAAATAACATAGAAATCGGCATACATATTTCGAGGTAAAATGTTCTCAAACGGTGTTGCACTTTTTGGCAAGAAATACGAAAAGTGGAATAATCATAGGCTGTAGTCGACCTTATGTTAAGCAGCGCATTATTGACATCCATTTTTCCTTCACATATCGCACTTGTTACGTTAAAGTGTAACAACTCAAAATTTCCAAATTTTAGTTTTTTGCAAGAAAATAATGTGCAGTGGTCATCTCTACCCACTGTAAAAATCATTCAGTGATTTGTCTAGTCTTTCGTTAAAAAAATCGTTATGACTCTCTCTTTGTTTTCAGAATTACTTCTTTCGACTCACCTAAAGAGTTACATGTTTAGTTGTATCCAAGTGTTTTATCAAATTTGTTTGTTAGTGTATCACATAAAGTGTAACATTTTGAATTGTGCCTATTTATAACAAATCATATTTATCAATTCCAGTGAGAATTTTCAGTTAAATAGAGACAACTCAAAATAATACCACTATGTATATAAAAAAATTTCAGGAAAAGAGTAGTAACTCAAAATTTGTTATTTTCGTGCAAATACTAAACAAATAAAAATGAAACAACGGTTATATTATTTTTAATGATATTTTCGTGCAATTGTTTGTTTTTTACAATACATTTTTCGTCTCTACTGAAATTGTTTAAAATTTGAGTTGTTACCCTTTAACGTAACAAGTGCGATATATTTAATTATATGCAAGCCGATTCATTTTGCAATATATGCCTACAAATATTTAAAAAAGTATTTTTAAAGTAGTAGCATTAGAGGAAGTAGTAGTAGAAAAACGTGCTAATGCACATTTCTCCTACAATCGTAGGAAGACGAACCCCTTTTCAGACTGTTTTGGCAGCATTGTTGTTGTTGGCCAAATACTCTCTTTATCAACCGTATGTGTGTTTGTACATATATTATTCTCTACCTGCGTTCTTCGCCCCACATACCTGCTCTTAAACGTCCCTCACCCTGCACCGAGTATTTTGCACTTACGGGCGAGCCGTTTTCCCCATCGCTGCTATAGAGTATCCAACTACTGCAACTAAATCATTTTTGCTCTTGACAAGGCACTTATGCGAACAGAGGTATTAGATCTCAAGTTCTGTAGAAACAGATAAACATATACGACAAAAACTATTTGCATTTTCAAATGGAGAAAATGTGGGATTGGATGCAAACGTTCTTTCATATTGGAAAACACATTCCTTCTACAAAACTTTACTAATGTAGTTCTAGCTGTTCCAGCAACGCAAGTTTCTGTTGAGAGACAATTTTAATGAAACAGTGGTCAAAATTGAAGGACACTACATAAAATAATGTACCTTTAACAAAATTAAATTTTGATTTGATTTGAGCTCGCTCTACAATAAAACCTTATACTCTTTGCGCTGTTACCTTTTATTTAAAAATAAAATTAGTGTATTCCCTGGAAATAGGACAAAAACAATTACTTTTTGCTAAATTATAAGCCCAAACGCTTTTCAGCAATGGTCTTGTCCTGCGGTCTGACGTTGTTTGTTCCACCGTATGATATAACTTTAGTAACAGAGTTAAGCACTATTTAGAATCTGTAAAAAAGAATATAATTAGTCTGAATTTTAATTTAATTAACATTAACATATGTGCACCATTGGAAATATTTTTATATACAAGTTTACAAAAGAGTATATCTCAGTTTGCTTTGTCCTTAAAAGATGGGCAGAATTTATTTATAAAACTTCCTAGTTTCAAAAACAATAGATTTGATTCGCCTGAATACATTGTTTCGAAATCTATCTTGAATTATACCAAATTTTAGTCAATGCGATTTGACTTGCTCCCACGGTGTTCCGTTGTGTGTTAGCCAATATTTTCTTTCCAAGAAATCTTCTACAGTTTTAAGAAGTTTAAGTAATTTAATTTTCAATTAGAAATTAGCAATGCTAACCCTGCGATGTTTCTTGCAATTCTTATAGGGTTCGCCCATCGTGAATACAATTTGCCTGACCTTTTTTTCTGCCTAGAAAATATGTTTCCTAAAGGGAATCAATAAATATTAGATACTAGCAGACCCGGAAGAGGTTGTTCTGCCTGACCAGTGACTTCCCTAGAAATACATTTTCCAATATTTTTCTATTAATTTTTAACATTCCACCTATTGCAGTGCTTTAGGATATACATACAATGTTTCTGGTTTTAACGTCTGGTATAAAAACGGATCTTTTGAACTCAATGAGTATGACAAAAACCATTATGCTCTGCTGAGCAGATGTATAGTTAGTATTTATTTTATTTTATCCTATACATATACACCACTTAACGTCACTATTATGATTTTATGAAAATCGTATAATACTCCGGATATGTATAAACGACAATAACAAACAAAAAAAATTAAGTGCTTTGATTAAGATTAAATCTTAAACGTTAAAATCTCACTAAAGCAAATACATTCAGGGATATAACGAATTGAAATATTACTTAGGTTGTAGTCTTGGAACTGCCCAATTTTCCAAAAATTTACAAATGTTGCCTATGTTGTACCCAGGGAAGATTTTAACGTATTGGAAAAGTTTAAAACAGATCAACCATAAACTTTGGACATTATTGAAGTACTAACAAAATACAAAAAATTTGGGAGTGGCACTGCCCACTTTTCAGAAATTATATAAATCTTGACTAAAGGACACATATCCAAAAATCTTTAGTATAGACCCAATATGTTCATAGTTAGGTTGGTTTAAATTTTATATAGCCTGAGGGCGCGCCACCGCCCACTTTTCCAAAAATTAATATAGCCTAAATCGTACACAACAATCTTCTGAACTTTGGACATTATTGAAGTACAAACAAAACACAAAAAATGTGGTCGTGGCTCCGCCCACTTTTCCAAAATTACATAAATCCTGACCAAAGGATACACATATCCAAAAATCATTAATTCAGACCAAATATGTTCAGAGTTATGAAGAATTGAAATTTTATATATCCTGGGGGCGTGACACCGTCCACTTTTCCAAAAATTGATATAGCCTATGCTTTATCTCATGATCCCAAGAATATACTGTGAAAATTTCATAAAAATCGGTTGATTACTTCCCTACCAGACAATGCTGAGTACTTTGGGCAAAAAATGTAGCTCATTTGTTCAACCCCCCTTATTTTCCAACACATTCATATTTCCAAAATAAATTTTGTTTTTGGAATTTCTAATGCACAAAAGAGATAATATCGACAGAACTATCTCCTTTTAAAAATGCTTAAGATAAAAGAACATAGATGTAAATACATATAATTTTCTGTCATTTTTTCTTTTTGATAGACTTTTCGAATTTGGCAGATTTCAGCATAATAAAACGTCAAAATGAAAAAAAAAAATTAAAATAGAAAAATTTTCAAATTTGAAAAAAAAGTGTGCCGTGAAAGTAATTATTTTAATTTTTGTTTTTGGTTTTTACGGTCTTTCTATTTACATATATTTGTAACATTTGCAAGCTCGAGACCAAGTGAACAATAATAATTGGTTTCAATTATTATATTCGATTTTGTGGAAAAATTGATATTTGGAGAAAAAATTACAAAGCTAGTCACAGCGATGGATAGGATTACATGTTTCAAAGTGTCCCCACTTATCATCAGATCCCTTTTCGGACACTGGGATATGAACCCGTGTCTGCACCAACGCCGCTGTTAGAAATCTAACAACTCAGCTATGATGCCCTGTGACGTCACGATGCATTCATCCCCACTTCAATTTTTCCTTTGGTTTTGTTGTTTTAGTCTTGCCAACAGTATACACACATTGCTTAGACTATCAGTCCATATGTATCAATGCGTGTGTTGGGCTTGTTTGTTTGTACATCGTTATTGTACTTAACCCGTGCTCTGGTTTTAGTGTATTTTTGTTTTTGGTTTTTACGGTCTTTCTATTTACATATATTTGTAACATTTGCAAGCTCGAGACCAAGTGAACAATAATAATTGGTTTCAATTATTATATTCGATTTTGTGGAAAAATTGATATTTGGAGAAAAAATTACAAAGCTAGTCACAGCGATGGATAGGATTACATGTTTCAAAGTGTCCCCACTTATCATCAGATCCCTTTTCCGACACTGGGATATGAACCCGTGTCTGCACCAACGCCGCTGTTAGAAATCTAACAACTCAGCTATGATGCCCTGTGACGTCACGATGCATTCATCCCCACTTCAATTTTTCCTTTGGTTTTGTTGTTTTAGTCTTGCCAACAGTATACACACATTGCTTAGACTATCAGTCCATATGTATCAATGAGTGTGTTGGGCTTGTTTGTTTGTACATTGTTATTGTACTTAACCCGTGCTCTGGTTTTAGTGTATTTTTGTTTTTGGTTTTTACGGTCTTTCTATTTACATATATTTGTAACATTTGCAAGCTCGAGACCAAGTGAACAATAATAATTGGTTTCAATTACACTAGTTTACAAATAATTAATTTCAAACAATACCAAGATATTCATGTATATGGCTGCATTGGCATTGGTATGCCGAGCACAAAACATATTTTGAAAAATTTTTATATGGTTAGGTTTTCGAGATATCGGCAATTTTGTGTTTTTTCAGTTATCACTTCATTCAAAAACTTTTTTCGCCGATGTTAGAAAAGCGATAGATGCAAGCAGTACCTCGTTTTAAAGCAAATTAAAATACGCTTCCAACGACGTATAAAATGTAGGGGTTGACCAAACCATTGCAAACCATTGTCGAATTTCTACGATTTTTGAAAAAATTTTGATTTTGAAAATATTTTTTTTTTGCGAAGTTGTAAAAATCAGGAACTTTTTATTTTTTCTAAAATTAGTGTGTATAATTACAAACACTTTAAGCATAATATTACCTAGTTCTAGGAAAAACTGTATTTTTGGCGATTTTTTTTGTAAAATTTCAATATTTTCAAAATTACTGTGCGATGCATTGCACTTCTATATCGCAGTACTTTTTGTTTTCAATCAAGTATGTTGCGAAAATTTGACAATTAATTATAAATGATATTTCTTAAATGTGCTTTATCCACTATTCTAAAAACATATGTAAATCGGTTGAAATTATATTTAACTTTATTAAAATGTGTTCGAATGATCCTAATAGTTTTTGCTACGTTTGTGGTGTTCTTGTGAAAGCGATATCTCGTCATTTAATGAGAAGAATTAGTGCTAACAATTTATTAGAACCTTATAAAAAATACTTTGGATTTGCTCCTAAGAATATCGGTAAACCGTGGGCGCCGAATTGTGTATGTAATGCTTGCCGAGGAGTTTTGAACCGAATCGGTATGGGTAAAGACAGTTTTTTTACTTTTGGAAGTCCGATGTTATGGAGGGAACCGAAAAACCATATATCCGACTGTTATTTCTGTTTAACAGAAAAACCTGGCGGACGCGGAAAAGAAGCAATTTATCCAGTTGTTGAATCAGTTACGTATACAGTGCCACATTCAGCCTTACTTCCAAAACCGGTATTAAGTAAAGCAACAACCAGAATATAAAAGAAAACCGTCTATTGATTGGAGTGACCCAGAAATGGAGTCAAGTGCTAAAAAGTTGCTTAATCAGGCTGAACTAAATGATTTGTGCAGAGATCTGTATTTAACGAAATCTGACTCGGAATTACTTGCATCGCGTATGCAACAATGGGAATATTTAAAACCCGATACTCGTGTGTCCTATTATCGTCAACGAAGTAACGATTTCGCGAAGTTTTTTTCTAAAGTGGAAGATATTTACTTTTGTAACGATGTCACTGGTCTATTTTCTGCGCTACAACAGGATTATAATGCTTGTGATTGGCGACTTTTTATTGATGGAGGCAATGACAGTTTGAAAGCTGTTTTGCTTTTTAAGGGAAATTCAAAACCATCAATTCCTATTGCATATGGAAAATACGTCAAAGAAAACTATGAATCCATGAAACAAATTTTGAGCTACATTCAGTATGATCAACACAGGTGGAAAGTTTGTGCAGACTTAAAGGTCGTTGCCATATTATCAGGACTTCAAGGAGGGAATACAAAATTTCCCTGCTTTCTTTGTTTGTGGGACAGCCGTGACCGTGCCAATCACTTTACCAGAAGAGTTTGGCCAAGTCGACAACAACATACAACTGGAGACTACAACATGAAAAACGATCCCCTAATCCCTGGTGAAAAAATAATACTTCCTCCCCTACATATTAAGCTTGGATTATTTTCAATATTCGTGAAAAAACTGCCGAAAGATGGCCCCGAAATAAAGTATTTAAATGATAAATATCCAAGGTTGTCAGCGAGTAAAATTGAAGCAGGGGTGTTTGATGGACCCCAAATAAGAGCGCTGTATGGCGATAGTTCATTTAAGAAATGCTTGAGCAAAAACTTCTTAGAAGCATGGAAGGCATTTGAAGACGTCGTGCACAACTTCCTAGGAAACCACAAAAGTTCGGATTTCGATAGAAAGATAAGCAATTTACTAGAAAAATATAACCGAATTGGTAAGAATTATATTAACTATTTAATTCAACCAATTTTTATACGAATTTATTTATTCTCAGGCTGCAATATGACAATTAAGTTGCATTTTTTATTCAGTCATTTGGAATTTTTCCCGGAAAACCTTGCATCAAGAAATGGAAAAAATAGAAATACGCTACCAAGGTTACTGGGATGAAAACATGCTAGGAGATTATTGCTGGTTCCTTGTGAGGGAAGACTTGTCAGAAAAAAAACGCCAGAGTAAAAAGTCGATGTCATTTTAAATCTATAGTTACATAAATGTACCCATACCTTTAACCCTACAATTATAAACTTATAATATTAATACATTATTTAGTAACAATCAAAAACTTAAACGATAAAAATGTATGTTAAAACATTAAAAAATGAATTTAAACAAACAAGGAATATATAACAGAAACAAAACATTTATGTAGCATTTAATTCATTTATGAAGTATGTGTGCAAAAATCGCACACTAACATGACGTCCCACATTTCCGTTTTCCCGTCTTACACTTAAAGAGATATATAAATTTAGCACATGGTAGCACTCGTTGGCATCTTTCGTTTGTTACCTATATTGTATGAATACTTTTTTGGTTACCCATGGTCAACATATTGGTCGATAACTCTTAAAACTCGGCCGGTTTTCGAAATAAGACGTGTCTTGAATTTCAAGTTTAACGTGTAATAATACCATGGTGAAAGCCTCATTTCATTCTATTTAGAAGTTTTCGAGTGATGCGACCACAAACATACAGACAGAAAGACTAACAGAAAGACAGACAGACAAAAGTTTAAAAAAAAGTTTGAATTGCACGCTATTAGCTTAATACGGATTGACACTATGAAATTTTTTTTTATACATATCTGCAATATTCAGACCTCGCTGCTAAAATTTTAATAAATGTTGAAATTTACAAAAAAAATCGCCAATAATACAGTTTTTCCTAGAACTTGGTAATATTATGCTTAAAATGTTTGTAATTATACACACTAATTTTAGAAAAAATAAAAAGTTCCTGATTTTTACAACTCCGCATAAAAAAACATTTTCAAAATCAAAATTTTTTCAAAAGTCGTAAAAATTCGACAAAATGTTGACTTTGACCACCTATTGCTCAGCAATGGTTTGGTCCACCCCTACATATTATACATCGTTGGAAGCGTATTTCAATTTCCTTTCAAACGAGGTACTGCTTGCGTCCATCGCTTTTCTAACATCGATGAAAAGAATTTTTGAAAGAAGTGATACCTGAAAAACACAAAATTGCCGATATCTCGAAAACCTAACCATACAAAAATTTTTCAAAATATGTTTTGTGCTCGGCATACCAATGCCAATGCAGCCATATACATGAATATCTTGGTATTTTTTCAAATTAATTATTTGTAAACTAGTGAAATAGATGTCATAAACAGAAAAATATTGAAATATTGGGTTATATGTCGACTCTTTTGTAAATAAAAATTTTTAGGAACAAAATAGTTGATGTCTTTAGGAAAATTAACGCGATTTCTAATTATTTCGTAAGTATAAAATTGAAGAAGCTACAAACTGTGTTTTTACTTTTTGTATCTATACTAATTATATAAAATCTATACTAATTATATAAAATTGCTTATATGAAAATATTCGTAACGGCTAATCTCGAAAAGTGATGGCCCAATTTTTATGAAATTTTTTTAAGAAACAAGTTTTCCCAAAAATAAACCAAGTGGCGTTTTCATTTTTTCCATTTTCAAAACTTAAAGCCACTACCCCAGGCTATATAAAACTACAATTCTTTATAACTCTGAACATATTTGGTCTAAATTAATGATTTTTAAATATTTGTGTCCCACATTTTTTGTGTTTTGTTTGTACTTCAATAATGTCCAAAGTTTATGGTCGATCTCTTTTAAACTTTCCAGATTGGTTCAGAAGATTGTTGTGTACGATTTAGGCTATATCAATTTTTGGAAAAGATTGATTGAAGATTGGTTAAGAAAATTGTTGTGTACGATTTAGGCTATATCAATTTTTGGAAAAGTAGGCGGTGCCACGCCCCCAGGCTATATAAAATTTAAATTCTTCATAGCTCTGAACATATTTGGTCTAAATTAATGATTTCTGGATATGTGTGTCCTTTGGTCAAGATTTATGTAATTTTGGAAAAGTGGGCGGTGCCACGCCCACATTTTTTGTGTTTTGTTTGTACTGCAATAATGTCCAAAGTTTATTTAAACTTTCAAGATTGGTTAAGAAAATTGTTGTGTACGATTCAGGCTACATCACTTTTTGGAAAAGTAGCCAGTGCCACGCCCCCAGGCTATATAAAATTTAAATTCTTCATAACTCTGAACATATTGGGTCTAAATTAGAGATTTTTGGATATGTGTGTCCCTTGGTCAAGAATTATATAATTTGGGAAATGTGGGCGATGCCACGCCCACATTTTTTGTATTCAAAGCTTTGTTTGTACTTCAATAATGTCCAAAGTTTATGGTTGATCTGCTTTAAACTTTTCCAATACGTTAAAATCTTCGTTGTGTACGACATACATAGGCTACATTTGTAAATTCTTTGGAAAAGTGGGCAGTTCCAAGACCACAAGCTAAGTCATATATCAATTTGTTATATCCCTGAATGTATTTGCTTTAGTAACATTTTAACGTTCTTAAATCTTAATCAAAGCACTTAATTTTTTTTGTTTGTTATTGCCGTTCATACATATCCAGAGTATTATAGGTAGATATAGGATATAATTAAATAAGTACTAACTATACATCTGCCCAGCAGCGCATAATGGTTTTTGTCATACCCATTGAGTTCAAAAGATCCGTTTTTTGAGTTGGACATCCAAAAAATTTATTTGTTCATACCAAAGACTTTAAAGCCAGAAACATTGTATATCCTAAAGCACTGCAATAAATGGAATGTTAAAAGTTAAAGAAAAATATTTGAAAATGTATTTCTAGGGAAGTCACTGGTCAGGCAGAACAACGTCTGCCGGGTCTGCTAGTATTTAATAATGTACTTACACACATATTTGTGCATGTATTTCAAATGCTATGCATTTAATGTTTTAGATTAAATTCCGAAACGCTGTCAAATTTCGAGTTTTTACTATTTCTTAGTAGATTTTTGATAATATAGATAGATTATAATAGATACATAGATAGAATAGAAACAAACAAATAATTGAAGTAGAGTAGATTGCACCGTAACGTCACAGGGCATCATAGCTTAATTGTTAGAGCATTCTAACAGCGGCTTTGGTGCAGACACTGTTTCATATCAAAGTGTCCGAAAAGGGATCTGGGCCCGAATCGTCACAGTCGTTAACGAGTCGGCTATCCTACGATTAAAAATTACGTCAGTCTAAGAGCGAGTGCGTAATATCGGATTATTACAGAAGAAAGTGAACGAATCGTAATTGTCAGTTTTGTTATCGATTGTTTACTTTTTCTTCTTCAGTTTTCAAAGTAACAATAGGGTTTTAAACGCCAAAATAAGGTTTTAAAAATAAAATTAGTTTGAAGAGACAACGAAACCTAATTTTATGTGTTAGTTAAGCTCTAATGAGAGTGAAAATGATGAAAAAGGGTGGTTAGACCTCCTGGCGCTTTAAAAATGCGAAGTGCGGCATATGCACACATTTAGCAATCAATATCTGTGTTTGTTTATATTTTGCAGCTTTATTATACGATGTGGGATGAACAAGAGGTGTCCAATTATGGTCTCACTAAAATTAATAGTATGTCTTATGTGTCATGACACTAAGTCGGTTCCTTCAGTCCTGCAACTAGCTGCAACTTTTTCAGCCCTTGCGATTGGCAGCGATCAACACGCTATTAGCAGTGGTTATTTGATTGAAATGTCTCAGAGCACCATATTCGTCCACAGTATTCCTTCAAATCTGAAAAAAATTTTGTCCGGAGTTTGTATGTTTCGAAACGAATGATTCGCAGAGCAACGGTGGTTTGTAGAAAAATATAGAATTCTTCGAGGTTGATTTAAATTAGCACAAGTGTTTGGGTGCAATTTAATATTTCGTAATTTTCAGTTATTGGATGCCTAAAACCTCCTCCTAAAATTGTCTTACAGCCGTTTTTCCTTATGCACAGTTTGTTATCAAAGTTTTGGCCAAATCGACATGTTCGCTAATAATAACTATGTCCTTTTGCGTTAAACTAAGTTTCCTATAAGTTGCCCCTTATCAAAAAAAGATAGTTAAAACAAGTAAGGAAGTCTAAGTTCGGGTGAACCGAGCATTAAATACCCAGCGTTAGTTTTCAGAACGAGATACAAATACCATGATATAGGCCCTAGAATCTTATTTGAAATTTTCTATATCAAAAAAGGGGGCGTGGTTATCGATTTCGCCCATTTTTAACACCAACCATTTTTAACCAAGTAACCTGTGTACCAAATTTTATGAGAATATCTCAAGTTTTACTCAACTTATGTTAATTTATGTGATTTTCGATATCGAAAAAATGGGCGTGGTTATCATCCGATTTCGACAATTTTCACAGCAGCTCACCATGGCCAGAAAGTAGCCTGCATAACAAATTCCATGCAAATATCTCAGTTTTTACGCAAGTTATGTCAATTTATGTGATTTTCGAAGTTTTCGATATCGAAAAAGGGGGCGTGGCCAGAAAGTACCCTGAACAACAAATTCCATGCAAATATCTCAAATATCGCCTTCGATCGACAATTGAATCATGTTCGCGAATAACGTTGTAAACGGCAATTTTTTCAAAACAATTTTTTTTTTTTGCATTTTATAGTTATAGTTACTCTCCTCTGTCTGTAAAAACAAATTTGAGTAAGTTACTGCAGGCATTCCCACTCAAAATGCTCTCTAATACAAGCAGTCAGTGGAAGATCGTTACATGTTGCTTATGTTATCTCTGCACAACGTCAAGAAATGAATATTCATGTGTTCTTAATAAGACAAACGGAGGGTCAAAAATGAAAATAAATAAAGAAAATTGGAAAGACCTAAACAATAAAAGATTAAGAAATAGTGGGCAGTCATATGTGAATAGAAAAAATAAAGTAGTGCCGGCTAAAAACGCGCCTGAACCATATACATATAAGTTAACAAGACGGCCAGCACACCTACCGGTGTGAATATGCTGACACCGCACTTCCCACAACACGCGCAAGCCAATTCGGGTAATTCGATCTGCAGCATATGCAATATCGATTGCATACGCAAGTTGCACTTATGCAACTGATCAAAAGGCAAACCATGGGAAGCCCTGTGTCAGCAGCTAGAAAAAGTTTTTAGCTTTAGTTAGAAGCTAAGTTGAAATTTACAATTTGTGACTCTGCCATTCCATTTGCATACGCGGACCAGAGCGGTAATTAAAAATTCTACTAATCTGATATTTTGTCTTTTATTTCTTTGGATCTAGGCTCAAGAGACCGCGGGGCGGTCTCCAACTTTAACTTTTTTTTTTTTACCCGCCTTAACTGGCGCCCGAGCAGGGACCCACTAATGGGTGGGTCCCTGGAAAGGACTTCCTTAAATGAGAGGTCCTGATAAATAGTGATCAGTGTTAGTGACAGTTGTGAAGTGAAAGTGTTGGTGGCAGTGATATCCACAAAATTTGCTATGACAAAAATTACGAAAAACATATAAAAAATATATTGAAAACCGCGATTCACCACCTTCGGGGGGACCCTCCGGTTTATAAAATAAAATAAATAAATAAGTAAAACAAGTGTAAATAAGGGCTTGTACAGCCGATAACAAAATTTTTTCAAACCGCGATTCACCACCTTCGGGGGACCCTCCGGTTTATAATATAAGCTTAATTCTGCGATTCCCTTCGGGACCCTCCAGAATATAAAAGCTCCTCTCCCTAGGAGAGGTAAATTGTGGTAAAACCACACAGTGAATAAGTGAAAATAACTTTACTATGTCCAATCCTTGAAGCCCTAAACGGCTGAGACAGGAATAAAATTAAAAGAAGCCATTCTGTGACCCCTAAGACCCTCAGATGCGCAAATGAAAATATAAAAATTGAGTTTTGTTTTGTTTCTCTTTTTTTTCCTTCTTTCGAAAATTGAAAGATTAGTGAAAGTGATTTTCCCTGCCACTCAACAGCCACGGAGCAAGTGTCCTCGTATGATCGCGTTGGCTGGGTGGGTCCGTGTACCTATCCTCATAGGCCGGATCCCACTATACCGAAGGCCATATAATGGTTAACGAATTCCGTGACATTGCAATATGCACAAAAAAGTTGCACCCTGCGTGCCTGTTGCCATTCCCTTAAGGATATGGCAATACATATTCTTTGTAGTGGCTAACCCTAGTGTACACATAAGAACACACTACAGTTTGGCTATGTCCTCAGTGTTTCCAGGGTACACATCAGAACACACTGGAAACTGCTGCTTGTTTTCTGCGATTTTTCCAGAGTACACATAAGAACACGATGGGGATCGCAAATGGTGCCTTTTCAGTGTAGCCATAAGAACACACTGAAGATTGCGTTAGTCCGGGATTTCGTTGTGGATCTAGCTGTGCCTAAGTAGGTTGCCATCAATCTGATTGTCGACGACCAAAAAGGAATAACACAGCCTCCCTGACCAAAAACTTTAACCTTAAAGACGATGTACTGTGAAACGCCAATTAGGTACATGTCGCCGTTAACATCAGAACACGGTGGAGATTTCACAACCAAACTTACAGTTCCTTTCTTGTTCTTTTCCAGGAAAGGAGCTGAAAGCATCGAACACTTTATATCAAAACAAAAAACGAGAAAAAAACGTAAATTAACAAAAGAAAAGCCATCCCGTGCCTGTGATACAATATTTCACAAAAAAAACCCAAAAGCCATTGAGCAAAGGTAAAGCCATTCCGTGCCCGTGACTTTAAATTTTTTATTTTTTTTGCGAAACCTCTAATATAAAATAAACATAATGGAAGCTCTAACAACTAAGGTTAATGAGCTGACCGGGGGAATAAATGCTCTTCTTGAGCAGATACGGAGACTGGAAGGCCGTCTCGGGGGTATTGAGGCAAACAGCACAATCCTAGAGCAAAATTTGGCTAGGATTGGCGAAAGGCTCGATAACGTGGAACAGGCAAGTGCCAGCGGCCCAGCCCAAGGGATGTCCCCAGTGGTGCGATCGCCACTTTCAGAGCAGGACCTAAAAGATATTGGCAGGCTCCCTGACTGTGTGAAGGAGTTGCAGATATTCGAGGGGAGCCCCTCTCAGTACATCTCCTGGGTCCATACAGTTGAAGGGATCCTGGCCAATTACGAGGTAGTAAAAGGGAAGCCTCTATATCGGGCCATCCTCCAGCACATCCGGCAGAAAATTCGGGGTGGAGCTGATGCGGCCTTGGTAGCGTATAATGTTTTTGCAGGTGAATGGGCAGATATAAAGCGAATATTGTCCCTTCACTACGCCGATAAGAGAGACATCCGAACTCTGGAGCACCAACTGAACCGGCTCACGCAAGGAACCTCCAAGTTCTTTGCGACAGTGAATCACCAACTGTCACTCATAATAAACAAGATACAATGCGATGATTATTCGCAAGAGACGGTTTCAGTTCTGAGGGAAACCTATAGGAACAGAGCCCTGGATGTCTTCATCCGAGGATTGAGTCCCGAATTATCTCGTATGCTGATTGTACAAAAACCAAAGACGTTGCCAGAGGCCTACTCTGCCTGCCTCGATATTCAAAATCTCACTCTCCGGAATACAATAGTCCACACAAACTCCATTAATAGGATCATAGTTCCGACAAACAACCTGCAAAGGCCACCCGTACCACCACGTGCACGCTCAAATTATAACTGGGTCAATAGGAACGCAGGATATAGAACCCCCTACAATAGCTTCCAACCCAGTAACAGCGCAAGCTCATCGCCCCCAGCCAGACCGACTGCCCCTAAGCCCGCCGAGAGAATGGAAGTCGACGGTAGCATGCAGACAAGGCAGATAAATTATATGAACCGACCTTCGGGGTCAAATGCCTTCAAAAGGCAACTTCAAAAAACAACCAAAATTGTATAATATACAGACTGATGGCTCAGAAGAAGGTTCGGACTCCCTAATCGATTCCGCACCCACAGAAGACAACGTTCAGGAAGTACATTTTTTAATGACTGGCCCTCCAGCTTATTTCATATAAGGAGCGGTGCACGCTCCAGCATTCCTTACCTAACGTGCATGACCAACAATAACACTGCTCTAAAATTCCTTATTGATACAGGAGCAAACAAAAATTTCATTAAACCTGCCATAGCTCCTCACTCACGGCCAGTTGACCCTCCTTTTTCAGTGCAGACGGCGGCAGGACCAATTCTAATAAATAGGAAAATCTGCGGACAATTTTTTCACAATGTGGGGAACGATACCGAAACAACATTCTACTCATTACCGGGACTTGAATCCTTCGACGGTATCATAGGAGATGATACACTAAAAGCGCTCGGCGCTGTGATAGACAGGAAAAATCATGTCCTCACAATAGAGCCGAACATTAAAATACCGCTGCGAAACAAAACAGTCGGAAACATTAATTTTTCCGAAACCTCGGGTATTTCTGAAGCGGTGCTTCCAATTTTAGAGTCCCTGATAAACCGATACTCGCACCTGTTCGGCCCACTCGACATTAAATCAAATATCAAAACCTCAGTTCGGGCCGAGATAAAGACCACTACGCCTGAGCCCATTTATACAAAAAGCTACCCATACCCCGCGAACATGAGAGAGGAGGTAGAGCGACAAATTACGGAGTTGCTTGAGGAAGGCATCATTAGACCGTCCAAAAGCCCTTATAACTCTCCTATTTGGGTAGTCCCAAAAAAACCCAAGCCATCCGGTGAAAAACAATATAGAATGGTAGTGGATTTTAAGCGCCTAAATGCCGTCACAGTCTCAGACGCTTATCCCATCCCCGATATAAATGCAACTCTAGCCAGCCTAGGAAATGCCAAATATTTCACTACGATCGATCTCACATCAGGATTCCATCAAATTGCAATGAAGGGGGCGGACATACCGAAAACAGCGTTTTCAACAATGAACGGCAAATACGAGTTTCTCAGACTGCCTTTCGGGTTGAAAAACGCGCCCGCAATATTTGAACGCATGATTGATGATGTCCTTAAAGAGTATATCGGAAGGATATGCTATGTGTACATCGACGATATTATCGTCTTTGGCAAAGATATCGACGAGCATTTGAAGAACGTGGAAATAGTATTCGAAAGGTTGGCGGTAGCCAACCTAAGGGTAAACCTAGAAAAAACTAAGTTCATGAAAACAGAAGTAGAGTTCCTGGGGTATATAATCACATCTGATGGGATAAAGCCCGATCCTTCAAAGGTCCACGCTATTGAAAATCTATTGCCCCCCAACACACTTAAGGATTTAAAAAGTTTTCTGGGTATGACTTCATACTACCGGAAGTTCATTCGAGATTACGCAAGGGTCGCAAAACCCTTGACGAATCTCACCTGGGGTGAAAACGCTCAGGTCAAGGCCAACCAATCGAGGAAAATACTCATTAATCTAGATGAGGAAGCCCTCCAAGCCTTCAATAACCTAAAAAAACTACTCATTTCCGCAGATATCCTTGCATTCCCCGACATCGGGAAACCATTTAATCTGACGACAGACGCGTCAAATTATGCCATTGGTGGGGTTATGTCCCAGGGAGAACATGGGAAAGATCGGCCAATCGCCTACATTTCTAGATCTCTGAGTAGAACAGAGGAAAACTATGCCACAAATGAGAAAGAAATGCTGGCAATAGTTTGGGCCTTAGACAACTTGAGATCCTACCTCTATGGTGCCAAGAAAATTAGGATTTACACAGACCACCAGCCTCTCACTTTCGCGTTGGGAAGCAGAAACTACAACGCAAAGTTGAAGAGGTGGAAAGCCAGGATAGAGGAGTATAACCACGAATTGATTTACACTCCAGGTAAATCAAATGTTGTGGCAGACGCTCTCTCCAGAATCCCATGCCAAGCAAACCATCTGACAGCACCTCCGGAACGTAATGATCTTCCAGCAGAAACCAGAAGCGAAGACGGAACGGTTCATAGTGCTGATCAGGACGCCTCGGACCTTATCCCACACGTAGAGAGTCCCCTCAACGTCTTCCGAAAGCAAATAGTTCTCACAGAAGGGAGTGCAATGGTTTGCGTGGAAAACCCACACGCAGGCTTCACACGCCATTACGTCAGGTTATCTAGCATTGAAAAGACAAGCTTAACCGCGGCCTTGAAAGAGCGTCTAAATCCATCCCTTATGAATGGAATAAAAATCCCAGAAAACCACCTGCGACTTTTACAAGAGGTTTACTTAGAGCATTTCTTCTTACACAAAATAAGGATTACGCAGAGAATGGTCGAGGATGTTGCCAATGAGGATAGAATCTGTAAGATAATCGAGGATGAGCATAGAAGAGCTCATCGAAACTCTAGGGAAAATAGGGAGCAGATCCTAGAAAGATACTATTTTCCCAAAATGTCCAGTCGCATAAGGAAATTCACGGCCATCTGCGAGACATGCCTCGCCAACAAATACGATAGGCATCCTCCAGTACCACCGATCAAGGATACTCCGGTGCCAAAATATTCTTGCGAAATAGTGCATGTGGACATTTTTGAGATTCAGGGCGAAAAATTCCTCTCCAGTATAGATAAATTCTCGAAATTTGCAAAACTTTTCCATATAAAAAATAAATCTTCCATCACTCTTCGCGCCAAGATGGCTAAGCTCATTCACTACTTCACAACCCCTAGAGTGATAGTAACGGACAACGAAAGGGGATTCATGACTCCCTTGGTTCGTAATTACATACGAGGCCTAGGGATCGAATTATACCAAACTCCCGTTCAAAGGAGCGAGGTCAATGGTCAGATTGAAAAATTCCATTCTACTGTCATTGAGATCTACCGATGACTTCGCAATGAGATGACCAATGTTAGGCCAAAGGAGTTAGTCTATATCGCAGTGGATCATTATAATTCAACTATACCCTCAGTAACGAAAAGGAAACCTAGCGACATATTCTTAAACAGAACTGAGAGAATTAACTACCAAGGCCTGACCAATTTCAGGAGCCGGGTTCACGAAGAAATCAGGGAACAAATCAGGAGAAACCAAGAGCTTAGAAATCTCCAGCTAAATAAAAAACGAAAAGCAGCAAGAAAATTTAGACCTGGAGATTCTGTTTACATTAGAGATAAACAGATAAAGGCAAAACAGAAGGCTCTCTATAAAAAGGAAATAGTGGGGAAGGATAACAAAGTCACGGTGGTCACGGAAAATGGTAGAAAGGTCCATAAGGCACAAATAAAAACGGATAACAGATAAAAAAAAAAAAAAAAAAAAAATTATAATAATAATAAAGAAAAGAAAAACACAAATACAAGAAAAACACACAAAAAAATATATAGAATGAAATTAAAACAAAAAAAAACAAAAGAAAAAAAAAAACAAAAAAATTAAGAAAAGGCAGCACGGGATAGGCAACAAAATTTTATTGAGAAAAAATACAAAAGCAGCACTCACAAAAAACTACAATCAACAAACAATCATCCTTAAACAGGAAAATAAGCCCACCACGGAACTCTAAAGCAATACTAATTAAAAGAGGCATATCAACAATATTTATGAAAAAAGGGGCAACATTAGCCACCACGAAAATATTAATTAAAGAAGCAACTCAGCCAACTACAAACACTTTAATCACTACAAAAACCACTCTTTAATCATTACAAAAAATATACTTTAGTCACCACAAAAACCACTACTAAAAACACAAAAAAGGAAGACATCTTATCCTCATAATTGGCCAGGGACGGTATTAAAGTAGATAAATAAATTGTTTGTATTTTCTTTACATCTCTTCTAATAATCACAAAATTTTTCCTGTTTTTCAAAAAAAAAGAAGATTTTTCTCTCACATTAAACGTTTGTAAAATTGTTTACCGTCACTGAAATAGAAAAAGAAAAAAGCATTAGTAATAATGATAAAAATAATTTTACTTTTTATTTCCGGTGCTTGCGGCCTCAATGTCTACAAGTACGACTCCCCCCTTATCACCATCGAACATGGTCGTGGCTGGATCCTGAATGGGCACTTCAGTCTAGTACACATGGTCGACCTCAGCTATTTCAATAACGCCTTGGAAATACTATCCGAATCAGCACAGCATGACATCCAGAACGAGGCTGTGCGTACGGTCCTACAATTCCACCTTAAACAAATAAAACTTCGACTCGACGAGCTCGAAATAAGTAAGCCGAGGAAAACACGTTCCATTGACTGGATCGGCTCCGCCTGGAAGTGGATCGCAGGCTCCCCAGACGCAGCAGATTGGGATTACATCTTAAAAAAAGTAAATGACGTTATCACTAACAATAACCACCAATACGTGGTGAACCAGAAACTCTTCAACGCAACTCGTGACGCAGTTGAAAAAGCGAACACGATGTTGCTTCACATCAATGAGATAAATAAGAGTATAAGTGAAGAGAATCTCGAGCTTCTGGATCTAGGCAAGGTCCTAATCCTAAAGGAGCAGGTCTCCGAAGTCATACAGGCCTGCCAGATGGCGAAATCCGGTATAATCAACACAAACCTTCTCGACCACAATGAAGTCGAGAGGTTACTATTAGAAGAAGAGTCGCTACCCTATCAGAATTTTATTGAAGCTATCGAACATGGATCCGCCTCAGTCTATTCCAATGGCACCATGCCAAGTGCTTATCGACTCCTGATAACGCGTGCGGCCGTGATACGAGGGCAGCATGTTGAGTTAAACCACAAACAAATTCTAATAACCGAAGAAGAAACCTTTGGGCTGAAAGAAGACTGCCTGTCCATCAACAACTCGACGATTTGTCCGCCAAAGTCGCTGGTTAAACTTCCGGAAGACGGATGCCTTGCCAACTTAATAAAGGGCGGCGACGCGAAATGTCATTTTGAACCGGACAGCAAGGAAATCATAGAGATGATCAACGAGAACACAATTTTTATAACCAATTTCCGGGGGCAGCTGTGCGGAAAAAACTACTCTAAGCCGCTGAATGGGACGTACGTAGTAATAATAAACAACGAGACGATTACGGTGGGGGACCAAACCTTCGTGAGCAAAACAGTGCGCACAGTTCAAGACTTGCCACCGGCCCTAGTGAACGTCACAAACGAGGGCCTGAAGTTGAATCTGGGCTACGTCCACAACCTCAGCTTGGAAAATATTCATCAACTAGACCAACTGGGTAATAACTTCCAAGCCACTTCGATTTTTGATGCTATCGGCTTGGTAATCCTAGCAGTCGTGTGCTACCTCATCTGGAAGAAACTCACAACTACAATTAATTTTCCAAAACTTAACCAAACAACGGATCAGGACCAGCCACGGACCCAAAACAAGGATTTGGTTCATCAGCGGGACGCAGATGTTTAAAGGGGGGGTAGTTAACAAGACGGCCAGCACACCTACCGGTGTGAATATGCTGACACCGCACTTCCCACAACACGCGCAAGCCAATTCGGATAATTCGATCTGCAGCATATGCAATATCGATTGCACACGCAAGTTGCACTTATGCAACTGATCAAAAGGCAAACCATGGGAAGCCCTGTGTCAGCAGCTAGAATAAGTTTTTAGCTTTAGTTAGAAGCTAAGTTGAAATTTACAATTTGTGACTCTGCCATTCCATTTGCATACGCGGACCAGAGCGGTAATTAAAAATTCTACTAGTCTGATATTTTGTCTTTTATTTCTTTGGATCTAGGCTCAAGAGACCGCGGGGCGGTCTCCAACTTTAACTTTAAATTTTTATATTGGGCGGGAAAAGACCCGCCTTAACTTATATATATAATACTTCTATAGGGTGTTTTTTTAGGGGTATAGAACTTCGAATTGAAATAAAACACAAGAAAATCGTTTTAAGGTCCATCAATTTGGCTTTATTGGAAGGATAATTTTATGCCATTAATGTTTAAATATGACTTCGGGCATGTGGCCGCCGCGGCTGGCTCGAATAAACGTTTCTGGTTTGTTGATGTAGACGAGCGACTTCACATATCCCCAAAGAAAATAATCCAATGGTGTCAAATCACACGACCTTGGTGGCCAATTGACAGGTCCATTCCGCGAAATTATGTGCTCATCGAATGTTTCCTTCAATAAATCGATTGTGACGTGCGCTGTGTGGCATGTAGCGCCGTCTTGTTGGAACCACAACTCATCCACATTCATGCCATCCAATTCGGGAACAAAATAGTCGGTTATCATGGCTCTATACCGGTCTCCATTAACGGTAGCTGCCTCTCCAGCATTATTGCGGAAAAAGTATGGCCCAATGACTCCACCTGCCCATAGAGCACACCAAACAGTCAGTTTTTGTGGATGTAATGGCGTTTCAAGGGTCTCATGTGGATTCTCTTCACTCCAAATGCGGCAATTTTGCTTGTTGACGTAGCCATTCAACCAAAAATGAGCCTCATCACTGAACAAAATTTTGCCATTTGAAAAAAAAATTTGAACCATTATTTTCGAAATAAATTTGCACGATTTGCAAGCGTTGTTCTTTTGTCAACCTGTTCATAATGAAATGGCAAACCAAACTGAACATAAATGACATTAGAGTTGCCAGATTTGACCACAAAATGCCAGTTTTATCTCTATTCGAAAAACAAACCTGTAAAAAAAACACCCTATATATTGCTAGTATCGTATCTTCCCAATATGCTGAAAGCGTGTCAATCATTATTACACGAGACACTTCTAATGCAAGTTATGCGCATGCGAGTTAACTTGTAACAAGTTAAGACCACCTACATTGCGTGAAACAGGATCGCCTATTACAAAATAGCCGATCCAACCCCCATAAACTATTCCTCAATAATCACCCATAAATTGCTCATAGTAATTGCCCATAAATTCTTCTTAATAATTGCTTACAACAAACTAAAATCATTCTAAAGAATTCTACCCGAAATATGATCACTCATAATTCGGTCAACTCAAATAAATTCCCAAGCATTGCATTTCTTCAACATGATCACCTACCCTACTCCGATCGCACGTCATAAATTACAATGCAATGTATTTATGCAAAGTCAAAACATTTTTCTGTAAGAAACAACTAAAAAGCAATTAATTTCGTAAGTCGCCTGAAATATGACTACTCATCATAATTCAGCCGCCTTAGCATATCCACTTCAAAGCGGCACTCAGCTACGCTAAACGGTGACATAGCACAAACATTCACACAGTGCTTGCGCAATATTAAAATGCTGAGCTAACAATAACAGAAATGGGTCATATGGGAAAATGCAACTTAAATAAATAAACTATTTCCCAATTTGACTGTTACTCACCAATACAGTCAATTACTTTCGAATATGGTGAAATGCTTTCACAAAAAATACACACATAGAAATTAGGTCACCTGCATCGTGAAGTAAGACAGGTGACACCAAATGAACAGCTGTTTAATTTTTTTTTCTACTTTTTTCTGCTTTTTATTGATTTTCAAGTGTCAAATTTTTGTCAAAGCCAACAGATATTTTGTTCAAACATTCAAACTCACGATACTCCATGAATTTTTGGTTCCCAACCTTTGACCTTACGATCCTTGCCAGCCAAAGCAACCAGATTAGACTTGGGGGACCACGACATACTATGAACAGCTCCTGAGTGTGCACTAAGGGAAGCTTAACAAGGCTGCAACAAAGCCTGCGCTTTTACCGCGGTGTTCACTTAAATTACCAAAAATGGCCTAGCAAATACGCGGTCCAACTTCTTTACGTTCAATGCATGGATATTTTACATATTATCCAACAAAAAAGAATAATACAATATAATTTAGCAATTTTTTACAAGCAGCAATCTCTTCACTTCTGTTTTGCTTCTGTTTATTTGTAAACAAACCAATGCGATTTGACAAACTTTTGACATCTGAAACAAAATTTCAACAACAACAGCAAACACACGAAGCTTCTGACGACGCAACCTGTATTTATAAACCTTGGTCATCCGCAGTTGCAGCGCAGGCATATTTCTAGTATAAATAGTGTAAATTTAATATGTAAAGAGAGTTCTTTATTTGACTTCAATAAAGGCGGACACGCTGTCCGAAGAAAAATTAATTTTTCCTGTCCCTTTTATTTAGCGGGACATAATTGGCGCCCGAGCAAAAGTTCTCGGCGAATACGCGAAAAACATCCTGAAAAGAACAAGTAAGGATTCGTGAAACGCCGCGAAAAGTGAAGTTACGTGCGAAAAGTTCCTGAAAATAATAAAGTAAGGACACGCGGGTGCGAAAAGTTCCTGAAAATAAAAAAGTGAAAGTCCTGTGGAAAAAAAAGGACCCGGGAAAACATCATTCGCGACTATAGCAGTGGGCCCCGTAGTAGCCAAGGCAAACCGGCGGTATAACGTACCAGCCCGCGGTATAGAAAAACATTCAAAAAAAAAAAAAAGCAAAGACGTAGAAAATTTTCAAAAGCCTTAAGGAATTTGCGACTAATTTTATTTTCTTTCATATATGTAAAGTAATTCAAAAAAATTGTGAACGAATATTGAAATTTCAAGCTCGACTTTAAGTATAAAACAATTGAGAAAGTTTGGAGGATTTGCGTTGATTTTAGTGGGAGTAGAATAAAAGGAGAAATTACACCAACCACCAACAAAAATAAGTGAACACTCAAAAAGAAGACGACATTAAGCGTAAGCGGAGTGGAATACAAAAATCCCAGCAGAAGGAAGACGACATTAAGCGTAAGCGGAGTGGAATACAAAAATTCCAACAGAAGGAAGACGACATTAAGCGTAAGCGAAGTGGAATACAAAAATCCCAGCAGAAGGAAGACGTCATTAAGCGTAAGCGGAGTGGAACACATACGAGCAGCAGCAGCACGCACGTGAGAATTACATAAGCCATAAGTATCGATAAGTTAATTATTTTTTTAGACTTTATTTAAATTAGATTTATTTAAATAATTGATTGGCTAAATTACTGCTAAGTTTTTAGTTGAGAATTCTGGATCTACGAACAGAATAATATAATGATATAGAAATAGAATTGCAAAATTATTATAACATGGACGCTTTGCCACCTGACGTAGATAATGAAGAGTTAGACAGAATCATAGCTCAGCTAGACGAAATTGATTATGTGCCAGAAAAACGTGTAATGACAGAAGAAGAAAAATTAGGAGCGATAAAATGTATGCAATTGGTTTTTGATATGATAGGCAAAAATAAGAGAGCTACTTTAGCGGATTACGAAAATACGGATACAGTATGGGAAGAATTAGCAGCCATGATTAGGGCCACACCGCTATAAATTTGTTTTCTCTTTCTTTTCGCGAAATAAATAAAAATTTAAACAGAAACTAACACAGGTTTTTACAATTAATTTGATAGAAAAATAAGGACTTGAAAATGGCAAAACCTAACAATTTAGTCCGTCCTTCCGTCCTTGGACAAAACCCCTCAGCCCCTCAGGCACAAAGTAACGAACAAATAAGCATGAACGACCTGAAGAGATTAATTTCAGACATCGCCACAAACATATTGACGCAACAAGGACCACAGGTAGTCCAAAACGTGCTGAATCCGAATTCAAGCTTGGCCACAGCGGTCGATCAGGTCATAGACGAAAGGCATAGAGGAAACATAAACGAATTAGACAAAGTACCAGACGTAGTAAAATGTCTGAAGGAATTTTCAGGAAAATCAGGTAAATTTAACTCCTGGAAAAAAAGCGTGGATCGTATACTCAATGTATACGAATCAATAAAAGGTACTCCCAAATATAACGGAATCTTAAGTGTGATTAGGAATAAGATAACTGGTCAAGCCGACACAGCTTTGGAATCCTACAACACTCCACTTGATTGGCCGGCAATAACAAAATACTTAGCGATGCATTATGCCGACAGACGCGACTTGTCAACCTTGGAGTACCAGATGACGACACTGGTACAGGGAAGTAAAACAATAAACGAATTTTATCAACAGGTATATAAACACCTTTCGTTGATATTAAATAAGCTAGGTTATGAAGGTACAAGCAACGAAACGCTGCGTATGCTGACGTAATCGTACCGTAATAAGGCGTTAGACACCTTTATAAGAGGTTTAAATGGGGATCTACCAAGGCTACTAGGAATGAAGGAACCTGTTGATTTACCTCAGGCTCTGCATCTTTGCCAAAAATTAGATAATCAAAATTTTAGGACAAACCATGCCAATAGGTGACAGGTAATAGTGTCACTGGTAATAGTGTCAATTGACACTATTTCCAGGGTAACTTGGAAATAGTGTCAATTGACACTATTGCGCTTTTGGAAATGGAAATAGTGTCAATTGACACTATTGATATTTTAGGCAGCGGTTGTCTGCGCAGCGCAGTGTTGTAAGAGATGGATTTTTATTATTCCAAGTCCTTCTGCGTAGTACACCATTCTGCGTAGGCGGCCTTCGGCCGCGCTTATTATAAATAACCCTGGGCTACGCCATTCCAACTCCGGGTGGTTGCCCTGAACGGTGGCAACATGCCACCGTTCCCACTCTATGGGCTGGATCCATGGTATTTTTTTAATTTTTATTATCACCTGAAACTAATGATTTTTATATCGCGCGATTTTTTATTTCAAATTTTCATCTTATGTTATTAGCTATTCACATATGTATATGCATGTAGACTATATTTTTATTCCCTTTATGTTATCTTTATTGCCAATTCAGAAAGGTGTTCTGCACCTGCCAATAATATAAGGCAATCGTACCAAAAATACCAAATCCCAGTAAGGAAATACAATTCCTCGCCACAACAACAGCAGAATTTTTACCCCCAATTAGCCCATAACCCTCAGCCAAATCAACAAACGTGGCAAAATAATCGTTCTTCAAACATGAATGCAAATGCACCACCCAGGCCACCCAAACCACAACCTAGACCCGAGCCTATGGATGTGGACCAGAGCATACATTCACGTAGAATAAATTACATGAATAAGCCCACGCAGAACCAATTACAGGGAAAGAGACCTGCAGAATCTTTTGTGCAAAGAAATAACAAGGCCCAAAGGACTTTCCATATATCGGAACAGGAAGAGAGGAGGTATGGAGAGGATGAACAATCGGACGTTCATTTTTTAGCCTAATGAGCTCTTCGCTCCCTTACTTCGAGGCTAGAGCGGAGAGAGGGAAAATACTAAGATTTTTAGTGGACACAGGCTCCAGTAAAAATTATTTACAACCACATTTAGCAAAGAAACGTATAAAAAACAAAACCCCATTCTACGCAAAATCAGTCGTAGGGGACATAAAAATCGAAGAGCATACCCTATTGAAATTATTTAATATTGATAAGGAGCTCAAATTTTTCCTGATGCCATCCTTAAAAACATTTGATGGAATTTTAGGGAACGATACATTAAGAGATACGGATGCTGTGATCCATACCAAAGACAATATATTGATATTGAATAACGAAAAAAGGATCAAACTTAAACACGCCATACAAATAAAGGACGAACATTTATCGTCACAACAAAGAAGGGACATGAACGAAATAATTCATGCATTCCCAGGGTTATTCTCAGAACCGGATGAGAAATTAACATATACGACAGAAGTCGTCGGAGAAATACGGACAGTAACAGATACACCTATTTACTCTAAATTTTACCCATTCCCAGCTTCTCTCAAACCAGAAGTAGAAAGCCAGGTCAAAAAATTGATAACGGATGGAATCATAAGACCATCAAGGTCACCCTACAATTCACCAATATGGATTGTTCCGAAAAAAGCGCACTCAGAGGGAAATAAGCAATATCGAATGGTTATAGACTATCGGAAGCTGAATTCAGTCACAACAGCAGATAGATACCCGATACCTGAAATTTCTGAAGTAATTTCAAATTTAGGGGAAAACAATTTTTTTTCGGTATTAGATCTGAAAAGCGGGTTTCATCAAATTCCTTTAAAGGAATCTGACATTGAGAAGACCGCATTTTCGGTAAATAATGGTAAATACGAATTTACTCGGTTACCATTTGGATTGAAGAATGCACCTTCAATTTTCCAAAGAGCACTTGATGACATTTTGCATGAACACATAGGAAAATACGCTTATGTTTATATTGACGATATAATAATTTTCAGCAAAACGGAAAAAGAGCATATTCAGCATATTAAAAAAATATTTAAAACATTGCAAGAGGCAAACATGAAAGTGCAATTAGACAAATGTCATTTTTTCAAAAAAGAGGTTGAATTTTTGGGATTCGTAATATCCGCGGATGGCGTAAAAACCAACCCCGTAAAGGTGGAAGCGATAGCGAATTTCCCACAACCCAAAACTTTGAAGGAACTACGTAATTTTCTTGGTATGTCCGGATACTATAGGAAGTTCAAATAATGAGAAAGAAATGTTGGCTATAATATGGGCTTTGAACTCACTAAGAAATTATCTTTACGGATCAGCTAGAATACAAATATTCACTGACCACCAACCGCTTACATACGCATTAAGCAATAAAAATAATAATGCAAAAATGAAAAGATGGAAAGCAGCTCTAGAGGAATACTCATATGAGCTATGTTACAAACGAGGTAAACAAAATGTAGTCGCTGATGCACTATCGCGAATACCCGTCAAAGAGACACAGGTCAACAGTTTATCAGTAGCATCAAGGTCAGATGACAGTTCATCTCATAATTTAATTTACAGTGTTGAAGGACCAATAAATGCATTCAAAAATCAAATTTTTTTGAATATTGGTAATACGCCATCCTACGAATTCAAAATAATATTTCCTACATACCATCGCCACGTGGTGAGACAGCAAGATTATTCGGAAAAAGACTTGTTGAGTTATTTTTATTTTCTGTTTTTCCGACAGGGTGAATGCTAGATTTATATTGGAACGATTTTCCGTCATCCCTTGTCAATTTTTGTTTGTTTACAAACCGGTTTCGGCGATCCGCCATCTTCAGTGTAAGTTTTCGTTTTCGGAGAACGAAAACTTACACTGAAGATGGCGGATCGCCGAAACCGGTTTGTAAACAAACAAAAATTGACAAGGGATGACGGAAAATCGTTCCAATATAAATCTAACTTGTTGACTATATTAAAAAAGTATTTAAATCCGTCAGTTATAAACTGCATCAAAGCAGAAGAGTCTGTCATGGGAAAAATACAAATACTTTACCCACTACATTTTAGTAAATTCAAAATAAGATTTACACAAAGAATGGTGGAGGACATAACCAATAACCATAGACAGCAGGAGATAATAATTAAGGAACACAACAGAGCGCATAGAAATTGCAAAGAAAATAAAATTCAAATTTTAGAAAAATATTATTTTCCTGGAATGGCCAGTAAGATTAAAAAGGTCATAAAAAATTGTGTGACGTGTAGATTCAGGCAACACCAATACCCACCTTCCCGGGTCAAATTGTGCATATCGATATATTGCATATGGGGAAACAATTAATTTTAACCGCAATTGACAAATTCTCAAAATATGCAATCGCAAAACTAATTCAGTCCAAATCAGCGGAAGACATAAAACAACCATTAAGAGACATTCTTTTCTCTCTTGTACCAGAAACCATTGTGATGGACAACGAAAAATCATTTAAATCAGAAGAAATAAACTTTATGATGGAAAATGAGTTCGGCATAGAAATTCACCGAACGGCACCATATACAAGTTGCTCTAATGGACAGGTGGAACGATTTCATTCCACTCTCCAAGAAATAATGCGATGCCTACAACGCGAAAAAGCTCACCAATCTTTCAATGAACTTCTAGAAAGATCAATCAAAGAGTATAATTAAAAAAAGGCCAATAGAAGTACATTTTGGTAGAACAGTTTCCAGTAACCCTTCATTACTAGAAAAGCATAGATTAGAAACAACGAATAAACTTAAGGAGAAGCAAATCCCAGATCTTGCTTACCATAATAGAAATAGAACAGCACTAAAACAATATAACCAGGGAGAGCAAATTTATGTTAGGATAAATAGGAGATTAGGAAATAAGTTAACGCCTAGATATAAAAAAGAGATAGTCGCTCAAAATTATAACACTACAGTTAAAACACAATCAGGTAGAATAGTACATAAAAATAATATTAAACAAAGCTGAAATTGCTTTCCTTTTTCTTTCTTTACTAGGCAAAATTTAAAATTAAAAGGCAAAATGGCTACAATAACTATTATACTAACTACCGTTGCAACTATATCATGACTTTGACAGTTATAAGGAAATTAAAATTGTTGTAATTTTTCAAAACAATAATATTATAACAACAATATTGATACCGCAATTCTCTTCTAAAAATCTTTCCAAAATTAAATTTGAACCAATTCCAAACAAAAACAATATGACAATTGTATTAGAAAATAACGAAATTTTGTTGGATGAAAACAATAATATCTATGATAAATATATAAAGGACAATTTGGAAAAAAACTTAAAAATAATAGAAAATGACTGTATAAGAAATATTTTAAACTCTGAAGAAGCTTTTTGTAATCTAAATCCATTTCCTAAATCAAGTATAAGTGAAATAATGACAGGAGTAATTGTATTTAAAAACTTTTTTTCAACCATTGAACACGATTGTAACAAACTAAAAATTAAACAGACAGGAACCTTTTTAATTAGATTCGAAAATTGTAAAATTTCAATTATAAATAATACATTCGAAAATTATAATATTAAGATTTATGATACATTCATTTTACCAAATAAAATTACAAAAATAAAGGAAAATTATAATTTTACAAATAAAAATTTACAATTGGAAAACTTGTACACTACACAAATCAAACAGGAAGAACATATAAAATTGTTAATTGAAAAAAATAGTAATATTCATTTAATTAGTCTAAGTTCTGATTTAGTTATTATATGCATTGTCATTATATCAATTTTTATTTCTATATACATTTATAAATATAAACTAAAATTTTACGTATCACCTGAACTGCAATTGCCAACGCGAAGCATTGAAAATATAGCAAATGGACCATTCCTACAGCTAAAAACGAATTTGTAGTAATTTTCCACAATTTCTCATAAACCACTTGCTCTCATAGCAACTTTTCATAAAACTCTTTTTGCTTATTACGCAAATACCGCTTGAGGACAATCGACTTAAGAGGGGAAGAGTTAGCTTGTAACAAGTTAAGACCACCAACATTGCGTGAAACAGGATCGCCTATTACAAAATAGCCGATCCAACCCCCATAAACTATTCCTCAATAATCACCCATAAATTGCTCATAGTAATTGCCCATAAATTCTTCTTAATAATTGCTTACAGCAAACTAAAATCATTCTAAAGAATTCTACCCGAAATATGATCACTCATAATTCGGTCAACTCAAATAAATTCCCAAGCATTGCATTTCTTCAACATGATCACCTACCCTACTCCGATCGCACGTCATAAATTACAATGCAATGTATTTATGCAAAGTCAAAACATTTTTCTGTAAGAAACAACTAAAAAGCAATTAATTTCGTAAGTCGCCTGAAATATGACTACTCATCATAATTCAGCCGCCTTAGCATATCCACTTCAAAGCGGCACTCAGCTACGCTAAACGGTGACATAGCACAAACATTCACACAGTGCTTGCGCAATATTAAAATGCTGAGCTAACAATAACAGAAATGGGTCATATGGGAAAATGCAACTTAAATAAATAAACTATTTCCCAATTTGACTGTTACTCACCAATACAGTCAATTACTTTCGAATATGGTGAAATGCTTTCACAAGAAATACACACATAGAAATTAGGTCACCCGCAGTTGCAGCGCAGGCATATTTCTAGTATAAATAGTGTAAATTTAATATGTAAAGAGAGTTCTTTATTTGACTTCAATAAAGGCGGACACGCTGTCCGAAGAAAAATTAATTTTTCCTGTCCCTTTTATTTAGCGGGACATAACTTTCGCGAGTTTTATTTGTGTTAGTGCATTGAAGCAGCGCGGCGAAAAAAACTTATGGAAGGGGTAGACAGAGGTCACTGACTTCTTTACACAAATTGTACTTTATAGTAGCGTATAAAACCACAGTTGAGTAAATTAAATATGAAAAGGCCAATATATTGAATATAAAGCGTAATGCATTTATTATTTGAGCTTATGGGTTTCTATGGCTACGTGATCGTCCATAATATGGTTAGAAAATGCATTATTTAAATTTTTAAAAATCGTGAAAGCGAAGCTGACTTTTGTACATTACATTAGTGCAAGTAATAATAAGAAAAAGCAAATAAATTCAATCTTTGAAATATCGACATATTTCATCGACCCCCTTTTATTCAAAAAAATTGACGACGACAACGAGATTTTGTCTTATTCTCTCATTGTATGTCTGTACTGTAATGTTTGACACGCTTCACAGGTCTTTACTAGCAATATAGAAGTATTATATATCTGTGGTCATAAGCAATAATCGCCTTAGTCGAAAAGTATACTTCCCAGATAAATAGCTTTTTATATAAAGAAGCGTTTTTGAAAAATTCTGAAAGGAGATATGGAAACAATTATATCGAACATCGGAGATATTTGTAGGCAGAATGCTTTGGTTAAAAATTGTAATGCAACTTGATTCTGTTTAAGAGATATTTAGAAAAAAGATTTAAAAGTGCTTTTAACAAACGTAAATTATTGCATAATAATGACTATGTTGACTAAGGTTTTTATTGTAAAGGAATGTTTTGCTTTTTACGTGGCATATATTGAATTAAGTACATTTCAATTTACAAACGCAAAAAGCAATAAGATCTTATCTTTACATTGGCTTTTATAACAACTTTATTATTTGTGGCAAACTACAAAAAAACAATGTGCAAAAACACTTAAGTTAATATAGGTCATTTTAATAAAAACAATATTGTATCTGAAAATTTTCTTAAGTATACTTTGGCTCGTATAGTAAATGTGATAGGGCTAGCTAGCGAGTTAAGCTATAATAATAATAATAATAATGCCCAACGGATTACCCACCATATCCCGCCCGACCGGCGCGAGGGGCGCATCCGCATGACGCGCGGATTGTTCTTTCGTGCCGAGTCTTTGAAAGGCTTTGGTTTGTTAATCGTCGAGATCTAAAACTGCTCAGCTACAGAGAAAACCTCATCAGCTAAGTAAAAAAGATTACACAATTAATAAATAATTAGTTGACAGCGAAAAGTTATTGTTAAGAATAAAGATAAGAATCAAAGGATATGAAAAAAAAAAATTGTTGCTACATATGTATTAAGGATAGAAAGAATCGACTTTTTTATGCTGTATAGTGAGTCTGAGATATCAAACGTACCAGAATGAGAATTATAATCTTGACACAAACAACGAAAAGGCTCATTTAATTCAAAATTAGTCCGGCACTGTTTCAAGATAAGTGGTTTAAAATGTCTTGATGGACGAGAAGGTACATTGAAGTTCACTTCGCTCAAAAGAAACGGGCTTACGATTGAACCATTTAGTAATTTAATCATGAAGACAATTCCAAGCATTTCCCTCCGACTAGAAAGGCTGTGAAGATTAATTAGTTTTAAGCGACTCGTATACGATGGCAAATTATACAAGGGATCCCAGTGAAGATCTCTTAAGGCAAATAGCAAAAATTGTTTTTGAACTGATTCCAAGCGATCCACGTGGACCTGGTAACGCGGGTTCCAAATTATAGAACCGTATTCAAGTATCGGTCTGACTAATGTAGTAAAGAGAGTTTTAGTTACATAAGGGTCGCTAAATTCTTTAGACCATCGTTTAACAAATGCTAGAACGCCTCTAGCTTTATTGACTGTTACGTTAATGTGGCAGTTGAAACAGAGTTTGTAATCCATAGTAACCCCAAGGTCAACAAAAGCATACATTTGCTCAAGACTATAATTGTTAATTGTATAGGAAGCTGGCTGTGAAATTCTTCTCGAAAAACGCATGTATTTACATTTCTTTAGATTAAGCGGCATATAATTTAAATCGCACCAAGTAACTAGTGTATTTAGATCTGATTGAAGCTTATTGCTATTTCGGATGATGCGAATGACATGAAAAGCTTTACATCGTCGGCATACATTAACATTTTCGAAAATTCTATCACTGTAGAAATGTCATTTATAAACAACAAGAACAGAATCGGGCCCAGATGGCTTCCTTGAGGAACTCCAGAGGAGACATTAATAACATCGGATTCACAGTTTTTAAACACTACTTTTTGTGTTCTGTCACTAAGGTAAGAAGAGATCCAGCGATTGAGACCCGGCTGGAAACCCAACTGATCTAGTTTATGAATAAGTAACGAGTGAGACACTTTATCGAAAGCTTTGCTGAAATCAGTATAAATAACGTCGGTGTGCAGATTTTTTCTAAAGTGATTTGGGACATGATTTAAAAATTCAAGTAAGTTTGTAACGGTGGACTTTCCCTTACAGAACCCGTGTTGACAGTCAGAAATCAAGGTAGAGATAGGATTCGTAAGCTGATTGGTAACAATAGCTTCAAACACTTTTGGGATGGCAGACAGCTTTGCTATGCCACGATAGTTCTCAATAGAAGCCTTGCTCCCGCTTTTATGAAGCGGTAGAAGAAACGACTCTTTCCATGCTTTTGGAAAAACACCACAATTTAGTGACAGATTGAACAAATTGGTAAGGGGTTTGTAAATATTGTTAGCGCACTTCTTCAAGAAGCATGTAGGAATCCTATCAGGACCACATTTAAAAGATTCTTTCAAGGTTTTCAGATAAACAAGAACATCATTGGCGCATATAGTTGGACAATTAATTAAATTGTTCCCATGTAGCTCATAGGGATAATTTAGAAAGTCAGAATTGGTGACGGCAGAATAGTTAGAAGTGAAAAATTGCGCAAAGAAATTTGCGATATCTTGATTATCGCTAGATAAAATGTCTTTATATTTCATGGCTGAGGGAAATCCCACTACTTTTCGTTTAGAATTTACGAAATCATAAAATGACTTCGGATTGCGAATAATGTCTCTTTTTGTTTTAGAGATATAGGCTTTATAGCACTTTTTATTTAAGTCGATGTACCTCTTACGTAGACCAGAATACAACAAGTAATGTTTGTTTAATCCCGATTTCTTAAATAATTTGAAAGAACGCGTTTTTCTATTTTTCAGCATCATAAGCTCTTTAGTAAACCAAGCTTGCGTTGGATGATCATATGTTATTTTACGTTTAGGATCAATCTTCTCAAATAAGTTGTAAATAGTTTGATTAAAATGTAAAACGTTTGAATGGATATCGCCACACAGCTCAGGCCAAGTTACTTTAGACAGTTCTTTATTTAATTTCTTATAGTTGGCTTTTGAGAAGTTAAAATCAAAGTTACTACTTGAGCTGCCTTGTGTACATTGGGCATTACTTAAGGTCTCATGAAATATTTCCATAGAAGGGTGGTAGACGTCTTCTGGTAAAACCAGCGGATCGCAACGACTTACAGAAAATTTATTTTTACTATCGACAAGAACTAAATCTAAGACTTTGCCAAACTTGTTTGCTATAACGTTTATTTGATTAAGACAGAGATCGGAAATTCCATCTAAAAAGTCATTGTAGCCCGGTCTGGATGGATTTGGAATAATATTTCCATCGACTATTTTCCACGATATATGAGGTAGGTTAAAATCACCCAAAACAATCATCGAGTCAGAATCTTTAGTCAAAAAGTGTACCGTTTTGAGCAAAAAGAGATAAGTTGTAAGTACAAAGCAAGATCTGATGCTGGAGGGATATAACAAACAAATAAGTACATGGAAATATTTGCTAGCTGAATGCGGATGCATTTGAACTCAATGGAATCGATGTTAGGTAAATCAACCTCCTCTGAAGGTATTGAGGAATGAACTGCAAGTAAAACTCCACCCCCGACCCTGTTCAAGCGATCATTTCTATAAACTTGATATTCGTTACAAAAAAATTCAGAGTTCAAAACATGAGGTTTTAGCCAAGTTTCGGTAAAAGCAATTATGTTATAGTTACAACAGAAAGATTTCAAATAAAGATCGGTTAGTTTGGTATTTAAACCTCTGACATTTTGATAAAAGATAGTCATGGTCTTAGTACTCAGTTTTTTGGCTCAACGTTATCACGAGAGATTGTTGCTACATTTTGAACATTTCTATTTGGTCTGTACTCAAACTCCCGCACAAGAGCGCCGGAGGGCCAAAAATAACTATCCAAAAGAGCGTCGAAATCTTTTCCAGCGACATCAATTCTAAATTACGACATATTTCTTTGATACGTGAAATTAAACTTTTTAACCTTAGACGAAATATGGTACATCAAATCTTCTTCTGTAGTGTCAGGATGGAACCTAGACAGAAAAATAGATTTTTTGCGAGGGACCACAACCAGCTTCCTAACAATTGGTTCAGACTCCACTTCAATTGCGGGAGGATCCGGATTTCTTTTAGTGGATGTCTTTAGAGGGTTCTTGGACGTTGCCCGAACAGAAGTGCTTGGAATTGGGGAGGCCAAGTCTATCAATTCGACGGCCTGCGGCAAGTTCGGCGCTAATAAAGGAGCAGGCCGATCATCCGTAGGCTTGCGCACGCCATCACGATTGATAGAATTTTCCAGTTGAAACGGTTTGTCAAGATTTTCGAACGTTTTAAAAATCTTTTCATATTTTTTGAAATTTTCGGTCAGCAAAGAAAAGTCTTTGCTGATCTCAGAAAACCCGTTTCTTATATGACGAAAGACCTTACAAAGATCAACTTCCGTCGATCTACATTTTGAGCAAGACCAGCGCAGACCTTTTCCATCATTAATAAGATCAGCTGTTCTACCAGTTAAGCCAGTGCACTTTGCGTGGACAAGTGCATCACACAGCCAGCATGCTACAAAGGGCTCCGACTCGCTTTTAATCTGGCAATTTTCGAAAATACACGACATTATATTATTAATAATTATGAAAAATTTATAAAAGTTATAAAATGCAAAAATTTAGTAGTTAAAAAAAGCTATAAAAACAACCCTGACAGTTCTAAAGGCACTGTACTGAGCGAACAGTCTTAAACACACTGTACTTGACGTTTAACAAACCACGCAAACAGCTGTAACGAAAAAGGAGTGAGAGAAGCAAGTCAGCACACAACAACAATTACTTTATTAATATCTAAATAACAAAACAAGTTAAGATTATGGGGATTTCGCTTAAATATAAAGTTTGATTAGTTGAATATGGTAGGATGCATAACTCATTTCGTTCTTAAGTCGACTTAGGCGATTATTGCTTACGACCACAGATATAAGGCCTGCACAGGTAAAGTGGAAAAACGTTTTAGGTTCAAGATTTTCTACTATATATTTGAGTTTTGTTTTATACATAGGTTTGTGGCTGCAGATGCAATTTTCAGTGTGATAAGTTTAATTTATTACATATAAAAGAGCTATTTGATAATTTTTATAAAAAAACTACAACGATCAAAGTTCATACTTAAGTTGCTACATTGAATTGAGTGAACCTCAAACCCGAAGAGTTAATAAGGGAATTTGGAAAACTTGTTACTGATCAGCGTGGTAAACATGAAAATCGTCCACACAAAATCGTTGAAGCAGAGAAAATGTGTGTTAGGGAACACACAGCAAGCTTTCCTAGCCAAGAAAGCCACTATAGTCGTTCTACATCAGAGAAAAATTGTTTAAGACCTGATTTAAGTATTAAAAAAAAGCATATCTTATACAAAGTTAAATACCCTGACCCAAGTGATTTTTACACCAAACCTGACACACTCCGATGTCTTTTATCATCGGCAGTATTCAAATTATAATTTTGCTATTCATAATATGTCAGACAATGCAGTGGATATGTATACATGGCATGAAACAATTGCAAAAAGAGGATCTGCAGAAATCGCATCGTGTATTTTGAAACACATTTCCTCAAAATATAGTATTTTAGAAAATGATGAAATTTAACTAGAAATTCTATTTGCAAAATAACGGATGCTCGATGGCTTCAATTTTCAAGAGAAAATCCAAACACCCTTAGAATGTGCAAAAATCATAGCATTACAGAATCCTGGGAATGCTACACTATTCGACCAAAAAAAAATGTATCTAATAACACTATACCGGTGCTTAGAAATGGTCCAATTGAATGAAGCCCTGAGAAAAAAAGGATCTTCTTGCAATGGCGTCCTATTTGCCAGAAAATTATGCAGAGTTTTATAAGAACTTGCAATAAATAAATTTATCACACATAAGACTTTAAATACATTTCGTAGTTGCTTATGTAAAAATTAAATATCGTTTATGTATATTTGTAATAAGAGAAAAAAGTTACGTCTTCTTGGTTAAAAAGAAAAAACTAATCGCTTTGTTAACTTTGTTGTTGAAATAAAACTTCATTCTTTTTGAAAATATTTAAACTTTCTTTATCTTCGCAAAATGTTTATGGAAAAACGTTTTAAACGCCATTGCACTATAAGTTATGCGTAGTGGAAGAACGTGATAACCTCCATTTTATTTTGGATATAAAACGTTTTTCCATTTTGAAAATCTTATGAACGTATTTGTAGTTGTGTTTTGAGTTTATATATATATTTTTTCTAGAGAATAAGGTGAGAAATGTTGTTTAAATATAAAAAACAATTAATAAAAAATGCAATCTACCATATGTTAACTATTTCTTTCGTTTCCTCAACTATTTGAAATTTGTCGTTTACAACGTTATTCGCGAGCATTCTTCAATTTGTGAACGAACGGCAATTAAAACGAACGAGTACGTTCATTTACTCGTTCACGTTTGTTATCATCCAAAATTTCGATAAATTTGGACACTTTGAAACATGTAATCCTATTCATCGCTGTGTACAAGTCTTTGAAATTTTTATCTTATATCAATTTTTCCACAAAAATCGAAAATAATAATTAACTAAAAATTATTATTTACAATTCTTGAGCTCGCAAAACTTACAAATATGTAAAATGAACAGACCGAAAACACCAACAACAAAAATACACGGAAGCCAGAGCACGGGTTACGTACAATAACAATTTACAAAACAAATAGTCCAACACACAAATTTACATACAGAAAGAATGTCTAACAACAACCAAAAAGTAAAAATTGAAGTAGAAAAGATTGCATCGTCATGTCCCAAGGCATCATAGCTTAGTTGTTAGAGCATTCTAACTATAGCTTTGGTGTAGACACTGGTTTTGACTTTTTGGAACATGTAATCCTATCCATAGCTGTGTGCCAATAATTTCAGCTTTTCTCTAATATATGTACATTTTTTCACAAAAATTGAAAATAATAATTAACAAAGAGTTATTATGAACTGGTCTTGAGCCCGCAAAACTTACAAATATATAACAACGAAACATTTTTTTAACCAAGGATGCGAGTCATTTACATGCATAGGTTTGGGTTATTAAATATAAAAAAAATTAAAACTATTTCATGTAACATACATATGTAATTGCATTTTTTGGCAATAAAAAGCCCAAATTAACGCCAGCGCAATAAAATGAGTCGCTTAATCAACTCATTATGTTTGTTTACTTTTCGTTTACTCAATTCCAACTCATGAAATGCAAACTTTAACTAAAAGAATTTGAAACTATTAAGGACAAAACACAAAGAGGTTTTCATGTAACCGTAATAGAAAACATCGAGTAGCATCGAACATACGAGTAAAAATTCTGGCGATTTTCAAATGAGCGGATTAACGCCTCTTATTCATACATGCTCTTTGGCCATGTCCGTCTATCCGTCTGTCTGTCTGTTTGAACGCAAACTAGTCCCTCTGTTTTAGAGATATCTCGACGAAATTTCGCAAGCGGGCACTATTTTATATATAATTAATCATTTGTCGGAACCAGCAAGATCGGACCAATACAACGCATAGCTCCCATACAATTGATTGTTGCTTAACCTTTTGCAATCAAAGGGCTACGAACTCAAAATTTGGCGTTTGGAGTTAAAAATCCTTGGAATGTAAAATTTCGCAGGTTTGGTACTTATTATATATGTACTGTGTCTAGTGAAAATCAGACAGATCCGACTTACATACATAAAATGTAGCTCCAATATTATCGAGTGCTCCTAAAAATGTGGTTTGGGATATGTATCTTTAAATTAACCGTTTTGAAGAGTTGATTCACACAGAGTATTTTTATTTATCTTTTTTTTTCTTACATATGATGAATTTCATATCAAAGGCTGAAAAAAACGTACATTTTGAACCCGACCCCCTCAGAATTTGATGATATTTTGTATAGAGGTGCATCATTAGAAAGGTATTGAAATTTGATTTCAAAAAAATACACTGTAAAAATTTTTTAGTACACTGTAATCAGTGTTGCCAGAATTTTTTTGAGCAATCCGGCTAGATCGAGAAAAAAAACGGCCAGAAAAATTACAATTTTGGCCGAAAAAACGGCTAAAAATTTTGAATCAACTTTTCACACGTTTTATTAGATTTTTTTCATGAAAACATGTAATATAAATATTTTATAATATTCACCCCTATTCTGCATAACAATTACGTTCCCGCTCTACGCTCCGCTTGGATCGTAAATATGCATTCTGAGTTACGCTTGGATCGAAAGAAAAAGAGGAAGAGCTATAAGTTTTTCGAAGTCAGCTGTTTGCCTTGGAATGTGTGAAATTGAAACATAACAAAGCAATTTAAATTACACAAATTATTACTTTTGAAATAAAAGTAAAGCTTTATTATGATTTATAGACTTAATTGTATATGTTTGAGCATTATTGAATAAATTGAGTGAAATTTTATAGATCAATTGACTGATTGTAGCAGACAACGAAGGACCAACAAAAAGCAAGAGCACACTGTTGGTGGATGTTACCACATCGTCAGTAGGTAGCTGGTATTTTCCATAGAGCTAGTGCTAGAAGAGTGCGCTTTGCCGACCAGGTACACAGATGGTTGGCGTCGCATCGTGGGGCCACACCATACGCCGAGCAAACATTACACATGTCAGTGTTAAGTCGGACATCAGGTGGTACTTTTCGCTGGAGGAAGACATTGGCCGCCCCGGAACTGACAAAGAAGTTTACAGAGTATGAGTGGGCGCTGTGGAGTGGCCGCCGGTGCACGTTTGGATATAATGGCAAAGTCAAAGCCATTACCTTAGTTTTAATTTTGTTAGTAATATTGTTTGGTGTTTTGAATGCTAGTCCAATTTGTAATTGTTTACAACCGGTGCCGATGCTAATGCGCGTCCAAAAATATTAGATCTCCGTAGGCGGATTCACATTCCTGGCATCGAAAAGCGTCTTTTGATATCCCTCCCTACATTTTTGGACAAATATTAGTACTCGCCACCAGTCGCAAACAATTACCCTGCAAACATATCAAAAAACATCATTAGAGCACAAAAACAAAATATAGCGAGCGTTTTACAACTTTTACATACGAGTTTTACTTAAATTTCAAGAATTTCAACAAAAAATCGCGGGAATTAATCGTAAAATGTTTGCAAAATAAAAAACCAGCATTTATACGCCAACAAAATTCCAACGTAGAAAAACGGAGCTACGATCGAAGTGCAGAATTAGCAGAATTGGAAGTTTCGAAGTTGAACGTAGCGGAATTGAAACGCAGAATACCAAAGTTGCCAAGCGGAGAAATTTTCGATCCAAGTCGAAATGCAGAATAGGGGTGATTAAGTTATTTGTACTCTTTGTTTGTACCGCTAAAGCTAACAGTTTTAAGTCAAATTTTCACATGTTTTATTCGTTGTTTTGTCATTAAAACAAATGATATAAATATTTTACAATGTAAAGGAGTGTTTCTCATCTAGCCTTAAATATAAAAGTTCACTCTAAACAAAAATTTTGTTTAAAAAATTTAGATGAATTTTAAGGTTTACTTGAGAAAATGCCTCCAATTTCATAACAATAAAAAAAAGTTTCTTATACAGATGCTTTGCATCCTAATATACAGAGCTATAATAGTTCAACAATTCAAATCTGTATTTTTTAAAATAGCCTCAATATAAAGCTTACATTTACATATATTTGTTATATCTATTACATAGATGTGCTTATATAAAAGGTACAACGAGCAAAATTTTAAGCAGAGCTTACTGTTTTAAAAATAATGTGACTTAATGAAAATTCGCAATAAAATAACGCATCAGGTAACGAATATATTTTAAATAACATATACTTTCATGGCATAAAATGAAAAAATAATAAATTTGTGGGAAATGTACATATATACATACATTTTACAATATTTCTATATCACAATTTTCTATATCTTGCTCTGAACTATCATAAATGCTAGAGTTATTCATAAGCGTAACGAGATCTTTAGTTATTATGAAGTCATGACAGCACTTATTTTCCCTTTTGAGTCCATATCTTACATACAAAATTGAATTTAGCATTTTTTCAGTAATTCTATTACGCTGCTTTGTTTTTTCATGGTGGCAATACTAAAAAGGCAATACTAAAAATTCAAACACAAATATAGCAAGAGCAGCAAAAGGATTTTCCCCTAAAGCATTTTTATACTCCCGAACTTGTGTCCAAAATTCTACAGTGGAACCCACGACTTCCCATTCATTCAAATGTAATTGTTTGCTACATTGGCAAAAAAACTAAAAACGGCTAAAACGGCTAAAAAAATATAAAAAAAACGGCTAAAAAACGGCTAGCGGCTAGATTCAAATTTTCCCGGCTAAATTGAAAAAAAACGGCTAGATCTAGCCGGAAAACGGCTAAAATGGCAACACTGACTGTAATATATAGTAATATATATGTATAACATATCAAAAAAGTAGAATGGCGATTTTTTTCTTTTCTTTTTAAAAAATCTATTAATATGTAAATACGCCACATGAAAAATTATAGAAACCTCCTGTGAGCAAATCGCCCACAATTTTTCGAAAATGAAATTTCTAAAAATGAGGTTGTATTCGGTTGGGTCGGTAAGATGTACCTATATGCAAAATTTCATCAAATTCTGAGGGGGTCGGGTTCAATGCATATTGGGTTTGATATGAAATTCATCATATATGTATATGAAGGGCTCAGAACCAAAAGGGTCTAAGTGAAATTTTTTTTTAAATTGACTTTTACCCATGTTTGAATAGTGAAATATGGTTTTTATTTGTTGGCAAAGACAATACAATAAAAGCCCTACCCAGATTTTACATGGAATTTTCAAAAGGCAGTAAACTTTAAACTTTAATATCTCAAATCAATTTCAAAGTCGCTTAGATCCATTTGGTTCTGAGCCCTTCATATCTACTTTCTTTGAATATAATACAATATAATTTCAATGGTTTCTAAAACTGCGGTTATTTCGCGATTTTCTTAAAAATGGCTGCGCTGTTAGAATGGACTACACATATGTGTCCATTAGTGTGACCGTTATTTTTTTTTCGTATTTTCACTTGGCAAACCTCTTAGATTTATTCAAAATTAGAAAAAAAAACTATATAGAAATTTTTTAGATCGTTTGCACAATGATTGGGGGAGCCTTGAGCCCACAAAGTTTGCTAAAAATGCAATTTTTCTCAACATGGCTCGCTTAAATTGTTTTTAACTACAGTAATTTTTATTTTATAGAAAAGCTTTATTCGAAAATATTCTAGGTACATATCTAATAAACCGTTTTGCTCTGTATTAGTTTTCTTTAACATTAATATTTAATCCAGAAAAAACCAAACTAAAAAATAACAGCGAAATTTTCACATATCTTCGCATTCTTTGCATACGAACAATTTTCATATAATTAGACAGGGGTTTTGTATGACATCGATTACAAAACAGCAATAAGAGAAGAGAGAATGAAAGAACGTCAGCAAAATCATTTAAAACGGAAACAACAGAGTGATCGTGCATTAGCTGCTTCTAGTAAGAAGAAATTGTAGATTATTTTTAATATAGCATAACATATATTTATTTTTACTGTCTTTATTCAGATGAAACAGCTGAACTCTCTTCCTGCAGTTCAGAAAGCGATATCAGCGAAATCGCTGCTAGGTATGAGGTAAGTTCAAGGTTATAAATCATAAGTAAAACGTGAGAATGAAACTATATAAAACGTAGATGAGAAATAATTGCAACACACAGGGTTACCTTACAAAACTATAACCAAAAAACTTAATTAATTATTAGCAGGTCTTGGGAGCAGAAACTGTAATGCCAACGCCAGCCAATATAATGACTCCCAAACTTGCAGCCGCTTAGATGTTTGCAAGGTCAGTGATCGAAAAGCAGTGCATTTAATAATATCGGTGGTGGAAGCAGTCGGACGTGAAGTGCAAAACTATATTATAAATAAAACGTCTATACATAATGCAAGGAAAAAATAAGAGCAGAACAGTTTAAAAATATAAAAGAACGTTTCAACAAGAATGCACTTGGTGCAATTTGTTTGCACTGGGACGGAAAGCTGTTATCAGCTCTTACTGGGAATGAAAAAGTTGACAGACTTCCAATCATAATTTCATGCGGGAGTACGGAGCAACTACTTGAAGTGCCTGCACTTAAAAGTGGAACTGGCAGAGAGCACGCGTCTGCTGTTTGTAAAGCTGTATTTGAATGGGGACTTCAAGATCATATAAAAGCCTTGGTGCTCGACACAACTGCCGTAAACACAGGCCGTTTTAATGGAACCTGTACTACTATTGAACACAGTCTTCAAAAGCAACTTCTTTGGCTACCTTGCCGTCACCACATTTTAGAAGTCGTATTAAGAAGTGTCTTTGAAGTTAAGATTAGTAAAACCGAAAGCCCAAATGTAAAGATATTTGAGCAATTTAAAAATACATCGAGAAATATTAACCAAAATAATTATCAGTCTGGAATGGAAGATAATGATGTCAAAAAATATTTAACAGCAGATAAAGATAATATACTTGAATTTGTGAACGATGCGATTAAAACTTACAGGGAGTTTCTTGAGCTAACAATAATATTTCTTGGCGAGACTCCACCTATTCGCGATGCAGCTTTTCGGGCCCCTGGGGCTGTCCACCACCCGAGATGGATGGCAAAAGCTATATACTGCTTTAAAATATTTTTATTCGACGTGAATTTGATTTGGCAGCAAAAGACAGGAAATCTTTACGTAATATTTGTATTTTTATCTGCTCCTTCTGCTGCACAAGCACCATTCAAACATTTCCAGCTTTTTAAAAACTGGATTCTTGTAAAAAAGTTGATGCGGATATATCCATATATATATCAATTTTGAAAACCACTTATGGTACTTGAGTCCTGAATGTGCGGCTTTAGCATTTTTTGATAACAGTGTTTCTGTTGAATCAAAGAAAGAGATGGTGAAGGCATTGAGTCGTGAGACTTTAGATGAAGACGTAAAACGCGCCTCTATTCAACATTTAAATGTTATGCATGTTATTGAAGGCGGAATGGATCAGTTCATTTCTTGTGAGACCAACAATTTTTTTCTTCTCTTTAAAATCAATACAGCGTTTTTTAAAAATTATCCAAGTTTATGGTCTGCGGATAGTAATTTTAAAACTGCTCTTCAAATTGTTAATGACATTAACGTGGTAAACGATACAGCTGAACGAGCGGTGAAATTGATGCAAGACTACAGCCCAATGCTCACAAAAGACGAGGAACAAAAACAATACATATTGCAAGTAGTCAAAAACTATCAAAAACAGTTTCCTATGAGCACGAAGGAGATTTTATTACAAAACTTTTTATAATTACAATATTTAATAAAATAATTAACCATCAAGCAAAGAATGCTAAGATATGTAAAAATTTCGCTATTATTTTTTAATTTTTATAGATAGTTTTTTTCTAATTTGGAATAAATCTAAGGGGTTTGCCTAGTGAAAATACGAAAACAAAATTTTCCATATACCTAGCGGTCACCCTAGTGTCCATGTTCTTAAATTCTACAAAATTTGTATAAAAACGAACTTTATGAATCGCTTATGTATATTTCCATCTATCCAACAATACAAAAAATAATTAAAACAATCAAAAATAATCATAAGTAATTAAAAATATTTTTGATTATTTTTGTTTTTTTTTTGATTTCATAAAAAATCATGATTGTTTTTTGATTTAGAATAATCATTAAAACAACCATTAAAACCCGTAAACAATGGGTAATCAATCATTACTATGCTTTTCCAAAAAGTAATCAATCAAACCGGTAGCCATTAGAATTATTAATCATTCTTAACAGGTCTGTTTTATACCCTCAGCACATATGATGGATGGGAGACCTTGTGAATTGCTTAAATATTTAGATCTAATTTTTGTCAATGACAATCTTTTAAAAAAATTGATAGTGGCAGTGTCCTTTCTATAAGTCGGATCTTGGAGTAATTTTTGACACATATTGTACCTTCGGGAACCATGTAAGTTTTGTCATTCCGAAAGCTTATTCTAACTTAGCTTTTCTGCGCCATTACGCTAAAGACTTCAAGGACCCATACACTAGAAAATCTGGTAAAATGCTCTAGTCTATTTACTCCTCACACTCTTCAAGAATTGAAAGAGCTTTGTTCCTCTACATGTCAATTTCATAACCCCCTTCCTACCTACAATGCTAGATGCATGCAAATCAGTCCCCAGCCGGTCAAGGATAGACGCTTTGTTCAGAACATATTGTTTATTTATGATATGATTGGTAGTGCCATTGATTGCCCAGCTCCTCTTGGGCAGAGCTGGGTAAAATCAATTACAGTAAAATGAAAAATGTAATCAATTACTTTGCTCCACAGATTACATTTCAATTCCTCAAAAAAAATTACCGAAAGTAATGTTCTTTTTTTGAGGCTGAATTACAAGTAATTGATTACAAGGAATTGAAAAAATTACTTTGTGGAATTGCATATCAAAAGTAATGAGCTTTGAAAGGAATTGAAAATGTAATTAAAAAATTTGTGTATAAAACGTATTACGATTGAAGTTTAATATTAATATTATAATATTAATAATTTCATCAGGCATTGATTTTAGCTATATATGGTATATGGGTCAATTTCAAAAAAAACGTACACAACGAGTTTTTTTTTGCTTATTTTTAAAGTTTTTCCAATTCGCCTGTAAGAGTGGCCAATTTATGTAGAAATTGATGAAGAATCCGGTGGGACCTTTAGGCTCTCAAAAAAATCAATATTTTTGGTTTTTTTTTGCTTATTTTTAAAGTTTTTCCAATTCGCCTGTAAGAGTGGCCAATTTATGTAGAAATTGATGAAGAATCCGGTGGGACCTTTAGGCTCTCAAAAAAATCAATATTTTTGGTTTTTTTTTAGGTTTTCTATGATTTCTATCTTGAGCGTCACACACCAAATATGTATAAAAAATCGCTGAAAATGCAAAAATATTTGAGATTCAAGTTTACTATGTTGTTCTTTTGTTTTTCAAGATTCACTTCTGCCAAAATCACCTTTTCGATTATAAACACAAAATCACGATTCACCTTGATTTTTTTTTTTTTTTTTAAGTGACTAGTTATTTACAAATTTTAAGATGAAAATATGTAAATTATTGTTAAAAAGAGACTTGCACTAAGGGGTTACTTGCAAACTAATAGGCTTGTAACAATGTATTTTAAAAAAACTGCATTTATAAGCGTTTTAAGGAAAAAAACTGAGTGTGACGCTCAAGATATTTTGTGACGATCAAGATGAAAATAGGTAAATTTTTGTTAAAAAAAGATTTGAACTAAGGGGTTTCTTGCAAAGTAATAGTCTTGTAACAATGTATTTAAAAAACTGCAAATATAAGCGTTTTAAGGAAAAAAAAACTAAGTGTGACGCTCAAGATATTTTGTGACGATCAAGAGATTTTGTTGCACGTAAACAAGAAATAATGCCAAATTTAAAGTGTAACGAAAAAAAGTTTATTTTTTACAAAAAGTAAATAAAAGAAAACAAAAATTCTTCAAAAAACAAAAATTTTCATACGAAACTAAACATATACATATTCTTTGATGTCTTTAACAAAATTTTAAAAAAGGAAGTAATTCTTGAAGAAACTTATACACATACGCGCTTTATCGAGCTTTATTTTCTCTCGATATTTCCGTGCTCTTTCAGCCGCCGTTAATTTTGTTGTTTTACTCTTGAAAATTAAAAAATAAAATCAAAATTAAGCATTTTAAGCTATGAAGCAATATGTATGAAAAGTGATGCTCATGAAATGTTTGCCTATTTTTGTTTTTTCCGTAGGCAAGTTATTTCCCAAATTCACAAATTATAAAAAAATGAGTTGAGACCATGTAAACAATGATTGTCAACTTTAATTTTTTACATTTAATATATTCACTTTTAAAAAAATTTGCGTGACGCTCAAGAATTTTTATCGCGCCCTTACCATGGTGTTCACAAAAACTAAGCAAATCCACACTTTTTTTAATAGTGTTTGTTTTCGCTTTTTCACTATTGTAATAATTAAAGTTTGTACTTTTATTACGTTATTTACTTTATTTAAATGAAAATTGAAAACTGCTAATATTTCTTGATTTATAAAAAAGTGACGCTCAATGCAAATTGTGGGGACAACTGTTCTTTGCAACGCCAATTCGCACTAATTAATTTTTGACAACTATATCAAATCAAAACAAAAGAAAGATACCCAATAATTCGAAAACTGTCATTAAATGTTGCCCAGTAACTTTTTTCTTGATTTTATTTTATTTTGTTTACTAAAAATTCTAACGGGGGACACATGCTTTTGTATGAAAGGAGTCAGAGGGAGAAACAAAACACCATACTGAATAAACAAAAAAACAAATATACAAATTTGAGAATTATGTTTTTTTGTTACATATTCCTCGGTGATCACTGTCCCATTTTTGTTTTTTTTTTTTAATTTGTTTTTTACCTAAAATAGTAGTGTAAAGTGCGGGGACACAAAAATTGCGTTTTTTTTGAAATTGACCCATATATGGTCATCCTCCGCCTGATAATAGCAGTCAAACCAACTAGTTGAAAGCAATCTGAAAACTGGTATAAATTCTAAGGAATCTGGTCAGCCATGGGAACGCCGTGCGTGATGTCCTAGCTCTGGACATTCCTATATTCTCCAAAACATTGGAAATATGTCAATAATCTCTAAGTGCTTGATAAATATGTTATTTATGGATGCAATTTGTGCAAAAGTTTGTAACCACGATTTCAATTTTGAACATTCTAATAGTAAAACAAGCTGTGCTGACGAAGTTGTCACTTTTTTATTTGAGTTTTTGTTTCATTTGGCTTTGAGGCAAGTTCCAGGTTCCTTCGGAGCTGGACATTCATGCACAAATATGGGCCCGGCAGATAGCCCCCTTCCCCACCACCCTTTCCCTCTCGGCGGCGGCACTGGCTGTAGATTGGTGCTAGGAAGCTTTAAAGAAGGCATTAGGACAAATTTTCCGGAAGCCATGAGCAAAATCACACATACATATGTACATAGCATAACTGTCTGCGAGTGGAAAGCACATCCCAGCTTACCAAAGTCGGAGCGCTCCGAAAAAAGCATCCAAAAATAGTCCGTAATTGGAGCATTTTTGGAGTAAACACTAAAAAACCACTTTTTTAGGAAGATTTACGGAGCGCTGAGAGAACAAATAAATATTGTAGAGCGAATGAACTGCGAGGCTCAATTATATGATCGATTTCGAGCATTTTCTTTTCTTTTTTCTTTTTGTTGTAGGCGTAAAGATAATTGTGAGAAAATGAAAGTTGGAGGGCAGATGAGCGGCAACGTTCAAATATGTGAATGTTTTAGAGCATTTTATGAGTTTTTTTTTTACTTTACCTAACAGAAGGTAAGGATCACATATTTCATGACGCTTATTAGTGGCGACTGAAGAAACAATTTAACATACTCGTAGCAATTTTTATATTTTCAGATTTGTGTCAATAAATCTCTATTAAACTTAAAAAGGTATCTTTCCTTTTCATTATTTATAAAGCTTCATAAAAATGTCGATAGGAACGTCCAAAATTAACCAAAAGGAGTAAAAAATGACCCCAAATGAGCTTCAGAAAATCATCAATAAAAGGCTCCGAAAAGAGTCCAAAAAGGCTCCGAAGTTCATTTAAAAAGAGTCATAAAGGCTCCAAATTCATTGGAATCGGACTCATTTCGGACTCTTTTTTTATGTTTCCGTTTGGAGTGCCAGCGTAGAAGGATTTTACGCTCTATTTGGGCTCCGAAAGGAGCTCATTTCGGAGGGTGAAGCTCTGAGAAATGTGCATTTTATGGCTCCGAAAGGAGTCTTTTTTTGCACTTTTGGTTAGCTGGAATGTATGCTCTCTCAAAACCTAACCTAAACTTGACCACACATAGCCACTCTTTTAATCGCAAACAAATTTTATACGTGTCTGAACCTTACTTACCTTACCTTTTCAATTCCTTTGAGGAATGGGTAATTTGTAATTTTTTTTCCATTCCTTGTAATGTAAATAGTCTTGAACTTGACTTTGTCATGCCTGGGTCTCCGTTCAAATTATGTATGGAGTCCATTTGCTTAGCACATTAAGTTTCGCCTTAAACATAAATTAGTATAAATAAATTTGTTACCATTGACTTAATAAAGATAAAGATAGAGATAGAAATGCACGAGACGGTATGGTAAATCAGCCTAATCTATTTTCGGTATATACTTATGGTGCATTTCGCAAACGTCAAGCTGTGTAGTTGTGTTTTTTATTTGCTCTGTATTTTTCTTTAATAATTAAATAACTACTTGATATCTTAATATTAAAAGTTACATTTAAAGTTAAAAGAGTTTAATACTTATGTGCCTCACTACTTGCTGTGAAAAATTACTTAAATCTTTGAATTGTGATTAATTGTTCTAAATCATTCTACTGATTTTGTGTGTGCCGAGTTTTTTGCATATTGTATTTGTTGCTTTTGAAAGGCTCGTACTTTACATTGCAATTGTTGTTGTGTGCTGATTTGCTTTTTGATCTCTCTTTTGTTACAGCTGTTTGCGTGGTATGTTAAACGTCAAATACAGTGTGTCTAAAACTGGTCGCTTAATCCCGTGAGTTTGAAACTGTCAGGGTTGTATTTCTTTTCATTTGATAAATTAATATTTTCTTTAATTTTTGATAAAACTAAATTTCTTATCTCAGTACTTATTGACTAAAGCTTCTGACTCGATGATTGTTTTAGGTGATTTCAACCTACCGCATATATCGTGGAACATATCTGACGGAAACATTATTCCAAATCCATCCAAACTGGGCTTCAATGACTTTTTGGATGGAATTTCTGGTCTCTGCCTTAGTCAAATAAATGTTACCGCTAACAAGTTTGGCAAAATCTTAGATTTAATTTATGTTGATGATAAAAACAAATTTTCTGTAAATCGTTGTGATCCGTTGGCTTTACCAGAAGACGTCTACCACGTTTTACATTTTAATCAAACTATTTACTACTTATTTGAGAAGTTTGTTCCTAAACGTAAATTAACATATGATCATCCAACGCAAGCTTGGTTTACTAAAGAGCTTATGATGCTGAAAAATAGAAAAACGCGTTCTTTCAAATTATTTAAGAAATCGGGGTTAAACAAACATTACTTGTTGTATTCTTTTCTACGTAAGAGGTACATCGACTTGAATAAAAAGTGCTATAAAGCCTATATCTCAAAAACAAAAAGAGACATTATTCGCAATCCGAAGTCATTTTATGATTTCGTAAATTCTAAACGAAAAGTTGTGGGATTTCCCTCAGCCATGAAATATAAAGACATTTCATCTAGCGATAATCAAGATATCGCAAATTTCTTTGCGCAATTTTTCAATTCTAACTATTCTGCAGTCACTAATTCTGACTTTCTAAATTATCCCTATGAGCTACATGGGAACAATTTAATACATTATAACATGCTTCTTGAAGAAGTGTGCTAACAATATTTACCAACCCCTTACCAATTTGTTCAATCTGTCACTAAAGTGTGGTGTTTTTCCAAAAGCATGGAAAGAGTCGTTTCTTATACCGCTTCATAAAAGCGGAAGCAAGGCTTCTATAGAGAACTATCGTGGCAAAGCAAAGCTTTCTGCCATCCCAAAAGTGTTTAAGCTATTGTTACCAATCAGCTTACGAATCCTATCTCTACCTTGATTTCTGACTGTCAACACGGATTCTGTAAGGGAAAGTCCACCGTTACAAACTCACTTGAATTTACAAATCATGTCTCAAATGGCTTTAGAAAAAATCTGCACACCGACGTTATTTATACTGATTTCAGCAAAGCTTTCGATAAAGTGTGTCACTCGTTACTTATTCATAAACTAGATCAGCTGGGTTTCCAGCCGGGTCTCAATCGCTGGATCTCTTCTTACCTTAGTGACAGAACACAAAAAGTAGTGTTTAAAAACTGTGAATCCGATGTTATTTATGTTTCCTCTGGAGTTCCTCAAGGAAGCCACCTGGGCCCGATTCTGTTCTTGTTGTTTATAAATGACATTTATACTAGTAATAGAATTTTCTAAAATGTTAATGTATGCCGACGATGTAAAGCTTTTCATGTCATTCGCATCATCCGAAGATAGCAATAAGCTTCAATCAGATCTAAATACACTAGTTACTTGGTGCGATTTAAATTATATGCCGCTTAATCTAAAGAAATGTAAATACATGCGTTTTTCGAGAGGAATTTCACAGCCAGCTTCCTATACAATTAACAATTATAGTCTTGAGCAAATGTATGATTTTGTTGACCTTGGGGTTACTATGGACTACAAACTCAGTTTCAACTGCCACATTAACGTAACAGTCAATAAAGCTAGAGGCGTTCTAGCATTTGTTAAACGATGGTCTAAAGAATTTAGCGACCCTTATGTAACTAAAACTCTCTTTACTACATTAGTCAGACCGATACTTGAATACGGTTCTATAATTTGGAACCCGCGTTACCAGCTCCACGTGGATCGCTTAGAATCAGTTCAAAAACAATTTTTACTATTTGCCTTAAGAGATCTTCACTGGGATCCGTTGTATAATTTGCCATCCTATACGAGTCGCTTAAAACTTATTAATCTTCACAGCCTTTCTAGTCGGAGGGAAATGCATGGAATTGTTTTCATGATTAAATTACTAAATGGTTCAATCACAAGCCCGTTTCTTTTGAGCGAAGTGAACTTCAATGTACCTTCTCGTCCATCAAGACATTTTAAACCCCTTATCTTGAAACAGTGCCGAACTAATTTTGAATTAAATGAGCCTTGTCGTTGTTTGTGTCAAGATTATAACTCTCATTCTGGTACGTTGGATATTTCAGACTCACTATGCAGCATAAAAAAGTCAATTCTTTCAATCCTAAATACATAGCAACATTTTGCTCCTTTGATTCTTATCTTTATTCTTTACAATAACTATTCGCTGTCAACTAACTATTTATTAATTGTGTAATCTATTTTTTATCTACCTTACATAGCTGATGAGGTTTTCTCTGTAGCTGAGCAGTTTTAGATCTCGACGATTAACAAACCAAAGCCTTTCAAAGACTCGGCACGAAAGAACAATCCGTGCGTCATGCGGATCCGCCCTTCGCGCCGGTCGGGCGGGAAACGGTGGGTAATCCGTTGGGCATTATTATTATTATTATTATTATTATGGTTTATGGTATTTCTAGTACCTGTAAATGCTTAAACTTTTTGAAATATGTATCTTTGAACTCAGTTCATTTCTTTAACATCTTAGCGGCTGTGGCTTTCACAACAGTATGACATCGACCAGCCTTAGTTGGATTAGTTTGCTTTTTAAATTCAGCGTAGTTTGATACTCCTAATGCCATTTGTTGTTATACCTAGTAGTGCTTCGCACACAAGGTATATTAACTTCATTCGCCTAACGGTAGTATGTAACTGCATAAACGAATCGAAATAGATATTGACTTATATATATCAAAATGTTCAGGAGGAAAAGAGAAATTGATTGAGCCATGTCCGTCCGTCCGTCCGTCCGTCTGTCCGTCTGTCCGTCCGTCCGTCTGTGAACACGATAACTTGAGTAAATCTTGAGATATCTCAATGAAATTTGGTATGCAGGTTCCTTTCACTTATCTCGGAGCGCTATTGAAAATAGGCAAAATCGGTTAAAAGCCACGCCCACTTTCTATACATATAATATTTTCGAAAATACAAAAAGAGTGATTATTCAGTACATAATACACCTATAAGGATAATATTTGGTGTGCACTTTAGCGTTAAGGCAACAAATACATTTCTGAAGAAATTTGTAAAAAGGGGCGTGGTACCGCCCACCTTTGATAAAGTCAAATTTGGAAATATTATTAATCATAAATCAAAAACCGCTCAAGATAGCAAAATGAAATTCAGCACACATATTTATATTAATACCGGCAATATTCCGAAAAATGTTAGCGAAATCGGGTAAGGTCCACGCCCAATTTTATACGAAAGATTTTGAAAAGGATCATAGATATATTGAATATGCAATAACTTTGCTCAAACTAGCTGTATATCATTTCTATTTTACCTCTAAAGTGTTCGTGGGCAAAGAAAGTCGAAGTTGTCACTTTTTTATTTGAGTTTTTGTTTCATTTGGCTTTGAGGCAAGTTCCAGGTTCCTTCGGAGCTGGGCCTTGATGCACAAATATGGGCCCGGGAGATAGCCCCCTTCCCCACCACCCTTTCCCTCTCGGCGGCGGCACTGGCTGTAGATTGGTGCTAGGAAGCTTTAAAGAAGGCATTAGGACAAATTTTCCGGAAGCCATGAGGTGTGTGAACCAAAAGCAAAATCACACATACATATGTACATAGCATAACTGTCTGCGAGTGGAAAGCACATCCCAGCTTACCAAAGTCGGAGCGCTCCGAAAAAAGCATCCAAAAATAGTCCGTAATTGGAGCATTTTTGGAGTAAACACCAAAAAACCACTTTTTTATGAAGATTTACGGAGCGCTGAGAGAACAAATAAATATTGTAGAGCGAATGAACTGCGAGGCTCAATTATATGATCGATTTCGAGCATTTTCTTTTCTTTTTTCTTTTTGCTGTAGGCGTAAAGAAAATTGTGAGAAAATGAAAGTTGGAGGGCAGATGAGCGGCAACGTTCAAATATGTGAATGTTTTAGAGCATTTTATGAGAGTATAAATGACATTTCTACTAGTAATAGAATTTTCTAAAATGTTAATGTATGCCGACGATGTAAAGCTTTTCATGTCATTCGCATCATCCGAAGATAGCAGTAAGCTTCAATCAGATCTAAATACACTAGTTACTTGGTGCGATTTAAATTATATGCCGCTTAATCTAAAGAAATGTAAATACATGCGTTTTTCGAGAGGAATTTCACAGCCAGCTTCCTATACAATTAACAATTATAGTCTTGAGCAAATGTATGATTTTGTTGACCTTGGGGTTACTATGGACTACAAACTCAGTTTCAACTGCCACATTAACGTAACAGTCAATAAAGCTAGAGGCGTTCTAGCATTTGTTAAACGATGGTCTAAAGAATTTAGCGACCCTTATGTAACTAAAACTCTCTTTACTACATTAGTCAGACCGATACTTGAATACGGTTCTATAATTTGGAACCCGCGTTACCAGGTCCACGTGGATCGCTTAGAATCAGTTCAAAAACAATTTTTACTATTTGCCTTAAGGGATCTTCACTGGGATCCGTTGTATAATTTGCCATCCTATACGAGTCGCTTAAAACTTATTAATCTTCACAGCCTTTCTAGTCGGAGGGAAATGCATGGAATTGTTTTCATGATTAAATTACTAAATGGTTCAATCACAAGCCCGTTTCTTTTGAGCGAAGTGAACTTCAATGTACCTTCTCGTCCATCAAGACATTTTAAACCCCGAACTAATTTTGAATTAAATGAGCCTTTTCGTTGTTTGTGTCAAGATTATAACTCTCATTCTGGTACGATTGATATTTCAGACTCACTATGCAGAATAAAAAAGTCAATTCTTTCAATCCTAAATACATAGCAACATTTTGCTCCTTTGATTCTTATCTTTATTCTTTACAATAACTATTCGCTGTCAACTAACTATTTATTAATTGTGTCATCTATTTTTTATCTACCTTACATAGCTGATGAGGTTTTCTCTGTAGCTGAGCAGTTTTAGATCTCGACGATTAACAAACCAAAGCCTTTCAAAGACTCGGCACGAAAGAACAATCCGTGCGTCATGCGGATGCGCCCTTCGCGCCGGTCGGGCGGGAAACGGTGGGTAATCCGTTGGGCATTATTATTATTATTATTATTATGGTTTATGGTATTTCTAGTACCTGTAAATGCTTAAACTTTTTGAAATATGTATCTTTGAACTCAGTTCATTTCTTTAACATCTTAGCGGCTGTGGCTTTCACAACAGTATGACATCGACCAGCCTTAGTTGGATTAGTTTGCTTATTAAATTCAGCGTAGTTTGATACTCCTAATGCCATTTGTTGTTATACCTAGTAGTGCTTCGCACACAAGGTATATTAACTTCATTCGCCTAACGGTAGTATGTAACTGCATAAACGAATCGAGATAGATATTGACTTATGTATATCAAAATGTTCAGGAGGAAAAGAGAAATTGATTGAGCCATGTCCGTCCGTCCGTCCGTCCGTCTGTCCGTCTGTCCGTCCGTCCGTCTGTGAACACGATAACTTGAGTAAATCTTGAGATATCTCAATGAAATTTGGTATGCAGGTTCCTTTCACTTATCTCGGAGCGCTATTGAAAATAGGCAAAATCGGTTAAAAGCCACGCCCACTTTCTATACATATAATATTTTCGAAAATACAAAAAGAGTGATTATTCAGTACATAATACACCTATAAGGATAATATTTGGTGTGCACTTTAGCGTTAAGGCAACAAATACATTTCTGAAGAAATTTGTAAAAAGGGGTGTGGTACCGCCCACCTTTGATGAAGTCAAATTTGGAAATATTATTAATCATAAATCAAAAACCGCTCAAGATAGCAAAATGAAATTCAGCACACATATTTATATTGATACCGGCAATATTCCGAAAAATGTTAGCGAAATCGGGTAAGGTCCACGCCCAATTTTATACGAAAGATTTTGAAAACGATCATAGATATATTGAATATGCAATAACTTTGCTCAAACTAGCTGTAAATCATTTCTATTTTACCTCTAAAGTGTTCGTGGGCAAAGAAAGTCGAATGCACAAAATTTTTGGAAAATGGGCGTGGCCCCGCCCCTTTTTGGTGGATTATTCCAAAAAACTTTTCATGCCATAACTCCGGTAAAAATTAATTTATTGAAACGATATTTGGAGAAATAGTTCAACATATAAAGCTTACTCTCTGCTGTAAAAATAAACAAAATTGGTTAACGGACACGCCCACTTTTCGAACACAGTTCTGAAAAATTTCTTTGTAAAATTTAAATCCGATATTTCCATAATTGTATTAGTTATATATATAAGATTTTACATATAGTTTGTTGAAGTAGGCGTGGCGCCGCCCACTTTTCAGCAAAAAAGGTCTGTTATTTTCAAAAGCGATTGCTTAAAATTTCAAGAAGGTATTTCAATGAAAGTTAGTGAGATACTTCCCAATAGTATGTAGTATACTCCTGCCAAAAATTACGCAAATCGGATAGCAAACACGCAAAATATACGGACGTAGTTAAACCCTACTGCCTTTTTTTATTAATTTTTTTTTATACCTAGTTTATTTTCATACCTTTCATGGACATGGGGAAAGCTATTTATATTTTCTTATCTAGTGATAATTTAATTTACCACTCACAACAGAATTGTTTTTAATCGAAAACAATCAGTTGCCTTTATAACAAATTTTCAGGTATGTATTAAAATAGACCTGAGTAAATTAGGATACCAAAACAGATCACTACTAGGTATTTAATGTTCGGTTACACCCGAACTTAGGCTTCTTTACTAGTTTTTATTAATTTTTTTTATACCTAGTTTATTTTCATACCTTTCAAGCTATTTATATATTTTATCTAGTGATAATTTAATTTACCACTCACAACAGAATTGTTTTTAATCGAAAACAATCAGTTGCCTTTATAACAAATTTTCAGGTATGTATTAAAATAGACCTTAGTAAATTAGGATACCAAAACAGATCACTACTAGGTATTTAATGTTCGGTTACACCCGAACTTAGACTTCCTTACTAGTTTTTATTATTTTTTTTTACACCTAGTTTATTTTCATACCTTTCATGGACATGAGGAAAGCTATTTATATTTTCTTATCTAGTGATAATTTAATTTACCACTCACAACAGAATTGTTTTTAATCGAAAACAATCAGTTGCCTTTATAACAAATTTTCAGGTTTGTATTAAAATAGACCTGAGTAAATTAGGATACCAAAACAGATCACTACTAGGTATTTAATGTTCGGTTACACCCGAACTTAGACTTCCTTACTAGTTTTTATAAATTTTTTTTATACCTAGTTTATTTTCATACCTTTCATGGACATGGGGAAAGCTATCATTTTATGTCAAATGACATTACAAATCAAGAGTTAGAAATAAAATCTTTTAAATTAGTAAGAGTGACTCTCATAGTAGGCATACTGGTGGAGTCCTGATTTATATTCACGATACCATTGAATACAGCGTGAAATTTAATAAAGAAATCAATAAAAATATCTGGTGTATCGTTATAAAACTAAAGCACTTTAATACTAAATGGCAAATTGGGGTGATTTACCACTCACCAAGCACAAGTGATGCTGATTTTTTGAACTACTTACAAAATGTCTTAGGCAATACTTGTGAAATGTCCGAAAGTAACATAATTGTAGGTGATTTTAATATTAATTTGAATAGTGTATCAACATATAGCGGAAAGCTAATTGATCTGTTTGGGTCGTACGCTACGCATCAGAAGGTCAATTTCGATACTCGCATAACAAGTACATCCCAAACAAAAATAGATTTGCTTTTCTCTAACTCAAACGATATGTGTGTGAAAAGTTAGGAGAACACCAAATTTCAGATCATGAAACAATTCAGTTTAATATTAAAGGAAACCCAAAATTTGAGATGAGGAGCAGTAAAAAAATAACTTCATGGGAGTATTATAATGAGGAAGCACTTGTATACCAACTGCGTAATTGCGATTTTAGTAACTTTATGAATATTAACGTTGATAATAAGGTGTTTCAAATAAACAACTATGTTTTAAACGCCATGCAAAATCTAACTTATGAAAAAACAGTGCAAGTAAAATTAATTTTTAAATGGTACGACAGTGAGCTAGCCAACATGAATAACTATAAGTTCGTTTTTTATAAGTGTTCGGGAGAATGGGAAGAACATAGAATGGTAAAAAAAGAATACAAAAAGCTAGTAAAAACTAAAAGAGTTAATTATATTGAATATAATATTGATACCAACAGCCATGACAGTAAAATGATGTGGAAATATCTGAAACAGGCTATATGTATGACGAATGAGAGTAATGCCATCAAGAAAATTATAATTAACGGGCAGTTACACAACAGAGAATCTGAAATTGCAAAAAACCTTAATAAATACTTCGTAGATAGTATATCAGAAATTTGCAACAACATAGAACCCGTTGACAGAAGCGTTAACTCTTCTAACCATGTAAACTCTATTTTTAAATTTTCCAAAGTGAATACAGTTGATATATCAGAAATTGTCAGTAGGTTTAAAGCAAAGAGAGGTGGTAAAAAAATAATGTCTGATGGTGTAGTTAAAGATGCAATTTCATATTTAGGTTTTTTCTATTCGGAAATAATTAACGAAAGTTTGAGTAGTGGTATAATTCCAACAGCGTGGAAAACCTCAACCATTGTCCCAATTGAAAAAGTCAAAAATACTATTAAATCAGACGAGTTACGACCAATTAATACATTACCAAGTGATGAGAAAATTTTAGAAATTGTGGTAAAAAACCAATTAGTTCAGTACTTAGAGAATAACAAGATACTTAATCCTCAGCAATCAGTTTATTTTCATACCTTTCATGGACATGGGGAAAGCTATTTATATTTTCTTATCTAGTGATAATTTAATTTACCACACACAACAGAATTGTTTTTAATCGAAAACAATCAGTTGCCTTTATAACAAATTTTCAGGTATGTATTAGACCTGAGTAAATTAGGATACCAAAACAGATCACTACTAGGTATTTAATGTTCGGTTACACCCGAACTTAGACTTCCTTACTAGTTTTATGTTTTCTTTAATTCAACTCTAAGGGTCACTGTTATAAAAGCAGGTAGCTGCTAATCAGAGTTTAACTAACGTATTTTGTTAGCTGTGAAAGTAACCGACAATTAGGCTTGACCGACTTTTATAAAAGTTGCCCCAAATATTCCAAGTTCCCACTCGTATACGCTGAATACGCGCTGGTATAAACAAACAGTACCTGCTGCTTAAACCCTATCCGTACTTGGAAAATAGTTGTTTTAGCTTGCCAAAAGGACAAATTTAGAGTTAAAATTATGCATTATATTCATTACAGCAGAACTTCTAATTTTCTTTCAACCGGAGGACGCAATGAAAACTACCGATAAAAGCGCCGGCTTATTTCTTCGGTTTTGACTGGACTCATTGTTGAAAGACCACAATTTGCCAACACCAACAGAAAGGTTGCGGAAACTTGGAATTGATATACTAGTAGTCTTATTTTCCCATTAAATTCCCTGATTCTCCCTGATGGTTAATTCTCAGAAACAGTCACAATGAGTATTATTAAGGTTGATATATATTCGGTCATTCGAAGTGAAAAAAGGCTACAGAGAAATGTATTGAGAGATTGATTGGTAAATTATCCGATGCAAGAGTCACCATTGACATGCTGACGATGATTAAGGGTAGCGAACTGGTCCAATTTATTGCTACTCTTATGCGAACGTCCCCGTCGTGGTGTGTGAAGTCTCCGTCATAGGATCCCTATCCAACTGAAAAACAGTGCTAGTGGTCTAAGAGGAGCTGGTGGTCCTGCCTTACACTATTGCTGTTGCTAGAAGAGGAACTGGCGGTCGGAGATGATCTGAGGATGACCATTTTAGGTGGAGATGTGATGAATCAGAGAGGCTTGCATTTAAATAGCAGCTCTTGGTCGGGTAAAACTAAAACTAGAGCCATTCCAGTACGGAGCTCGTCCTAAATTCTTCGGGCGTTGTTGTTGTTGTTGTTGTTTTTTTAAGTTGTAACTTCTACAAAGAGAATTATTGTCAATGGCGTTAAATCTCAAAATTCACTGAATGTACACAGAAATAAAAAAGTTGAAAGTGCACATTGAAAGTAACACATCAAAACCACTTTCAAGCGATTGATGGTAATACTGTAAATATTACAGTATTTACTGTAAATATTACAGTATTTACTGTAAAATTGGCAGTAAAAACATGTGATTTTTGCATAATGATATGAGTCCACTTTAAAATTTACTGTAATTCATGTCAATATGATAGTATATTCGAAGAATGGTAGGGGCTCACTTTCAAAATTTATATTACCCACTGTTGGACTAAAAATGACAGGGTTTACTATCAATTTGACGGCCGTTTACTGTAGATTTTTTTTTCAGTGTAATTGTCGCTTACATTAATTCCACTTACTTCATTAGACGTCACCATCCGAATATTTGTTCTAATAAGCCATTATAAGCTCAAGGTTATGATTGTGAAACTAGCGGAGCGCAACCGCACACGTAAGGTTTTTTGCAAGGAGGTGAGGTGGATGAGGGTACAAAATATCTGAACTGATAAACTGAGAGAGCAAGATCATATGTAACTTTAAGAGTACCTACTCGTAAATCCTAAATGGATACATTTTGCATCGCGAGAGTCGTCATCTGAAATACAAAAAAATAGTAAATAGTTGAAAAAAGTTGACGAAACAGTTTTAGAACTTTATTCATCCCTTTTAGAATAGTTTAATGCATTTCATAAATTAGCAAATTTTCTTGGAAAATCGTCGCATAGATTCTCTTTGCCGAGATAGCAGCTTTTGACAACTCAATAAGGAGCTTACTGTATGCTGCTAAGTCTGAATTTAAAATCCCTGCAAAGATTATACGGTTATGTAAAATAATCTTGAGAAAAATACATACGAAGTATTTTCTAACGTCCAATTAAGTATTTGGAGCTGCGTTTATTTGGAGACCAGCTTTGATACCGAAAAAATTATCAGACGGGAATTTTAATGGATAACTATTATTGGTAACAAGTGCTACTTTGGACTGATTGAGCAACTTAGATGTAAAGTATTAAATCAGATCACATCGTTCAGATATGTGTCCAACGAACAACAAGCCTCAAATATGTATTCCCACCTTTGCCACAATTTCAGAAAATATAAACCACAATACGAACCTAATACATATTAACCCAAAAGAAATAAATGGACCGTGCGAGGATAATTCGATTGTGTTCAATTTAATTTTTACAAGCTTCAATTGATACGTTTATGTTGGTGTTCTCTTATGAGATACAAAAATGTATGCATTACATGAGGCTTATACTTATTTGGTAAAAATGAAGCGGTAAAGGTGTAGGGAACAGATTTAGATACATTTGGATAGTTTTGTATACACATATATTTAGCCATGACAAGGTCTATCTAAATCATGAGAATTGATTATAAGACAGTCTCTTATATATAACATTTAATAACCATATAAAGTGAGTGTATTTTAGATTCATATAATTATGTACCTCATTTTAGGGTTTATCTATTACCTCAGTAATCATCGGCAGTCTTATTACACAACCGCTTATACGATTTTTTGTTGCGTAAGTACGTATGGGTGTTTGACTATCTTCATATTCGATGTCTACACTAGTGGCCGTCCTCCCTTTTTCGTTTGATTTCATTCTTCCTGATTATTTTTATGGCTTTGTACAATATAAAAGTATGTATGTATGTAAGTATGTATGCCCTCTTTTATGTAATTTCCTGATTGTTTGGTTTTCTTCGCTCGTCCTTTGTATTACTGCTCCTTCTTACTTCATATCCAAATGCATGTGCCTTACGTAGGGGCGTAAGCTTCAATCGTATACCCGTATACTAAAATGCTTTAATCTTGCTCGAGATTCGAATTGATTTGTTGTTGCTGCCTCCCCCTTTGTTGTCTTTGATTTACTAGTTAAAACGAACAGTTGCTTAAACATTTTTCGTGGTAAGGGCATAGGGACGTCTTCATTTGTTTTAACTAATATGTGGCGAATCGACCGCAGTAAATCGAAGATATTTGTTAACAGCTTAAGATATACAATAGGCGCATTCTTTTGGTAGTTGTCGCTCTGGCTCTGGCTCAATTCTCACGGGAACAGTCCGGTTCATGGTTATGTGGGTTGGCAGCACTGACAGAAAACGTCACTTTTTACAGCAAGAAGAAGAGAAACAAACAAACAGAGGGTGGAAATAAGTGAAAATTTTATGGTGGTCGATGGCAAGTTGGCAGCAGTACTGTCATTGTTGGACGAATTTTCTGTTATTGTTTCTTGTTGTTGCTTTTCCAGCGGCTGTCCGTATAAATTGATGGAGTGATTGTTGGGAATTGTGGCAATTCTGACATTTAATGCGCAAGTGCTGCCAAGTTGACACAAAAAAACCAATTAAACACAGCGTGAACCAGAGTTCTATTTGGATTTATCTGGCTCAAGTTGTTATTGTTGCATTTGCATGTAAAATTGTTTATCTTTCTCCGGTTCACTACCAGAAGAATGCGCCCAATGTGGATAAGAGGCTTTTGTGCAGAAAAATATTCATGTTAGCATCTTACGTATTTCCGGATGCCCAACATCAGCGATAAGAACGTAATAAAGCTGTCCCCTGAAAAAGGCAACTGCCTCAATAACACCTTCGTTTGCTACTGGAGGCTTTGCAAAAATATGTAAGACTCGTCTGCTCAGGTTACAATAAAGCGTAATATACTACACGATTTTGTTAGATATTTAAAATCTGTAGTCAGGCGTGCCAAGCAGGAATCGCCTCGACGAGAACGTCATATTCGGGAAGCTCCGGGAAATTCTTTCTTGCAATATATAGTAGCTGGGCAATGAGCGGCAGAAAGGGTTATATGATTTCTTAAAGACGGAATACTTCCTATATTCTTGGAATATTGTTGAAGTTTCATTTATTCATAAGTCGTTGTACTTTCCTTTTAAAACGTTCAAATGAGGGGCTTTCCAGTCGGTTGTTAGCTTGTAGATATGTAGTTAATTCGAGCACAAGAGAGCTTTTGTATTGACAGCGGTCTTAGGGTCTTTGCAATATAATGTTTGATCTTCACCCAGAACTCTTTTGTTTTTATACCTTTCATGAACATGAAATGGTATTATAGCTTTGGTCCGATATTTGTAAGTATGTGAAAAAGATAGACCCGGCTCAGCGAATAAAGGCCTAACGAACTAACGCCTTAAAAAAAAATTAAATATTGCCTAAATATTTTATATAGGTATTAGGCGGTTGTTCATAATGAAATAATATCTAAGATTTTAGGCATTTCTTCATTAAAATTGTTAGGTGATTCTTCATAATGAAAGAAAGCCTAACAATCAGAAATGAAGAAACGCCTAATTAGGTATTTATTCATTTTTGATTGTTAGGCTTTCTTTCATTAACGTTAGGCGCTTTTTCATTTTGCTAAAAGTGTGATTTCTATTATTATGCGTTTTTGAGTGATATATGTAAATGCGCCAATAGGGGTGTCAAAATACGCGTTTTGACCTTGGTATCAATGATCCGAAGTCGAAATTAAATTTTTTTGTTTTAGTGAAAAGTTATCAACAAAAATCCGAAAATTGACTTAGGTCAGATCCCCAATTCGGGGCGTGATCCATGGTATTTATGTGCAGAACTCTTTCCGCATTGGCGGCCTTCGGCCGCGCTTCAAAAAATAACCCTGGGCTACGCCATTCCAACTCCGGGTGGTTGCCCTGAACGGCATGTTGCCACCGTTCCCACTCTATGGTCGGGATCCATGGTATTTTTGTGCAGACCACCTTTCTGAATTGGCAATAAAGATAACATAAAGGGAATAAAAATACAGTGTACATGCATATACATATACCATGGATCCCGCCCATAGAGTGGGAACGGTGGCATGTTGCCACCGTTCAGGGCAACCACCCGGAGTTGGAATGGCGTAGTCCAGAGTTATTTTTTGAAGCGCGGCCAAAGGCCGCCAATGCGGAAAGGTGTTCTGCACATAAAAAACATGAATCGGAAGTTATAGTTTAATTGTGAAATAAGTCCCAAATATTGGGACTTGTATCATTTTCTTCTAAGAATTTTAGTTCGGGTTGTTAGGCCTTCTTTCATTGGGCGTTATTTCTTTCATTTTTAAAATTAGGCTTTCCTTCATTTTTAAAGTTAGACGTTCTTTCACTTTCTTGTTAGGCGTTCTTTTTTAGGCATTATTTCATTTCGAAAAATTAGGCGTTAGTTCGTTAGGCCTTTATTCGCTGAGCCGATAGACCCACCACTAAATATACCGAAATGATCATGGCGACGAGCTGAGATTTAGCCACGTCCGTGGCATCTGTCCGCCCGTCTGTATGTTTGATCGCAAACTAGTCCCTCGGTTTTAGAGATATCTCGGTGAAATTTTGCAAGCGGCCACCATTTTGCATAGGATTAATCATTTGTTGGAACCAGCAAGATCGGACCTATTCAACACAAAGCTCCAATACAATCGATTGTTCCGATAAACGGGGTTTGACCTATTACTCCTGGAATTAAAAGGCTAGGACCCCAAAGTTTGGAGGTTTAGTATATATTATATGCATTACGTGTGTAGTGAAAAGCATCCAGATCGGTCAAGCATAACTACAATCGATAGTTTCGATAAATCTGTTTTGGGCTATACATTTTGCAGTAAAAAGCTAGGAACGTAAAATTTTTCAGGTTTGGTGCTTGAAATATATGTAATATGTGTAGTGAAAATCAGACAGATCGGATCTACATAACATACATGTAGATATTTGTTACTTTACAAATGCCTTACTGCACTCTTATGCAATGTTGGGTTAAAGTTTGGCATCTGGACAATTTTAAGTGCCTTTCCGGTAAGAAAATGCAGTTTGGTCGAAGATATATATTTCAAAAATGAGTAAAATCGGATTAGTCAATCCCGAGAAGTTAAACAAAATCTTTGGAACATTGTGTGAACAATATGTTTATAGCTATAAATTACATTAAAATACGTTACCTTCGAATAAACTTATGGTGGATCATTTCACAAATTTTTACCATCATACCAATTGTTATCGATTTTTGAGATTTAAAATTACAAAGACTTTGTACATGTTTCCAAGCTAACGCAATAAACTTTTAGACAGACCTGTTAAATTTCGAGTACTACTCATTACAATTACTTCATAAAGTATTTGTAATTAAATAGTAATTGCTTTTCAGCTGAGATTAAATTAGTACTCGAGTACAACTACTTGTAATTGAATAGTAATTGGAATTACCATCAATTACCAAAATTAACTGAAAGGAGTTGAAAGTAGTTGACAAAGTAGTTGAAGTACTTTTGCCAATTACTTTCAATTATTTTCAATTACTTTCAAGTACTTGATACCATATTTATGTATTTCAAAATTTTTTGTATTTTTATTTATTTAATTTCATTTTATATAAATAAAGCGCAATAATTTAACGCTTATTTTAAAAGTAAACTAGGTAAATAATTAATAGGTTTTTCAAACTCAATTTTTATTTTTACGAACAATATTTATAGTTAGCCTTCATAATGACCAACTTCTCGAATGAGAAGTCAGTCATGGACTGTCTTCTGGGGCTGTTGATAATACCCGCAAAAGAAAACAGCCTCTCAACAGGAGCGGATGAAGGCAAAGGGGTATTAAATTTTATATACGCCTCCCTCAGATAACAATTTTTGGAATCTTCATACCGCAGGAATCGTAGTCAAATAACGCATCATATTCGCTTCGTTTTAATTTATTTTCAAAATTAAACGAAAGATTATCCTTACTAAGAGACTCAGTAATGCTCTGAATGACGATCCGGTTCACTCGCTCGACTGGCATGCAAAAACAAAATTGATCAGCTGTTTATTATTTAGCAAAGAGCTATATTACGGTAGATGGTGCTATATAATAGTAGATTTATTGCCATTTATTTGCGATTCTAACAGGTGGCGGTGTTATGTAGTGTTCAAGCTGCATTTATAAAAGCGCATTAGGCATTTCGACAATATGTAAAGTTCATTTAGGCTGTCATAAAAAAAGCTACCACTTGGTAAAAAATAAAATAAGCGTTACATTATTCCGATTTATTTATATAAAATGAAATTAGTATCCTGGTTCGGTACGAGCTATAGACCTATTAATAATTTTTTTCTGCAGCGAAAAATTATTGTTGTTTTTTGGGTTTCTTAATAATTTTTTTGTTAATTATTAAAAGCTTTTTGTTGAATTGAACAGAACAAATTTAGAGACAACCGCCATAGCTTTTCTTATAGATCCATTTCGGAAGTTGCTAACTTCTTCTTCTTCTTTAAATGGCCATCTAACCGCCTGAGCGATTTTGACCGTCCAACATAGCTCGCCAGTCATTTCTTCTTTGCGCCAATTGGAGACCCCACGAGATCGCAGGTCGGTCTCCACTTAGTCCTTCCATCGGAGTGGTGGTCTTCCTCTTCCTCTGCTTCCACCGGCGGGTGCCGATAAGTATACCTTCTGGGCTGGAGCGTCTTCGTTCATTCGCACGACGTGGCCTAGCCAGCGAAGCCGCTGTGTTTTAATGCGCTGTACTATGTCGACGTCTGCGTAAAGCTCATACAACTCATCATTAAATCTTCTTCGGTACTCGCCGTCGCCAACGCGTAGAGGCCCATGAATCTTTCGCAGAACTTTTCTCTCGAATACTCCCAATGCAGCCTCGTCAGATGTTGTTAGTGTCCACGCCTCTGCACCATATAGCAGGACGGGAGCGATGAGTGACTTGTAGAGTGTGATTTTCGTGCGTCGAGAGAGGACTTTACTTTTCAATTGCCTACTCAGTCCAAAGTAGCATTTATTTGCAAGAGCAATTCTTCGTTGGATTTCTAGGCTGGCATTATTGTTGTAGTTTATGCTGGATCCAAGGTAAACGAAGTCCTTCACTATTTCGAACTTTTTGGTGCCAGTAGTGGCGTGGGTGTCAAGGGGCGAATGCGCTGACCCTTTGCTTGATGACAGCATGTACTTCGTTTTGCCTTCGTTCACCACCAAACCCATTTTTTCCGCTTCTTTTTCTAGTTTGGAGTACGCAGAGGTTACGGCACGGTTGTTAAGGCCGATAATGTCAATGCCGTCAGCATATGCTAACAGTTGCACGCTTTTATAGAATATTGTTCCAGCGCGGTTGAGTTCTGCAGATTGTATTATTTTCTCCAACATCAAATTAAAGAAATCGCACGATAGGGGGTCACCTTGTCTGAAACCTCGTTTAGTTTCAAACGGCTCGGAGAGGTCCTTCCCAATTCTGACTGAGCAGGTGGTGTTGCTCAATGTCATTTTGCAAAGCCGTATAAGTTTTGCGGGGAAACCAAATTCAGACATAGCGGCATATAGGCAGCTCCTTTTCGTGCTATCGAAAGCGGCTTTAAAATCAACAAAGAGGTGGTGTGTGTCGATTCTTTTCTTACGGGTTTTCTCCAGGATTTGACGTATTGTAAAAATCTGGTCGATGGTAGATTTTCCAGGTCTGAAGCCACACTGATAAGGTCCTCAGATAACACTCATCAGATAAATTTTGGCACGCATTGCTAACTATTGAGCTAACAATACGCTGGGTTTTTTGCCTTCTAAACGCCCTGTTCAATCAACTTTTTACGAATTCATGAAAACTTTTAATAAGTAATAAAAAAATTATTAAGAAACCCAAAAAACAAGAATAATTTTTCGCTGCAGAAAAAAATTATTAATAGGTCTATAGCTCGTACCGAACCAGGATACTTCAAATATAAAGACCAGAAACACAAGCTTGTTGTTTGTGTAAAATCTCAATAACAAAAAACCAAGAGCACATGGTTGGCAATACTGTGATACCAAAACAGAGTTGTAATAAATCCATTATGATCCTATCTAATCGCCGGATTGCGCTGCCGGTTCATGCATTGGTAAAAGGCAAAAACCCCAGCGTATTGTTAGCTCAATAGTTAGCAATGCGTGCCAAAATTTCTCTGATGAGTGAAGTTAGCAACTTCCGAAATGGATCTATAAGAAAAGCTATGGCGGTTGTCTCTAAATTTTTTCTGTTCAATTCAACAAAAAACTTTTAATAATTAACAAAAAAATTATTAAAAAACCCAAAAAACAACAATAATTTTTCGCTGCAGAAAAAAATTATTGATAGGTCTATAGCTCGTACCGAACCAGGATACTTCAAATATAAAGACCAGAAACACAAGCTTGTTGTTTGTGTAAAATCTCAATAAAATGAAATTAAATAAATAAAAATACAAAATTTTTTGGAAATACATAAAAATGGTATCAAGTACCTGAAAGTAATTGAAAATAGTTGAAAGTAATTGGTAAAAGTACTTCAACTACTTTGTCAACTACTTTCAACTCCTTTCAATTAATTTTGGTAATTGATGGTAATTCCAATTACTATTCAATTACAAGTAGTTGTACTCTAGTACCAATTGATTAAATGTAATTGTACTTGAAAAGAATTGATTACCTTAAACTAAAACCAAAGTATTAAAATTACTACTCATTACGATTAGTAATCATTACTTAACAGGTCTGCTTTTAGAATACCAAAGGCAGTTGACAAAATATTTAAAGTCTATTATTTGGACTCCAAAGGACAAACGTGCTTGTTGTTTTGTGGCGACATAAATGTAAAAGTAGTATGTATTTTTGGTATGTGTAAGCCTCTTTGGGCTCGGTAGGGGTTGCCCAGAAAACGCAGATATCGCCTTTGTTTAAGGACAAACGTGCTTGTTGTTTTATGGCGACATAAATATAAAAGTAGTATGTATTTTTGGTATGTGTAAACCTCTTTGGGCTCGGTAGGGGTTGCCCAGAAAACGCAGATATCGTTGTTTATAGGAGTGTAAGAAGTGTAAGATCTGACGGCGTCTCTGTCTGTGCCTTGTTGTGGATGTTGTTTCTAAACTGCTGTATATAGAAATCTTGTTTGGGCTCGGTAGGAGTTACCCAGAAAACGCAGATATCGCTGTTTATAGGAGTGTAAGAAGTGTAAGAGCCTCTGGGTTCAGTAAGACAGCCAAATTACGTGTAATATCTGACGGCGTCTCTGTCTGTGCCTTCTTGTTGATGTTGTTTCTAAACTGCTGTATATAGAAATCTTGTTTGGTTGCTTTGCTGATATGTATATTTTTTTTTTTTCTGTTTTCAGAGGTGAAAGCCTTACAGACAGTGTGAGACTTTAATACACTAAAAATCCTACGTCCTGTACCGATCCCCACGGTACTACCGTTAAGTGTTCCGTCGAGAGGTTGTTTGAGCACAAGTCTCAATGTCAGTTGGTCAGCGTTACTGTACTTTTTATTCATCTAGTCTGAAGTATTAATCAAAGAATGCCGTTCTTGTCCAACGTACGCTTAGAATTTCGTTTTTAGATCATTGCAGTGGAGAGGCCGCGTCTCCAGTCTGCGCCTTTGGTATTGGTTAGTTTAAATATGCGGTTGGAAGGCCGTGTTTCCCGCCTTTTGTTTTCCGTGTTTGTTTACTCTTTTCTTCAGCCTTCCCTGCTGCGGCGGAGCCGTTACAAACTTCTTAGCAACTTCATGTTTTCTGCGATTACCTCCTCGGCGATGATGCACAATTTTCTTCTAAAGCTGTACGATTTAGGGCATTCGAAGAATACGTGGTAAAAATCTTCCACTGTTTCGCTTCCACTTTGATCGTGCTTGAACCGATGAAGATATTCTTTAAATCATCCGTGGCAGCTTAAGAATTGAGTCAGATAGAAATCTACCTCCTCGTGCGTTCTCGTTAGCCAAGTTTTAATATCTGGAAAAAAGCGTTATGTATTGATATACATACATATACCATCTGCTTTGCCAATTTTAAATACTAATCTCACGCTCTATGTAAATTTAAAAAAATACCATACAGTTTGAGTAAAACTCTGCGTCCGTAAGATATGTAAATCAGTGAAATTTTGCAAATACGGTGCCTCCGTAACAATATAATAATGTTATAACAAATATGGTGCATTCGTAAATATAGAATTGTTTTATACTTACCTAACAATGAACTGCATTTTGAGTGAAATAGTGCGGTCATGACGTGAATCGAATACATTGATATTTCAATTATTTCCACAAAGCGGTGCATCCGTAAATTACTTTACTATTATAATTTTTTTCAATAAAGCGATGAGTTCATAAAATACTGTAGTATTTACATTTTTTTCAAGAAGGCCGGGCATCCGTAGAAAATATAAATTCATATGTATATTTTTTTGTATAACCTTTGGTTATAAATTCATTACATTTTCAATTATACAGCTCCACATTTTCAGTACTACAGATTTCACTAGTTTGCCTTAAGGGCCGAAATAAATTCCCGATCCCAAAAGTTTTGACTTAAAAAATGTTCTGTCAGATTCCGAAAGTTTCAGTTCATCTGCGAATAGTACAATCAAGAGTAATAGCTGAATTACCCACCGACGTGTAACGTACGTGTACGTATAACGTACGTACGTACTTTTGGGCCAACTTTTATGCCCGTGATGTTAACGCAGAAATCAGCCATTTGCTTTTGTTTACATATAATACAATGTCGCCATTGATCGCTTTTCATGCATGCTACCAAAAACATGTATATTTTAATCGAGTATTTTTCATTGTATATAAGACCGAAACTGACATAAAAAATAATAATTAGTCAATTTATTTGAAATAAATTTTTAACAAAATTTATTTTGGGTTATTTCAATATTATTACCATAATTGAAAAGGTATTTTTGTAAAACAACTAAGAACGATCTAAAAAGAGCATACGAAAATGTGAGTAGGCAACACTGTCGTATGAGCAAGGAATCAGCTGACACGTTCATACGTAAAAAATCAAAAGTAGTTTGATTTCTACGTTACGTTCACGTACACGTACGTCGTTGAGTAATCACTTACATGGCGCTCTCATAAGACAGGTCGTGTCAGCTGACACGTACTACGTGCTTGCGTCGGTGGGTAATTGAAGCATAAGTTTGTTAGACTATCTTTGTCCGAAAAATTTCACGGATTTGAGTAGTTAAGTGCAAGTCACATTTCAATTCCTACTATTTCTGATACAAATATGGCCACACCTGAGGAAACAAGGCGTGTGCTAGCATTATGCGAGAAAATTATAGCGGTGAGCTTATAGGCCTGACGAAAATCTGAAAAGCACTTTTATTTCATTCATTAAATCTAAGCTCTGTGGTAGAGCTCGTGAAGCAATACCAACTCAAACATTGCAATTATATTATATATATATTAATGGCGCGATATACAACAGTTATATCATCAACCTCCTAACAGATTTTTGCGCAGAGCCTCTCCGCTGCCCCTTTGAACTTTGTTCCTACAAATTGGCGCGACCTACGGTGACATTAGCAAATAATTATATAGAAATAGCACTACGTAACCGTATAAAACGTGACAACTCAAAAGTTGTTGCTGGAAAAATCGCAGCGTTGTAGGTAAACAATAATAATAACTCTTAGAATTTTAGACTCTTTGTAACGCTCACTTATTATCGAGGGGATTAGTCAGTCGAAAGCCCACGTCATGGCTATTGAGCCATTTTAAACGTTAAACGTTTGCCGATTGGCGTAATAACAAATTTAGTCATATCCATACTCGCTTCAACCAATTTTTTAGATTCCAAGGACGCAGTAGCAAAATTGATCATACAACAGTCACATGAAATCAAAGAGCATCAAGTTTTGACCTTTAGCATTTGGGGTTCGTAGCAATAATAATAAAAGTAGTCAGTTATTTGACAAGCCACTTCACTATCAATTGCAGGGTCGCGACTTTGCACCCCAACTTTTGTTAAATGTTTTTTAACTTTCACTCTTTTGTTTTGTCCCCAACACAAAAACATAAAAACTTGAGACATGCATGTAACATAGGCGTAGAATTAGAGAACAAAGCAATGATAGAAAATGAAAAAAAAAATTCAACAAAATTTGAGCCGCGAACCCGACTGCGTCAAGTTCTCAAATGCGAACGAATTGGGTCAAATGAAACAGATTTGCCAACATTTTGTGTGCCAAACGTTTCCAACTCCGCTGTCAAAATGAAATTTGGTAGTTTTCAGATGGCTGTCATTTTATAATAGTGAGCCGTCAAAACTGACTGCCAACGATTGACACTATGTGCCAACCCGTTTTCATTACTTTGACAACATTTGACGTCATACATGTATGTCGGTATGACCAAATGAAAACCAGGATTTAGAAATAAATCTTATCGAAGACAGTTAGTCGAACTATAATAATAAATTGTTTTTAGTACCAAAAAAAACCCAACTGCGCAAAAATCAAGCCTTTATGTATGTGGACGAAATCATTGTCTGTGGATGTTGCGAAGCGCACCACCTTAAAAATCTAGAAAAAGTTTTCGAGAGCTGTAGGAAATTTAGTTTGCGACTCAAACCAAACAAAATTTAATTTTCCTCGACTCGAGGTAACTTTCTTGGGGCGCAAATGTTCAGCAAATGGTTTGCTACCGGACGATTGAAAAATTTAAGCAACTAAAAGGTGCCATAAGCCAGGTGGTAAAGTAAAAGAATGTAATGCTTTTGAGAGAAACTATATCATTATACGCAGTAGGAGCTTTTCTGATTTTCACGCCTCTTTGTGGTTTAGCATAAGTTGAGAAATCATTTTCTCTTCATTAAATATGGCAACCTCATTTGTGATTACTTTTGACTTTACAAAGTGTCATTTTCACTTTTGGGTTTTCCCATATATTTTCTTTCCTTTTTGCTTTTGATATCTCACGTGGTTAGACGTTTTTAATTTTGCCTCTGTACTAAATACCAAATCGTAAAAGGTTATAGGCGCAGCAGTCCACCTATTGCCAAATAAAGTTGTATGAAATTGGGGTGTACTCACGGTTTAAGGAGGGTTCAAATCTTTAGCACGTACCTCCCGTGCAATTAATTGTGGGGCTCGTTTCTAATCTGCACCTTCAATGTGCTGAAGTAAGTTTTCCTGGTGGTTGCAGAGTCGAACTTAAATATGCACCTGCAGTAACTCAAACTTCGTTTGCAAAACTTTATTCGCAATTAATAAGAAACAAATAAAATTTAGTTACTGAATATTGCTAAATCAATGTTTTGCATTTAAAACAAAATTATTCTAGTTATTCGTATTTTTTTATAATTCTTTTAATATTCACAGGAATTTTTAGTCGTTTTTGTTGCAGAAGAAAGAAATTGATGATAATAAAAATGATGGCCACCCCCACATCACCTGCTTTGCATGCGGCCAAGGCAAATTGATTGTTATGGTAATGGCAGAGCGAATTCGGCAATATTCGCCTCTATTCGCTTCAAGTTTTTGTAATGTAGAATGTCATAGTGATAAAAAATTTGAAATGACAACCATCGATTGTTTTTTTATATTTCATAAAAATTAAATTGTACTAATGGTGTCTGGAACAATAAATATGTACGTGTTTCGACAACTCATGCGTGCATAAAATTTAGTTAAAACCATCATCATCGTACCCTTTTGGTAAGTTGCGATGTTTTTTTGAAAATAAATACCAAATACAATATTCAAAGTCAACAGTCAAATCTTTCTTTTTATGACATTCTACATTACACGGCTAGTTAAAAACGTGAAGAAGAGGAAGTCAGCTGTTCACTTAACATTACCATAAGAATGAATTTGCCTTGCATGCGGCGAATTGGTGTGGGGTGATTCGCGCGTGGGTTGCCACACGTTCCATATTTACTACTTAACCTAAGGGTATGTTTTTATGTTGAGGGGAATATTATAATACAATTCAAGATGAGACCTAATACAATTCAATGAAATGAATTGTAATGGAATATATAAAAAAATGATACAATGCGAGAATTCAATGGTAAATAGATATGTACAATTCAATGTAATAGGTTTTTCTATGGTTTTGGGATTGGGACGTGTGGCTACCTAAGTCGCGTATACATTCTGCCTCCCCTAGGCGTACTAAGCGCCTAGTGTATGCTGTAGCTCCTGCAGGACTCGTGGATGAGGATTCGTCCGACCTTGTTTTTGTAGGTAGAGGTGCGCAAGCCGGTTGGTCGTGGTGGTTGACGTGCGATGGCTGCACGACCGTTGGCCCTTGGAGGCTGCTATTGAGTGCGATGACGATGACTCGCTGATCGGCGGCGCAGCTCCTGGCGGCGTTGTGGTGGAGATACCTCCGCTACAGGCGGAGCGACGAATGCGGGTTGACGGCTGCCGGTGTCTCGATGGAGAAAGGTGTCGTGGTGCTGCCCGCAGACCCGACAGCTCTCGGTTGAGGTGCACTGATTGGTACGATGCGATAGCGCTAAGCAGTTGGCGCAGTATTGATGTGCCCTATCGATTAAGAAACGCTGTTGCGCTGCATGACCGTGAACACTGAGCACACAGCAACGCATGATGACGCAAGCACAATCTGCATTTGCGGTAATCCGGTAAGGGTTCGCTACGGCGCGGGCGGGCTGCGGGCAGGGTTACCTGCGATGCCAACGAGCGGCGTGGGATTGGAACCGGAGGGCGTTGACGATCCGTCTGTAGAGGAGAGAGTAATATATAAATGCATATTAGTTATAAGCTTGGGCGTGGGCATAGTTTGGGGGAATGCCTAAATAGTTGCCTGAGATTTTGCAATAGTGCGAGATTAGTGGACTGTATGAATTTTGCGATAGCACGAGATTAGTGTACTGTGTGAGTTTAGGGAGATGGGAGCGGGCTCTTAGAGCCCTCGTCACTCTCGGCTGACAGTAGAAAACATAGTTTTGTGAGGGGTCTGGTGAGAATACCATTCTGGGTGCGGACGTCTACGACACGAATGTGTTCATCTCGTCCTGGGTGTAGATTTTCCAATCGGCTTAGTCGCCACTCAGTGGGTGGTAAAATCGTAGAGGAATCGTATATATAGAGTACAGAGGCGCGACTTTTCGGGTCCGCTCTTCTCTAGGAAGGGGTTAAGTAAGAGTAGGGAACTTCGTTTTGAAATTGACTTTGAATCCTCTAGACATGATCTTTCCAGAGCCTAATATCGAGTTTGGGCCATGATTATGAGGCGATGTTTGGATCTTTTGAGATCGGAATGAGTTAGGGAGGTTTCGGTGGGTTCTTTAATACCGTTCACCGCGTCTTTCAGTCGACGTACAAATTTGAGAACTTAGGCCATTACACGTAAAGCACGAGGGTAGGAAGAGAATCGATCTACGAGATCCTCACTCTCTTCCGTAGCATGTAGGGCTTCTACTTTACGTGATTCTGGGGAGTTGACGTTACGAATTGTTGGGCTTTGAAAACCACTCTGGCCCAACCTCGGGTTCTCTGATCCGGTGGGTTTTCTTTGCTGGGTACGTGTCGCCATGGGACATTACCTACGAGATCTATTATCTGCGCGGTTCGATTGGAGACATAGGTCTTCCATGAGTGGGGTGGCTTTTCGAGCCAGGCTAGCACGATTTCCGAATCCGACCACATAGTCAGCTTTCTTTGCGTGAGATCGAGATAGGGTTGCACTACTGCGACTAGTTTGGCTAGTAAGAGGGCTCCACATAGTTCCAGGCGTGGCAGACTTATAATTTTGAGACGAGCTACTTTGCCTTTGGACACAACGAATTGAGAGAAGACTTGGGTGCCGACAGTAGTTCGCACATAGAGGGTTGCGCAATAAGACTTTTTAGAGGCGTCGTAAAAACCATGGAGCTCGACTAAATGGTTAGGGGCAAAGTTAATCCACCGGGGTATGTTGATATTGGAGATGGAGTGCAGATTCTTTGGGAATTGCGTCCATTTTACGAGACGGATCGGTTTGACTCGTCCCGTCCAGCCAAAGCTTCTGCATCAAGATTTTTGCTTGTATCATGACTGGCGTCAGCCACCATGCGGGGTCGAAAAGTTTTCCAATAGAGGAGAGAATCCCCCGCTTGGTGGCTGCCGTTGAGGCTGGATCTGAGTTCACCATATATGAGAATGTGTCCGAGAGCGCATTCCATTGAATTTCAATAGTTTTGGCAGTACTACTTTTCTCGAATTCGAGGAATTCTGTGTCAAGTAAGTCCGCCTTGGGAATTTGTCTAAGAATGTCCGGATCTTTTTTAAGGGAAAGCCGGCTGAGTTGAGAGCATCAGTGGTCTCATTTAGGGATTGTACATACGTCTCGGACTTGAATATTGGGGCTGCGCGTGGAAGAGAGTCGGATATGTCTTTCGACAGCTCGTGCAGAGTGCGAATAGCCAGAAAGGGAGCACAGTTAACTCCAAAGGTGACCGTTTTTAACTTGAAGTCCTTTATTGGACTGGTTTCGGGGGTTCGGAATATTATTCGGTGGTAGTCTTGGTCATCGATGTGGATGAGGATCTGGCGGTACATTTTTTCAACATCGCCATTAAACACATATTTATATGTTCTCCATTTCAACAACATAAGTCGGAGATCGGGTTGGAGGGTTGGGCCGGTGCATAAGATATCGTTGAGGGAGTGACCGGACCCTGACTTCTTGGAAGCATTAACTACGACTCTGACTTTTATTGTCTTCTTGTCTGGTCTGACGACCGCATGGTGAGGGAGATAGAAAGAGCAGTATTTCCCTTGAGATTCTATCTCATTTGGGCTGCATTCTTCCATGTGGCCTAAGGACAGGTATTCTTCGAGTACCTTGTCGTACTGCTGCTTGAAATCGCCCTTATTTAAGAGTGTACGTTCCATGCCGTAGAACTGTAGTAGGGCTGCAGTACGGGATTGGCCTAGGTCGATATCGTTCGGAAATGTGGGTTTGACGGAAAGCCGAGCCATATATCGACCGTTATCCATTCGAGTGGTTGTGCTTTTATAAAATTCTTCGCACATTTGGCCTTCGGGAGTTTCCACTGGGTTCTGGGTATCTCTTCGATTTCGCAGAATTGTCTAAGTGGATCATTCAACTGACTGTTTGTTATTTTCCACGCTTGGGATGAATGCGCTCCAATCTTTTAGGGAGTTTGGCCACTTATTATCCATCCAAAGATGGTATTTTGGCTAACAGGCTGGGGGAGATCTTTTCTATGCCATTAAGCATTATCTGCGGGATAAGATAGAGACTACCCAATACCAGATCGATTTGGGAGGGTTCTGGGTGTTCTTGGGTGCTAGTTCGAGATGGGACCATTTTCGCATTTGGCTTTCATTTAGCCTGAGAGTTGGAAGTTGCCTAGTAAGACGGGGTAGCACTATTGCCTGGGCCTTTATTTTTACTTTCCTGTCATTTGAGACTAGGGTCAACGAGCACAGCTTATTTGAGGTTTGTACCACACCGCCTCCCATACCCGAGCTTTCAAATAGGGAGTGGGTATATGGAAGTCGTAGTTTGGTCTGAGCTTTGGCGGATATGAAGCTTTTTTCAGAGCCTTGGTCGACTAAGGCTCGAAGCTTGAATAGGTCCCCTCTATGTTCTACCAAGACAATTGCTGTAGGGAGTATGATTTTGCTATCATTTTCAGCATGGAACGATTGTACTTGAGATATAGTTCGGTGAATTCCAGAACTCGTACTGGGAGATGCTGTGTCGTGAAGAGTGGTGCTATGCCGGCCTTGGCAGTGCATGCACGTTCTCGTGCTTTGGCAGTCTTTCAAGAGATGGGTTTGGGCTAAACAATTTTCGCAGATATTATTGTCTCTTGCGAATTTTCTGCGTTCTGAGATTGGCAAATTTTTATACCGCAAACAGCTTTGTAGGGTATGAGTTTGTTGTTTGCATAATTTGCAGGTATAAAATCGTTGCTGCTCTGTAGCGTGGGATTTTGTAGGTATGTGTTGGGGGGTTGTTGCTGTGGGTTTGGGGTTGAAATTGCCTGAACTGGGGGGTGTTCTAACTGGTGAGTGGCCTTGAGAAGTTTGTGGAGGGTGGATTATATCGGGGTTTGGCTGGGCGCCATTGATCAACCCTTTCCACTATCTCGTAGCGAGTAGTCATAAACTGGTGCATTTGGGACCAGTTCGGAAAGTCTCTTCTGGAGCTTAATAATTGCTCCCACAGGGCAAATGTATTCTCTGTTAACGTTGAACTTACCAGATATATTAATATGGGATCCCAGATAGAGGTTTCGACTTGTTGTGTCGCTAGTATTTGTAGGGCGTTATTTACTGAGGATTGTAATTTTTGGACATCGTCACTATTTTCCGACTGAATCGCTTTTAGATTCATGAGAATTTGGATTTGGTTATCGACCAGGACTCTTTTGTTTTCATAGCGTGACTTGAGAGCTTCCCATGCTAGGGAAAAATTGTCGTCACTTATGGGAAATTGTTCCACTATTTGACCTGCCTTACCTTTAGTCTTTTGACGGAGGTGATACAGTTTTAGGGCTCTGGAGAGTTTGGAGTGGTGGATATACACCGCTGTGAACATGTCACGGAAGGACGGCTATTGATGATACCCTCCATAGAAAATTTCTCTTTCACATGGGGGGACTTTCAGGTTCATATGGGAGACTCTGAGGGGGGTTGGGTTGGCACTTGAAGCGCGGTTTACTCAATTCCTTGAGTTGGAGCCTTTGTCTCCTCATACGCAATTAGGCAGGCTCGGTATTTACCGAAAGCGGCAGATTTAAAATCATCGGGAAGGTCCTGGTCGTGTGATTCTCCTACCACGTAAAAGGCACTCTGTACTCTAGACCAAAATACATCGATATTTTTTTCTTTTAATTTTAGGGCTGACTCGGTATTGTCTTGAAGGGGGGCTGCGGGGAACTGAGTACAGTAATCTGTAAAAATATCTGTTTCAGATATAAATTTATTTTCAGCCACGGTAGTCATTCTAAATTGAGATTTGCTTAACTTTACGGTAGCAATTTTGAGAGATTTTATAGACCTTTGCTTTTATTAACGGAAAAAAAATTTTTGTTTGGGATTTTAGTAGTCTTGTACCACTGTTCAGGGGACTTATTGGTCTTAAAAAGGTATATACGAGTTCTACACCGTAGGTATATACGTATAAATGGATATAATAACAGGGCGGTCATTTATAATTTTAGTAATCACTTTTTCGGGATTTGCAACACTAATTTACGGTGCTTATTAATTTACGTTTGACCCAAAATTGAAATTTATTAAATTTGTGAGGAATGGTTTTTATAAGCAGTGAAATTTTACAATATTTTATTTGAGAGGAAAAATTTGCGTTAAGGACCACTGTCTTTGAACAATAAATGTGTATATGGACCTATCCTAATAGAAAAGACGTATCTCAAAAAAAAATTTATAAAAGACGTACTTCGTTGATTTTTTTATAAAGGCCTTATTTCAAAATTTTTTTTATAAAGGACGTATCTCAGCGAAATTATTATGAAGGCCGTATCTCAGGATCTTGGTTAAAAGGGGAATAACTTGATTTTTTTGCAAATTGAGCTTTTTAATCTATAAAATAGCGCGAAAAATTTGCATTTTTGTGATGCCAAAATTATGTTAAACCGTTTTTGCACTCAAAAAGTATAAGCGAAATTAAATATTCCCTTCTGCGAGTTATAAAAAATTTTCCATCGAAAAAAGTCGTATTTCAGCGATTTTATTGATAAAGTCGTTTCTCTGGAAGTTGATTAAAATGTTTTGGGAAAAGTAAGTTACTCTTCAATCTATGGCGAGAAATGTTGTTATTTTCATCCAATAAATTCTCTTCTGTCAATGAAAACTAGTCTCTCTAATAGTCTTGTCACGGTGTTATGTACTTATACAAGATCTCCGAAACGGTTCGGTCGATTTCCACGAAATTTTGAAAGAATAGTTGATGGGTATGAGAATAGATTTTGAACTATACTTCATATCCCCAGGTGGTTAAAGTCTTGAAACCCGATTTAAACTGGATGTGACCCCAGAAGGTGTTTGTATTATATGGATATCAAATGAAAAGTGTTGTTGAGGGCTTTAGGAAGGAGTGGTCTATAGTCCCTCCTTTATAGGACTATAGACCACTCCTTCTTAATGCCGTTTCCGAGATATGAAAATAAAGACCAAATGGGGCCGTAGATGTTGTTTGTATGACGATAAACGATAATTTTATAATTCGAACTGACTTTTAAAGAAGTGCACAACTGACTATCACCCCTCCCACTTTTCCTCTCCCGCTTCCTTTTCCTTCAAGTGAAGTCAGAAGTGAGCTTTTATTTGATACCCACATTGAAAAGCAACTTCTAGGTCACCTCTGGGCGACATCTTGGTCGATATCTTAGGATTCCGCAAAATTTTCCTAATTTTTTCTCTCATAAAAGCTATCAACTGACCATAAAAAACAGGGTAGGAAAAGGGTTAGTGAAATCGGCCAATCTGTTCACGCGTGAAATCCGAACCAAGGGAAATAGGGTTCAATTTTTATATACAGATATAGACAAGCACCTCGAGTACTCAAATAAACCTGAAAACCGCTCCTTTTGGAAGCTCTCGTCAACACCTTTCACTTGATAGCCATATCCTATAGACATTCTGGGTCATCCTGATCCAAATTTTGATCAAAATCTCCAACCGTTCAGGCCACATCCGTTAAACAACGGTAATAGGCATTGATTAAAACCTTTATTTTTATATATGTAGAAGTAAAATTATTCTTTAGCTCATTATTTTTATGAAAATTAATCAAGTTTTGAGATTAAAGTCCTTAACGAATTGTGGAAAGGGATTTAATGTTTAAATCGCTCCTGTAAAAATCTAATTTTTCTAGTTACAACCCTTTTAAGCGAGTTTCTGAGATACGACCTTATTAATAACATCGCCGAGATACGTCTTTTATAAAAAAAATTTTGAAATACGGCCTTTATAAAAAAATCGACGAAATACGTCTTTTATAAATTTTTTTTTGAGATACGTCTTTTCTATTAGGATAGGTCGATATATATATTTACAGAGATATTTTCGTGTTATTTCTTACACTGTATGTGGGTCATTATTTTACAAATCGTACACCTTTTAGGATTTCATAATTTTGATTTAGCTCAAACTTTTTTTCTAAATTGTTTCCGAGAAATTGGTGTACACCTATATCAGGATTTCGTCGAAAAAAATTTTCTTTCAGAGATATGGATGTTTTTAAATACGACGGTTAAGCAAATTTAAGCAAACTTGTCCACATTCAAAACTCTATAACTATGGTTGTAGTGGTCGTATCTTACTAATTTTTGTCTGATTTTGAAGGTAACAATATTTACTTTATAACTGCGTTTAAGAAATATTAAATTTTACAAAATCAAATTGTTTTTTTTTTTAAGTAAATTTTCTTATAACAATTATTAAAAACATGTCCAACGAATATTTTTGAAAAAATATATATAATATGCGCTGACCTTTCATCTAAAAGAATAAATTTTTTCCAGGATGGAGACTTTTGTAGTTAAAAAGTTATTAAATCATTTTTGATGTGACATTGAGGCACATACGCTCGTCTGGGTGTGCAATGCACTGTGCATGTTAGTGAACTGCAATATACATATGTACATACCTTTGTTAGGTAGGTAGTAGAGGCTGCAACAAATTGTTATTTCTGAAAATGTTCCCAGTGCCACGGTGCAACAAATTTGATCCACGAAATAAGAACAATTTTTGAAGATAGCTTCATTGAAGATATAACCTACAGACTAAACGCCTGCAACGAATCATCCGTTCGCCCTTTCAAGCCACTCGCAAATATTTGTGTGTCTTGCTATGCACAACAATAACACGCGATATGAGCCGAACTGCTTGTAAGCAAGCAAGACGTCGCATCAGACGGCACTGCAAGCATTAAGAAATGAGTGTTTGGTTTGTGGCTCGTTTTATGCTATTAACTCGAAAGGCAGTTGAGTCGGTTGACAATTGATTCGAAAGGCAATAGTTTCGTATTCAACTCCAACCGTTTGCTTACAGTTTGTCTCTAATCTATTTCAAAACGTTACACTGCAGGTTTCTCCAATGGTACTTCTTTAAAAATAATTTCGCTAATTTCTTATGAAAATGTATGTAGGAATACAATACAAATATTGTAAACAAAAGTTTAGAATTAAGTGCAAAATTCAGGAAAATTCCGCGAATTATTAGGAAATATTTGAGATTGTTACTAAGAATTTTTAGAGCGTTTCCGAGTATGCAAATTTGTAGTTTATTGACTTTTAGTATGATAAGATATCAATCTTAAGCTTCTGATTTAATTACCCGATTTATGTCAATTTTTTTTTAGCCGAAATGCTAAGGTCGATTTCTTTTATTGGCTAGAAAACAAATTGCCAAAAAACAGGTAATTAAATTAGAGGCTTAAAATTGATATCTTATTACACTAAAATTCAATAAACTACAAACCTGCATGATCTGAAAAACTCAAAAAATTCCACTACGATCGTAAAAACCGGCCATTAAAGAATCCCACTAATGGTATTTTTCTCATGATTTGCTTTTTTCTTTCATATTTTTTTTAATGAGTAATGGAAAAATTGGTATGCATAAATTTTGCATCTTAACACATAGTATGCGGACAATTTGATTTTTCAAGCGTATTTAGCATATCTAATCAATGTTTAAAATATATGAAAGGTTTTCAAGGGAAGACAAAAGCAGAAAAGCAGCACTAACTTCCAGTTTCGAAGTAGGAACATTATCCTTCACACTTTTATAGCACTTGTGTCTTACTAAATTAGAAGTGCTATTTTTAGTAAACTTGTATACATTCCAACAAGTTCTACAAGCAACTATATTGTCCAATTCTATGCCCGTGTTGGTTTAATCTTTCCAAAAATATTCCAAACTGCGCTACGCCCTTTTTTATTGCAAATTTGATACTCCTTACTAAGAATTTTTTCTTTTATATTACGAAAATTTTCTTCTCCGCTAGTTACATCATCAATCTGCGGCATTGAGCTACTCGAATTTGACTACAATGTAAATATAATTTCGTTTAGGTACTTAATATCTACTAAATAACACCAAACAAAAAATAAAATACACACACTGAAATAAAAAAGTTGAAAGTGCACATTGAAAGTAACATATCAAAACCACTTTCAAGCGATTGATGGTAATGCTGTAAATATTACAGTATTTACTGTAAAATTGGCAGTAAAAACATGTGATTTTTGCATAATGATATGAGTCCACTTTAAAATTTACAGTAATTCATGTCAACATGGTAGTATATTTGAAGAATGATAGGGGCTCACTTTCAAAATTTATATTATCCACTGTTGGACGAAAAATGACAGGGTTTACTATCAATTTGACGGCCGTTTACTGTAGATTTTTTTTCAGTGCAATAATGAAATTTACTTACACCTCCTTCCATCTTAGCGTCCTCTTCTATTATAACTTGTTATGCTCAAAAAAGACTGACCGACAGCTACGATTTAATTGCATGCACCGAATGACGCGAGTTATTTGCAGCATTAAATGGTGTTGTTACTGTTATATCGCTCGTCACTCGAAAGACAATAATAATCGAAATAGATCAAACGACTCAACACGAGACCTGGGACCGAATCGTCACATACGATCACGGATCGAAAATCATACGAAAGATAATTCCGTGATACGTCAGACGTATGAACTAAATGGGATCGTCACATACGAAAGCTAACGTATCGTAATTTATTTTTAGTTCACAATAGAATTCGAGATGCACATCACTGTGGAACGTATATTTGTGTCACAATAGTTGTGGAACTGTCAAAACAGCTGAGCTTTTTTGATAAATACGACAATATTTACAAAAGACTTTAATATTTAAAAGAAAAACATTTAATATTTACAAATGGACGTGCATTTACTTTTTTATTTAAGTTTAAGCGATAGTGAGGATGATGAAAGGGTAGCACGGAGGCTGCTTAGGGATAAAAGTAATCCTTTTGCTTTGACGGATACAGCGTAAGTCTGTAACAAATAAAGTTTATCAACCAATAAACATTTGTTTATTCCGCAGATTCATAAAACGGTTTAGATTGAACAAGGACGCTTTCAACTAAGTGCTAAATAAGCTAAATTTAAAGCAGTCCGATGCAAAGGAAGTGCCTCCAGTACTACAACTAGCTGCTACTCTTTCTCTGCTAGGAAGTGGTGGGTATCAGCACTGTGTTGGCAGTGACTACTTAGTGGGAATGTGTCGGAGTACCGTGTCCAAAGTAACATCACATGTTATTCTCGAGATGGAAAACAAGCTATGTCCGCAACACATACAGTTCAAGCCAAATGATTCCTCACGGTGCATTCACTTGTGAACTCCGCTTAACATAAGTAAACGTAAATCTGTAATAACATAAAATACTGAAATTAAAAATTAAAAACCATTTATAGAGTTAAAACGCAATTATTTTCGCTTGGGTGTCAATAAATTCATTTTAATTCAAGGCCGCTTTAATAGGTAGGTACATATATCAAAAAAGTAAAATAAATGCATTTCATAATGTTTCTTAGGACTCTAAAAATTAATGTTGATATTGTCACATGCGAAGCGAATGAAAATTTTGTCGAATTTCGCCGTCTCGAATTGCGGCATGCGAATCTGTGGCGAATTCGCCAAAAAGTGGCGAATGAGTGACGAAAATGAACTTCTCGAATTGCAAGTAGCGAAAAACTTAGATTCGCTTCGCCAAATGTGTCAAAATTTTACGAATGCTTATTTCATTCGCATTTGAGAAAAAGAAGCGACAAGTTTTGTGTTTATTCATATATTTTGATAGAAAAAAGAATTTTAACCGAAAATAAAACAACATAGAAGTGAGTAAACAACTTTTGTGTGTTTTTTAATGAAATTAAATAATAGTTCCTCTAGGTCAATGTGGGTAAACGATGGCACGTTAAAAAAAATGATTACTACTGACAATCTCCGGGTGCAGATGCAACATACTCCTCATAAGTAAGTGAAGTCCATTGTACAAGACTGCATGAGGGGCGAGTAGTGGATAAACATTCTTCTTTCAAATATATGTAAATCAATTTGTTTTTGAACCAAAGCCTGTATTTGTTTCATTAAATTCAAGCGAGAGTTCCACATTTGTTAAATGGATTTAAAAGATCTGGTATGATTTTTTGTAATGTTGCTTAAGTGGCAAAAACCAAACGTTTGAAGTAACGCAGACGCACCACTATGTATTCTTCCGCACCTTTTGCGATATTGCCAACTGTTATACGCACTTCAAGTGGATGTGATTCCAAACGTCTTCTACTATCAGTAAATCACCATTGGTGCCACTGTGGGTTTTACGTTTCCTTGCACCACTACTTCCCAACAACCAGCTCATCTGTATCCGAACTAGCACCACTTTTTATGAACACGGTATGAGCTGCCATTTCCAATTGACGCACATCATCCTCGCTACCTACTACAATTACACAAACATCGCGCTCTTTTGTACAAATAAATAAACAAAAACATACGCAAATGACACAAAAATTACAGAAACGTCAAATTTGGATGAACTTTTTGAATGGCAACATAACATAGCAGGCGAAAAAGTTCATTCGCCACTCACAATGCAAATTTTAGGTGAGTTCGCCAATCTGTTCGACTCGCCAAATGTATTCGCTTCGCAAGTGACAATATGCGTATAAGTTAATAAAAATTCAGGTACTAATACAAAACAAAAATAATTCATCACATCTTCTTAAAACTAATATTTACAGGTCAATTTATTTTTTGCTTCAATGCTTCTAATTCTAAATTCTTAATCTCTAAATCAATATTTCTGGATGCTTGTTGTGCGCGGTGCTTCTCCTCTTTTATAACAAGCATTCTCTCCTGCACTGCCAACATCCTTTCATGGACTTCCACTAGCCTGTCCAATTTTACACCCAAGCTGCTCTGAAACTCTGACACCTTGTCCATATTTTGTTGGAGCAATTCCAACTTTTCCTCTCCACGACGTTGTCGCCTTGGTGTGTAGCTCCGAGAGGCTGGACGCTGAGTCGGAGTTGGCGTTGTGGCTTGTCTTGATGGGCCCGGTAAGTCGCTGTGGGATGAGCTTGACCCGTCATCACTGCTGCTGCCACTGTTACTGTCTCTGGTTTCGCTGACGTTCCTCTTATCCGTTTGCTGATTACCAAAAGTCCGCACTGTAGCATTGCCTTCTACCGAGGCCTCCAGCCCTGCAGCTTCTATAATGAGCTCTTCGGTGGCACTTATGGCTCTTTCGCAGTACGGTCCTCCTCCGGTTTTTCTTTTTGAAAGTTTATTATCGGATAGCTTTTTCTTTGCCTGGTACTTTAGATCAGCGAAAACCTACGAGCAATTAAAAAAATTTTATATTTTTTCTAATTCCATAATTATTTCAAATAAATACCTTCCTCCACATCTTGGCATCTTTAACAGGTGGCCCTACAGCATTCAAACGCTTGGCAAGCTCTTCCCATAGCTTATTGCATGCATATCTGCCCTGTGCGGTATTTGTAAATTGGTTTTTAGCCAAATTTGGGTGATCCGCCATAAATTGCGCCATAATTTCCTTTTGGCTGGGGTTAAGTTTGTTATAATTTGTCCTAAAATAATAAAAATAATTTTCAAATATTATGTATATACATATTTTTTAAAACTAACTTACATTTTGCACTTAATTCTTTCCTTCCCGTTTGGCAGTTTGTTATCGAATGACATTACGATAGAACGAGTACGTTCACTCGCTCGTTCACGGCTGTCACGATCCCGAATTACGGTTCGTATGGTACGCTCCCGTATGTGACAATCCAAAAAATGTCAAATTACGTGACGAGTTATACGATCACGGATGTTACAATCCGAAAACCAAGTTTTTACGTGACGAGTGATACGATCACGTATGTGACGATTCGGCCCCTGCTTCATTGCCGCTCAACTCTTGTTCTCGTTTGCTGTCGTGTGAGTGCTGATCGTTTGCCCAACCGAATCAAAACAAACATAAGCAATAACACCGAATCACAGTGTGTGCATAGAAAAGCGAATCAGCTTGTGCAGTACTTTACTACAGACAATGGGTTAACGTCGATAGAACCACTTTGCAACTAATGATATCCCCAATTAATGAATACTTACCAAAATTGGAGTCCAGTTTGCAAAATTTATTGTTACATTCCTATCTAGTTAAAAGGCAAAACGAGTTTATAAACGGCAAAAAAGAATCCTTACCAGAAGATGAATGCGTTATCTGTGATTTTTCCGAAAACTATGCTTTTAACTCGTATGAAAAGATATGTTGTCATTTCTGACTTTCATCAAAAAGATTTTTGTTTGACTGCGGAGTGGCACTTTTTCCCCACTTCACATGGAAAAAATGTATGCGATGGCTTGGGAGGGACTTTGGAAATATTGGCTAGAGCAAGTCTTCAGAGAGTGAATAATCCAATTCAAACGCCCAAAGAATTATATGATTGGGAAAAAGGGGCCATAACTAATATTTCATTGAAATATGTACAAAACGAGGAGTACTACGAAGAAGAAAAGAACCTTGAAGATAGATTTAAAAAAGCTGTAGCCGACATATGATTCCAGTTGCAGAAGGAAGAGTAAGAGCAAAGCACTTTTCTTTGGATGAACATTCAATTGAAGTTCAAGTTATGAAATAATTTTTATAAAATATAAATTTAAATTATGTAAATTAAAAAATATTTTGTATTTGATGTATTTTACTTGAATTGCAAATGCGTCTGCAGCCCTATTATATTTGTCAATAAAAATTTATGAAATCCCTAAAAAATAAAACACGTTTATTTTTATCCTTATGTCTATATATCAACGTAAATACATTCGTTAAGAACAAAAATTGCTGTGCCGGGCGGAATATGATGCATTTTGGTCTAACTCAACATATGGCATAGATACTTTCATGTTTTGTTTTGGATCGCCGACTTGGGTTGTCTAATGTAAATAAATTTATGCATGCATGCGGATTTATTAAGAATTTGTATGCATTTAAGGTAAATGCTGTTTAGGGTTTTCCGCACAATAAATGATTTTCAGCCTGGGATATATCCATGTATTATACAAGTTGCAGGTGATTAGGGATAACGCCGAACATATGTATATATATTTATAACCCTGTTGGAAATTTTGTTGGAAAACAGGTAGGCAATGCAAACAAAATACTTAACTATAGTTCATTCATCATGTCTCATTGTGTTTTCACATCAGCATGGCTTCATGCAGCCTCTACTACCTACCTAACAGTTAACTACCATGCACGCGAACAAATAAATAAAAAGATTTAAAGTTTTAGTTATATATTTTATAACTTTGCAATTTTCTTTTATTTAAAGTTTAAATTTAAATTTAAACTCATTATTTTTACATTAAACACATAAACCGATGAGGCGATGATATGTCACGATGGTAACTCACTAACTTAAATCACTGACTTAAGATCTCTTTATAGATTTTTTATGAGACCGTTACTCATAAGTAAAATAGATAAAATATTGGAAATCAATCAAGAGTACTAATAAGTACATATTGAGCTATTAAAATTGCGTAATGAGAACATATTGAGTGCATAGTAACTTGGGAATTAGATTATGGTGAGGGAGAGATGAGCATACATAACTGGCACGCGTATGTGCCTCGATGTCACATCAGAAATGATTTAATAACTTTTTAACTACAAAAGTCTCCATCCTGGAAAAAATGTACTCTTTTAGATGAAAGGTCAGCGCATATTATATATATTTTTTCAAAAATATTCGTTGGACATGTTTTTAATAATTGTTATAAGAAAATTTACTTACAAAAAAAAAACAATTTGATTTTGTAAAATTTAATATTTCTTAAACGCAGTTATAAAGTAAATATTGTTACCTTAAGACAAAAATTAGTAAGATACGACTACTACAACCAAAGTTATAGAATTTTGAATGTGGACAAGTTTTTTTTTTTTTTTTTTTTTTTAGTTGTTGCTTACTATTATTATTATTATTATTAATTAATCGTGAATACATTAGCGCATTAAGGCTAAATCTTTTATCACGCAATACAGGCAGAACTTAAAACAAATTATAATATAAAATACAGATAAAGTTTAAAATATATGTAAATTTTTTTTTTTTTTTGCTTAAATTTGCTTAACCGTCGTATTTAAAAACATGCATATCTCTGAAAGAAAATTTTTTTCGACGAAATCCTGATATAGGTGTTAACTCAAATTACGAAAAAAACTTCCAGAATTAAATTTCGTGACTTTTAAAAAAGTGAAAATTTTTTTTTCTCCAAATCCGTACGATTTGTAAAATAATGACCCATGTATGTGAAATTTCGCTGTAACTAATTTGGGTTCAACGAGATTTATATATATATGATATATGTCGGGAAAATTAGGGGTTTTGGCGGGAACCAATAATAAATTTTAGAGATTATAATTTTATAATATTAGATATATATATATATGAGTAGGGGCTGGTTTCTTCAATGGCGAAGAAGGACCATGTATGGCGCGTTCAAATGTTTAGCACGTACCTCCCGTGCAATTATTTGTGGGGCTCGTATCTAAGCTGCACCTTCAATGTGCTGAAGCAAGTTTTCCTGGTGGTTGCAGAGTCGAACTTAAATATGCCCCTGCAGTAACTCAAACTTCGTTTGCAAAACTTTATTCGCAATTAATAAGAAACAAATAAAATATAGTTACTGAATATTTGCTAAATCAATGTTTTGCATTTAAAACACAAAATTATTCTAGTTATTCGTATTTTTTTATAATTCTTTTAATATTCTCAGGAATTTTCAGTCGTTTTTGTTGCAGATGAAAGAAATTGATGATAATAAAAATGATGGCCTCCCCCACATCAGCTGCTTTGCATGCGGCGAATTGATGTGGGGTGATTCGCGCGTGGGTTGCCACACGTTCCATATTTACCACTTAACCTAAGGGTATGTTTTTATGTTGAGTGGAATATTATAATACAATTCAAGATGAGACCCTTTATAATTCAATGAAATGAATTGTAATGTAATTTATAAAAAAATGATACAATGCGAGAATTCAATGGTAAATAGATATGTACAATTCAATGTAATAGGGCTTTTCTATGGTTTTGGGATTGGGACGTGTGGCGACCTAAGTCGCGTAAACATGTATAAATATGATGCGTACTTACGCGGAAGTATATTCTGTCTTGGCAATCGGTGAGAAGTGATGATCCTTTAGCGGGACTGGCCCTCTCGGTTGTAGCTGGCCCTTTTCTGAATCGTAATTGTAGCTGAAGCGGGGTTTCAAGTTTTATATTTTCCCAATTCACGTTTGCTGTGCGCTCGATACCAATTAATGCAAATCAATGTAATTGAACTTCACGAAGATGGTACTTTATTTTAATAAACAGCATAAAGCTAAAATTCACTTGGCACACCTTTATTTTGTGTGTTTTATAACAATAGATACTTCTATATACAAAGATTTAGAATAGAAAAAAATGTTATTCGCAAAACCGGTGTATATGCCAAAAGTAGAAACAGTTTGCATGCGGCGAATTGGTGTGGGGTGATTTGCGCTAGGGTTGCCACACGTCCCAAATGATTGCATATGTAATACTTAAGCTAAGGGTGTGTTTATATGTTGAGGTGACTAGTATGATGTATGTAATTCAAGATGAGATATAACATATAAGTAGTTCAATGAAAGGAATTGCAATCACACTAATATTATAAATGTATAATATATAAAAATGGTATAATGAGTTAATTCAATGGTAAATAGATATGTAGAATTCAATGTAAAGGTTTTTCTATGGTTTTGGCATTGGGACGTGTGGCTACCTAAGTCGCGTAAACAAAAGTTTTTTTTTTGGAATGAAGTAAATGGATGGTGAAACTATCACCCTCGACGATTCCCTCTCCTCTGAGCTGGAACAGCTTAAACATCTCAATGAGTGTTCAACTGCTGCCCAAATGTGGTCAAAGCTTAAGGCAGTATATGCGGAAAAAAGTGAGCAATCCACGCAAGTTTTACTTGAGAAATTTATGAGCATCAAGACGATGATGAACACGTTGTCGATTCTATTGTTATGTCCATAGCACAAAAGCTTAAAGGCATGGACCTAGAACATTGGTCAGCAAACCTAACCCGTGCGGGTATTACGCTCTTCACATATACTCTTACGCTCTTCATTTTAGTTGCTGCTGAGAGCGAAAAACCAGTTTCGCCACAGAAATGTTAGAACAGAATTTGCATGCCAGTCGCTTCGCAAACAGCAAAGGGGTAACACGTACCGTAGCTTTGCTGATTGCTTTATGGCTTTATAAATTTGAAATGAATGCAAATATTAAATCTTATCATAAAGATTTTGACAAATGTGAGGGCGTGCAAAGGGACAATTTGTTTTTTTGGGATAAAATAATATACTTTTACAAAAGTATAAGCAATGGGTTTCCCAAAATGAATATTATAGAAATGCGAAAACAATGTTAAAAAGGGATATGTCGAGTCTTATAAGTACAAGTATTCTTAGGTAGCGAAGGCATTTTACAGACGGCATTTTTGTTAAAGAATTTTTTATTAAAATTTTACAAAAACTGCATGTATCTGAATATTATATTCCCAGTTCCCCAAGGAAGCGTAACATAAGACACATTGCATTTGCCCAAGGCATCTGGAATCATAAAAATGCTTAGCAGTCATTTTTGGTCGAAAATTCTATTCTTAGCACCACTGTAGCGAAGTTACTCTCGCATTTACCAACACATACTCAAAAAAAAAAACGCCGACCACTGACCTAGAACAAAAACAGCCTATGATCAAAGAGCATATATTAATAAGAGGCACCAGTCCTCTCACTGTTAAATTTCATTATTTTGTACTCGCTGGATTGACAATTACTCGATGTACCGTCCCAGGGGTTCGGGCAATCCGCTTTCATCTTGTCCTTAATTGTCGGCAGAAAAAATTGAGTGCTTTGCAGAAGTGGCAGAGCTGCAAATGCAGAAGTGAGTGATATTTGTCCAAAATGTAAACAAACGAAACGAGTGTGACTTTGCACGATTGCCGTGGCTCATGAAGTTCGTTTGTCTATGAAAAATCACTGTTTGGTTTGATTTTGATATTGTAGTCAATATTAATAAAAAAAATCAAAATATGCAATTGAAAATATAAATTATTGCGAGAAGCTTTTTTTATTTCTACATATATATGTATGTACATTGCCTGTACGGATTTTTTTTTGTCTAGGTTCTTGTAGGAACTTGGTAGGATTCGAACCTACATAGGTATGTGCATATGTGCTCTACCCACTGACATAATAATCAAAAAAATTTCATGAACATTTTTATTTTTCAATTAAAAAAAATGTATAAATATATTTATTTAGAAATTTTTAGGATTCGAACCAACATTCTCTGCAGCATTACCCAAGTCCCACGAATGCCATGTTTCATATTCCCTTCAAATCACCAAAATACATATGTATATGCATTCGTAAATCAGCGGCGCATGCACATATTTATTTCCATCAGAACAAACAAACAAATGTATGCGCACAAACGCACATAACTACAAACACCTGTCCTCACTTGTCCCCGCGCTAACCCTTCCACTAGCATATGCTGTTCAAATAAAAAATGTACCAACAACTACATATGTATGTATGCTTGCCTGTCCAAAACTTCCGAACTACAATGCAACAACAAAATATATTCTTACGCGCAAAAGCCCAACAACAAAACTTTTCTACGCGCAGACCTAAATATGCAAGAAGAAGAATTCATTCATGCTTCTAAAAAAAAAATATTCTGTCCAGGAATCTTGGATGAAATGTCGCAACATCGCATTTGAACAAAAATCATAAAATTCAATTTTTGTCGATTTTCTAAAATCCAACTTCAATCCAAGCGGGGTATTCCATATACACCGCACCTTCAAATGCGCGCAAGTTGCGAAGAAAAGTTGGTACAAATCTTTATTTTGTATTAATGAGCCAAATATGTCATGAAAAAATTAAAATAAAAATGCACAGCTATTGCTCAGCAATAGGTCCAAACTTTAGTAAAAAAATATTCTAAAAAGCTTATCTCTACATATTTTAAATAATTTAATAAAAGTTTCCCTTATACATAAGGACTTTGATTCTTAGCAAAAGATATGTCTAGTTTGCACCTCTCTTTGGAGTGCCTCTTAAAATCTGTCGAAAATTGGTCAACCATGTTTTTTTCGCCCAAGTGTGGCTGTGATGGCACAGAAGTACCCTTTAAATACACTACTATGTACTGAAAGTGTAGCTTTTTCACTCCTTATCAAAATTATGTGCGACTTTAGATAAAATTATTAGTAAAAAAATTATAAAAGAATATGGAATTAATATTTGAAATAATGTAAGATAGTTTCAAGTCGTTTTGGAATGAAAAAAAAACAGAAGTTAATAGGTGCTAAGTAGTGAAAAGCTACTCCATTTTTTGGTAGTGGCAGAATGATGGGAGCAGACTGTGTGCGGCAACACTTTTTATGACCGACCGCTTCACTTCAAGCTCGTGTTAACGACGAAGTCAAAGAAATCAACGACGATATGTATTTATGTGCGAATGTCATTACTGCATGGATGAAGGTGTTATGTGGCATTATTGCATTTTCGCTATGCCTATGCAAATTTTCAGCATTTAACTGAGCTTTCGCGAAATTGAAACGTTTGCACATATATCCTTCATCCATGCATCGTTCGCTTGCAGACATGACAAATATGTGCATACATATATTAGATGGCATCATACGAATGGATATGTATTGATGACATTTGTACGAAGATTTTGTATTTACACAAATTATGTGATTATCCACATTTTGTTATCAATCTGATAAGGAATGAATTTTATGTTTTGTAGGTATATAGGGTAGGATTAATTGATGTAGTTTTTGATTAGTAGTGTAATTACAAATAATAATAGGTTATGGTAGGTATGAATTTTTTAGAAAAAATTCTAAGTATGTAGATACGAAAATATAGATTATTTAATAAAAAAAAAATTCAAGAATAATAATAAAATATTTTTGCTAATATAGGTACACATGTACGTAGGTATGTAAATAGATTTTTTTTCGTCTCAAACGGTGATACAATTGCATAAAAATTGCAAAATGTAATTGCCGTCGGCAAAACGGCAATACGTTTCATACAAATGTGTGGGCGAAGGGCATTTTATTATTGCGTGAAACATTTATTCCATGCATTTAGAAGTTGTAAATTTTTTTTTAAATGTTGGAAATAATTTTTAAATAAATTGTGTTACTTAAAAATTTTTTTTAACATTTATCTATTTTTATTAAATAGTTCACGCATTTTTGCAAAGATGCATCGGCATTGCGCAAAAGCATAAAGCATTCCTTTTGCGCAAAAGCAAAGCAAAAGTAAGTCACAGAATATCACTCAGATGTCTTTGCAGACGTCAAACTTAAGTGATAAACAAAAATGCAGGGCAACTCGATTTTACGAAAATTGATGTGAAGCAGATTGCCCGAACCTCTGAGACGGTACGGCAACTAAGGACAAGTTCAGCGAGTTTTCGTGAAACGAGAGTTCTGCCAGCGTTAACAGACTGGTGCCTCTTATTAATATATGCTCTTTGCTATGATTATTGCGAAAATATTGAGTAGTCTACCAGTCAAATTCGATCATGTGCGTACGGCATGGTACTCAGTGCCAAGAGATTATCAAAGTACCGAACGACTAACAGAACACCTTGTTAATGAGGAGAGTCTGATTAGTTCACGCGTAACAGCTCAACCTAATATAAACGCACAGCGTTTGCGGACGCACAGAAGTCTATACGCAATTATTTGAGTAACCTAAATTAAAGCCCGTGCGTTGCTTTTATTGGTATAAATATGAATAGTTTTATAGTATATAGAAGGTCAAATTTGTGTTTACAACATTTGGTTGACGTTTTAAATTCAGATATTTGTCTAAAACAGTTCTCTAAAACAACGAAAATAATCAAACAATAATTTGTAAAATTACCATAACCTCAATTCAAAACGTCACGCACAAAAATCTTGGATTTTGAGTTAGCTTTTAGCGCACGCAATTCTATTTCGGTTACTCTCATACAAGTTGTATGGGCATGAGACAAGTTTGACAGAAAACTCACGCTGTGCGTTTATATTAGGTTAAGCTGTAAATCACAAAACCAGCAACAATTTTACAGCGCTGCATACACAGTAAATGAAGGGAAAGTCAAAAATAACAATAACATGCCAAATCAAAAACGAAATGGAAAATGTAACTACTGTCACAAATTGGGACATTGGGCAAGAGAATGCAGAAAACGTGAGAAACAAAAGCAAAACAAAGAAGAAAGAAAAAGTCAACATCATTCACTGTCACTTCAAAACGAAAAGAACAACAATAATCAGAAAACAGAAAAATGAGCTGAAAATGCATATTTATTCAATGTAAACGCATCGGAAAATACCAATAAAATTAAGAATATTTTCTACGCTGATTTGGGTGCCACTTATCACATGGTTTTCCAGAAGGAGTTGTTAGCAAGTTTCCAAGCTGAATCATGCCAAGGGGTACACGTAAGAGTGGGTGGACGGTGTTTGAAGATAGCAGGCACCGGAGATGTCAAGTTACTAGGCAAGTCTAATGAAATTTTAATCATGAAAAAAGTGTTACTTGTGCCTTAACTCGATAAAAATCTAGTATCTATTGCACGAGTTACGTCACCTGGCCATTCCACTCCAATAGCAAAGCAAATTGAGGTTGACTGGTCAGCGTAACGCTACACCTAACAAAATACTTCAGTGCATTGTACCATCGTATTGCACAATAAAGTAAACAAATAGTATTTAGAGAAATTAAGCAATTAGCTCACAACAAAAGAAGTGCATTGGCACTTATGAAATCAATATTTCGATACATATTATACATAATACAATTTTGATGACCAAACATAAAAATGTTATAAATTAGCTTGTAAGAACTTTTGTAAATGAATGAATGTATGAACGTTAATAAATAAAGAAGTAAATTTTTTAAATCAAGTCGTTCGGCAAGACTTGTTTGGCGCAGTCTACGGAGATCAATTCCCAAGAATTGACAGAACCAAAGTTTCGGTTAATACAAATCTGAAGATTTGATCGCGAAACATAGCAAATTCTAAAGAATTTTGCAAGTGGCTTTGTGCAAATCAGCCGACGTTGAATCATTAAAGTGAAGCAAAAATCCAAAGATTTTACCACAAAATAAAGCAAACTCTAAAGAACTTTGCAAGTGACTTTGTGCAAATCAACCGACGTTGAATCATTAAAGTGAAACAAAAATCCAAAGATTTTACCACAAAATAAAACAAACTCTAAAGAGCTTTGAAAGTGACATTGCGAAAATCAATGAAAGTTTAAATAAAGTGGGACAAAAATTTATATATTTGACCACAAGTAAAACAATCGAACCGATAAATATAAATATCACCACGGATCGAAAACTCCGAACAATCGAACAATAATACTAATCCCGAAGGACCTTACTACTCAAAGCAATTATGGAAAATCAACAGCAACAACTGGCAATTCCCGTGACGGAACTTATCAAGGAAGCATCAAGGATAAAAGAATTCCGGGGCGACCGATCACATGACCTATCCGCCTTCATCAGAGAAGTAGAATTAGTACTACCCCTATTCAACGAAAATGCGGCTCTCAAAGAATTCATATTCCAACGCTACATTAGGACAAAGATTCAGGGAGCAGCTCTAAATACAATCCGAACTTTGGGGTCCACGCCAACCTGGGATAGCATAAAAAGTGAGCTCATAAGAAACTTTGGAGTTAAGGAAACATACCATAACCTTTACCATCAGGCGATCACCGCAAAGAACAACAACGTAAGTGACTATTTTAACATTTTAAGAAATATTTTAGACAAACTCAATACAAAATATGATCAGGACACTAATAAACCTGTAGAATTTTCACCAACAGTAAATGAGTCGATAATTTTGAAAACCTTTCTTAATGGCATAGAACCTAATTTAGCCAGTATAGTATATAGTAGAAGCAAAAACTCCTTAAGAGACGCATACTACCTGCTAGAAGAGACAGGGATGTTAAGAAAACAGTTTAATAAACCAAATAGGTTCACACAAAATTCATCACCACACTCTTCTCAGCAAGCACCCTTGCCAGATAGGAAAACCCAAGTACCAGCGATTAGTTCAGACAACTCCGGACAGTTCAGACAACCAAGAACCAACTCTGCCCAATTTAATCACCGCTCTCAGCAGAGTAGGCGATTCCAAAATAATTCCACGAACTCAGGGCATTACAAAAACAACCGAACTGAACCTATGGAAGTCGACAATATAGAAGCTGCTCACGAAGAGGGCGAAAATTTTCGGTCTCCGGCCGACCCCATAATCTACCGTTAGTTAAATTAAATATCGGTGAGGACGAGATAACATGCCTTATCGACACAGGCTCAAATACATCTCTGATTGGAGAAGACAAGCTCCTCAAATACAAACGAACCAAACTAACAAAACCCATGACTTTTAGGACATTAGATGGAAACGTGGGGGTAAGTACTGAAATTATCACCCCCCTACCAAACGAATTTAAAGAAAACAATTTCATGATTTGGAAATTGACCAACTTGAAAAATAAAAAGTTCGACGCAATATTAGGACAAAATATTCTGCAACCTATGGAAGCAATCATAAACCTTAAGGATGGATATATCGAAATTCATAATGTTAGAACGAGATTCATTGATGCATGTCCACATAAGTTCGAGGATATACATACACTCGAGGCCACACAGGTAGATAGCACCATTATCCAAAAGTTATTGCGGGAGGACATGAATGAAGAAGTAAAAGGTCTACTACAGGTAATTGTAAACGACAATTCTGACTTATTTTTTCAAGAAGGACAAATACTTTCCCACACACATGAGGTAAAACACGAAATCGTGACAACAACTGATAGGCCCGTATATTCTAAAATTTATCGCTACCCTCAAATCCACGAGGAGGAAATAAATAAACAAATGAAGAAAATGATAGAACATGGTATCATTAAAGAAAGCTGTTCACCTTATAACTCACCACTATGGATCGTCCCAAAAAAAGTGGACAAATCCGGGAAAAAGAAATGGCGTATCGTTATAGACTATAGATCCTTGAACGATATTACTGTAAGCGACAAATTTCCTATTCCCAATATTGAAAACATACTGGAGAAATTAGGAAGAGCCCAGTATTTCACCACATTAGACCTGGCGAAGGGTTTTCACCAGATTCTTATTAAAGAAGAAGACAGGGCGAAAACCGCATTTTCTACTCCACTAGGACATTACGAGTTTGTTCGTATGCCTTTTGGCCTAAAAAATGCCCCAGCCACTTTCCAAAGGCTTATGAACTCAGTATTAAGGGATTACATTAATAAAATATGTGTAGTGTACCTAGACGATATCCTTGTGTTCAGCACCACAGCCCAGGAACACATGGATAACATCAGAAAAATTTTCAATAGGCTAAGGCAACACAATCTTCGAATTCAGATTGACAAATGTAACTTTTTCGCCACCACTACAGAATATTTAGGACACATCTTGACCACAGAAGGAGTTAAGCCAAACCCCACCAAAGTGGAGGCAATTCAAAAACTCAAGCTGCCGCAAACAGCAAAACAAATAAAATCCTTTCTAGGAGCAACTGGATACTATCGTAAATTCATAAAGAATTACGCCAAGATAGCTCAGGCTATGACAAAGTATCTGAAAAAGGATGTAAAGGTTAACGTTCATGATACACAGTATATGGATGCCTTTTATAATCTAAAAAGGTTACTAGTCTCCCCACCGGTGCTAAAGTACCCGGACTTTAAAAAGAAGTTTGAGATTGTCACTGATGCAAGTGATTACGCCATAGGAGGTGCACTAATGCAAACAGGACATCCAATCTGCTATGCAAGCAGAACTTTGAATGAGCATGAAAAAAAATATTCAACCACAGAAAAAGAACTTCTTGCCATAGTATGGGCAGTTAACTATTTTAGGCCTTATGTTTATGGTAGGAACTTCGACTTATTAACTGACCACCAACCACTGAAGTGGCTACAAACTAAATATAAAGGGAAAGACATTAACCCTAGATTACAGAGATGGATACTAAAACTAGGAGAATACGACATTAATATCGGCTACATTAACGTGTCGATTCTGAGCGTAACCGGAAACTTTGTACCCAGAAGATTATCTAACCAAAAATCGTAACCAGTGCATGTACCCGCGATTTTAGCGCGCATGGTAACGATGTCAAAAACAAACAATGCGCAAAAGAGAATAAAAGGCAAACGCGCACGAAACATCACGTAAAAAAGTGATTATATTGTTTATTAATTCTTCTGAACTAGTATGTGTATAAAATTTGTGCTATTTTCTGTCCAAAAAAATATTTACAAAACACGTGCAATTGGTCGCGGTTACTTGGCGTTACCACCTCTTTCGGTGGTTACGAAATTGAACTGCAACTTGAGCCGGCAGAATACCAAACGGGTGTAAAAGTTTCCAAGATATTTGTTTGCCGGGTAAATCGAATGTTGTTACCACTATAGAATCGACCCGTAAAGGTAAAGAAAATACCCTAGCTGATTTTCTAAGTAGAATAAATAATGACACAGGCGAAATCTACTTAGCAAGGTCGGATAACATAGACAACATAAGCACTTGTGCAACAATACATTCCGAAGAAGAGGAACTCAACAATCACTTTCCAATTTTAGGTACAGTAGTCAATCGGTTCCATACCCAAATAATCTTAACCGATCATAAGAACAGAGAGATAGAAATAGTTGATGGGAAAAGGAAGATATTTATTAGCCTAGATGATATAAATAGCGGTTTTATGTCAGATATCTTCCGAAGATTCCTCAAATCAGGAAAGGTAGGAATTTTTTCTGAGCTCTCTGATAGCCAATATAATGCCGTACAACAAAAATTGATAGAATTATTTAATGGAGGAATAAAATTCTTCAAATGCTCACATCATGCTAAAGATATGCGAGATGAAGATGAAGCCTTTAGGTACATTAAAAATTATCACTTCACAGAAAGTGGCCATTCAGGCATCAATGAAAACTATGAAGGATTAAAAAGGCTCATATACCATAAAAATCTAAAACAGCTTATTCACAAATTTATAAACAATTGCGATATATGTTGCCAAACTAAATACGATCGGAAACCAATAAAACCGAAATTCAATTTAACAGAAACGCCCAAGGATACTAACGAAGTAGTACACCTAGATACTTACACGATTAAAAAACACAACTTCATGACCTTCATCGATAAATTTTCTAAATTCGCAGTAGCACTCTTTTTAGAAGACAAAAATAGCATAACATTTGTCGAAACTTTGCGAATGTACTTCGCTATGAGAGGGAAGCCTAGACTATTTATAACTGATAATGAATTCAATTCCGTAAATGTGAGGGACTTTTTAAGAGAAGAAGGTGTCGAAGTTCACTTTACTAAACCCAATAGTCACACGGGCAACTCAGACATCGAAAGGTTTCACAACACGATAGGAGAAAAATTTAGAATCACAGAAATAGAGTATCCTGCCTTATCAACCAGAGAGAAAATGTACAAGTGTACTCAGACCTACAATAACAACATTCATTCAACCTTGAAAGCAACGCCTTCAGACGTAGCAGCAGGGAAAATTGACAAAAAGGTAATTCATGACAGGATAAGGGATACTAAGGAAAGAATCATCAACAAGATTAACACGAAAAGGGAAAATTATAATGAAAACAGAAGCGCAGGATACGTAAAAAATTATCGAGCACTTAGGCATAAGCATGAATCCAGATATAGGAAGTTACCACTTCAAAACATCCATGTCAGTAATATTAAAAGACCTGGAAAATTTGCAGGTACTGTCGACACCAATGCTTATGATGTTCACACTGCTGATAATAGGAACAACCGCAACGATGACAATTGAGGAAATCAAGAGCGAAGACGGATTCACCGAAATAAAACTCAGCAACGTACAAGTCATTACATATTTCGACATTATTCTACATATAATCAGACCGCAGGAAATAGGAAATATAATTGACGCACTAGAAAATCTAGTTAGGGACGCTAAACTGACTGAAAGGGAACAAATCTTGACACAGGAATTCACAATGTTAAGAAGTAAACTCTACACACTATTACCACATAAGCAAAAAAGAGGATTAGTTAACATCTTAGGTACAACAATGAAATGGTTGTATGGAACCATGGACGACGACGACAGACAGAATATAGAAGAGCATCTCAAGGTTATCGATGTGAACAACCATAATGCTATAGAAACTATAAATAAAAACATAAAAATTAACGACAACTTTAATAAAACTTTCCAAAGCATCAAAAAAGCTATAGAGTCAGATAGAAAACAGATTTCTCTTAAATTAAATTCAATACAAAATGAGAATAGAGACATACACAGACAGATCATATACCTCGGCATTCTACTTAGAATTAGGACACTTAGTAGTAACATAGAAAACATACAAAATAATTTAGCATCAGCTAGACTAAACTTAATGTCCAGCAACATTCTAACCCCTGAGGAGATAAATAGATACAATATAGATATATTTAAGTTAGAGAATATCGAACTAGGTGCAGCCGCCTCAGCAGGTAATATTATATTTTCACTAAAGATTCCAACTGAAGTAACTACAGCAAAACATATATTTATAACACCTTGTACAAACAAAAATTCGGAGGAGCTACAATTTAAAAGCGAACATGTTTTAGAGATTAATAATACAAGATACCTTTTCTCAAAAAATTTATACCAGAAAAATCTGAAAATTCAAAATTCATGTATAATCAGGAAATACTGTAAAAAAATAAAAAACAGTAAAGAAGAAATCGAAGAAATTGAAAAAGGCTTAATTATTGTAAAGAATACGAAAGGAATTGAGATAAGCAGTACATGTAACGAAAGAATTTTGTATTTAGTAGGAACTCATCTTATTTCATTTAATGATTGTGAACTTAAAGTCAGAAACGAAACTTATAAAAACTTAAATAAAGCATTTGAACAAAAATATGTAATACGCTATCTCGAATCAAATATCAATTATACACAACTTCAACCCACATTTGATGAACTAATCATCACCCAAATTGAAAACGCTCAGAAAATCGAAGAACTTACCTACCACAAGAAAAAATATCAAATTAACATTTGGCTGATAATTTCATTCATTGCAGTAATTGCTTTAATTTTGCTTGTATTTTTTATTCATTTTACAAACAAACATAAAGCAATTGAATTAAACATAAATACAAAAACCCAGGAGTGTTTTCAATCAAGGGAAGGGGGAGTTACGTCACCTGGCCATTCCACTCCAATAGCAAAGCAAATTGAGGTTGACTGGTCAGCGTAACGCTACACCTAACAAAATACTTCAGTGCATTGTACCATCGTATTGCACAATAAAGTAAACAAATAGTATTTAGAGAAATTAAGCAATTAGCTCACAACAAAAGAAGTGCATTGGCACTTATGAAATCAATATTTCGATACATATTGTACATAATACAATTTTGATGACTAAACATAAAAATGTTATAAATTAGCTTGTAAGAACTTTTGTAAATGAATGAATGTATGAACGTTAATAAATAAAGAAGTAAATTTTTTAAATCAAGTCGTTCGGCAAGACTTGTTTCACGCGCAACTGAGAGGGGTACAAGAGTTGTTTTTGAGTACGGCGGCACGCATGTTTATTTTGTGAAAGGCAACAACGTTATTGCTGAAGGTAGAAGCGAAAATCGCCTGTATCGTATGGATGTGAAGCCAGCTTCGGCAGCAACAACAGCGTCTTTAACATTATGGCACGATCGTCTAGGCCACGTAAATTATAAAACTCTTCGTGATATGTGTGAGCACAAGGTAGTTGGAGACCTATGTAAGTATTTCTAATTTGAAAGAGGAGCAGCCGTTCTGTGAGGCCTGCACGTATGGTAAACAACATAAAAACTCTTTTCCGAAATTTGGTGCGAAACCGCCGGATAAGCGGCGGTTCTAACTATTTCCTTCTTTTAAAAGACGATTATTCCCGCTACTGGTTTGTTTATTTTTTAAACAGCAAAACCGATGTACTAAACAACCCCTAAAGAGCTTTGAAAGTGACATTGCGAAAATCAATGAAAGTTTAAATAAAGTGGGACAAAAATTTATATATTTGACCACAAGTAAAACAATCGAACCGATAAATATAAATATCACCACGGATCGAAAACTCCGAACAATCGAACAATAATACTAATCCCGAAGGACCTTACTACTCAAAGCAATTATGGAAAATCAACAGCAACAACTGGCAATTCCCGTGACGGAACTTATCAAGGAAGCATCAAGGATAAAAGAATTCCGGGGCGACCGATCACATGACCTATCCGCCTTCATCAGAGAAGTAGAATTAGTACTACCCCTATTCAACGAAAATGCGGCTCTCAAAGAATTCATATTCCAACGCTACATTAGGACAAAGATTCAGGGAGCAGCTCTAAATACAATCCGAACTTTGGGGTCCACGCCAACCTGGGATAGCATAAAAAGTGAGCTCATAAGAAACTTTGGAGTTAAGGAAACATACCATAACCTTTACCATCAGGCGATCACCGCAAAGAACAACAACGTAAGTGACTATTTTAACATTTTAAGAAATATTTTAGACAAACTCAATACAAAATATGATCAGGACACTAATAAACCTGTAGAATTTTCACCAACAGTAAATGAGTCGATAATTTTGAAAACCTTTCTTAATGGCATAGAAAATTTTCGGTCTCCGGCCGACCCCATAATCTACCGTTAGTTAAATTAAATATCGGTGAGGACGAGATAACATGCCTTATCGACACAGGCTCAAATACATCTCTGATTGGAGAAGACAAGCTCCTCAAATACAAACGAACCAAACTAACAAAACCCATGACTTTTAGGACATTAGATGGAAACGTGGGGGTAAGTACTGAAATTATCACCCCCCTACCAAACGAATTTAAAGAAAACAATTTCATGATTTGGAAATTGACCAACTTGAAAAATAAAAAGTTCGACGCAATATTAGGACAAAATATTCTGCAACCTATGGAAGCAATCATAAACCTTAAGGATGGATATATCGAAATTCATAATGTTAGAACGAGATTCATTGATGCATGTCCACATAAGTTCGAGGATATACATACACTCGAGGCCACACAGGTAGATAGCACCATTATCCAAAAGTTATTGCGGGAGGACATGAATGAAGAAGTAAAAGGTCTACTACAGGTAATTGTAAACGACAATTCTGACTTATTTTTTCAAGAAGGACAAATACTTTCCCACACACATGAGGTAAAACACGAAATCGTGACAACAACTGATAGGCCCGTATATTCTAAAATTTATCGCTACCCTCAAATCCACGAGGAGGAAATAAATAAACAAATGAAGAAAATGATAGAACATGGTATCATTAAAGAAAGCTGTTCACCTTATAACTCACCACTATGGATCGTCCCAAAAAAAGTGGACAAATCCGGGAAAAAGAAATGGCGTATCGTTATAGACTATAGATCCTTGAACGATATTACTGTAAGCGACAAATTTCCTATTCCCAATATTGAAAACATACTGGAGAAATTAGGAAGAGCCCAGTATTTCACCACATTAGACCTGGCGAAGGGTTTTCACCAGATTCTTATTAAAGAAGAAGACAGGGCGAAAACCGCATTTTCTACTCCACTAGGACATTACGAGTTTGTTCGTATGCCTTTTGGCCTAAAAAATGCCCCAGCCACTTTCCAAAGGCTTATGAACTCAGTATTAAGGGATTACATTAATAAAATATGTGTAGTGTACCTAGACGATATCCTTGTGTTCAGCACCACAGCCCAGGAACACATGGATAACATCAGAAAAATTTTCAATAGGCTAAGGCAACACAATCTTCGAATTCAGATTGACAAATGTAACTTTTTCGCCACCACTACAGAATATTTAGGACACATCTTGACCACAGAAGGAGTGAAGCCAAACCCCACCAAAGTGGAGGCAATTCAAAAACTCAAGCTGCCGCAAACAGCAAAACAAATAAAATCCTTTCTAGGAGCAACTGGATACTATCGTAAATTCATAAAGAATTACGCCAAGATAGCTCAGGCTATGACAAAGTATCTGAAAAAGGATGTAAAGGTTAACGTTCATGATACACAGTATATGGATGCCTTTTATAATCTAAAAAGGTTACTAGTCTCCCCACCGGTGCTAAAGTACCCGGACTTTAAAAAGAAGTTTGAGATTGTCACTGATGCAAGTGATTACGCCATAGGAGGTGCACTAATGCAAACAGGACATCCAATCTGCTATGCAAGCAGAACTTTGAATGAGCATGAAAAAAAATATTCAACCACAGAAAAAGAACTTCTTGCCATAGTATGGGCAGTTAACTATTTTAGGCCTTATGTTTATGGTAGGAACTTCGACTTATTAACTGACCACCAACCACTGAAGTGGCTACAAACTAAATATAAAGGGAAAGACATTAACCCTAGATTACAGAGATGGATACTAAAACTAGGAGAATACGACATTAATATCGGCTACATTAACGTGTCGATTCTGAGCGTAACCGGAAACTTTGTACCCAGAAGATTATCTAACCAAAAATCGTAACCAGTGCATGTACCCGCGATTTTAGCGCGCATGGTAACGATGTCAAAAACAAACAATGCGCAAAAGAGAATAAAAGGCAAACGCGCACGAAACATCACGTAAAAAAGTGATTATATTGTTTATTAATTCTTCTGAACTAGTATGTGTATAAAATTTGTGCTATTTTCTGTCCAAAAAAATATTTACAAAACACGTGCAATTGGTCGCGGTTACTTGGCGTTACCACCTCTTTCGGTGGTTACGAAATTGAACTGCAACTTGAGCCGGCAGAATACCAAACGGGTGTAAAAGTTTCCAAGATATTTGTTTGCCGGGTAAATCGAATGTTGTTACCACTATAGAATCGACCCGTAAAGGTAAAGAAAATACCCTAGCTGATTTTCTAAGTAGAATAAATAATGACACAGGCGAAATCTACTTAGCAAGGTCGGATAACATAGACAACATAAGCACTTGTGCAACAATACATTCCGAAGAAGAGGAACTCAACAATCACTTTCCAATTTTAGGTACAGTAGTCAATCGGTTCCATACCCAAATAATCTTAACCGATCATAAGAACAGAGAGATAGAAATAGTTGATGGGAAAAGGAAGATATTTATTAGCCTAGATGATATAAATAGCGGTTTTATGTCAGATATCTTCCGAAGATTCCTCAAATCAGGAAAGGTAGGAATTTTTTCTGAGCTCTCTGATAGCCAATATAATGCCGTACAACAAAAATTGATAGAATTATTTAATGGAGGAATAAAATTCTTCAAATGCTCACATCATGCTAAAGATATGCGAGATGAAGATGAAGCCTTTAGGTACATTAAAAATTATCACTTCACAGAAAGTGGCCATTCAGGCATCAATGAAAACTATGAAGGATTAAAAAGGCTCATATACCATAAAAATCTAAAACAGCTTATTCACAAATTTATAAACAATTGCGATATATGTTGCCAAACTAAATACGATCGGAAACCAATAAAACCGAAATTCAATTTAACAGAAACGCCCAAGGATACTAACGAAGTAGTACACCTAGATACTTACACGATTAAAAAACACAACTTCATGACCTTCATCGATAAATTTTCTAAATTCGCAGTAGCACTCTTTTTAGAAGACAAAAATAGCATAACATTTGTCGAAACTTTGCGAATGTACTTCGCTATGAGAGGGAAGCCTAGACTATTTATAACTGATAATGAATTCAATTCCGTAAATGTGAGGGACTTTTTAAGAGAAGAAGGTGTCGAAGTTCACTTTACTAAACCCAATAGTCACACGGGCAACTCAGACATCGAAAGGTTTCACAACACGATAGGAGAAAAATTTAGAATCACAGAAATAGAGTATCCTGCCTTATCAACCAGAGAGAAAATGTACAAGTGTACTCAGACCTACAATAACAACATTCATTCAACCTTGAAAGCAACGCCTTCAGACGTAGCAGCAGGGAAAATTGACAAAAAGGTAATTCATGACAGGATAAGGGATACTAAGGAAAGAATCATCAACAAGATTAACACGAAAAGGGAAAATTATAATGAAAACAGAAGCGCAGGATACGTAAAAAATTATCGAGCACTTAGGCATAAGCATGAATCCAGATATAGGAAGTTACCACTTCAAAACATCCATGTCAGTAATATTAAAAGACCTGGAAAATTTGCAGGTACTGTCGACACCAATGCTTATGATGTTCACACTGCTGATAATAGGAACAACCGCAACGATGACAATTGAGGAAATCAAGAGCGAAGACGGATTCACCGAAATAAAACTCAGCAACGTACAAGTCATTACATATTTCGACATTATTCTACATATAATCAGACCGCAGGAAATAGGAAATATAATTGACGCACTAGAAAATCTAGTTAGGGACGCTAAACTGACTGAAAGGGAACAAATCTTGACACAGGAATTCACAATGTTAAGAAGTAAACTCTACACACTATTACCACATAAGCAAAAAAGAGGATTAGTTAACATCTTAGGTACAACAATGAAATGGTTGTATGGAACCATGGACGACGACGACAGACAGAATATAGAAGAGCATCTCAAGGTTATCGATGTGAACAACCATAATGCTATAGAAACTATAAATAAAAACATAAAAATTAACGACAACTTTAATAAAACTTTCCAAAGCATCAAAAAAGCTATAGAGTCAGATAGAAAACAGATTTCTCTTAAATTAAATTCAATACAAAATGAGAATAGAGACATACACAGACAGATCATATACCTCGGCATTCTACTTAGAATTAGGACACTTAGTAGTAACATAGAAAACATACAAAATAATTTAGCATCAGCTAGACTAAACTTAATGTCCAGCAACATTCTAACCCCTGAGGAGATAAATAGATACAATATAGATATATTTAAGTTAGAGAATATCGAACTAGGTGCAGCCGCCTCAGCAGGTAATATTATATTTTCACTAAAGATTCCAACTGAAGTAACTACAGCAAAACATATATTTATAACACCTTGTACAAACAAAAATTCGGAGGAGCTACAATTTAAAAGCGAACATGTTTTAGAGATTAATAATACAAGATACCTTTTCTCAAAAAATTTATACCAGAAAAATCTGAAAATTCAAAATTCATGTATAATCAGGAAATACTGTAAAAAAATAAAAAACAGTAAAGAAGAAATCGAAGAAATTGAAAAAGGCTTAATTATTGTAAAGAATACGAAAGGAATTGAGATAAGCAGTACATGTAACGAAAGAATTTTGTATTTAGTAGGAACTCATCTTATTTCATTTAATGATTGTGAACTTAAAGTCAGAAACGAAACTTATAAAAACTTAAATAAAGCATTTGAACAAAAATATGTAATACGCTATCTCGAATCAAATATCAATTATACACAACTTCAACCCACATTTGATGAACTAATCATCACCCAAATTGAAAACGCTCAGAAAATCGAAGAACTTACCTACCACAAGAAAAAATATCAAATTAACATTTGGCTGATAATTTCATTCATTGCAGTAATTGCTTTAATTTTGCTTGTATTTTTTATTCATTTTACAAACAAACATAAAGCAATTGAATTAAACATAAATACAAAAACCCAGGAGTGTTTTCAATCAAGGGAAGGGGGAGTTACGTCACCTGGCCATTCCACTCCAATAGCAAAGCAAATTGAGGTTGACTGGTCAGCGTAACGCTACACCTAACAAAATACTTCAGTGCATTGTACCATCGTATTGCACAATAAAGTAAACAAATAGTATTTAGAGAAATTAAGCAATTAGCTCACAACAAAAGAAGTGCATTGGCACTTATGAAATCAATATTTCGATACATATTGTACATAATACAATTTTGATGACTAAACATAAAAATGTTATAAATTAGCTTGTAAGAACTTTTGTAAATGAATGAATGTATGAACGTTAATAAATAAAGAAGTAAATTTTTTAAATCAAGTCGTTCGGCAAGACTTGTTTCACGCGCAACTGAGAGGGGTACAAGAGTTGTTTTTGAGTACGGCGGCACGCATGTTTATTTTGTGAAAGGCAACAACGTTATTGCTGAAGGTAGAAGCGAAAATCGCCTGTATCGTATGGATGTGAAGCCAGCTTCGGCAGCAACAACAGCGTCTTTAACATTATGGCACGATCGTCTAGGCCACGTAAATTATAAAACTCTTCGTGATATGTGTGAGCACAAGGTAGTTGGAGACCTATGTAAGTATTTCTAATTTGAAAGAGGAGCAGCCGTTCTGTGAGGCCTGCACGTATGGTAAACAACATAAAAACTCTTTTCCGAAATTTGGTGCGAAACCGCCGGATAAGCGGCGGTTCTAACTATTTCCTTCTTTTAAAAGACGATTATTCCCGCTACTGGTTTGTTTATTTTTTAAACAGCAAAACCGATGTACTAAACAACCCGATGCAGTTTTTGGCAGATGTGCAAGCGTACGGACACAAAATATAACGTATACGATCTGATGATGGACTTGAATTCTGTAATGAGCAGGTAAAAAGTTTGTTTTTAGAAAACAAAATAAAGCATGAAATTACTACACCAAGAGCGCCTTAGAACAACTTTACGGCTTCGGACACAATTAACGGGTGTACTCCATATGAGAAATGGTTCGGCACAAACCGCACGTCGGACATTTACGTGTATTTGGCTGCGATGCATATATCCATGTTCCTAAAGAGCAACGCACGAAGTCGGATAAGAATTCAATCAAAGGTATGTTAGTTGGATACAACTCAGGCAGCAAATCGTATATAGTTTACGATCCCACTAACAGAAGAGCATATATTCGACGAGACGTCATATTTAACTAGAAACCTGCAGCACTTAATGAAAAGCAAGCAAGTTTACAACCACCGCGCAGTCCCTATGTACTGAGAAGCAGGTCAAAATCGAAAGAGACAGATAACGAAACTGTTGCTGAGTTATGCGTTGAGCCACCAACACTTGAAGATGCAATATCAAGCGATGATTCTGACAAGTAGAATAATGGCGGTTCTGAGTATAGCCGCGGCTGAAGATATGGAAATAATACAATTTGACATCAAAACCGCTTTTCTACATGGCGACTTAGAAAAAATGATTTACATGGAGCAACCAAATGGATTCAACCAAGACGATCGCGTATGTTTACTCAAGAAAAGCTTGTATGGTTTGAAACAGGCATCACGCGAATGGAATGAGCGTATTGTACAGTTCCTAGTAGATTTCGGGCTTAAACAATCATGGGCAGATTTGTGTGTTTTTACATACACATTGAACGACGACCTTGTTCTACATATATGTTGATGCTTGTATGTAAAGTAAACGATTTATTGCGAAAACTGCACACTGAATTTGAAATCACTCAACGTAAGGCGGAATTTTTCGTAGGGTTTCAGATCAAAATTGACAACGAAGGAAAAACATTAAGATTATTTCAGCGCGTTTATGCTGAAAAGATCTTGGAGCGATTTAACCATCTAAACTGTTTTCCAGTATCTACACCGGCTGAGGTTGGTAGGCATTTTCAAAAGAAGACGCAAAGGGCCTTGATCATAATCAAAATGTTTCCCCATAGGAAGCGATAGGATTACTTATGTATTTATTGATCTGCACCAGGCCTGATATTGCTTACATTGTTGGAGTGCTAAGTCGATACTTAGAAACACCAGCACTTTCACACAAGGAGTGAAGAGAGTTCTAAAATATCTTAAAGGTACTTTAGATTATGGTGTCCATTTTACTTTGAATTCTAAATCATTACAGCTAAAGATGTATTCTGACGCTGATTGGGGAGGAGACCTAGATACAAGACGTAGCATTACAGGTTGGGCAGCATTTTTAAATGGAGGTCCAATTGCTTGGAGTTTACGAAAGCAGGCAGTGACTGCAACTTCTACAACAGAAGCAAAGTTTGTTGCTCTTTGTAGTGCAGAAAAGGGTGTCAAAGTTTTAAGGCGACTAATGTTAGATTGCAGTCAAGAACACACTTCTCCAACCGTGTTATTTTCTGATAATCGGCGCACGATAACCTTAGTCAAAAAACCAGAATCTGCGAAGCGGACGACGCAAATAGATGTGCAATATTTCTACACTTGTTACTTGCAAAGCCAGGGTGAAATCGATGTCAAATATTTGCAGACTGGTGAACAGCTGGCCGATATATTAACTAAAGCTTTAAGCAAAGGTAAATTCATGTATTTAGCTCACAATTTTGTATATTAATATTGAGATTTTAATTTCAGAAAGTGAGAAGGGGTGTTGAGAAATCACTTTCTCTTCATTAAATATGGCAACCTCATTTGTGATTACTTTTGCCTTTACAAAGTGTCATTTTCACTTTTGGGTTTTCCATATATTTTCTTTCCTTCTTGCTTTTGATATCTCACTTGGTTAGACGTATTTATTTTTGCCTCTCTACTAAATATATATTTTGTATTCAATAAATCCTTGTATTCTTAAATCATAAAAGGTTTTCTACCGGACGATTGAAAAATTTAAGCAACTAAAATGTGCCATAAGCCAGGTGGTAAAGTAAAAGAATGTAATGCTTTTGAGAGAAACTATATCAATGACCTTATAGGCATTAGGACCTTTTCTGATTTTCACGCCTCTTTGTGCCAGGGACCGTAACTGTTATAAGTTTAATTATAGAACTCGACATTTGATCATTATTTTCTGTTTTTTTTTCAATAAAAATCAACAATAATCGTTACTCTTAAGTTTTATTTTTTTGATTAAGCGTAATGATCACTTTTTGAGTTTTATTTTTTTGAGAGGAAATAAAACTTACCCTTGAGTTTTATATTTTTGCTCGACAGTAATCGTTATTCCTTGAGTGATATTTTATCGTTCAAGGATAAAAATTAAGTTCCGAGTTTTAAGTTTTTTCGTAGATCAAAAAACTCAAAAGGCCGCTTCGCCTTTATGGCAAGTATATGTATGTGGCTAAAACTATGTTTAAATAATTGAGGACATATGTTGACGAGATTATATCAACCAATATTTTTGACCAACAACTGTTCTTAAAGGCGCAGCGACCTTTTGAGTTATTTGATCCGCGAAAAAAACTTAAAGCTCGGAACTTAATTTTTATCCTTGAACGATAAAATATCACTCAAAGAATAACGCTTACTGTCGAGCAAAAATATAAAACTCAAGGGTAAGTTTTATTTCCTCTCAAAATAATAAAACTCAGGGAATAAGTTTTATGTGTGACCAAAAAAATTTAACTCAAAAGTAATGATTAAGTTGTAATTTATATAGGTTTAATCAAACTTTTTTCAATCATTGTAGATTTCGGTTGAGCACGAAGAGACATGCTCATTCATGTACTTGAAACTGTTCTACGATAGGAGGAAGCCTTTGAGTTTTGACATTAAAAATACAAAATTAATCGTTATTGGGGGTCCCTGCTTTGTGCTTTAGCATAAGTAATTCAACCAAATCAGCTAAACAGTCTTTGGATGAGTAGTGAACTTTTGAATCTAATTGGGAAAAGAAACAAGTTATGTATGTATATAAATTAAAAACCAAGTATAGAAATAATATTTACTTTGAAACGGTATTTAGAAGACTTAAAACTCAGGTCAGAATCTTAACAAATTTCCAAAAGAAAAACTACTTTGGGCAAAAAATCCAGCAAAACCTTTACTTTGCAAACAGAACTTGGTCTATTCTCAAGGACTTAATCTATGGCAAAATACTTGACGGTGGCACTGAAATCAGCCAGTTATCATACAAACTGCTTTAACGAATATTTCACGACTGCTATAGATTCTCCCTCAAATATCCAGTACGTTAAAGAGCCAGCAACGAACATTAATAAACCTTTTACCCTAAGTGAATGTGATCAAGTAGAAGTCAAGCCAGCCATAAGAAACTTAAACAAAAAATCTGCGAATGGTCCAGATGGCATTTCAGAGCGTATTATGAATAAACATAGAGATTATTTTAAATAAATTATTGTTGAGTGCTTCCGAAAAGGTGAATATCCTAAAGGATTAAAAATAGGGGCAGTAGTGCCAGTACACAAGTCCGGAAGTAAGGAAACTGCAAAAGCACACACAAAATTAAGCACTGAAATCCATTCTCCTTGAAAATAAAATCATTGACAAAAATCCAATTTGGTTTCGTGGAAAACTCGAGTACGTTGTCTGCATGCATATCGTGCACTGAATATACTGAAAACTTAGACAGGAAGAAATATGTAGAGCTACTGGCAATCGATCTTTCAAAAGCATTTGACTCGGTAAATTTATATATTATAATTAGAAAACTTGCAGAGTTAGGATTACACGATAAGGAACTCAAAATCTTTGAAAGCTTTTTATTAGACAGAGAACAATATGTTGAGACAAACAACGTTAAAAGTGCGAATAGACAGGTAAAGACGGGAGTTCCACAAGGCGTTAAAACTTGATGTTCACGGAACTCTGCAGTTCTATGCAGATGACGATAGCTTTATGTACGCAGAAGAATCATTTGGAAATTTAATTACAATCATAAAACCAGACCTGGAAAAAACTAGTCAGTGGTTTGACAAAAACATGCTTAAAATTAACGTTTCGAAGATCAATTTTATTGTTTTCAAAAACTACAAACCTCTTTCTGACGAGTTTTCCGGGATAATGTTTAATAATGCAAAGATTTCTATAGTAGAAAAGTTAAAGTACTTAGGTATCTGGTTCGACTCGAACTTAAATCGGAGCGAACAAATAAATAACATTAAACTGAAATTAATTCCTTTTAACTTTGCTCTATACAGAAATAGGGACATCATTCCACGCAAGCAATTGTGGCTATTATATAACGCGTATTTTATGTCCCAAGATCAGTTATTTTAATCCAATTTGGAGTCGGTGTGCAGAATATAAAATAAATGAACTTTAGCGCTTGTAGAATAAAGAATATTCTCTCGCTTCCAATACGAATTTTCACTACACTATTGGTGGTTTTCAAGATAAAAAATAATCTTATAAAGCATAACCTTAAGCTCAATACAATAGATCGTTCAGTATATAGTCTGCGTCGGGTAAGGAGTATCAGGACCACTTTCTTTCGAACAGGAAAAAGTGCAAATTCATTACCCAATTATGGTGTGAAACTCTTCAACAAACTACCAGAGTATGTTAAAACATCTTACAACATTAGCAGTTTTAAACGGGAAGTAACTCTGTTGATACTTCAAAGATACGATTTCAGTATCGACCAATATTCATGATACAATGTAACCAATAAATAATAATAAACCAAAAACAAGCACCTTCCTTTCTCACCTTGACTAACAGATAAATAAATAAATAGATAAATAACTTATATTTTATACTAACACTTATGTATTTATCATATTGTTTTGCTTTTTTATATACCATTTAATATCTTCTTTTTTTCTACAATTAATTGAATAGCATCTATATGACTGTATGCGTTGAAATTCTTAATTAACCCTCTGCGACTGACGTGGTAGTCTGACAGACACCAATAAACAGGAAAATTTGTTTTGCGCCATTATTTTGCGAAATTTTTCTCCCGCGCTCTCCATACCTTCATATTGCATACTCATGAGCAGTTTAGCGTGTTAAAAGTGAGCACGCACGTTGGTCTGAGCGGAAAAGTGTCTACGAGTTTGTTTTTGTGACATCACCTTAATAGCAAGTCAGTTAAATTGTTTTGTTACTTTAGCGCAAATCAGGGCCCTCATTGTTTTAATAGAACTTCATCTTGGCCTTTTAAAAGCCGAGAAGAGCAGATACAACAGTGGTTGGAGGAAAAAAAGCGAATACGAGTTCAGCGATATCGATTTAGAAGAAAATTACCCGAATTTTCAGCCAGATACTGAACTCTTGGAACACCATGAAATTTCAGTTGATGAAGGGGATGAAACTGCGGCTATATCCATCTTAGAATCTACCCCTGAAGAGATGCAACAGGAATGTTCAAGCGAGTTTTACAAGGGTAAGAAGAGGTTTATGTGGGATAAAAATGAACACCCAATAACAACCAGAACCGCAGCTCACAATATTGTAAGATTGCCAGGCCGTTTACATACTTCTTATTTTAAAGGATATTTGGAGCTTTGGTTGAAACTATTTGACATGTCCATGTTGGAATGTTTAGTTAAATACACTAACCAAAAGCTTAGCAGCTACAGAACACAATTTAAAAATAGTACAAAGGTAGAGCTTATGGACACAAACATAGCAGAAATGAAAGCGTTCATTGGACTTATGTACTCTACTTCAGTTTTCAAATGCAATTACACAGATCTTCGAGCAATATTCGCCACCGACGGTACTGGTCATGAAATATTCCGCTGCGTGATATCTCAATTCCGGTTTTCTTGCTTAATTAACTGCCTCAGATTTGATAATTCAACTACTAGAGGGGATCGTCTGCAAGAAGATCCATTTGCTCCTATATCAACTCTGAGAAAAAAAACATCCATATCGTGTTTGATTCAAAGAGAAACAAATATGTTTTGGCGCCAAATGATATTTTGTTTACTTTTGAAGAAAATTTGGTTTGAAAAACTTGAACAAAAACTGTTTATTAAAAACCATAAAAATGTATAAAATAAATAATAACCTGTTCATAATAATCAACATTAAAGCTGTTTGAAACGACTCTGATTTTTTTGATTTAAAAAGTATTTGTTTGAAATATTTAAAGTGAAAAGTTGTTGAATAAAACAAAATTTAATTTGAATTAAATGTTAATTTGTTTACCCTTTCCATAGCTAATAAAAACAGGAATTTGTTTATATTTATTTATTATCATACTTTTTTATTAAATATATTAATTTAGTTATTAATAAGAAGAGCGTTCATTTTTATGTACATACATATGTATGTATGTATGTATGTATATTACTGTTATCCATTAGAGGTACTTGTTTCGTATGTATGATTTGCAGTTGTTGATTGTATAGATATGTATGTTGTGGAAGGCTGAAAAAAAAAAATTTGTTAGAAAATCAAATGCCACAAGCAAGCTATCTTCAATACGTAAAATTAAACATTACCATCGAACTTTTCTTTTTTTTCAAGCACCGAAAAAAATTCATTGGAAATGCGATCCAACGCATTGGTTCTTTTGAATAGCGGTTAGGTAGGTAGGTAGGTAAAATGGCTGCGACCTGAGAGAGGTCGCCCAAGTAGCTTTCTTAGAAGCCGTTTTGATGCCATAAAGACTCGTCGGACCTACTATCAAATGTACGGACGTTTTCTACAACCAGCCGGAGTTGTTTATAAATTCGAGAATGCTTGGAATCCCTAACTCAGATACCCTCCCTAGGTTCTGATTATACTCCGGCCAGGTGGCTCTAGATATTGCACACGTAGCGATGCCGCTGCACTTACGCTGTGCCCCATTGGTATAGTATTTTTGGATGCTTCCCTTTGCTACTGCTAGGGGTACACCCGTCTCAATTTTGCTTACTTCTTCATTTTCCGCTGATGGGCCCCTACGTGCCAGTTCATCAGCCTTCTAATTCCCCTCGATTCCCCTGTGACCCGGGACCCAGATATTGGATATATCCAAACTATCGGCTAGCGCTGCCAAAGTTTGCTTACATGTATGCACTACAGTTGAACTAGTATGCGGCGATGCGATCCCTGTTATCCTCCTGTGCTCGAGCGATTTGCATGCCTGGCCAATCGCAAGAGCTTCTGCCTGAAAAACGCTGCAATACGACGGAAGTCTGAAAGACGCAGAAATATCCAGACTCTCCGAGAATATTCCAGCCCCCATACCCGAGTCCATCTTGGAGCCGTCTGTGAAGATTTGTATGCCTCCATCACTAACTATCCCGCCTCTCCTCCATTCACTCCTACTTGGAAATGCTGTAGTGACTTTGCTCTCAGTTTGTGAGGATAATAGTCTGTTGCGTTGTCAATTATTCCCGATGGGAGATCGTTAAAGATACTACTGTGCCCCTGCTGAGTATCCTTCCAGCACCCAGACTCTCTGAGCCTCAGTGCGGATTGTGTCGATTGGGAGCAGGTTCAAAATGGGCCGCAGTGGGGCAGGTGCGCAAGGCCCCGGTGGTGCCAACACATGCTGTGCGGTGGACCTTCAGCAAACTAGTGCGATTATAGTTCTTCCGAAGAGCTTCCCACCATACCGCCGAGCCGTAGGTCAGAACAGGTCTGACTACCGCCTCGTACAACCACAGCACCATCCTCGGCTCCAGACCCCACTTCTTACCAAACATCGATTTGCAGGCGTAGAAAGCGAAACAGGCCTTGCTCACCCTCTCCTCGATGCACGTTTTCCAATTCAACTTACAATCAATTATTAGTCCCAGATACTTAGTGCTGGGAGACAGTTTTAGTTGTTGGCCATTTAACCTAGGAAGTTCGAAAGTAGGCGGCTTGTACTTCCTCGTGAAGAGAAGAAGTTCCGTTTTATCCGGATTCAGCCGGAGGCTACTTTCCTGTGCCCACCTACTGAGTTTTGCTAACGTGCATACCACTAACTACTCCCTCAATGAACCGATAGCCAGGTGTATCAGATTGTGTAATACATATTCTAATGTTCTCGATTTTAACTCAAGTGTAGCTAAAATAAAAATAAGTCTTTTTTCTATTTTTAATTAATAATGTAAACTAAATTTAATTCATTTTATTTTTATATTAGAATACTCAACTAGTCTGTAAGAAATTACCTCTGTAGACTGAATTACAAAAATAAATAAATAAATAAATAAATAATCTCGCTCATTACGGAAGGGAAGGGATTCGAGACTAGGATCGCCACACCGTCAGCGAACGCCACAATCTTTACTCCATTTGTATTAAGTTTTAGCAGGATATCATTCATGGTAAGGATCCAAAGCAGAGGTGAGAGGACTCCTCCCTGTGGTGTACCTCTACATACCTGTCTACTAACTTTTGCTCCCCCTAGCTCCGCATATATTTCACGCTTCCTGAGCAGGGACGAGATCCAGCTTCTAATTGGCTCCTCTACCCCTAACCCCACAAGTGCCGTTGAAATTGCCTCGGCTCTCACATTATTGAAGGCGCCCTCCTACATCTACAAACGCCGCTAGTGTGAATTCTTTATATTGAAGGGATTTCTCCACTGTTCGCACTACTTCATGCAGCGCGGACTCTGTGGATCTTCCCCTCAGGTACGCATGCTGCGTCACTGATAAAACGGACCCTTCCAGAAGTTCCCGTATATGTATATCCAGTAGCCTCTCAAATGTTTTCAGCACGAAGAATGTGAGACTTATTGGCCGGAAATCCTTGGCCAGCTCATGCCCTCTTCTTCCAGACTTCGGAATGAAAACCACTCTTGTTTTCCTCCATAATTATAGAATGTGGTTATGGGTGATGAAGGCAGCGAAGATCTCCCTTAGTTCCTTAACCAACGGCATCTGAGTCTTCTGCATCATTATCGGAAGTATACCATCTACTCCCGGTGACTTAAACGGTGAGAAGCTATTAAAAAACAAGTAAGGAAAGGGCTGGCTGTGCCGAAGGCTTTATACCTTTCATGAATACGCACAACTTTTCTAAGTGTCCGATCCTTACTTACAATTACTTACAAACTCTCCAAAAGTGTTAATTTAAAAATACATAGCCAAACCACATTTATCGGAGCAATCGGTAATATGGGAGCCATATGTTACGTAAGTCCGATCTGCATGATTTTCACTACACACATCACATATATAATAAGTACCAAACGTGCAAAATTTTACGTTTCTAGCTTTCTATTTGCAAACATTTATAGCCCAAAACCCATTTATCGAAACTATCGATTATATGGGAGCTATATGTTATGTTGATCCGATCTAGGTGATTTTCACTACACACATTACGCATATAATATGTACTAAACCTGCGAAATTTCGCTCTAATAGCTTTTAAATTGCAAGAGTTATAGCCCAAAACCCGTTTATCGGAACAATCGATTGTATGGGAGCTATGCGTTGTATCGGTCCTATCTTGCTGGTTCCGACAAATGATTAATCCTATGCAAAATAGCGCCTGCTTGCAAAATTTCATCGAGATATCTCTAAAACTGAGGGACTAGTTTGCGTTCAAACAGACGGACGGACAGACGGACATGGCTAAATCAACTCAGCTCGTCGCCCTGATCATTTCGGTATACTTAATGGTGGGTCTATCTCTTCTTCTTCTCACACTTACAAACATCGGACCAAAGTTATAATACCATTTCATGTTCATGAAAGGTATAATTATAACTTTCTGTTAACTTTTTGGAGCTCTACGCGGACGCTCAAAATTGGTTAACTTAACCCAAGGTTTTACTTTTATGAGAGTTAACTTTTGCGAGATTCTACTGTATTGGTTTTAACGCTAACCTGCTGATGTAAGTAAGCAGAGCAGAATCAAACTATACTGCTGCATTCAGATACAAAAAAAAAACTAAAACTGTAGTGTATTCTGAAGTACTATAAGCTACTAATTAACGTGACGATATGGCTTCATTAAAGTTACACCACGGAATCAAATAAATAAGCTAGTTATAATTTGCAGTGCAAATATGAAAATTTGAACCAATTTTAAAATAGGCGCCTTCTAAATTTAAGTCCAATTTAGTCGTGAATAACACTTTCCTGATGATACCAAATACATATAGAGGTGAGTGACATATTTTTTGAATAATACGAAAATGGCGTTTTCTCACTTTGTAAGAAACGATAACTTCTCGAAATTCTCAAAACCTATGACTTTTTTTTTAATTTCCTGCTTTAGAATCGTAATCTGAAAGTTTTTTCTCGTAATAAATATAAACCAAGTTTACGGCTATCAAGTTTTTTGTATGATCTGCAGCAACCTGAATGCATATGGTTTTTAAAATTTTCAAATGCAACGCGCCAGTTCTAAGAGTTATCCAATTCGAGTGAAATTTATTATTTTTACAGCATAACGAATCATATTCCGCCCGGCGAACTTACAATATGCAAAAAAATTAAGATAACGAACAGCTTAATGGGCAGACATCTGGTATATGCAGTGATGGCAAGCAACATGTACATATGTACATCTGGTATACGGGTATTTATCAACGTGAAGAAAATTACCGAATCGCTTAAATTTCCTGACTTTGAATATAGTCTATGAATAAGTCTTCCTAAGCACTATATATAGCCAAAATTAGAGATCTGTGGAGAAATCTTTCTCGAAGATATAAACAAAGAAACACTGATTCGTTGTGTGACAAAAACAGAAGTTTTTTTAGATGCATTAACAAAAACGCAAAATTCTGCGAATAATGAAAACATTTTTTAATATAACTTAGAACAGTTTAACCAGATTGATTTTCTTCAATAAAAGACTTCTTTTTTTCTCGAATATACTTCTTCGATTTTTTTATATACAATATTAAAAGAAACGTCGCGTTACACACGTTGCGTTACAAAAACAGGACGTCATACAGAGTGTCTAGAAATTCAAAAATACCTTTTAGCTGGTTATAGGCCACTCGATTGTCTATTAAACAAAAGAAAAAAAGCACGGTTTTCGAGATTTTTAACAATTTTCATAATTTTGACAAATTTGGAGCCTTGCTCGGTTTTTTTCATGCCGCCTACACAAATGAGAAGATTTTGTGGTTCTATTTGCTGCGTTTTTATCTCCTTATATCCTTGTATTTAGAAAGTCCAAAAGAATGTTCGTAATCATCCTTAAAACTTTTAAAACATTTGAGTAGGCTTGGTGAATAAAATGTATACCAGACTAGTTTTATAAACTACTTTGAAAACTTACCTGTTAAATAAAGATTCCAAAATGGTATAACACTTACTGGTTTTTTCTTTTTCCCTATAGTAATAAGTAGTTTGAATTTGGAAATCCTGTATTTTTTTGGGGTTCCAAGAAAAAATTGATATGAAAAATTTAAATTTTTGGTTGCATAAGCAAAACACAATAAAAATATATTGCTGTAGCTATTTCTAAACAAAAAGCATATTGATTGGGCTTGTTTTCCCATGCAGCTAAACATAAAAATTTTAGCATACATTTTTTTTCTTGGAAACCCCGGAAAAATACTACTAAAAGACATGCTCGCATAAATTCGGCAATTGGTATTTATTAAACGAAAAATGCAACATAAATTATAATTTGGTCCGCATAATGGTGGATTTTACGGATATTAACTTTTACATAGAAAATTACGAAAATGGAAAATACGTGATAAATAATTAACTAGTGTTGATGAGATTTAGTACATTAATCAACTTTATGGTCCTAGATAACAACATAGTTTTTCGAGGTTTTCAAGAAATACGAAAAATGTATGAAAAAAATTGTATCCCATTTTAAAAATCTTCCTATGCTAGGTATTTGAAACTCGGAGAACTTTTTCAACAATGTTTAATGATATGCTCTAATGTACACAATAAATTTAAAATTTTTAAGAGCAAATTCTGAATTGGGGTACGTTGCACGACAAGCTTTAGTAGGCCAAAAATAATATTATTTAAAAAAAAATTGTTCATTAATTTTCTTTTCCGACTCTGCGTTATAAACTAACTTTGTGTTCCTCTTTTCACTATTTTCCACACGTTAAAACAGACGTAAGAAGCAAAAATATAGTTTTAAGGGTACGTACGTTACATTAGTCGCGTTCCAGTTTGCTGACCTGGGTCGGATCACGGTCATAATTTAACAGGAACGATGCGGGTCAGCTGCATGCAAGTTGTTTTTGTAAATAAGTGTGTATACATATGCATGTTTGTGCTACTAAGCAAATAAGGGTTGGCTGTCAAAAAATCTACTACAAAAAAAATCTACTACTACGGATCCGAAATTGACCCAGAAAAATATCAAGATCACAGCGTTGTTGTTGCATTTACATGCAAAATTTTATACAGGTCTGGGTTTGTGTTTAACTGGAACACGCCAATTAGCACATCAATAAAAGTCAAGTAGAAAATTACCGTTATCTAACCTTTGTTGCAATTCATTGTATTTTTCTTAAATAAAGTATAAATGTACCTTGTATTTAGGGGTATTCATGCAAACAGGACATCACTCCTGAATAAAAATAATTAAGAGCAAAGTTTATTTAAAATTTGGAAATAGTAGGAAATCCCTATTCTAAACTTTCATAGAATTTTTTTTATACCTGTAAATCTACTACGCTAAAAATATTATTTGATCATGATAACTCGACATCTCTTTTTGCTATAAAAATTATAAAAAAATTATTTTGCCAACATTTTATATTTTGTTCGAGGTGGACCCTCCGGGGGAAACACCCATATGTGAACATTCGAGCATGTTTTCGGGTATACGAACGATGGGGATTTTTTTATGCGTTCGTATTGGCGAACAGGAATGCAAATTTGCTTTTTTAATGTTCAGGTCCCAATCAAACTCCAGGGCTGCTAGTATAACCGCTTCACAAAGTCCTTTGCGTGGTTTGTTCATATATACGAATCCAACGTATTTGCTATCACCGTTGCCCAAAGTTGCTTATAAGCAACTTCAGTAAAGAAAAAAAATATTAGTGTCAACAGTGCAACTTTTTTTTGGATAATTTAATATCTATTTTTTACCTTACCTATTAGTAATCAAACTGTGTACTTAATTTTTTTAACAAAGGTTTATAAGTGTTTTTAATTTATTTTTATTTTAGACGGTGCTAAAAATTGAAGTTGCTTTTAAGCTCAATAGCTCTATGTGGCGTGTTTCCGTGTAGGAAAACCGTTCTCGCTATTTATTTACGCTCCGGGACAGAAAATTAAAAATTTTGTGTATCGCGCAGCCTTAATTTGAATACTAAAATTATACATTTGTAAAGGGTTTAGAACCAAATGGATCTAAGTGAATTGATTTGAGATATTCAAGTTTAAAGTTTACATAGAATTTTCAAAAGGCAATACACGCCACATAGAGCTATATATATCGTTAATCTCCTGATCAATTTTCAGGTCCCAACCTTAACCTTTCGACCCCTAAGTTGCTTATAAGCAACTTTAATTTTTAGCACCGTCCATTTTCGTATTATTCAAAAAATATGTCACTCACCTCATATATATTTGGTATCATCAGGAAAGTATTATTCACGAGTCAATTGAACTTAAATTTAAAAGGCGCCTATTTTAAAATTGGTTCGAATTTTTCATATTTGCACTGCAAATTATAACTAGCTTATCTATATGATTCCGTGGTGTGACTTTAATGAAGCCACAAAATCAATTCTTTAGTATGCGACTTTTCTTTAAATCGTCGTTAAACGGACCGAGGGGCACGCTTTACCCTTATCCTATCCACGCCAAACTTCACACAGCTTTTTTTTAGACATAAGTGAGCAAAACTGGGGGCAGTGTAAAAGAAAAACAAGTAGGAAGTCTAAGTTCGGGTAAACCGAATATTAAATACCCAGCGTTAGTTTTTAGCTAATTCGGCTACCGAGATATGTAAATGTATGTGATTTTCGATATCGAAGAAGGGGGCGTGGTTGTCATCTGATTTCGCACATTTTCAGTAGCAACTTACCTTGGCCAGACAGTAACAAATACTCCAAATTCCATGCAAATATCTCAGTTTTTACGCAAGTTATGTAAATTTATGTGATTTTCGAAATGTTCGATATCGAGTACATATTACACTCAAAAAACAGAATCACTATTCCTCTGCTATTTACCATAGCAGCCGTGTTATTACTGCATACGCTAAATATTAAAGCCATTTCTATTATGTATATAGCATGATCAGTATTAATTATAGCCGTAGTAGCTTTATTTTTAAGCCAACATAAATCACTGTGGCAGCAAGTATTTATGGTATATAGTGCCGTTTGTATAGCACCAGCCGCTAATATAAACCGCTGCAACTCATAGCATTACCGGTAGCTGATGTAGCAATGTAACATAGCTGTGAGAGCTATGTGTTTAGCATTTATGGCTATGTTCGCTGCTGTTTCGGCTTTTTTATGCCAATTCACTCTCGATCAGCTGTCAAAATTGCATTTTTAAGTTGAAGTGCGACATTTCAAGTGCTACACAAAAGAAAAAGAATTTATAAATCAAAATGAATGAATATGTGGAGAAAAAACTTGTTGAGTGGGAATTGGTGTCGTTAATTGATGATTGTGATTGAAGGATGGAAACTTAGTACTTGAGAAAGTGAAGCAACTGAAAAACGATGCAGCACAAAGAATGGCCACGCTGCAACCCAGCATAATTTTGATTGGTACCAGTTATGGTTTGTACATTTTGATTTAAAAATTAATTTTGTTTTTTAAATTCATATAATCCGATTGTAGAAAATACCACAGCAGCTTATGTTGTTGTCAATGAGACGTTATTTTTATTTGAGACTGCGTTGCTGGCAATTGACGCTTGCTTCAAAATTACACAATCACTGAACTGTGCGTATGCGGACGCATGTAAACCAATTTGGATGTTTATACAGAAGTATGTATACGAAATTTGCACAGAATACGACCAAAGCTATACAAGCGTTACAACGTTGAGTGCAGAACTGTCATCGTTATAGAAAGTAGCCAAAAATATAAGATATATAAGTAGATTAAGGAAAATGTGAACTATTAATTAAAGCCTATACTTTAATAAAATGAAAATAAAGCAATATACAACTGCAGTCAATGCATTTTTATTCATCGTCACTAGCCATTATTTTAGTGGTACTTACAATTTTATCTAGCAAGTGAGGCAATGCTACATAGCAGTCGTTGCAAAGCCACATAGCAGTCGTTGCAATTCTAAATAGCGGTAGCTACAATTTTATCCAGCAAGTGAGGCAATGTACATAGGAAACCCAATGATAAACCATAGCGTGATCCACTATTTCTATTATTATAAAATATAGCAGCGACAGTAATAAACAGCCACTATCCCGATTTCTACTAAGAACATAGCATCCAGCACCAGAAAACATAGCAGCCATAGCTATAATTTTTTTAAGTGTACCTAGGTAAGTTAATTCTTTTTTCAATAGAATTTCCGTAACAACAATATTTTAATGCCATACTTGGCTAGTTTCTGACGCATGTAAATAATAAGCCTGCAGCGACCTTTCAACGGCAGCAACATGTCATCGATGCATAGGTATGGTCCGGGAGTATATTGAGATTGGCTGTTTGAAATGAATGTATTGAAAGAACTTGATATAGGAGCAAGTGGATCTTCTTGCAGGCGATCCCCTCTAGTACTTGAATTATAAAATCTGAGGCAGTTAATTAAGCAAGAAAACCGGAATTGAGATATCACGCAGCGGAATATTTCATGGCCAGTACATAAGCTCTACCTTTGTACTATTTTTAAATTGTGTTCTGTAGCTGCTAAGCTTTTGGTTAGAGTATTCAACCAAAAATTCCAAAATGGGCATGTCAAATAGTTTCAACCAAAGCTCCAAATATTCTTTAAAATAAAAAGTATGTAAACGGCCTGGCATCTTACAATATTGTGAGATGCGGTTCTGGTTGTTATTGGGTGTTCATTTTTATCCCACATTAACCTCTTCTTACCCTGGTAAAACTAGCTTGAACATTCCTGTTGCATCTCTTCAGGGGTAGATTCTAAGATGGAAGTTAACACACTGCGGCACCCAACATGTTGCATTCCCACACTATACCAATACACGTGCCGCCATGTCAGCATAATTACAGTTAGCTACAACCTAACACCCTAACTCAAGGCCAGTCGCTTCCCACCGTATTTACCTGTGGGTTCATGCAATAGGAACCTAGCCAGACATAGCGTCAGCACAATATGTTTCACACGATTATGAAATACCTGCACATGACATCGGTGCATGCTAACCGTGGGAAGCGGGATTCTAAGCCGGCGCACAAAAACTCTGCACATGAAGACAGCAGCGCGAAACGTTATAAAAGGGAGCAGCGCAGATTTTAGGTTCAGTTGCTTGTGGACTACTAACCTTATTAGTAATCGTTCTTTAAGTGAAACTATTGACCCATTAAATTTGTAAAACTTCAATCTGTTGTGTTTTATTTCCAGGGCGAGTTGGCCCTTTAATTTTTTTAGTGAACCAGGATCGTCAGTCCTTAACTGGCGCCCGAGCAGGGACCAGTAGTGAAGTGAAAAAGTATTAGGAAGAGCGAAGTGAAAAATAGCCTTAAGGGCAGAATTCTAAAAAGCAACTAGGTTGCTAGAAGTGGAAAAAATTATTAATAATATAAAGAAAGAAACAAGGTTGCTAGAAGTGAAAAAATTTATTAAAAATATAAGGAAAGCAACAAGGTTGCTAGAAGTGAAAAAGAAATAAGAAAAGCAACAAGGTTGCTAAAAGTAAAAGGAAAAAATAAAAAGCAAGAAGGTTGCAAAAAGTGAAAGGAAAAATTAAAAGCAACAAGGTTGCTAAAAGTGAAACCTTAAGGGAAAAATAAAAAGCAAGAAGGTTGCTGGTGGTGGACAAATAGCCCCGAAAGGCAAAGATAGTGAATAGCAAATGATCGTGTGGATCCTGTGAGTATCATAACTATTTTTTTTCTTTTTACCTACAGATGCTGACTAGGTCAAACATGGACTCACTACAATCTACGGTGACAAACCTGACCGGAGCGGTCAACGCTCTCCTAGAGCAGATTACGAATATAGAAAGGCGAGTGTCTTCCTTGGACAGCCTTAGGTCACGACTCACCGTAGGTGAGGCATCTAATACTCCGACACAGGAAGTAGAAATAGTACCACGCAGCCCAACGACAGAGGCTGACTTGAAGGACATCTCGCGTCTTCCAGACGCTGTTAAGGAGCTTCGACCATTTGACGGCAGCTCAGTGCAGTATGTATCCTGGATAGATTCTGTGGAAATCATACTGGCTGATTTCAAGGTGGTTAGGAATAAGCCGATATACCGTGCAATTCTTCAGCACATACGGCAAAAGGTGCGAGGTGCAGCCGATGCTGCCCTAATCTCTTACAATATTTTCGACTCCAACTGGAGTGTCTATTTCTCCACTATGCTGATAAACGCGATATACGTACATTGGAGTATCAACTCCACCAACTTTCCCAAAAGGATTCACGGCTGGACGAGTTCTACGCTGCCGTGAACCACCAATTTTCGCTTATTATAAATAAGCTCAAAACGGAGTCATACTCCGAAGAAACGGTTACTGTGTTGATAGACACTTATCGGAACCGTGCCCTGGATGTGTTCATCCGTGGGTTGATTGGTGAACTGAGCAAAATGCTCCTGATTCAACGCCCCAAGACTTTGACAGAAGCTTACTCAGCATGCCTTGAGATTCAAAATTACATGAATCGTCCGAATCCATTCAAGCAAATTCCGAAAATCTGCCGCTCAAACAACAAAAGCTCTTCAATCTAGAGACAACCGCTGATAACGAAACTATGACCAATTATGTGGAGGCCGCTAAAGAGGAAAATTTTCTGGACGACTGCCATCTAGCGTACCATACATAGAGTACGTTCTCCCTGGCGGCCGCAAACTAAATTTCCTTGTTGACACAGGTGCCAACAAAAACTTTATCAAACCCTTTCACAACCCTTTTTCTGTGAAATCGGCTGGTGGAAATATACCAGTAAATGAAAAAATTTATTTAAAAATATTTAAAGATGTAGGTGTTAGCTCGGATATAACCTTCTTTGTGCTCCCGGCCTTAACATCCTTTGATGGAATCATAGTGGATGACACACTTAGGGATATAGGCGCGATAGTCGATAGAAAATCGAATACCTTAACGGTGAACAAATTCAAAATCCCCTTAAAAGCTCGTGTATCCACACAAGTTAATTATACGTTGTCCAAGGATCTTCCTCTTGAAACAGAAGAGAAAGTAAATAAACTCGTTGATAAATTTAGTGATCTGTTTTTACCCCTAAATGGTAAGGAATTTATAAATACCTGCGTACGCGCAGAAATCAAAACATCAACTTCCGAACCAATCTATAGCAAGAGCTATCCATATCCTTCTTGTATGAGAGAGGAGGTCGACCGTCAAGTAAATGAATTGTTGGAAGAGGGGATTCCTCACCCCACTCGTTCTCAACTACATTAGATCCCTCGGGATTGAAATCTATCAAACGCCCACTGAACGGAGTGAAGCCAATGGTCAAGTAGAGAAGTTGCACTCAACCCTAATAGAAATTTGTCGGTGTATTTCTAAAGACTTCCCTAGGATGACCCCTAAAGAAAAGATAGCGATAGTTGTTGACAGGTACAACAATACCGTCCATTCCACACCAAAAAGGAAGCTGGTAGATGTATTCTTCAACATAACAGCTAGGGTTAACTATCAAGGCTTGAGGGACTTTAGGGATAGAACTCATGAGAACATTAAGGCACTGTTGTTACATGAGCAGGAAACTAGAAATGCGAGGATAAATTCAAAACGCTCGCCACCACGCAATTTTAATAGCGGCGATGAGTTATTCGTCGCCAACAAACAAATAAAAAGTAAGCAAAAGGCTCTTTAGAAAAAAGAGGCCGTCGCTGAAGATAGAAATGTAACAGTTGTTACTCAAAGTTGAAAAAAGTTCCCCAAAACTTATTTAAAAAATGTGTAGATAAAATTCGTCAAAAGGTTAGTCATAAGCTTAGGATCATTAGAATCCGGAATGCAAGTGTTTCCGCACTTGTAGTCGTTGAAGTTATAGTGGTTCAATTCCACTTTTCTCACTGGTGTGGGATGACTGATTCGAAGGGATTCAATTCCTCCAACCTGATCTTCTGCTTACTTGCGTGAAGCCATCCGTGCCAAGAGTAGGTCGTTTGCAATTGTAAACGCTTACGACTAAAAGGGATCAACGCGGACCTTCCAGAGTGAAGTCAATACCTATATTCCAATGCAAAAATACAAAACACATACAACTGCAGAAAAATGCAGTAAATAAAACGAAAATTTCCACAAATATGCGTAAAAACGCAAAAACAATATAAGCAAAATGCAAATGTGCGCAAAAGCGCCAAAAGCCAAATATAAGTTGCAAAATCGCAACACAAAGATGCGGAAAAAGCGCCAAAAAAAAACAAAGAGGGGAAGGGATACTCTCAAAAACGAAATTTTGCATGAAACTATTAGTGAACTAACAACTCTACTAATTTTTAGTTTTGCTAATCCGCATCGAACTAATGGGCATGCAACTAATATAACTTAACCACTTCACTACTGGGTTCCCAAACCTATTAGAAACTAAAACATTTTGAACTTAACATTTTCAACTAACATTTTTAACTTAACATTCTAAACCTAACATTTTAAACTTAACATTTTAAACCTAACGTTTTTAACTTAATAAACCCACCGGCTTTTAGTAACTTACATTCCCCACGCAACTCAAAAGTAATATAGGCCTCTAGAATAAGGAATAACCAATAAGCTAGCATATTCTTAAGAGTAAACATTAAGAAAATAGAATGTTAATGAATCATGAACTTTATAGAATAGACATTAAGATGATACAATTTCAATAAATCATGAACTTTATAGAATAGACATTAAGATGATAAAATTTCAATAAATTATGAACTTTATAAAATAGACATTAAGATGATAAAATTTCAATAAATCATGAACTTTATAGAATAACTATTAAGAAAATGAAAATAAGTTAATCTAAAATGGACTAGCACCATAAGAATAGATAGTAATAATAAAATAAAATTTTTTTTGGATAAGCACACAATTTACTAACACTACTATAATTCATAGCATCTGCCTCTGCGCAACCGCGCACCCCTACGACATATTTAAAATAGACTCACCAATAGCCACCATACGAGATGGGTACGGGTGGATCATCGATGGACACTTCCCAGCAAACATTAAGGTTAGAGGACGATTAGAAAACGACTCGAATTCTAATGTTATTCTCTAAGGTAGATGGTTAGAGAACGATTTGTGAAACTGTCGCGAATTATAGCATTCTCGACAAAAAGGGGACTTAGTTCTCGATATCGAGAAAAAGGTTAGTTATCGATTCGAATTCTAACGTGAAATTCTAATGGGATTCTAATTAGAAATTTCTAACTGAAATGAAATGAAATCCAATTGTTCTTGTTTAATTCTATTTCGATAAATTTATTGCTTTAAATATGTTTGACATGTTTTAAGCTTAAATATCTAATGGGAATAAAATTCAAAGTTTTTATACCTTAGTTTATATATACAACTAGCAGACCCGGCAGACGTTGTTCTGCCTGACCATCAAATACATTCAGGGATATAACGAATTTAAATATTACTTAGCTTGTGGTCTTGGAACTGCCCACTTTTCCAAAGAATTTACAAATGTAGCCTATGTATGTCGTACCCAACGAAGATTTTAACGTATTGGAAAAGTTTAAAACAGATCAACCATAAACTTTGGACATTATTGAAGTACAAACAAAGCACTGAATACAAAAAATGTTGGCGTGGCACCGCCCACATTTCCCAAATTATATACTTCTTGACCAAGGGACACACATATCCAAAAATCATTAGTTTAGACCAAAAATATTCAAAGTTATGATGATTTAAATTTTATATAGCCTGGGGGCGTGGCACAACAATCTTCTGAACCAATCTGGAACTTTAGAGAAGATCGACCATAAACTTTTAACTTATTGAAGTACAAACAAAACACAAAAAATGTGGGCGTGGGACCGCCCACTTTTCCCAAATTATATCCATCTTGACTAAAGGACACACATATCCAAAAATCTTTAATTTAGACCAAATATGTTCAGAGCTATGAAGAATTTAAATTTTATATAGCCTGGGGGCGTGGCACTGGCTACTTTTCCAAAAATTGATATAGCCTGAATCTTACACAACAATTTTCTTAACCAATCTTGAAAGTTTAAAAGAGATCGACCATAAATTTTGGACATTATTGAAGTACACACAAAACACAAAAAATGGGGGCGTGGCACCGCCCACTTTTCGAAAAATGTATAAATCTTGACCAAAGGACACACATATCTAAAAATCATTAATTTAGACCAAATATGTTCATAGTTAGGACGATTTGAAATTTTATATAGGCTGTGGGCGTGGCACCGCCCACTTTTCCAAAAATGTATACAACCTAAATCCTACACAATAATCTTCTAAATCAAAGTGGAGAGTTTAAAAGAGATCGACCATAAACTTTGGATATTATTGAATTACCAACAAAACACAAAAAATGGGGGCGTGGCACCGCCTACTTTTCGAAAAATGTATAAATCTTGACCAAAGGACACACATATCTAAAAATAATTAATTTAGACCAAATATGTTCATAGTTAGGACGATTTGAAATTTTATACAGGCTGTGGGCGTGGCACCGCCCACTTTTCCAAAAATGTATACAACCTAAATCCTACACAATAATCTTCTTAATCAAAGTGGCGAGTTTAAAAGAGATCGACCATAAACTTTGGATATTATTGAATTACAAACAAAACACAAAAAATGGGGGCGTGGCACCGCCCACTTTTCGAAAAATGTATAAATCTTGACCGAAGGACACACATATCCAAAAATCATTAATTAAGACCAAATATGTTCATAGTTATGACGATTTGAAATTCATAGCTATGACAACTTGAATTTTTATATAGCCTGAGGGCGTGGCACCGCCCACTTTTCCAAAAATATATAGCCTATGCTTTAACTCGTGATCCCAAGAATATACTGTGAAAATTTCATAAAAATCGGTTGAGTACTTTGGACGCCTATAAAGGACACACAGACACACAGACACACATTCATTTTTATTTATAAGATACTTGACAATACACGTATCTTCGCTATTCGAGTGTTTCTCTAATCGTTCTCTAATCGTCCTCTAGCCTAGTTCTCTAACGTGATTTTCGATTAGAGATACATTAGAGAACTACATTGGAATTCTAATGTAAAACTACAGCATTTCTCTAACGTTAGATGCTGTGTTTGCTGGGTTTAAACTAATTCACGTTATAGACCTGGAGCGTTATGACATGGCAACAAATCAACTAGAAAATATATTAACAATTCTCAACGAAACAGCGACAACAACGGAAGTCCTATTGTTCCAATTAAACAAAGTCTGCACACACTTAAAGGAGCTAAGAGGGCATCAACCTGAAAGGTCAAAGCGATCCATTGATTGGATACGGTCCGCTTGGAAGTGGATAGCTGGCTCGCCTGATGCCACGGATTGGGATAAGGTCCTTCACAACGAAAACTCCCTCAATGAAAACAACCAACAACAATATAAGGTAAATAATGCAATTTTCGAGAAAACTAATGAACTATTGCAGAAGCTAAATACCATTGTGACTGTTACGAGCGACGTTGTTGGTCAAAGAAACATCGAAAGACTTGAGCGGGACTTTCAAAATAAAGATTACTTCAACGGTAGATTCCTCCACCATCCTGGGGGAGGACGTCAATGAATTGGTACGCGCCTGCTAATGGGTAAGGCTGGCATTGTAAACAGCAATCTCTTGAGCAAGGAAGAAGTCAACCAACTTGTTAGCGAAATCGACATCCTAACATACAGCAACGTCATTGAAGCAATCGAATACAGCAACGCTTCGATCTACACTAACAGCACGCTATTGCTATATGTGCTATCCCTGCCCAAGGTTACAGAAGAAATATTTAATCATCTTATTACAAGAGCTAATGTGGAAGCGGGTCAACGAATAGATTTGGCTTACAAAACCGTCCTAGTAAACAAACAAGAGACATATGGCATAAGAGGAAATTGCTTACACCTATCCTCGGCAATGGTATGTGAGAAGAAATCCTTGGACTTGCTGCCGGAGACCGGTTGTTTGGCACGTCTCCTAAAGGGCCGGAAAACAAGTTGTGCCTACGTGAAAAGCAACGAATCTACCGTTGAAGTAATCAAACAGTATACTATTTTTCTTGGCGACTTCGTTGGCACCATAGGATCTGGTAAGACCACTGCTAATCTTAACGGCTCTTATATTCTCCAGATGGACAACGAGACGATTATAATCAACAACAAAACATACTCCGGCATCACCGCGTCAGGAGTACAGGTACTCCCACCTATTTTGGCCAATGTCACGAACCGCACGGTTGCACAAAATTTGGATTTGGCACATGGAATGACGATAGACAAGTTGAAAATATTGAAATACCTCAAGGATAAGACAAATTGGTTCGCGCTATCAGAAGGATCAGGATTACTTTTACTTTTGCTACTTATTTGGTGTATTTGGAAGAAGATCACAGGAAAGATTCGCTTACCTGAAATAAACATTGCGAATCGGCTCAGTCAAAGGACCAGGAACCGTTCCTTGCCATCCAATCTGCGGGACGCAGATATTTAAAGGGGGAGGAGTTAACACACTGCGGCACGATTGTGAAATACCTGCACATGACATCGGTGCATGCTAACCGTGGGAAGCGGGATTCTAAGCCGGCGCACCAAAACTCTGCGCATGAAGACAGCAGCGTGAAACGTTATAAAAAGGAGCAGCGCAGAATTTAGGGGCAGTTGCGTGTGGACTACTAACCTTATTAGTTATCGCTCTTTAAGTGAAACTATTGACCCATTAAATTTGTAAAACTCCAATCTCTCTTGTTTTATGTCCAGGGAGAGTTGGCCCTTTAATTTTTTTAGTGAACCAGGACCTTCAGTCCTTAACTTGGATATAGCCGCAGTTTCATCTCCTTCATCAACTGAAATTTCATCGTCGTCCAAAAGTTCAGTATCTGGCTAAAAATTCGGGCCATTTTCTCTTAAATCGATATCGCTGAACTCGTATTCGCTTTTTTCCTTCAACCACTGTTGTATCTGCCCTTCTCGGCGTTTAAAAGTCCCAGATGAAGTTTTCTTGAAACAATGAATGTGCTTGAGTAATCCATCAAAGCAAAACTAACAAGAAATATAAAGTATCAAAACAATTTAACTGACTTGCTATTAGCCCATTTTCGGCCGCTACAAGAAATAGCCATAATTTTTATACCCAGCGTACTAGTACTAGTACAAGGGTATTATAATTTTGTCCACATAACGGTACTATGTAACGGCGCAAAATAATCGAGTTAGATATAGGGTTCCATATATGAAAGTTCTTAGATTGAAAAGAGGAATTGAATAAGGCATGTCCGTCCGTCTGTCCGTCCGTGTACACGATAACTTGAGTAAAAATTGAGATATTTGCATGAAATTTTGCATACAGGTTACTTTCTGGCCAAGGTGAGCTGCTGTGAAAATTGTCGAGATCGGATGATAACCACGCCCCCTTTTTCGATATCGAAAACTTCGAAAATCGCATAAATTAACACAACTTGAGCAAAAATGTAGATCTTTGAATGAAATTTGTTATACTGGTTACTTTTTGGCCAAGGTAGGTTGCTATTGGAAATGGACAAAATCGGATGATAACCACGCCCCCTTTTTCGATATCGAAAACTTCCAAAATCGCATAAATTGACATAACTTGCGTAAAAACTGAGATATTTGCATGAAATTTTGCATACAGGTTACTTTCTGGCCAAGGTGAGCTGCTGTGAAAATTGTCGAGATCGGATGATAACCACGCCCACTTTTTCGATATCGAAAATCACATAAATTAACATAAGTTGAGTAAAACTTGAGATATTCGCATAAAATATGGTACACAGGTTACTTTCTGGCCAAGGTAGGTTGGTGTTTAAAATGGGCGAAATCGGATGATAACCACGCCCCCTTTTTGACATAGAAAATTTCAAATAAGATTCTAGGGCCTATATCATTGCCAAGTCATGGTATTTGTATCTCGTTCTGAAAACTAACGCTGGGTATTTAATGTTCGGTTCACTCGAACTTAGACTTCCTTACTTGTTTATTTTCCTTTTAAAACAGCGTTTATTGGGCCCTAATCAAGAAATAAAAAAAAACCGACCGCTGGCCGTTAATGGTATAGCATATTTAAATAAAAATCTCTGCAGCGAAAACAAATTTACTTCAGAGAATTTTAAACTCTTTTAAATTTTATATGATGTAAGTACATATGAAAATATATACATATATCTATAAATTTTGATGATGTTCGTCAGAGCATTTAGTGTGTAAATAAACAATGCATTTTTTGCAAGTAAAAATAGTATGTTTCTCACAGAACTTACAGCGCCGATATTTATTTGCCGGGCTCTTTATGACGGTGTGTGTCCATTCATTACTTCTAGGTATGTAGATTCGGCGGCTGGCTTAAATCTCCATTTTCATCTGTTTCGGTCCTGCCGGTATCTTCATTCTCATTGTAAAGCAACAACCTAGTTGTGACGTCAGAACGAAAATCAATTTGAGAAAGTGGGGGTGTCTTTTCGATTTCTGAAATCATGCAATGCAGCTTCCACGCATTGACCATTGCGTTACCAGAGCATTTGTCCCTAGTGGCCACCACCATTTCTTTCCCCGAATACATATTCGATAATTGGCACAGCATTGTCATGAAGATCCACACCTCCCATACCTTTATTGTATTCTCGAATGACTTTTGGCTGTGGAATACTAATGGTTTTTTTTTGTTTACGGCAATATCTTTTGGCAGAAAAAATTGGTTCTACAGTGAAGTTATTGGTCCACCGAACAGTCAATATTTCATGCAAACCATCGAGCTGCTGGTCAAATGTCCCGCGCTTTTCTTTTTTCAAACTTTTCAAGGGTGCTTTTCCCATTCTATTTCTGCGTATAGTACAAGTTGCAAAGAATCGGCGCCCATTTAAAAGATACATAAGATGATATGAAGAAAAAAAGTTATCAAAGAAAATAATGTGACACTCAGGGTCCGACACGTTAGAAAGCAAATCTAAGACAGTTTGTGCGCCTAGGCCTATATCCTGATTATGAGGAGTTGCTGCACCTACGTACAATGAACTGGCATACAAATACCCACTTTCCGAACATCAGCACCAGGATTTGAAATCAAAGCGAATCGGTTTTTCTTTTATGAACATTTTACAGGAATGGCGGCCGAAGTAAGGTATCATCTGCTCATCAATAGACAGAATATGGCTGAAGACTACGAATTGCATGTATATTTTTTTTAGCGCATCAGTTAACGGGCGAACCTTAGCAAAACGATCTTCTGCATCTAAATGATTGTTGTCAGCGAGTTGGAAAAATTGTTTAATTTTTTTAAACCGATTACGACTCATGGCTTGCTTTACTTTTGGAACCCCCATGTCGGGTCGAAGAGACCAATAATGCTCGATATGGGGCTAGGTATGGTACCCCGAGAGGTACAAAATTCCAATAAACCTGCGTATTTCCAGGCCCGTAACGTCAATTGAATTGTTGCGTTGGCTGGCGTATTCATTTGTAAATTCCCTAATCTCTTGGATAACCTTTTCATCAAAGTACAAAGAGAATAATTCATAGGGAGACCTAAGAAGAGACATCGAGGTATATATAGGTATAAAAACATCTTACCTATTGTAGAAAAAGTTCTTCTTTTTCACGGCTTCTACATTTATTGGCGTCCTTGTATATTCAAAATTTTTGGCTTTCGCAATACCGGGTAAATCTGTCTTCCTTTTAACTCCGCCGCATGCCTTGGATGTCGAGGGACGCTCAGTTCTATCCAGTTCGTGACGTCGACATCTCTAGTCTTCGATACAGCTTGATCGTCCTCATCATCTGAGGATGGCTCATTTAATGTGGCCATAATTTCACACATTTTTATTGATTTACGAACCGTCATTTTATGCGTTTTTTTATTTTAATTTAAAAATATATATAAGAATAAATTCCGCTTCCAATATAAAAAGAATGAACCACATCAAAATATTTGCCTACTGAAAATGATTAAGAGGTGCGTTTTTGTTATTTCAAAATCAAGCAATCCGGGGAATACTCTTTTTACGTTTTGCGTAACTATTAAGTGAGGAAGACAAATGATGGTTTCTGTTTCAAAAAAAGTATCAAATTGAGGAGAACGAAAAAGGCCTAAATGTATTTCAAACAAATTACAGATTCTGCTTGCATTGCTGTTAACAATAAAACATGTACTGCCTGAAACTACATAATACATACATATATCCAACTTACCAGCTTCTGGCCAGCGGTCGATTTTTTGATATTTTTTCTTTTTCTTTGAAATAAATTTTTTTTTTATTTTTTGCTTCTCTTTTTTTTTATCTGAACAAAAAACAACTAAAATAAGTAGTATATTCATCCAAACACTGAAATTGTAGTTAAATTATTTTTGGTAAGATTTCCAAAGTTGGTGGTCGAAAAATCGACCAGTGGCAGAAATTGGGTTAAGGTGATGTCACAAAAATATGACGTAAAAACTGAGGTGGTAGTCTCTCAGACACCTACCTTATTACTGACGTGGTTGACTCGTAGACACTTTTCCGTTGAGACCAACGTGTGTGCTCGCTTTGATCACTTTCAAAACACTAAACTGCTGATGAGTAGGGAGCGTAACGTTTGCCTGTTTTAGAAAATTCTACCTCGCAAAATCCTGCAAAATGTTAAAAAATCCTACATAGGTAAAATCCTGGTTTTCTAAAATCTTGCTTTTCCAAAATCCTGGTTTTCCAATATTCTGCTTTTACAAAATCCGGCTTGATAATTTCTGCTTTTCGTGTACTTACCCTTTAGATAAACTTTTTGTACAACGAAATGAAACGACATAGGCAGTGAAAAGTATTCAAACTCAAATAAACTTTATTCGTAATATCCCAGTTGGAAAAGGTAATGTTTGGTAATGTATAAAGTAATCTATCTCCTTGGCTATTTAAGCATTACAGCATTGATTACTCTTAACACAGCACATGTCCTACGAAAGTAATGTGTCGCTTTCCCTTTCAAGCGACACATGACGGGTTGCATTACATGTTCTTATATGAAATAATATATCCAAATATGTTCATTACAAGAATAATGCTTAAGTAATGTGTTTTTTCAAGGCTCAACGCTGTTTTCGTATATTGGCATTCGTTAAGGAATTCGTATAAGAAAAATGTAACGCATTACTTAGTATTTTCCAACTGGGAAAATATGAGATATAACCAATATTAAGACTAAAGGGGTTGCCATAAGCATAATGAGAACCCCAGCTAAGAAGTGGCGACTTCTAATCTACATATGTATGTAGGTGTTATGTGACACCGTACCGTTTAGTCCAATTCCAAGACGGCTTTACAACACCAGCTGAATTAAAATATCGGGGCCACTTTACGAAACCTTACCATGAAGGCATGGGACTCTGCCGTTGAGGACAGGATAAGCTCTGAGCTCGCAATATCAACACAAACGGCAAAAAACTACAGCGGACTCCAAAAAAAAATTTCAATGTGCTTTATTTTTTAATTTTTCAAAATGAATATGAAATTTTTTACATTGGCTGCTTCTCTAAAAAATCTCAAAACACAGTGAAAAAATCAAAAATGTAGTCCTACAAATAAAAATAGAGCGACACATTACTCATTCGATTTCTTTTGGATTGATCTTTTCTTGCAACAAGTTTTGTATATCTTTTCATGCATGAAAAAGATAATGCATTCCCCATTTTCCCACTGGGATGTTTTTATATATGTATGTAAATATTTTAGTCTAGTAAATTGAAATATTTTTTGCAACTCTCTTCAAATAACTTGGTTGACTTAATTCATTCCTTTTTTTAATAACTCTTCGTAGTTGCTTGTTATACCTTTCATAAACATGAAATGGTATTATAACTTTGGTCCGATGTTTGTAAGTATGAGAAGAAGAAGAGATAGACCCACTATTAAGCATACCGAAATGATCAGGGCGATGAGGCGAGTTGATTTAGCCATGTCCGTCTGTCCGTCCGTCCGTCCGTCCGTCTGTTTGAACGCAAACTTGTCCCTCAGTTTTAGAGATATCTCGATGAAATTTTGCAAGCAGGCGCCATTTTGCATAGGATTAATCATTTGTCGGAACCAGCAAGATCGGACCGATACAAGGCATAGCTCCCATACAATCGATTGTTCCGATAAATGGGTTTTGGCCTATAACTCTTGCAATTCAAAAGCTAGGAGCGGAAAATTTTGCAAATTTAGTACATATTTAGGGGATTCACAAGGTGTCATAAAGTCGTATGTCATATAACAATTCGACGCAAATATATAACACTTGTGAACACACCTTCTTAAATCTGAGTGATATTTTCCATTTTGATCAGCTGATCGCCCGAAAACATTAAAAATGCAAATTTCGCAGCTACAAAATAAGAATCACAATTAGAATTTGTGAAATAAGAAGGTAAACAAAACAGCTGATCAAATACAGCGAGCCATAAACATACCCTGCAGAGTTGTATCTGTTTAGTACGCATACAGCATGGAAGGTAGCAACAAAATGTTTATGACTGTTATAACAGTTATGACAATATGACGATATGACTTGATATGACAGTTTTGTGAATCCCCTAATTGTATTTGTAACGTGTGTAGTGAAAATGACTCAGATCGGACCAACATGACATATAGCTCCCATATAATCGATAGTTTCGATAAATGGGTTTTGGGCTATAATTTTTGCAGTTAAAAAGCTAGGAACGTTAAACTTTGCACGTTTGCTACATATTATATATGTAACATATGTAGGCAAAATCAGCCAGATCGGACCAACATAACGTATAGCTCCCATACAATCGATTGTTCCGATAAGTGTGGTTTGGCATTCATGAAAGGTATAAAGCCTTCGGCACAGCCGAAGACAGTCCTGTTTTTTTTGAATTATGTTTCTTTTCTTTCTTATTATTTCTCCATTTTCAATTCTTTGTATTTGAGTTTTCACATAAAAAAGCTCCTTTTGTAAATTTGATACGAGTTTATAAAACTGTGAGCTACTTTTACCTACAATCACTTTTAGTCTACGATGCCACGCTTCGACACTGTTTTGCGTTCTAGGTTTCTCTTTCCGATGTCGTGTGATCATGTACTGACCAAAACTCAGGAGAATATTTCGGATTAGAGTTATTACCAGCAATAGAATATTTGTCAAACCAAGTTAAGATATTTTTAACGTCGTCATCAACAAAGGAAGTAAATAATGTTTTGAAATAACTCTCTATTTCGCATGGTGGTACAAAATCTAGGCTTTTAATCATGCGAACTTGCAATGCAAAATCTTCGGAATTCCCGTATTTCTTAACCAGTCTTTATATAAAAAATAAACATACTATTAGTGTTACCCAAAAAAATTAAATAGTCGATAGTAAAGTATTCAATATCTATATATATAAAATTCAAATTATGTAAATATATATGTATGTATGTAGGTATAGATCGACTTGCGTCCTAAACTTATAAACCGATCGTAACCAAATTTTACGCACCCACTGTACATCTTCCAGGGATGGTCACAGGCTAAAAAATATTTTGATATATATAGGGGGCGTGGCACCTCCCATACAAATGGAATTTTCCATTGTCCGTATCTCTGGAAGTATTTAGGTTAGATCATTGAAACTTGGTTAGGGGTTATATGGAATCGATCCCTACCACCTCCAAAAAAAAACTGGGGATAACGGAAAAGTGGGCGTGGCACCTCCCATACGAATGAAATACTTCTTAGTCGATATCTCTGGAACTATTTAGGTTAGACCACTGAAATTTGGTGAGAGATTATATTAGATCGATGCCTACCACCTCCAAAAAAAACTGGCGATAACGAAAAAGGGGCGTGGCACCTCCCATACGAATGAAATACTTCTTAGTCGATATCTTTGGAAGTATTTAGGTTAGACCACTGAAATTTGGTGAGAGATTTTATGAGATCGATCCCTACAACCTCCCAAAAAAAACTGGGGATAACGAAAAAGGGGGGCGTTGCACCTCCCATACGAATGAAATACTTCTTAGTCGATATCTCTGGAAGTATTTAGGTTAGACAACTGAAATTTGGTGAGAGATTATATGAGATCGATCCCTACCACCTCCCAAAAAAAACTGGGGATAACGAAAAAGGGGGGCGTTGCACCTCCCATACGAATGAAATACTTCTTAGTCGATATCTCTGGAAGTATTTAGGTTAGACCACTGAAATTTGGTGAGAGATTATATTAGATCGATGCCTACCACCTCCAAAAAAAACTGGCGATAACGAAAAAGGGGCGTGGCACCTCCCATACGAATGAAATACTTCTTAGTCGATATCTTTGGAAGTATTTAGGTTAGACCACTGAAATTTGGTGAGAGATTTTATGAGATCGATCCCTACAACCTCCCAAAAAAAACTGGGGATAACGAAAAAGGGGGGCGTTGCACCACCCATACGAATGAAATACTTCTTAGTCGATATCTCTGGAAGTATTTAGGTTAGACCACTGAAATTTGGTGAGAGATTATATTAGATCGATGCCTACCACCTCCAAAAAAAACTGGCGATAACGAAAAAGGGGCGTGGCACCTCCCATACGAATGAAATACTTCTTAGTCGATATCTTTGGAAGTATTTAGGTTAGACCACTGAAATTTGGTGAGAGATTTTATGAGATCGATCCCTACAACCTCCCAAAAAAAACTGGGGATAACGAAAAAGGGGGGCGTGGCACCTCCCATACGAATGAAATATTTCTTAGTCGATATCTCTGGAAGTATTTTTGTTAGATCATTGAAACTCAGTAAGGGGTTATATGGGATCGATCCCTACCATCTCCAAAACAACTGGGTGTAACGAAAAAGTGGGCGTGGCACCTCCCATGCAAATGGAATTTTTCATTGTCCGTATCTCTCTAAGTATTCGGGTTACACCACTGAAATTTGGTGAGGGGTTATACGATTAATTAATTTAATTTTTCAAGCTAAATATCTCTAAAAGTATTTAAGGCAGGAACCTGGAAATTGGTATAGAGCTAAATGATATCAAAACAATTTTTGCGCATAAAAGTGGGGTTGAACTGGTATACGGAAATTCGAATTTTTAGGTAAAAATGAAGTCTAAGGACAAAATATGGGTGGATAATATACATACGTACTAGGGTGGGCCAGAAACAAAAATCGATTTTTCATTTATCTAACCATTAAAAAGATATTTACGGCCAAACATTGAAATTAATAATTTTTTTTTCCATTTGTTTGTTTTGTCTGATTTCAACTTACTAAAATAAAAAATATGAAAGCTTTTAGTTAATTACAAAAATTAATTCATTAAAAACAATGCAAGTTTAATGAAATGAATGAAATATTTCTTAGTCGATATCTCTGGAAGTATTTTTGTTAGATAATTGAAACTCGGTAAGGGGTTATATGGGATCGATCCCTACCATCTCCAAAACAACTGGGTGTAACGAAAAAGTGGGCGTGGCACCTCCCATGCAAATGGAATTTTTCATTGTCCGTATCTCTCTAAGTATTCGGGTTACACCACTGAAATATCTCTAAAAGTATTTAAGGCAGGAACCTGGAAATTGGTATAGAGCTAAATGATATCAAAACAATTTTTGCGCATAAAAGTGGGGTTATCGTAAAAGCGTTTAAAGTTAGGACCTGAAAATTGATCAGGAGATTAATGATATCAATAGTTCGCGTGTAGGAAAAATTGTTTCGCTATTTACTTACGCTCCGGGACAGAAAACTAAAAATTTTGTGTATCGTGTAGCCTTAAACGGAATACTAAAATTTTATTTATTTGAAGTTGTATGCACAATGAAGTAGTGAAAAATTAATAAAAAAAATCTATTTTGGGAAGAAAAAAGTTTGCCGGGTCAGCTATATTATATAAACATGAAATCTTAAAGTATATTATTGATTTTAAAAGGCCCCCTAACTACTTACATCCCGAACAACGCCGGGTACCCTACTAGTAATCTTATAAATAAAAATGAATGTGTGTCTGTGTGTCTGTGTGTCTGTGTGTCTGTGTGTCCTTTATAGGCGTCCAAAGTACTCAACCGAATTTTCACAGTATATTCTTGGGATCACAAATTAAAGCATGGGCTATATATTTTTGGAAAAGTGGGCGGTGCCACGCCCTCAGGCTATATAAAAATTCAAGTTGTCATAGCTATGAATTTCAAATCGTCATAACTATGAACATATTTGGTCTTAATTAATGATTTTTGGATATGTGTGTCCTTCGGTCAAGATTTATACATTTTTCGAAAAGTGGGCGGTGCCACGCCCCCATTTTTTGTGTTTTGTTTGTAATTCAATAATATCCAAAGTTTATGGTCGATCTCTTTTAAACTCGCCACTTTGATTAAGAAGATTATTGTGTAGGATTTAGGTTGTATACATTTTTGGAAAAGTGGGCGGTGCCACGCCCACAGCCTGTATAAAATTTCAAATCGTCCTAACTATGAACATATTTGGTCTAAATTAATTATTTTTAGATATGTGTGTCCTTTGGTCAAGATTTATACATTTTTCGAAAAGTAGGCGGTGCCACGCCCCCATTTTTTGTGTTTTGTTGGTAATTCAATAATATCCAAAGTTTATGGTCGATCTCTTTTAAACTCTCCACTTTGATTTAGAAGATTATTGTGTAGGATTTAGGTTGTATACATTTTTGGAAAAGTGGGCGGTGCCACGCCCACAGCCTATATAAAATTTCAAATCGTCCTAACTATGAACATATTTGGTCTAAATTAATGATTTTTAGATATGTGTGTCCTTTGGTCAAGATTTATACATTTTTCGAAAAGTGGGCGGTGCCACGCCCCCATTTTTTGTGTTTTGTGTGTACTTCAATAATGTCCAAAATTTATGGTCGATCTCTTTTAAACTTTCAAGATTGGTTAAGAAAATTGTTGTGTAAGATTCAGGCTATATCAATTTTTGGAAAAGTAGCCAGTGCCACGCCCCCAGGCTATATAAAATTTAAATTCTTCATAGCTCTGAACATATTTGGTCTAAATTAAAGATTTTTGGATATGTGTGTCCTTTAGTCAAGATGTATATAACTTTGGAAAATGGGCGGTGCAACGCCCACATTTTTTTGTGTTTTGTTTGTACTTCAATAATGTCCAAAGTTTATGGTCGATCTCTTTTAAAATTTCAAGATTGGTTATGAAAGTTGTTGTGTACGATTTAGGCTGTATCAATTTTTGGAAAAGTAGGCACTGCCACGCCCCCAGGCTATATAAAATTTAAATTCTTCATAATTCTGAACATATTGGGTCTAAATTAAAGATTTTTGGATATGTGTGTCCTTTAGTCAAAATGGATATAATTTGGGAAAAGTGGGCGGTCCCACGCCCACATTTTTTGTGTTTTTTTGTACTTCAATAAGTTAAAAGTTTATGGTCGATCTTCTCTAAAGTTCCAGATTGGTTCAGAAGATTGTTGTGCCACGCCCCCAGGCTATATAAAATTTAAATCATCATAACTTTGAATATTTTTGGTCTAAACTAATGATTTTTGGATATGTGTGTCCCTTGGTCAAGAAGTATATAATTTGGGAAATGTGGGCGGTGCCACGCCAACATTTTTTGTATTCAGTGCTTTGTTTGTACTTCAATAATGTCCAAAGTTTATGGTTGATCTGTTTTAAACTTTTCCAATACGTTAAAATCTTCGTTGGGTACGACATACATAGGCTACATTTGTAAATTCTTTGGAAAAGTGGGCAGTTCCAAGACCACAAGCTAAGTAATATTTCAATTCGTTATATCCCTGAATGTATTTGCTGGTCAGGCAGAACAACGTCTGCCGGGTCTGCTAGTTAAGAAATATATAATATGAAGTCTATTTGAGGAATGAATCTGATACAACATATAAAATTTTATGACAAACATTTTCTTGAAAGTTAACAGGGCTGCACAACGATATAAACAAAAAAATTTCGTTTTGTTAAATATAAAAAAAAAAGTATCAAAAATATATTTCGTTTTGATAAATATCAAAAAAAAAAATTTTTTTGAATATCAAAATCAAAAAATAACAAAAAAAAAGTTTTTCGTTGAATATCAAATCAAAAAATAACAAAAAAATTTTTTTCGTTATCGTTTATTCATTTTGCAAATCAGGCTGGGTCGGAAATCCACGTATTTGAATTTATTTGTCAAGTAAAAAAATTAATAAATCAAGGAACACAACAAAAAAACATAGTTACTAAGCACCAAATGGGCGCATCTACATTAGGCTCCATCGAACAGTCATGTTTTTAATTTTTTTTTTTTTCAACCACCTCTTCGGCTTTTGGTGGATTCTGTTCTGAGCGCGAAAGAAATTGGTTTTCGTGCTTTAGCAACAAACGGCCTTTTTTTGTGGTCTTTTGCAATTACAAAATTAAATATTCAAATATTTTTTGTGAATTGTTTTGATAAAAACCGAAACGAAATATATTTTGATAATTATTTTTTGATTTTCAACGCAACAATATATTTTTTTGTTGAGCTTGTAACGTTATTATTATTGAAAAACAAAACGAAATAAAAAGTTTTTTTCGTTTATTAATAAAAATAACGTTATTTTTAAGCCCTGAAAGTTAACAAGATCAATTGAATATCAACAAGTATTTTATAACAAAGTTAAAACATATCATTTTCTCCTTGCCAATTTTCTTAAAACCTGTGGTGTAAAGAAATCTGGTTTGCGTTTGACTCTAGCTGATTTCCGTATGATAATTGGCTTCGAAAAATCTTGGGAAGAATTTGATTGAAATGCAGAATTTGTGTTATTAGATGAGGAACATGTCGTTGGAGTAAGAATTGGAGATGAAGTAAATTTTTTCAAAATAGATGAACGCAACTGAGAAGCTTCTAAAAACTGGGAGCTTTGATTTGTTAAAGATTGTGCGCAAATTTGATTTTGGTGGCGTTTAATTCGTTTTCCCAGTTTCTATAAGATACATCATTCTTCCAATTACTTTTACAATAACACCTTCATTCCATAACTTTGTTCCCCTGGAATAATCAAGAAAATATATCTTTTGATTAACTAAAAATTTTGATTTCTTTTCCGATGTGCTATGCTTTTTGACTTTAGAGGAATGTAAAAAGGATAACATAGTCCTAGGTTGACGATTATGCAATAACTCCGAAGGTGATTTTCCATTAAGAATAGGTGTCATTCTATACGTTGTTAAATATGTTAAAAGAGCATCGTTAATATTTTTACCATCAGCCAGTTGTTTTTAATACATAGCTGTTTTGAATGTCCTTACAAATCTTTCGCTTGGCCATTTGAGGCTGGATGAAAAACAGAAGATGTCAAATGTTGAATACTGTGAACATTGCAGAAATTTGCGAATTCCTGAGAAGTGAATTGAGTTCCGTTATCTGTAACAATTGTTTGTGGTAAACCTTCAATAGAAAAAATAGTTTGTAAAGATTTTATAGTTGAAATTGCTGAAGTATTCTGCATTTTAATAACAAACGGAAAATGAGAGAAAGAATCAACACATATTAACCACATATGGTTTTCGAAAGGACCTGCAAAATCTAAATGTATTCTTTCCCACGGCGCTGATGCTGCAGGCCATGTCGAGAATTCCTTAGGTGGAGCTGATTTATACTTGTTGCACGATAAACACGTAGATACCACTTCTTCTATATCTTTATCGATCTTAGGCCACCAGCAATAACGGCGAGAAATTTGCTTTGTGCGAACAATACCCCAATGTCCTTCATGAAGAAGTTTTAAAACTTTTACCCGGAGTTGCTTTGGAATTACAACTCTATTGAAATCAGTTTGAAGAACTACAACATCTTTAATAGTAGTAAAATCAAACCTATGATGAAAATACGGTAAAATTTCCTTATCATTTATCATATCAGGCCAACCGTTTTGGATATAATAATAAACTTTTCTTAAGATTGCATCCTTCCAGGTCTGTTCTGCAATTAGAGTAGCATCAATTGGAAAATTGTCTATGTCCTCTATAAAATTGATTTCGTGTATTTCTTCATGTTGGTCAAAATCTGAGCTATCTTTGCATGGAAGACGTGACAGTGCGTCGGCATTTCCGTGTAGTTTTGTACTTTTATATAAAATAGAATAATTATATCCTGATAAGATTAAAGCCCACCTCTGCAATCTATGAGCCGTTGAACTTGGTATACCCTTCTTTGGATTGAAAATAGATACCAAAGGCTTATGATCAGTTATCAGAGTAAACTTCCGACCATATAAATAATCGTGAAACTTATGAACTCCAAAAATAATTGAAAGTGTTTCCTTCTCAATCTGACTGTAATGAGTCTGATGTTTATTCAATGTTTTTGATGCATGAGCTATTGGACGTTCAGAACCATCAGGAAACACATGCGATAAAACTGCTCCAATGCCATAAGAAGACGCATCTGTTGCTAAAATGATAGGTAAAGAATCATCGAAATGAACTAATTAAGTCATTTCAATTAATTGACGTTTTAACTCATTGAATGAATTTTCTTGATGTTTTCCCCACAAAAACTTGATATTTTTCTTTCGAAGTGCATTCAATGGACCGGCAATTTGAGAATAATTCCTAATAAATGAACAATAGTAATTAACTTTACCAAGGAATGACTGTAATTCTTCAATATTTTTCGGATATGGTATTTTCTTTATGGCTTCTGTTCTATCCTTTGACTGTTGAATTCCAGACGCACTTATTATGTGACCCAAATATTCAATTTTGTTTTGCATAAAAGTACATTTATCAAGATTACAAGCAAATCCACTTTCATGTAATCTCTGAAATAAAAATCTTAGATTCTTTAAATGTTCCTCGTCAGAATCGCCTGTGCAAATGATGTCGTCTAAATAATTAACACAACCAGGAATACCATTAATGGTTTGTTCAATTAATCGTTGAAAAATGGCGGGTGCACTGGCTACACCGAAAGGTAAGCGCTGATATTGAAATAGACCTAAGGGTGTATTTACTACAAGTAATTGTTTGGAATCATCATCAACCTCAATCTGCAAATAAGCATCTGACAAATCTACTTTACTAAAAAGTTTTCCTTTACGCAATTTATTAAAAATGTCTCTAATTCGAGGAATAGGATACTGCTCCACATCCATTTCTGAATTAATTGTAACTTTAAAGTCACCGCAAACCCTAATCTTTCCGTTAGGCTTGGGTACAATGACAAGTGGGGAAGCCCACTGACTGAACTTGATAGGTTTCCAAATTCCGAGATCCGTTAGTCGCTTAGCCTCTTCTTCAAATAATTTATGGAGTGCGTACGGAATCGGTCTAGGTTTTACAAATTTAGGCCTAGCTTCTGGTTTCATATAAATATGAGCTTTCATGGTATTGCAATGACCAAGCTTTTTGCTAAAAAGTGACTTGAACTCTTCACACAAGGACTGTATATCCGGATTATCTACAACTCGAAAAATTTGTACTGCCTTATATTCATCGTACCAATTCAATCCAAAAATATTGGCACATTTTGATGAATTTGCAACTATTCATTCCAGATTCTTAACTTCATCATTTAAACTAACTTTAACCTGAATAGCACCAAGTACGGGTATCTCAACGTTTCCATAACCATATAATTTGATAGGTGTTGAATATAGTTGTGGGTGGTTCAAATAATTATATGTTTCTAAACCTATTATAGAACGAACAGCTCCTGTATCGAACTAAAACTCTACAGGTAAATTATTTACGGTTAAATTGATCAGCATTTTATTTGCTGATCTGATTACGGGATTATCAATTGTATTACAATTGCCAAATTCTACATTATCTTCCTCAATTGACGAAATTTGTGCTTTAAAACCAGACTTACATACAGTAGAAATGTTGCCAATCCGTTTGCATTTGTGACACTTAACTTTTCTGTACTTACAGTTGATCTTTTTATGTTTCTTAAAACATCCTGGACAAGATGGAAACTCATACTTCTTTTGATTAACTGGACTCTTGGATTTGTGTTTCTTCGAATAATGACCCTGTTTACGATATTTAACTGCGTTAACTTCCGCTTCATCGCATTTATTTGCGATACTTTTAATTGTGCTTTGAGTTGCTTCATATGTTTCCGCTATCTGTAAAACCTCCTTCAATGTTGGTTCATCCTTATGTAAAGCTGCTGTCCGCACGGACTCATCAGGAGTATATAAAACAATTATGTCACGTATTAGTTCATCAGAAAAGTCCTTATTGCAATTTTCATTTTTGCATATAAAATTACAATCCCTAGCCATATTTTTTAATTCAGCTACCCACTGATTATAGGATTCGGAATCTCTTTTGTTCCTCTTATAAAAATCATACCGTGATTTGATTACGTGTGTTTTTGCTTTAAAATGTTCCTGCAACTTGCTAACCAAATCGTTATAAGACAATAGATCAATATTTAGTTTTCCAACTAGTTTCTGTATTAAACCACACGTTGTATCACCAATCCATGCTAGAAAAAACGATTTCTTTCTCTCTATGTCATCTATTGAGTATGCTTTAAAATGTTCCTCTAATTGCCTCTTGTACGCATCGAATTCATGTTTATCCTCCTCGAAAGGATGAAACTTGGGAACTGCCGAAGGAGTCGGTGTTACGCTCACTGAAGGACTCTCTCTCCGCTGATTCAAAAGTTGCACAAAAAATTTTGCTGTTGTGTAAAAATAGTTTGCGTGAATTCTTGTTGCTTTCTAAGGATCTCCGCAATAGCTGCTTCCATTATTGTAATGATCTTATTTTATAAAAATTATCTCGTCGCCAAATAAAGTATTCAATATAATTAAGAAATGTATAATATGAAGTCTATTTGAGGAATGAATCTGATACAACATATAAAATTTTATGACAAACATTTTCTTGAAAGTTAACAAGATCAATTGAATATCAACAAGTATTTTATAACAAAGTTAAAACATATCAGATAGTTACCTTTCTTTTTGGACTAATTTGTCCAAAATGGAACAAGCATCCGCGTAAATCAGTAGTTGGGAAGCATTCTTTAATCGCTGATATAATACCCATTTCGAAATCGCAGACAATACGGGAAGGACGTAAATTTAATTCATAGTTAACTGCAACCACTAACAACTCTCTAAAAACAGAAACATACATAGTCAACGTTTTTTTGCTCATCAGGCAAAAAACGAGAGGTACTATTTCGCCATGAACTCTCCCATGTATCGAAAAAAGTTGTCTCATAACCTGAGGAACCACATGAAAGGTGCCATCAACATCCCAGCACCTGCTTCTGCTAAGCAGTTCCAATGAGGATTTTGTTCCAAACGTTATAAAAGACCCATCATCTACCCACTTCTCCGACAAAACAAAAAGCTCGCCTTCAAGTACATATAAATTTAGTGGCATCTCAATATCATCAAGCGTTTTTGGTTCTTTCATTTTCCACATTGTTTTTCTTATTCGCATTATTTTTTCCTTGTGAGCACTTTTAGAAGGCAAATAATCACGGCAGTTGGCCGGTGTTAGCACAACGGATTCGCGTATGATCTGAGTAGGTGGGAAATACGTTTTTTTAGCCGATTCTTTCAGCATTAGATTAGCATCACGTACTGCTTTTTCCTTTGCCTCAGGACTATGCGAATGCACCCCGGATTTTTTTGCTATGCAATGGATGTTATCTTCTATTATTGTCACCAATCGCGATTTGCAGTGATACATTTTTTTCTTTGAACAACTCCAATTTGTGAGCCTTTTTTAGTTATATTCTCTAAATAATAAAAATACCTATCAACACTTAACATTTCTTTGTTTTTATTCGATTTTACAATACTAATACGCGACATCTTTTACAAATATTTTGTTAAACCACGATTAAGCACAAAACAGAAAGTAAATGACACATTTAAGAACTTTATGTATAACGGTATTTCTAGTTCCAGCAATTCGTCAATGAATATGTGTACATACATATATGTACATACATATGTTCACATGGGTGGAGTAATAAAATAAAAAATAATGTGTACACAGTGTTGTATTTAAATGTAATATAAACAATGTTAAAGTGGACATGTCATTACTGGGAAGCAGGATTTTAAAAAACTAGGATTTTAAAAAAGTAGGATTTTGCTTTCGGGATTTTGCAAAAACAGAATTTCATTACCAACCCGATGAGTATGCAATATGAAGGGAATGAGAGCGCGGGAGGAAAATTTCGCAAAATAATGGCGCAAAACAAATTTTCCTGTTTATTGGTGTCTGTCAGACTACCACGTCAGTCGCAGAGGGTTAATTAAGAATTTCAACGCATACAGTCATATATGTAGATGCTATTCAATTATATGTAGAAAAAAGGAGATATTAAATCTTATAAATAAAAATGAATGTGTGTATGTGTGTCTGTGTGTCCTTTATAGGCGTCCAAAGTACTCAACCGATTTTTATGAAATTTTCACAGTATATTCTTGGGATCACGAGTTAAAGCATAGGCTATATATATTTTTGGAAAAGTGGGCGGTGCCACGCCCTCAGGCTATATAAATCGTCATAACTATGAACATATTTGGTCTTAATTAATGATTTTTAGATATGTGTGTCCTTCGGTCAAGATTTATACATTTTTCGAAAAGTAGGCGGTGCCACGCCCCCATTTTTTGTGTTTTGTTGGTAATTCAATAATATCCAAAGTTTATGGTCGATCTCTTTTAAACTCTCCACTTTGATTTAGAAGATTATTGTGTAGGATTTAGGTTGTATACATTTTTGGAAAAGTGGGCGGTGCCACGCCCACAGCCTATATAAAATTTCAAATCGTCCTAACTATGAACATATTTGGTCTAAATTAATGATTTTTAGATATGTGTGTCCTTTGGTCAAGATTTATACATTTTTCGAAAAGTGGGCGGTGCCACGCCCCCATTTTTTGTGTTTTGTGTGTACTTCAATAATGTCCAAAATTTATGGTCGATCTCTTTTAAACTTTCAAGATTGGTTAAGAAAATTGTTGTGTAAGATTCAGGCTATATCAATTTTTGGAAAAGTAGCCAGTGCCACGCCCCCCGGCTATATAAAATTTAAATTCTTCATAGCTCTGAACATATTTGGTCTAAATTAAAGATTTTTGGATATGTGTGTCCTTTAGTCAAGATGGATGTAATTTGGGAAAAGTGGGCGGTCCCACGCCCACATTTTTTGTGTTTTGTTTGTACTTCAATAAGTTAAAAGTTTATGGTCGATCTTCTCTAAAGTTCCAGATTGGTTCAGAAGATTGTTGTGCCACGCCCCCAGGCTATATAAAATTTAAATCATCATAACTTTGAATATTTTTGGTCTAAACTAATGATTTTTGGATATGTGTGTCCCTTGGTCAAGAAGTATATAATTTGGGAAATGTGGGCGGTGCCACGCCAACATTTTTTGTATTCAGTGCTTTGTTTGTACTTCAATAATGTCCAAAGTTTATGGTTGATCTGTTTTAAACTTTTCCAATACGTTAAAATCTTCGTTGGGTACGACATACATAGGCTACATTTGTAAATTCTTTGGAAAAGTGGGCAGTTCCAAGACCACAAGCTAAGTAATATTTCAATTCGTTATATCCCTGAATGTATTTGCTGGTCAGGCAGAACAACGTCTGCCGGGTCTGCTAGTGGTATATAAAAAGCAAAACAATATGATAAATGCATTAGTGTTAGTATAAAATAGTATAAAATATAAGTAAGAATACATATTTGTTTAATATCAAGCCTATTGTCGTACAGACTTTTGGTGAAAATTCGTATTGGAAGCGAGAGAATATTCTTTATTACTTTATTCTGCAAGCGCTAAAGTTCATTTATTTTATATTCTGCACACCGACTCCAAATTGGATTTAAATAACTGATCTTGGACATAAAATACGCGTTATATAATAGCCACAATTGCTTGCGTGGAATGATGCCCCTATTGCTGTATAGAGCAAAGTTAAAAGGAATTCATTTCAGTTTAATGTTATTTATTTGTTCGCTCCAATTTAAGTTGGAGTCGAACCAGATACCTAAGTACTTTCACTTTTCTACTATAGAAATCTTTGCATTATTAAACATTATCCCGGAAAACTCGTTAATGTCAGGAAGAGATTTGTAGTTTTTGAAAACAATTAAATTGGTCTTCGAAACGTTAATTATACCCAGCGTACTAGTACTAGTCAACATAAAGGTACTATGTAACGGCGCCAAATAATCGAGTTAGATATAGGGTTCCATATATGAAAGTTCTTAGGAATTGATTAAGGCATGCCCGTCCGTCCGTTTGTCCGTCTGTCCGTCCGTGTACACGATAACTTGAGTAAATTCGCATGAAATTTGGTACACAGGTTACTTTCTGGCCAAGGCAGGTTGGTGTTTAAAATGGGCGAAATCGGATGATAACCATGCCCCCTTTTTGATATAGAAAGTTCTAAATAAGATTCTAGGGCCTATATCATTGCCAAGTCATGGTAGTTGTATCTCGTTCTGAAAACTAACGCTGGGTATTTAATGTTCGGTTCACTCGAACTTAGACTTCCTTACTTGTTGTAAGCATGTTTTTGTCAAAGCACTGACTAGTTTTTTCCAAGTCTAGTTTTATGATTGTAATTAAATTTTCAAATGATTTTTCTGTATACATAAGCTATCGGCATCTGTTTTAATGCCTTGTGGAACTCCCGTCTTCACCTACCTATTCGCACTTTTAACGTTGTTTGTCTCAACATAATGCTATAGGGTTCATCTGATCCATTTTTAAAATTATTGTCTGTCTGCTTGAACTTAAGGATTTCAGAAACTAAGAAATGGATTTTGATGAGAGTTTGGACTTCTTGAAGCTTAGAAAGGGATCTGCACTTTGCTTTATCAAAATCTGACTGCAAACAAAAAGATATACTAATTTTTAGGGAGCAACCTGTGCATTTTTTTCTTAAATAAATTTATATGAGAAAAATATACTTAGTTTGTCAAAAAAATAAACTAATTTCTGTTTACTTTTTTTTAATGTCAGCTAATCAGCATATCATACTAATATATAAATGTGAAAGTACCCAATAAGCAAAATACGCTTACTATAAGCTTACAATAAACTTACGTTTGTAATCTGTTCGCTTGGAAAACGTTTACTATAATCATTGTAAAACGTTTGGAAAACATTGTAGACTCAACGAAAGTGGTCCCTTTTTTTAAACAAATGGAATTGATGCTTGGAAAACAATGTTTCATAAACGTTTTATTCAATGTACAGTAAGAGTTTCTTGAAAACTGATTGACAAAAATCCAATTTGGGCGACAACGGTGAAAACGGGCCAATAGCCTAACGAATATGTTGTGGGATTTTGCTCCGAAGGTTGCTGGTTCGAATCCTTACCATTTCCTTAACTTTTTTTTAATTAATTATTTAAATATTATGTTTTATAATAAATTTTTATTTGGTGCAAGAGGAGATAAAGGGCCAGTTTTTGTGTGCTGCTTGCAATTTTTTATGCAGTCTGCATCTGCAAGGCAAATATGTGCATTTTTTCTGAGAAGCCTGAGGGTGTCATCGTTTCAAAAAACCTTTTCAAATAATTTTTCATGTTGTCTGTAGCGGGGTTCGAACCTAGGTCCTTCTGTGTGGTAGGCCAGCTGCACTACCGTCACACCACGATGCCCATGTAACAAAATCAATATAAATGAAGCATATAAACATTATTTTTGAAAACTGACAAATTTTTCACCTCGCTGAGAGTTCACCTCAAGTAATTTCTCCAAGGCTACCACACCATTGGAAAAACATATCTAAACGTTTGTGAAATTTTTTAGTTACAAACTCGTTTGGAAAACATTTACTTTTTACGCTTGGAAAACATTGTTTAATAAACTAGCTTACTTCATTGTTTATTGGGTAACAATGTTTGTTACGTTTTCACGCAAAAACTAATGCACCTAGCAGTATGAAACTTTGTACACATATTCTCTGTGATCTGGAAGGATTCACAGATATAATATTTTTTTGATAAATTAATCGATAACAGTTATCGGAGAAAATAAGGTTGCCCTAAAAGGTAAAAATTTCCCTACAATATGAGTATCAACCGAAAGAGTAAGTCCCCATTTTTCATTTAAACTTCGATATAATACGATAAATTTATCGGTAACTTAATAATAAGTCAAAATATCCAAAAATCTTAAAATTTCCCTACAATACGGGTGTCAAATGAAGGGGGAGGTCCAAAGGTTTCATTTATACTTCGATAAACTTATCAATAACTGAGTTATCGGGCAAAATATAATTGCACAAAAACCTTAAAATTTTCCTAAAATATGGTGTTATGGTAATCCTGCGGTGTAGCGTAGAAAGCTCCCTCACAATACCCTACTTCCCCATGCTACTCCTCCGTGTGCACCTGGCTCGTTTTACAGCCCGAAGTCTCAGCCATTGCCGTGGGATTCAAGGAGAAGAGTAGCACTGGTAGTTCTACACCAACAGACCACAAAAAAAAATTATGTGCACACTAGCGGACAGACTACTCTAGCAAAAAAAAATAATTACAACAACAGATTTCATGTAAAGTGACACGACACGTTATCATTCCTACCCATTTACACTACTGGCAGCTGAAGTTGTTGGAACTGCCCCATGCCCGCCCTTACCATGGCTTCCAAAGAGGTTACTGAAATATAACAATATACGAAAGCCCCGCCTTCTCACAACTTACCTCACCTTTGGTTTCAGACAAGGATAAAAAAACTTAGAGGATCATTTTTACCTTTTTTCTCAATTCAATACAAAATTTTTTTATTCAAGGTTATCATGTACATATCGATACTTAACTATATACCTGCTTACATTCATATGTACGTCCCTAATTATGATTTGCTTATTGTTACATTTGCTCTAATTAACTTGAAAGAAGCAAAAACTATAAATCAAAACAAACCGGAGTTTTCCTCAGATAATTAGAGAGAGGAAGAAAAAGCTATTTTGCAAAGGCACGGAAAAGTCAACGGCAAAAAAAAAATAAACAAAACAAAAATATCAATCTCTCCTACTATTAGCTCCACTCTCCTGATAGCTTTATCCAATGCAATCCCACATAGCGAAACAGGTTTTTGCATAAATATGTATGTAGGTACTTTGTTTTTTTTTTGTATTAGGGTGGGCGCAAAAGTTATATTTTAATTATTAATAAAAAGAAAAATTAAAATTAAATACTCGTATGCGCGTGCATATATGTATAAGTATACCTTCATTGGGATAGCCCTGTTATATAGGTATAGTTAAGCCCTGGTTGCAAAAAAAACTAATTTTGGAATAATTTAAACTTTCGGAATAAAAACACCACAATATTACGTATCGAAAAATATACAAATACTCACATTTTTTGTGCCGGGTTCGAGTTGAAGCGCTTCCCTCGTCGTGGTTTTGATGAACGGCGTACCAGGCTTAGTAAATAGATATATGTAAAATTTGTTTTGTGATATGTTTTTTTTTGTTCCTGAAGTAAATTATTCCTTAAATTTGCACAACTATCTACAAATCGATCTTGAAGAAAACAGCTTTACCATTTCATACTATTCTTTTCCTTTTTTTTGTATACAACTTTTTTTTTTTTGTGTATATATGTATATGTGATTTACGGAAACTGTATATCGTCCCCTCAATATAACAATAGCGTATATGCTCATACGCCATTATTTTTTTATTGCATATTTAGAATCTCCATCATTGATTCTATGTCTGGTCAAAATTTCGTCAAATTCTACTTCCACAAAGTGGGTCAAAATGTCATTGGAAAAAATGGTGTTTAATTTCTTGTTCAAACATTTCCTTCAATAAGTGTATAAGCTCATATGCGCTATTTTACTTGAAATTGCCACTGCAAAGTTGTTAAAAGAATAATAGTGTATGCGCATTATACTCCATTTTACCCTGTAGAAATAAATACAATTTATTAAAACTTTAACTCATAAAATAGCTTATAATGGTATACACTATTGTTTGAGAAATAGTTTTATTCCGACCATTTCTATACCCCAATATCAATCTCTCCTACTATTAGCTCCACTCTCCTGATAGCTTTATCCAATGCAATCCCACATAGCGAAACAGGTTTTTGCATAAATATGTATGTAGGTACTTTGTTTTTTTTTTTGTACTAGGTATATATATATATATTTGTATATAGGTATAGTTAAGCCCTGGTTGCAAAAAAAACTAATTTTGGAATAATTTAAACTTTCGGAATAAAAACACCACAATATTACGTATCGAAAAATATACAAATACTCACATTTCTTGTGCCGGGTTCGAGTTGAAGCGCTTCCCTCGTCGTGGTTTTGATGAACGGCGTACCAGGCTTAGTAAATAGATATATGTAAAATTTGTTTTGTGATATGTTTTTTTTTGTTCCTGAAGTAAATTATTCCTTAAATTTGCACAACTATCTACAAATCGATCTTGAAGAAAACAGCTTTACCATTTCATACTATTCTTTTCCTTTTTTTTGTATACAACTTTTTTTTTTTTGTGTATATATGTATATGTGATTTACGGAAACTGTATATCGTCCCCTCAATATAACAATAGCGTATATGCTCATACGCCATTATTATACCTAGTAGTGCTTCGCACACAAGGTATATTAACTTCATTGGCCTAACGGTAGTATGTAACGGCATAAACGAATCGAGATAGATATTGACTTATATATATCAAAATGTTCAGGAGGAAAAGAGAAATTGATTGAGCAATGTCCGTCCGTCCGTCCGTCTGTCCGTCCGTCCGTCCGTCCGTCTGTCCGTCTGTCCGTCCGTCCGCCTGTGAACACGATAACTTGAGTAAATCTTGAGATATCTCAATGAAATTTGGTATGCAGGTTCCTTTTCACTTATCTCGGAGCGCTATTGAAAATAGGCAAAATCGGTTAAAAGCCACGCCCACTTTCTATATATATAATATTTTCGAAAATACAAAAAGAGTGATTATTCAGTACATAACACACCTATAAGGATAATATTTGGTGTGAACTTTAGCGTTAAGGCAAAAAATACATTTTTGAAGAAATTTTTAAAATGGGGCGTGGTACCGCCCACTTTTGATTAAGTCAAATTTGGAAATATTATTAATCATAAATCAAAAACCGCTCAAGATAGCAAAGTGAAATTCAGCACACATATTTATATTAATACAGGCAATATTTCGAAAAAAAATTATCGAAATCGGGTTAGGTCCACGCCCAATTTTATACGAAAGATTTTGAAAAGGATCATGGATATATTGAATATGCTATAACTTTGATTAAACTAGCTGTATATCATTTCTGTTTGACCTCTAAAGGGTTCGTGGGCAAAGAAAGTCGAAAACACAAAATTTTTGGAAAATGGGCGTGGCCCCGCCCCTTTATGGGGGATTATTCCATAAAACTTTCCATGCCATAACTCCGGTAAAAATTGACTTATTGAAACGATATTGACAGAAAGTGTTCAACATATAAAGGTAACTCTTTGCTGTAAAAATAAACAAAATCGGTGAACGGACACGCCCACTTTTTGAACACAGTTTTGAAAAATTTCTTTGTAAAATTAAAATCGCGATATTTCCATAACTGTATAAGTTATATATATAAGATTTTACACACTTAATAAGCTTTTTAAGAAAAACTAAACTGCAAAAAAATTTAGTGGATTTTGTTGAAGTAGGCGTGGCGCCGCCCACTTTTCAGCAAAAAAGGTCTGTTATTTTCAAAAGCGATTGCTTGAAATTTCAAGAAGGTATTTCAATTAAAGTTAGTGAGATGCTTCCCAATAGTATGTAGTATACTCCTGCCAAAAATTATGCAAATCGAATGACAAACAAGCAAGATTTACGGGAAAGTAGTTAACTCCCTATTGCCTTTTTATACCTAGTAGTGCTTCGCACACAAGGTATATTAACTTCATTCGCCTAACGGTAGTATGTAACGGCATAAACGAATCGAGATAGATATTGACTTATATATATCAAAATGTTCAGGAGGAAAAGAGAAATTGATTGAGCCATGTCCGTCCGTCCGTCCGTCCGTCTGTCCGTCTGTCCGTCTGTCCGTCTGTCCGTCCGTCCGTCTGTGAACACGATAACTTGAGTAAATCTTGAGATATCTCAATGAAATTTGGTATGCAGGTTCCTTTTCACTTATCTCGGAGCGCTATTGAAAATAGGCAAAATCGGTTAAAAGCCACGCCCACTTTCTATATATATAATATTTTCGAAAATACAAAAAGAGTGATTATTCAGTACATAATACACCTATAAGGATAATATTTGGTGTGAACTTTAGCGTTAAGGCAAAAAATACATTTTTGAAGAAATTTTTAAAATGGGGCGTGGTACCGCCCACTTTTGATTAAGTCAAATTTGGAAATATTATTAATCATAAATCAAAAACCGCTCAAGATAGCAAAGTGAAATTCAGCACACATATTTATATTAATACAGGCAATATTTCGAAAAAAAATTATCGAAATCGGGTTAGGTCCACGCCCAATTTTATACGAAAGATTTTGAAAAGGATCATGGATATATTGAATATGCTATAACTTTGCTTAAACTAGCTGTATATCATTTCTGTTTCACCTCTAAAGTGTTCGTGGGCAAAGAAAGTCGAAAACACAAAATTTTTGGAAAATGGGCGTGGCCCCGCCCCTTTATGGGGGATTATTCCATAAAACTTTCCATGCCATAACTCCGGTAAAAATTGACTTATTGAAACGATATTTACAGAAAGTGTTCAACATATAAAGGTAACTCTTTGCTGTAAAAATAAACAAAATCGGTGAACGGACACGCCCACTTTTTGAACACAGTTTTGAAAAATTTCTTTGTAAAATTAAAATCGCGATATTTCCATAACTGGATAAGTTATATATATAAGATTTTACACACTTAATAAGCTTTTTAAGAAAAACTAAACTGCAAAAAAATTTTGTGGATTTTGTTGAAGTAGGCGTGGCGCCGCCCACTTTTCAGCAAAAAAGGTCTGTTATTTTCAAAAGCGATTGCTTGAAATTTCAAGAAGGTATTTCAATTAAAGTTAGTGAGATGCTTCCCAATAGTATGTAGTATACTCCTGCCAAAAATTATGCAAATCGAATGACAAACAAGCAAGATTTACGGGAAAGTAGTTAACTCCCTATTGAATTTTTTTTTATTAATTTTTTTTATTTTCATACCTTTCATAAGCCCCATGCAAAACTATTTATATTTTGTTATTTAGTGATAATTTAATTTACCACTTACAACAGAAGTGTTTTTAATCGAAAAAAATCAGTTGTTTTATACCACCTTTTCATGTATTAAAATAGACCTGAGTTAATTGGGATAACGCAACAGATCACTACTAGGTATTTAATGTTCGGTTACACCCGAACTTAGATTTCCTTACTAGTTTTTTTATTGCATATTTAGAATCTCCATCATTGATTCTATGTCTGGTCAAAATTTCGTCAAATTCTACTTCCACAAAGTGGGTCAAAATGTCATTGGAAAAAATGGTGTATAATTTCTTGTTCAAACATTTCCTTCAATAAGTGTATAAGCTCATATGCGCTATTTTACTTGAAATTGCCACTGCAAAGTTGTTAAAAGAATAATAGTGTATGCGCATTATACTCCATTTTACCCTGTAGAAATAAATACAATTTATCAAAACTTTAACTCATAAAATAGCTTATAATGATATACACTATTGTTTGAGAAATAGTTTTATTCCGACCATTTCTATACCCCACATAAGCTGTTTTATTTTCAATACAAATTCGAAAATTTTATCAGAAATTTACAAGAGTAATAGTCTATGCGATTTTTACGTTGTTTTGACTACATGAATGCCAAGGAAATATTGTAGTCATTTGAAATTTCAGCTTGCAAATTCATTTCGCAGAGAAAGTTTGTTCATTAAAAATATGGATTTTAAACATATGAGTGAGTATCGTCCATTATAAAATGTAAGTGAAGAAAGTAAGGTAAATATCAACAGGAATTAATTACTGTTTTATAATGTTACAAATTGATATTTTAATAAAAATACCGTAAAATTATTGAATGAAACAGCGTATACCATACAAAATAAAATAGTGTATCAGATACATCATACGAATTCCCTAAAAAATAAAATGGCCTATATGGAGGACTTGCGCTTTGAATAACATAACTATGGTCTTAAAGGATGCGTAGAATAAAAAAACTTGGTAAATTTAAAGGCAAGAAACGGTATAATGTATTCATCGAAAAATCCACTATGAACAATTTTTCTTTACCGTGATATTGAGGTTTTAATAGACATCTGATTTGACAAAAACTTTAAATTCGATTTTCTCAAAACCCAAAAAAAATTATACGCTATTGTTATATTGAGGGGACGATTTGAACATTATGACAGAGGCAATATTGGCACTAGATAAAATACAAGGCCGACAACTAGATCAGTTTTTTGGAGCCTAAATCATGAGGAACTTGAAATTTCTTATGGACTAATGAGCAATAGATATGGTCAAGGCAGAATTAATGATTAAAATAAATTATAAAATGACATGCCAAGAATTCCTAAACTTTTTGAAACAGCCTGCACAGCAAACCCTTTTAAAATTATCTCAGAAAACTGAGAAATACGGATTTAAAAATTAAAAATTGCGCCAAATAGTTACAAAAGTACTTTTTTGAATTGTTAAAATGTTTTCGTTTATTTAAATAGTTTTGTTTTAATAAATATGTTTAACTGAATATGCATAAATATATGTTGATGTGTTTATCTACACGAAAGTAAAATGTCTTTAAATTTCTAACACGGTTTTAGAAGACTTATATTTAGACAAAATAAAACCGGGCTTGGTAATTCTTTACGACCGCACGTAACTGCTAATACACGTCCAAAAATATCGGGAGAGGTATCAAAAGACGCGTTTTGACCTCTGTAACAAGAATCCGAATCCGGAAAAGAAATATTTTAGTTCAGTGAAAAGTTATTAACAAAAAACCAAAAAATGACCCAGGTCAAATCCTGATATAGGGGTCCGATCCATGTTTTTTATGTGCAGAACACCTTTCCGCGCTTCAAAAAATAACCCTGGGCTACGCCATTCCAACTCCAGGTGGTTGCCAAAACCGTGGCTACCGCCACGGTGATGCCCTTCCGCGTGCCACTTTTTTCTCACAGGGTAGTGTGATTACAACAACCACATGAAAATGACAGAAAATTCTGAATTTTGATTGCAAATATCTCGCAAACTTTTGAAAATATTGGTTTTCCGGATTTGGATTCTTGTTACAGAGGTCAAAACGCGTCTTTTGATACCTCTCCCGATATTTTTGGACGTGTATTAGGAGTTACGTGCGGTCGTAAAGAATTACCCCGGGTTTCACTCAAATTTTGCAATATTTTCAAGTTGGCAGCCCTAATTGTAACGCATATAAACCTTGAAGTTTACAAAAAAAACATTTGAATAATGTGATTTCCGCTTTAAATGCTCTAAAACATAAGGATGGAATTATATTTTTAGGCGTAATAGATTTGTGCCGTATAATCCACTGCCAAAATTTATGTCGTGAGTACATAACTCTCTCATGGGTTTCCTTAATGTAACTAATATTTGTAACTAATGAGTTAAAAGTCTCATGTCATGAATGTTTATGTCCAATAGTGAATAATAGCATTCATCACAAAGTAAATCTTTCGAATATATCGTCCCCTCAATATAACAATAGCGTATAATTTTTTTTTGGTTTTGAGAAAATCGAGTTTAAAGTTTTTGTCAAATCAGATGTCTATTAAAACCTCAATATCACGGTAAATAAAAATTGTTCATAGTGGATTTTTCGATGAATACATTATACCGTTTCTTGCCCTTAAATTTACCAAGTTTTTTTATTCTACGCATCCTTTAAGACCATAGTTATGTTATTCAAAGCGCAAGTCCTCCATATAGGCCATTTTATTTTTTAGGGAATTCGTATGATGTATCTGATACACTATTTTATTTTGTATGGTATACGCTGTTTCATTCAATAATTTTACGGTATTTTTATTAAAATATCAATTTGTAACATTATAAAACAGTAATTAATTCCTGTTGATATTTACCTTACTTTCTTCACTTACATTATATAATGGACGATACTCACTCATATGTTTAAAATCCATATTTTTAATGAACAAACTTTCTCTGCGAAATGAATTTGCAAGCTGAAATTTCAAATGACTACAATATTTCCTTGGCATTCATGTAGTCAAAACAACGTAAAAATCGCATAGACTATTACTCTTGTAAATTTCTGATAAAATTTTCGAATTTGTATTGAAAATAAAACAGCTTATGTGGGGTATAGAAATGGTCGGAATAAAACTATTTCTCAAACAATAGTGTATATCATTATAAGCTATTTCATGAGTTAAAGTTTTGATAAATTGTATTTATTTCTACAGGGTAAAATGGAGTATAATGCGCATACACTATTATTCTTTTAACAACTTTGCAGTGGCAATTTCAAGTAAAATAGCGCATATGAGCTTATACACTTATTGAAGGAAATGTTTGAACAAGAAATTATACACCATTTTTTCCAATGACATTTTGACCCACTTTGTGGAAGTAGAATTTGACGAAATTTTGACCAGACATAGAATCAATGATGGAGATTCTAAATATGCAATAAAAAAACAATGGCGTATGAGCATATACGCTATTGTTATATTGAGGGGACGAAATAATGATGCGTAAAGTAAAGAAAACATTCTGAAAGCATAAGTTTTGAAGATAAATTTCCGACACCATCACAGCTCAACCTAATATAAACGCACAGCGTGAGTTTTGATATAGAAAATTTCAAATAAGATTCTAGGGCCTATATCATTGCCAAGTCATGGTATTTGTATCTAACTAACGCTGGGTATTTAATGTTCGGTTCACCCGAACTTAGACTTCCTTACTTGTTTGTTTATTTCTTTGTTCCAATTCCATTGTCCTATGAATGTTTTATTAAGTCTGTTCTTAAGGTGACTCGGTGTCGCTCAAGGTCGCCCAACACTACATTTTCAAGTTTTATCAAATTAAAAATATGAAATTCGGTGTGGACCGCACAATATCTGTGACAAGTGTATTTTTCTCACTTATTTTATTCCTCCCAAAGTTATGTGCAAATATCAAGTTTTGAACTAACACTCCCCTAAATAAGGAGAAATATGCCAAAACCGGAGACCGGAGAAAACAACCTCAAAACCGGAATCTCCGGTCCAAATCTGGAGGGTTGGCAGCCCTAGTAACAATGCTCGTTACTTTTTTGATGACACTTCCTTGCTTTTGAAAAAGTTTTAACGGGGTTCAAGAGTTTGTCATGAAATAAATAAGTGGCTTCAAGGGTGAAGCTTACTCTTTTTAAAGAGTTTGTATCAATCACTATTTCATTTTAAGTAAACAAAATGTGTTGGTGATATCGACGTATGTTTAGAAATATACATGACTTTAGCTGTGGGCTTGATCCAGTACCCTGCAAAAAACCGAAACACTCCATATATCGGAGTACTCCAACATGTGATGAAGCAAAACAATAATTTTCTAAGCCCGATGTGAAAAATCTAGCTTGAAATCTTTTTTTTCATTGCTTTTCCTCAATTAGTTAAAAAATTTCAGAAACACTAAAGTATAACATTTCACACAAGAATTCACGTTTTCGCTATCCTTTAATTGAGGGTTGCTAGATCGCTCTCAAGTGAAAATGAGAATCGCAGGTATGAACGCACCCGTTTTATATAAAGTATTTTATACGAAAACATAGGTTTCATGCAGTAGTTTATACCTAGTCTAACCGAATAATACAACTAACGAAAAAAATATCAAACTCAGTTTTAGCGACTTTATATTTTACCAGATCGAATCGCAGACCGTATCATGTTTAGCGGGTTTAGTATAACCTGGTTCTACAATAAATGACGGAAACTCTTTGGTGAGGGAATGTCACAAAAAGAAGAAAAGATATTGACCGAAATATTTGTGAAAGGTTCTACTAAACCCTTACTGATACCGATCAGGAGCCCATATTTACAAAAAAAATTGGATCCAGTTATCGGTTGGGCTATATCAGCTATCAAAAACGTAAAGGGGAAATTCGCGTCTTACACTTTAGTTTGTTTATTATCTTTATCAAAAATAAATAAGCGACGAATTGATAATCCCAAATTATCATTGCTTGTCGCTGCAACAACGGCCCAATTTAGATTGCTAAATATTTATTTTTGTTATAACAACACGGTTTCAAGCATTATTTCGAAATTTAGAGTGAAATCGACATAACTAATTGGGGTTACTACGCGAATTGGAACGTCGTCTAAATGAACTTGTAAAATTATATCTTGAGTTGCAACGCGATCTAGATCGATTTCGATACATTTTTGTTTTAATTTCAGCTAATTCTAAACCAAATTCTTTTTATGATATTTTCATTAAAATTTGAACGCGAAAGTAAAACTAAAGAACGATCAAATTCTGATGGTCAACGATCACCCCTCAACGAGTGTCTTCCGTAATATGTTTCTAATTACTTCCTGTGGAAGTGCTATAATAATATATTAATATTTTGTTGTTGGTTTTTACGGTCTTTTTTGTTTACATATTTGTAAGTTTTGCAAGCTCGAGACCATTTAACAATAATTCATAGTGAATTTTTAATGTCAGTGTTTGGGAAAAATTGATAACTGGAGAAAAATTACAAAGTTAAATCACAGCCATGGATATTATTACATATTTCAGAGTTTCCAAGCTCATCATCAGATCCCTTTTCGGGCACTGGTATATAAACCGGTGTCTGCACCAAATCCGCTGTTAAAATAATCTAACAACTAAGCTATGATGTCCTGTGACGTCACGATGCATTCATCTCCACTTCAACTTATTCCCTTTGTTGTTTGTTGCTTTAGTCTCGCCAACAGTGAACATACATTTTTTAGACATTCTGTCTATCTACATATATATTAATAGGCTAATAGTCTCCCCATAGTAATTTTCTCAACCCAACTTCATATAGTATTTATAGACAGAGCCCTATAAAATTTATACTGCCATCTTGGTATGGACTACACTGTCTCGCGAAAAAAAATTTTGAGAATTATGCTTTGTTTATTTGTTATTAAGCAAAAAAGAAGTCTACAATCTCTCCAGAACTCTCCAGCTATTTTGTAATCTCCAACAGCACTATACAACACTATTCAGCACTGTTATAAAAATAATTCATGAAAGTTTTCACCAAAAGCTAAATCTGTTAACTACAGTATCTGACTGTTTTATTTTACATACAGCAGTGGCGCAGGTGGTAAGCGTGCCGGCTATGATGCGTGCGTTCGCAGGTAAAGTTTTTTTTTTTTTTACTAAATTGAATTTGCCTTGAAACATATGAAATCTTTTCATCATAATATTTTTTTTTTCATTTATCATAATTGTAACCCAATATTTCAATATTTTTTGGTTTATGACCTCTATCTTGGAGTGAAAAAATCAAATTTTTTGAAAAAAATCTATAAAATTATTCCAATTTATCAATCTTTATCATAAAATATCAAATCCATGCAAAGAAATGTAAAGCAGGAGTTACTAAATGTTGTTGAAAATAATCTGTAGCCTTACCACAAGTCGAAATCTAATCATTCAGTTGGTGCATGTTTTCATTACCTTAGGAAAAGAAATAGACTACAACGTCACAAGCAAACAAAAAAATTTAGTAAAAAAAAAAATTGTTTTTGACGCAAAATTCAAAAACACTCGATATAGATATTTCTTCTTTATTATTTATCAAGATTGACAAATTTATCAATAACACAGAATCGGCCGGTACCTTTGCCTTTTTTTACAAAAACACATTTTTACCTTGATTATTTTATATTCTAAGCTTTTCTCGATTTTTTAAAAGTTTAATTTACTTATGAAATTTTTAGGGGGTTAAATAGAAAAATATTTGATATAGGTACATATATTTTTCATACAGTTGAAGATTGCCCAGAAAAATATTACCAATTGTCTCATTTAGAGCAAAGTTGTAATAAGACGCTGGAAAGTATAAGTAGTTGCTGGCGTCATTTTAATTTTCCTTGCTTTAACAGAATTAAAAAAAAAAACAAAAAACATTTTTGACTTCACCGAGAATCCCGAGAATCGAAGTCAGGTGTCCTGCAAGTAGTAAACATTTATACCCATTTTGGTATAAAAAGTGTCTTCACAGGACATGCTCGAACAAATGTGACCAATTTATTCCATCTAAAAGAGACAAAAAAAGTAGTAGTCTGCTAGAACAAAACATTGGAAAATTATATTTTCTAAGCAGAAAATGTATTTTTCATACTAAGAATGAAGTTAGTTATATAGAATAAAAAAATTTGATCGCAACACCAGAAGAGGAATTTTCAAAAATAGAAAAGAAAAATATCAAAATCCATTCAAAGAAATGTAAAGCTGGAGTTATTAGCTTTCAAATGTTGTTGAAAATAATCTGTAGCCTTACTTCAAGCCGAAATCTAATCACTTCAGTTGGTGCATGTTTTCATTACCTTAGGAAAAAATGTCAGCAATATATATCTATATATTAATAGGCTAACACTCTCCCCATAGTAATTTTCGCAACCCAACTTCATATAGTATTTATAGATAGATCCCTATAAAAGTTATATTGCCATCTTGGTATGGACTATTTCTACTGTCTCGCGAAAAAAAATTTTGGAAATTATGCTTTGTTTATTTGTTATTAAACAAAAAAAAAGCCTACAAACTTTCCAAAACTCTCCAGCTATTTTGTAATCTCCAACAGCACAACATATATAAAAGCTTTTACCAAAGCTACAGTATCTGACTGTTTCATCGTACACTAGATGGACGCGCGCCTTGCGCAAGAATTTCACCACTACCCTCAGCGACATCTACAACCCAGTAGATAAAGTCTCTGATTCACAACAGAAATGATATACATGATACAGCAGTGGCGCAGGTGGTAAGGGTGCCGGCTCTGATGCGTGCGTTAACACGATAAAGCACGGGTTCGGGGCAGGTTAAGTTTAATTTTTTTTATAAATTAAATTTGCCTTGAAACATATAACATATGAAAACCTTTTATCATAATATTTTTTTTTTTAATTTATTGAAGATTGGCCAGAAAAATATTACCAATTGTCTCATTTAGAGCAAAGCTGGAAGTAGACGCTGGAAAGTATAAGTAGTTGCTGGCGTCATTTTAAATAATTTTCCTTGCTTTAAAAGAATTAAAAAAAGAAAGAACAATTCCCATTTTTGTCTTCACCGAGAATCCCGAGAATCGAAGTCAGGTGTCCTGCAAGTAGTATACATTTATACCCATTTTGGTATAAAAATTATACAATTAGTGTCTTCATAGGACATGCTCGAACAAATGTAACCAATTTATTCCATTTAAAAGAGACTAAACATGATCCAACTATGGAAGGTCGTCGCATGAGACAGCTGATTAAAAAGTTTTTTTCTTTAATTTTGACATTATGCCCATTTTTCAGTGCAATTTTGACAGTACGCACACAAAGTACAACAACAAAATACATTACACAAATTACGTACGCACGGATGTATGTCACCATGCGATCACCTGTTTATTGCATCATGAGACTAAAAAAGTAGTAGTCTACTACAATAAAATATTGGAAAAGCATATTTTTTAAGCAGAAAATGTATTTTTCATACTAAGAATGAAGTTAGTTATATAGAATAAAATATTTTCATAGCAACACCAGAAGAGGAATTTTCAAAAATAGAAGAGAAAAAAGAAAAATATCAAAATCCATGCAAAGAAATGTAAAGCAGGAGTTATTAGCTTTCAAATGTTGTTGCAAATAATCTGTAGCCTTACTACAAGCCGAAATCTAATCACTTCAGTTGGTGCATGTTTTCATTACCTTATGAAAAATTTCAGCAGTATCTATATATTAATAGGCTAACATTTTTTCCATACAATCAATTGCCAGAGTGTATCTCATAAAAAAATGCATAACTCCAATTATTATATATTTTGATATGTTTTCATGGGCCAGGAGCTTTGCATAGGCATATTATATTTAACAAAAAATGCTTCATTAATTTGTAATAATTCATCAAAGTTTTCACCAAAACCCAAAGCTGTTAACTACAGTATCTGACTTTTTTGTTGTACATACAGCAGTGGCGCAGGTGGTGAGCGTGCCGGCTAAGATGCGTGCGTTCGTAGGTTCAAGGACGTGTTCAAGGCAGGTTAGGTTTTTTTTTTGTTTTACTAAATTGAATTTGCCTTAAAATATACGAAAACTTTTTATTATATTTTTTTTTTTAATTTATTATATTTGTAATCCAATATTTTTCTGTTTATTATGTTTATGACATCTACATATCTTGGAGTGAAAATCCCAAATTTTTAGAAAAAATATAAAAAATTATTCCAATTTATCAATATCTATCAATTTATATTTTTTAAGAAATATATCATATTTAAAATGGAAAAAGTAAAAACACAGTTTGTAGCTTCTTGAATTTTATATTTACGAAATAATTAGAAATCGCGTTAATTTTCCTAAAGACATCAACTATTTTCTTCCTAAAAATTTTTATTTGTAAAAGAGTCGACATATAACCCAATATTTCAATATTTTTCTGTTTATGACATCCATTTTCAAGTGAAAAAACCAATTTTTTTGAAAAAAAAAGCTAAAAAATTATTTCAATCTATGAATATATATTTTTTAAGAAATATATCATATTTAATATACAAAAAGTAAAAACGCAGTTTGTAGTTCTTCAATTTTATATTCACGAAATAGTTTGAAATTGCGTTAATTTTCCTAAAGACATCAACTATTTTCTTCCTAAAAATTTTCATTTGTAAAAGAGTCGACATATAACCCAATATTTCAATATTTTTCTGTTTATGACATCTATTTTCCAGTGAAAAAGCCAATTTTTTTGAAAAAAAAAGCTAAAAAATTATTTCAATTTATGAATATATATTTTTTAAGAAATATATCATATTTAATATACAAAAAGTAAAAATGCAGTTTGTAGTTCTTCAATTTTATATTCACGAAATAGTTTGAAATTGCGTTAATTTTTCTAAAGACATCAACTATTTTCTTCCTAAAAATTTTAATTTGTAAAAGAGTCGACATATAACCGGAATCCTTACATATTTAGGCTAAATTGGGCCAGTTAGGTTATGTGTTTTCAATATTTCCGAGTTAAATTTGACGAAAAAAATTTGTAAGACTTCAAAAAATCTACAACTAAAAGAAAAATTGAGAAAACTGTCTGTATACCAAAAAAAAACACAATTTGGAAACCGGCTAATGTTAAGAAGTTAACGGAATCTCAAAATGAACTTTTATTCCTTTCAACCCATATGGCCAATTTTGTTCGATATGGCGTCATTCTATGTGACCATTATATATATTATAAGTCTAACTATGTTGTTGGTATATGTCCATGAAATTTAATTTTGTTTATTGAAATATTGACGGAATATGAAAGGAGTGGTGGGTCTGATGGTGGACTTTCAAACATTACTAAGTACCGTTTTTGCCATCTCCTATTAGGTACTGGAGAAAAATGCGAACAGAGGATTTAATAAGTTAAACTAATTTAAGGTGGTCGAATTTCGACCACGGGATATACTAGTTTATATTAATACCCTAACTCTGTTGTACTACCACCCTAATGTGTGAAAACTTTGAGTGGCATCACCACCTCGCAAAATTTCGCACTTTTTAAAAACTACGAAAACCACACAAACCCCTCTGCTATCATTCATATGCAGTAATCCAGGAGCTGCCACTTGATTTTATTTGTGTGCCAAAAAAAATTGTGCTAAATCCTGTACAACATCATTTGAAGCCTAAGAAATCCATCTTAACTGCTCATGGCTTTACCTGCCATTATGCATACTTAGCATAGACTTGACTTTACTTGAGAACTGTCACTTAGCACTTAGAAAAATAGCAAGAGAGTACGCTAGCCAGTTTCAAATAAGAGTAAAAGCTTCCCATATCGAATTGCTTTTCAAAAGTAATCGTGAGATTTTTTACATATAACTCAGTAAAAAGTACCAAAACGCATTTTCTTGGCATTAGGTTGCGATTTTCTGAGCTTATCTACAATCAGTATATAGTCAATGCAAAAAAAAAAAACTAAAAAGCATTTTGGAGGAAAAAAATTTTTTTTTAGGTTAGCCTAATTTGAATTCAATCCAAAAATTCTTATCCCTATAGAATAGTTGGAGGATTTTATTCAAAATGTTAAAAAAAAAGGTATGGCATCACACAGTTCTCTCACGGCGCTCACTACACTTAGAATGTACATAAAAAATCAAAACTCCACAGAATTCTAAGTCAAGTCAAGTAGGGTAATCGGATACATGCAAACTTCATTAAACAGAACGCTAAGTGGCAGTTCCAAGTCAAGTCAAGTCTATGCTAAGTATGCATAATGGCTGCTTTAGCTTACACGCTCCCACATATGGGCAATCCTGTAAGCTAAAGATTTTAAAACAGACATGGGCGATTTGACTCAAACGAGCAGTTACTCTCAGCACACGTATTCTTACGCTCTTATTTCAGTCGCTATTGAGAGCGAAAAAACCAGTTTGACACTAGTGGTAACCAGAATGAAAACGGCAAACGACAAGCGGCATCTGTCAAATTATTTTTACACGTGTTCTTATGGGGAGGAATTTTTTGAACACGACGCGACAAAGCGGCAATCAATCACAGATGCCGCTGTCGCCAGATTAAATCTAATTCTATTTTGACAAGCGGCAGATGGTGGCGTTTGGTTTTTTTGACAATAAAAACGAAAGGAAGAGTAAATAACTTGTAAAATAAGTTCCAATTATTACAGAATATGTCTCTTTCACACTTTTTACAACATTTTTTGCTACTTTTCAAAATGATTCGCACCGGTCGCCCCTGCTCTCATTATAATCATGTCGCCAATGCTTGACGGCAAATATCGTCAAGCTTCAGTTTTTCGTCGTTGTCGTTCGCCGCTGTCGTGTTCATTGTGGACGGGCCTACTGTGGGATAAGGAATTGATTTTCCTGCCAGTCGCGCTGCAGACAGCAACGAGGTAACATAGGTAGTCGGTATGTTGATGTTTTGACTTGAACTAATTATGCTCGAGATATCTTTTTTTAGTGTGGTTTCCGTAGCTGTATAATTTTTTTGACCATCGTTTTCAACTTGGAAAACCTAATCCTTATACTTCTGCAAAAGGGTATTTTTTTTCCGAAAAACATATCTCTCTCAATACCCTTATATTTCTCAAAGTCTTTATATATTTTTTATAGACATTGCATATTACCAAAGGCATCGGAAATCATAAAGCAATATTTGTCATTTATTTTGAACAAACACATAGGTACGCGCATAAATAGTATCATAAAACAATCAAGCGGCGCACGAAGTTGCTTCGCTGTTGTTTGTAAATCAACTGACTGCAAATGTTCTTTGTCCCATGGTAGCCACTTTACGCTCGCGGTTACCAATGCATGCTTACATTTCATTTGCCCACCTTTCCCTGTAAAAAACGTTGGAGTATGGGAGTACTCCAACATTTATCCTCATTCATACAAAAAGGTGGTCCAATTTATAAGCCCATGTCCGGCGATTGGATCACCTAATCCATATCGGAGCACCCTGCTGAATAGTCTATGGAACACCTACGTGAGAGTACTTTGAAAATGCTGCCAAAAGATTACTCTATAGAGTACTATGCAGTAAAGGGAGAGAGGGAGTATGTGTTCTTATTGAGGACCACCTACTCCCACTCTCGCTTTGCTGTTGAATACTCCATAGAGTAATCCGATACCAGTATTTTGGGAGTACTCTCATGTAGGTGATCTATAGAGTATTCAAAAGCAAAGAAATGGAGTACTCCCAGTCGGATTAGGTGATCCAATTACCGGCCATCGCCATATACATTGGACCACCTTTTTTACATGAGGATAAGTGTTGGAGTACTCCGATACTCCTTAGGGAGTACTCTATGGACTATGGAACGGAGTATTTCGGTTTTTTGCAGGGTTGTTTTAAAACTCATTCATTTTCGCATATGGGCAGAGCGGCCCGTACGGGCCGAGAGAGTAAAAACTTATATACGTATACAACAGCAAGAGTACAAGGGCTCAAGCAAAATGCAAAGATGACTAGATACGAAACTTCGCGCTCTCTGAGAGCGCTCAAAAAGTGGTCATTTTTTATAACGTTTTCCAATGATGCCAGTATGCTGAAAACAAAATATGGGCATTTTGAGTAGCTTTTTAGGAATTTTTTAATTCTCACAGACCAAGAGGTGTGCAAAAAGGTGCTATCGAATTCATTTTTGAATTTTTCTTGCTCGGAACGTATAAAATAAGACAAGATATATTTAAAATAAAATATATGAAATAATAAATAATGCATAATATAAAGTTAAAATTCCCAAGATATCTTAAAATAAGGTAAAATCCTGAATGATGTACATTTCGTAATGAAATAGAACATGGTAATGTAAATAACACGATTTCAAATAAAAATAATTATAATTAAAATAAATATTTGCAAATAATACAAAAAGAAAAGGCGTATTGTTTGTATCTTGTAAGCTTTTTTTATACCTGTAAACCACTCAAATGCGTGAAAAAAATATCATTTTCTACATATATTTTCTGCAGCTATTTCCTTAGATTGTACTATTTCATACTTAACGTATTTTTTCTCAATCGTGTGATATTTTAAGTTTATCGAAATGTTCACTAGTTTGATTTTCCCAAATTTGGTGCGTTTTTTGCTTTCTGGCTCCTCATTGTTTATGTATGCGCAACACTGTGGGCAAATATTGGCATATGTATGCATGAATATTTTAACGATGTTTCAGATTGGGTGGGAAATCGATTTTTATTTTATTTTGAATGGTGCTGAAAAGCCACAATGCCTTATTTGTTCAAGGGTATTAAACCTTGTAAAAGAAAAAACATCTAAAAAAAATGAATTTAATGAATTACTTGATTTTATTTTATTTCGTAAAAAACTAATATTGAAATTCTGGTGTGATATTGCATACAGCTTTACTACAATAAAAAGCTGTTACATTCAGCTTCACAAAGCAACACCAAAAACATGTTAAAAAAAAAACTTAAAAAAAATTAAATGAATGAATTCCCTAATTTTATTTTATTCCATAATTTAAAAAATTTCCCATTTTTATGTAAAACAATCACATGATTAAAAACAATCAAATAATTAAAATAAGTGGACCAATCAATATAAATTCAATAATTAAATTAAATAATAATAAATTATTAAACCTATCGAGATTTCCTTTTGTCCCACCGTGCAGAAATACAAACACAAGCTGAGTTGATCACTTCCCAGCAAACCAGCTTCGGAGCGCTCTTAGTTCTGAGCTCTAATATGAGCGTTTTTATGAGTGTTTTCTGCACGTGCGCATAAATATGAGCGTTTTATGAGTCTTTTCTGCACGTGCGCAAAAATATGAGCGTTTTATGAGTTTTTTTTGCACATGCCCATAAATATGAGCGTTTTCGGTAACAGTATATATAAACATGTGAAATGCAAAATAAAGAAAAATAAGTTAGTTTGCTTGTAATTTTGAAAAGGTGAAGACGTGTTTTTCTTTAATTTTATTTTTTTAGTAATAATATTTATTGTCAATGAATAAAATAATAATTTATATTTTGAATTATTTTTAATTTTTTATTTATTTTATTTTTGGTCCATACATAGAAATATTTAACATCAAAAATTACTATTTTTTGCACTGGTTTTAGAGCTCTTACTGCGTGGAAAAAAGGTCAAAAAAGACTCTTTTATGCACTGGTTTTAGAGCTCTAAATGCGTGCAGAAATTCATTCATAAAAGACTGCTTTATGCATGAAACTGAGAGCTCTTTTATGAGTGACCAGTTTCATAGAAAATGACACTCAAATATGAGCGTTTTATGACTGTTTATGATTGTTTTATGAGCTCATTATGAGTGTGAGCGCTCAGAGGAAAGAGTGCTTTATGCGCTCATTCTGAGCTCATATGGTTTGCTGGGTTGCTTGTGGTGGTGTCCATGCCTGTTCATTTTACATCAAGCATCGGCAGATTTGTAAATGCATGCGTATTAGTGAGAGCGCTTTGATCTCTCAAACCAATTGATTTTCGCGTCATACTACCCCTATAATTTTTACTACTCCCGCCAATTATACGTACTTACATACATATTTTTCACATTCGCTGCGCAAATATGCGACAACCATGCGCGATGTTGCTTTGCCACTTGTTCAGCGACGACTAAATCGTTTGGTAGGCAAAGAGCGCAACCTGTCTGTGTGAAGAGCGTAACATGTTTGTCTGATCTTAAGCACGGTTGCCGAAGTTGGTACTTTAGTACCAAAAGTGGTACTTTTTTTTAGCGATGGTACTTTGGTACTGATTTGGCCGATATGGTACTTTTTCACCATAACCGATTTTAAGACGCCATAAAGAGTTCGTCGCTAATTTCTTTCTACAGTTATTTGCAAAGTAAAACAAAGTTTCATCTTGCTGAAAAGCAAAAAAGTGAAACTAATAGGATCCAGCCATCAATCCAAACTGCAAAAAATGGATAAGTAAGTATATGTATTTGCATCCTTTAGGCTTAGCAAATTAGGTAAAAGCCCTTTTTAATTTTTCGTTTCTGTGAAAAGATATTTGCTGATATTTAAATGGGCTTAATTGATTTGACTTGATATATAAATGGGCTTAACGATCCAGGTTTTAAAGAGCTTACTTCTTTTATTTTTAACCTTTTGTCTTTGCCTCATAGCACTGCAGCTGCCGAGCGCAAGTTCTTTGAAATGAGTTTAATCAAGACTAAATTACGAAATAAGCTTGAGTTCGAAACAGTTAATAACGTAATGCTGTGCAAGGAGCTATGTGCAAATCAGGCTGGTCACTATGTGTGGTCACCAAAAGATATAAAAACTACGTATTAAATATACTTTAAGAAGCCCTTTATTTGCACCCAATGTTAACTCAAGACTATTAAAGTCAGTATTTCCTTTAAGTTTATAAATGTGTAGATCACAAAAGATATAAGACACCCACTAAGAATGCTTTAATAAAAAGTCTGATACATACCTATTGCTAACTAATGTTGCCTAAAAATAATAATAGTATTTAATACATTAATGTGTAGATCTCAAAAGATAAAAACCACCTATTAAATATGCCCCAATAAAAAACGTGTGTTATATGTCCTAATGTTAACTAAACACCCTTAATAAAAGCGGTATTTGATAAATTTTATATGAATTTAAACTACCTTTTAAATATGTATGCTTTAATAAAAAGTATTGTTTGTACCTCATGTTTACTTAAAACTAAAAGTATAAAGCAGTATTTAATACAATCCATATTTAATTTAGATACTTTAATGTGTAAAAAATAGTTTATATAAATGGAATACACATACATTTTTAAAAGCAATAAAAGTTTTCATCTAAATAAAAATTAAAAAAACTGGTACTTTTTTATTTAAAATGGTACATTTTTATGAAAATTATGGTACATAAATTTTTTTTGGAGTGGCAACCGTGATCTTAAGATATATGAAGCGCCGATGCTTGTTTTACATCAGTGACGATTTTTGCCTAGCCCGCGGGCGCCCAACTTTATTGCTCTCTCATAGATTCGCTCACACGTAAAATGCAAGCGCTCTCTATACATTGTGGAAAATTAGAGTGGGTTTGCCAATCACTTGATCAACGACTGTTGACTGCTAAACATGCAATTTGTATTTACGCGCTGATTGACAGCTTTGGGATGTTTAATATTGAGTTGGAAGAATTTTTGTAACTGATAAAAAATTTAATAATGAAATGTTTAAGATTATTTGGTTCAAAACCATAAAAATATTAATTTTTAGTTTATAATAAAAATTAGTTTAGGTTTTATATTATTCTACGGTTTCCATTGTGCCATTTTCCTTTTCGTACCTTTCCTTTATTCTCCTTTAAATTTCTTTTTTACTTTACAAATTACCTTTCGATTTTTTTTGTTTTATACACAATTTTTTTTTGTCGCGTTTTTTGGAAGTTCTTTTTGGGTGTATCAGCAAGTTCTCTCATATTTCAACACAAGCGCAGAATTAGGTAGTGTGCGTTTGAGCATCACTGTTTTACATACATACATACATATTCATACATACTTATGAGGGGAAGCCATGCGATTATAAACGTTACCGAAAAATTGAGAAATCGTCATTTTCTCTGCCGAAAATTTCTGCGCATTTGGTTTCTTCTACTCGGTGCGAGAGAGCGCTGTCAAAATGTCATCTTTGGTCAAAATGCACATTTTTTATAACATTTGTCATTGGTGCCACTCCGTGAAAGTGGAGTAAAACTGAGTATGGCTATTTTCATCATATATTTTGGGGATTTTAAAGGTTTTGCTTTAATTGGACTTTTGAAGGGGTAAACAAATTTTTCGAAACTTATTTTTCAAAAATATGGCAAATTAACGTATCTGCAGGCATAAATAAACAAAAATATATGTACAAATGAAGTTTAAATGCATCATATAACACTGCCATGAGTTGATAATGAAATATTGAATTTGTTGATAAATATGGATTGATAGGATCAAAAGCACTATAAAAACCGTTGTTGGGTGCATGGGGGCTGGTCCTCTACTTAAAATTTCTGAAGTTCTTCTAACAAAATCAATAACATAAGGCCAAGTAAAAAATGTACTTAAGGTTTTTTGTTGATAAATTTTGACTGGCTTATAGTATTGACCTTCCACCTGCATATTATTATCAGGGACACCGAACCACATGTTTTGATGTAGCACTCAACATTTTTCATAACTTCTACCCATTTGACCCCAAAGCTAAAGAGTTACCGACTATTTCGGCACATTTTTTCGTTGCCTTAGTTTGGCCTTCTGCGAAATGTCATTTATTTTGACTCTCCTGCTCTCCTGCATTGTACAGAACAAATTTTTTAAAGTTTTTGCACACCATAACTGCAAAAACACCTAGAAATAGTAGGGTAATGTAAATTGGCATACATACATACATTATGTTGGTGTAAAACTGATAATATGAAGTATGTAAAAGTAAAAGTTAAAGAAACAGTTGAAAGAAGTACATATGTAAATTAAAAAATTTTAAAAATTATAATTTTGTCACTTAGAAAGTTATTCCCGAGGATGCTTCAATTGCCTACCTCATGGGTGGTGTGGAAATAGCAAGACCTTTACTTTAGTACCAACTCACCAATTTGCTTCTTCTGGCAATTGTTTCGTTTGTTGGTTAGAGCCTTTGTGGATCAAATTAACGCACGTGAGCGTGAGTGAGTGGAGCCTTCTATAACGTACGAAAATGCGTTCACGGACATTTATCAATTGAGCTCTTATTTTCAATAAAATTTAAAACAATTTAATAGCGAGATTATAAAATAAGCATATTTGCGACCTTTAGGGCCATTTTCACGACTAGGCATCAATATTTTCAACTTTTTTTTTATATTCACCAAATTTTTGGAAAAAGCGACTGATATAAACCAGTTATACGAAGAAAAGTTGTTTAAGTTCACGAAGAAGTCTATGACATACTATATCTCCTGTGACAAAACTAAACCAAGTAAGTAGCTCTCCCGCGACTTATGCAAAACGGAATAAGTCTTAGTTATTTTTCCACCTACTTACTTGGTATTGCATTTGTCACGGGAGATATGTATGTTAAAGAAAAGATTGTGGCCAGGAAAATAAGTATTTTATTTCAAAGTTTTATTTTTAGAGGAGCTGAAGAAAATTTAAATTGGTCGAATTTCGACCACAGGCGATACTGTTTATATTAATAGGCTAACAGTCTCCCCATAGTAACTTTCGCAACCCAACTTCATAAAGTATTTATAGATAGAGCCCCATAAAATTTATATTGCCATCTTGCTATGGACTATTACTACTGTCTCGCAAAAAAAAATTTTGAAAATTATGCTTTGTTTATTTGTTATTAAGAAAAAAATAAGTCTACAATCTCTCCAGAACTCTCCAGCTATTTCGTAATCTCCAACAGCACTATACAACACTATTCAGCACCGTTATAAAAATAATTCACAAAAGTTTTCACCAAAAGCTAAATCTGTTAACTATAGTATCTGACTGTTTTATTTTACATACAGCAGTGGCGCAGGTGGTAAGCGTGCCGGCTATGATGCGTGCGTTCGCAGGTTCAGGGCAGGTCAATTTTTTTTTACATTTATCATATTTGTAACCCAATATTGCAATATTTTTCTGTTTATGACCTCTATCTTGGAGTGAAAAAATCAAATTTTTTGAAAAAATCTAGAAAATTATTCCAATTTATCAATATTTATCAATTTATATATTTTAAGAAATATATCATATTTAATATACAAAAACCATCATATGTTGAAGTTGAAATATTCTATACGGACTTCAAAAAATCCACACCTAAACTAAAAATTGAGAAAACTGTCTGTATACCCAAAAAAAAAACAAAATTTGGAAACCGGCTAAGGTTTAATTTGCTTATGAAATTTTTAGGGGGTTAAATGGCAAAATATTTCATATACATATAGTTTTCATACAGTTGAAGATTGGCCAGAAAATATTACCAATTGTCTCATTTAGAACAAAGCTGTATTTAGACGCTGGCAAGTATAAGTAGTTGCTGGCGTCATTTTAATTTTCCTTGCTTTAACAGAATTAAAAAAAAAAAAAACAATTTTCAATTTTGACTTCACCGAGAATCCCGAGAACCGAAGTCAGGTGTCCTGCAAGTAGTAAACATTTATACCCATTTTGGTATAAAAAGGGTACAATTAGTGTCTTCATAAGACATGCTCGAACAAATGTGACCAATTTATTCCATCTAAAAGAGACAAACAAAATAGTAGTCTGCTAGAATAAAACATTGGAAAATTATATTTTCTAAGCAGAAAATGTTATTGTCATACTAAGAATGAAATTAGTTAAAGAGAATAAAATTTTTTTTATCGCAACACCAGAAGAGGAATTTTCAAAAATAGAAAAGAAAAATATCAAAATCCATGCAAAGAAATATAAAGCAGGAGTTATTAAATGTTGTTGAAAATAATCTGTAGCCTTACTACAAGCCGAAATCTAATCATTCAGTTGGTGCATGTTTTCATTATCTTAGGAAAAGAAATAGACTACAACGTCACAAGCATGGCGAAATAAATAAGGTGAACGCACGGCGAAAAGCGAAAAACCCCTGATGTGTTTGCTTTTGTTTTTGGTAATGAGTTTGTCAAATCCAGGGTGACTTTTTGATTTTTTGGTTCATAAGCGTAGAAAGAAACGGGGGTGAGACGGGCCTACTCCCCCACCACACGGACAACTAATGTTAGCTTTACCCTAGTCTGTTATCTATTAGATTTTACAATTTGAACCAAACTTCGCGTAGTATAAAAAGAATTTTAAGCCGTCCAGCAAGCAAAATCAGCTAAACTTTTCATAGGCGATGGCATACAGAAAAATGTTTAAGAAGCTAGCCTTGCTTTTCTTAAGTAATCAGCTTAAACATGTATGTGGAACAAGAAATAAACCCCACAATGAAGTGAAAACAAGTTTGAGTTGTCACCAGTATTAAACATAAATGGGTCATAGAATTTCTGGAGAAATAAAGGTTTTAGTACCAGAAATAAAACCACTAAAGTCTGTTTTTGAACTTGCATATACCAACTTTTATTTTGTAATATCAGCCAAAGTTCAATGAACAACTTTTTTTAACAAATCAGAAAAATACTGACGTAACAGTTCAAGGGCCGCATAAGTTTAGGGCTAGCTAGGAACCATTCTGTATACATTTACTTGTAGAGTTATTATTTTGTACCTAAGGCTGACTAGAAAAGTAGGTAAAACCATAAATAAAATTTGGGAAAATAAACTTGGTTTTGCTGGGCTTGGTGACAATGGATACCTAAAAAATTCTACAAAAACTGAGTTGATTTGTTATTTGGACAAAGTTATAAATGGTTTTAAGTTCTTGAGTCAGTTTAAGGCCCGCTTTCATAAAAGCCGGTTAAATTATTTCTAATCGGCGATTCCTTAATCGCTGATTTTCTGAATCGGCAATTTGGTTTTCACCAAAGCCTGGTTAAGTTATCGCCGATTAGACACATCATTGTGAATAAATTAGCAAAAAATTGCATTGTGAATTGGCAAAACAGCTGATTTTTGTTTTGTTTACGTTTTCACAGAAAGTAAATTAGTGAATTGGCTGAATTAATATATTAGTAATGTTCTTTAAATGGCAAACAAACATGTATGACCATACATGGTGGCCTGTATTATGAGGGTAAATAGTATGAGACACGTTTACAAAAGAAAAAATCAGGCGGTTTATCCGAAGAGCTGCGTATAGGTCTTGGTTTGCCGGTTGGACCGAATTCACATAAGATTCCACCACCATGGTTGATTGCACAGCAACGATATGGTCCACCACCATCATATCCGAATTTAAAAATTCCAGGTTTCAACGCACCCATACCAGAGGGTACATCATTTGGCTATCATGCTTTGATAGTACCAAGCTTTGATGGTACAACAGCGATATGGTCGAAGGCAACTGGTATGTGTTACGATGAACAAAAGTTAATTTCCTAATCTAAATTATTTTGTTTAGGAGAATTTGAGTGCGTTGCTACATTGGAGGGACATGAAAATGAAGTAAAAAGTGCATGTTGGTCAAGTTCCGGCAACCTTTTAGCCACATGCTCGCGGGACAAATCGGTATGGATTTGGGAATTGGCTAGTGATGATGAATTCGATGTTGTTGTTGTTGTAGCGCTACTTAGCCCTACCCTGATTAATTCGATTGTGCTGCTTTACTCAATTCACATAACCAGGATGGCATCAGCTTCCTATGGTAATACAATAAAAATGTATGCTGAAAATGCCACAGATAACGATTGGTACACAACGGCTACATTAGATTCTCATACGGTGTGGAGCATCGATTTCGATGCAGATGGTAACGTTTGGTTTCTTGCAGTGATGATAAGACTGAAAATATGGCGTGCTTATCATCCGGGTAATGAGGAAGGTATATACACACCAGAAGATAAAACAGTTTGGAAATGTGTTTGTACCTTATCTGGCGACCATTCGCGAACTATTTATGATGTGTCATGGTTCAAAAAAATTGGACTAATCGCTACTGGTTGTGGAGATGATGCAATACGCATATTTAAAAAAAGATGCGAATTTAAAAAAGAATGAACCAACCATGATTCCATCGAAGGATAAGGCGCACACACAAGACGTCAATGCCGTTAAATGGAATCCAGCACATGAAGGTCAACTTATTTCATGTAGCGATGATGGTACAATTAAATTATGGTATCTTCAATTAATTTAATAAAATCAAGTTTGACTAAAATATTTTATCATTTCATTGAGTTTCTTTAAAAGATGTTCGTATGTTAATTTGAAATAAACCTGAATATTTGAGGAAAGGTATTTTAGTATGTATACTAAGGTAGAAGTGTCTTGTTTTATGTTTACGAGCCGATAATACCGTGGAATATTGAAGGGATTGGAAATCTTGTACTCGTTGGCTGAGTGTCCTGTTGCAAACAGTCAATAATATAATATAATTCACATATTCTGATTTATTCGTTAAATAACAAAGCAGAAGAGAATGTTCAGAAAATTCGATTGGATTTTGTTTAATTGAAGCTGTGTTAAGCTATGGCAACAATATGTAACGATATCAAATTCAGATCCTTCAACATTCAATCACAGAATAGGTAAGCTTAGAAGTTATTCCATTTTTGCAAATAATTTTATTCAATAAATATAAATTGCCAGTTAATAACTTGTTTACTTGGTAAGAAAATGTTCATGCAGAGTTTTGTAAAGCTTTGCAGCTTTCCGAGGCCCCGGCCAATTACAAGCGAATTTTCCAAAATTCTGTAGCAGTGTTACGGCATCAGTTTTGTTCACGGGCTTAATGCTAGTCAAAGCAGAAACCAGCTAAAATAAATATTTAATCAGAATCAAGAGTTAAGGTAAAACTATTTCAGACAAACCTTCTGATGTGGACTTGATTCAACCCGTTCCATAATCCATTCCGGCGAACGTTTTTCAAATTGTTTGTAAGTCTCTATAATTTTGCCTCCCTCTTCTGGGCTCCATGCAACCATAAGCGTTAAATCGGTTAGCAAGGATATGCGGGTTAAATTAAATTAAAACATCAGTATTGTATAGGTTAACAATGGCAACAAAGCGTGAAAGAAAGGGCAGTAAATCCAAACGTGTTCTGTAATAGGAGTATAAATGCATTATAAAAGTGATACTTTTAGGCAAGAAAAATGCATACCTCTGTACTGTAAAAATTGATTTCGTCAGCTTTTTCCGATTGTTCTTTGTATTGAAATTTAGCAGGAATTCAATTGCTGCCGAATCTATAAGTTCCTTGTTGACACAATTGCTTAAGTTATTCAGAAACTGGTCGAAATGTTGTTTGCTGTGTGATACTTGGCCTGAGATACGTCCGACTTCTATGAGTTGCTGGCGTTAGTGGCAGTTGCGCTGAATATGGTGGTGCTCGCTGCTTTAGTGGTTGGTGCACCAACTGCTCCACGTGTGGCATATGGGGCGCCCTTCAATTTGCGTGCCTCACGCCTTTGCTTGCTCTGCTCTGATGGTGAAGATGAGATGGTGTTTTGCGGTGAGCTGAAAGTAAATGAAATATGGATTACTAAGGCAAACTTTATTAGCCAAAAAATGTAAACTAACCTGCTTGCTGCTGCATCGTATGTCATTGGTACTCGACGTGCCAGCAACACCTCTTGTGGCCGACGAGCTGATGTGCTTGGTACCTCAAATCTTATGCGCGCACCACGACTATACTGCGGTGTGGCGCCTAAAAAATCATTCAATATATGTATAACTGTAGAGATATCGCGTTTGGGACGTCCATAACGATCTTGTAAAGCTGGATTCAATGTGCCCGAGTAGATGCCCTTACCATGATTCTTCATAGTTTCAATAACAGCGCCGGAGCTGCTGCCTTTGCGCGTAGCCTCTTCTCCACCACCGGATAAATCAATCTTATTAGTGAAAACCTCTTTGGAGAGTTGGTAAGTCCTTATATATTTATTACATACCAAAACGTTTTTGGTATTTGCATTTAATCAATATTATAGGTGAATTCGAGAATTCAATCACTGCCGCAGTACTGTAGTCAAATGAAAAACTCTATTAATTTTAAACTGTAACTTGTGAAAAATTCTAGTTTTCTTGAATATGCTCTAATTCCATTCTGGAATGTATCTCAGAAAAAACGTGTCGATTCTCTTCAGTTTTGGATTAAAATTATACCTCTTTGGAAGTACTGCTTCAGTGATTGAATGCTCGAATTCACTTATAATATTCATTAAATGCAAATACCAAAACGTTTTGGTATGCAATAAATATATAAGGATTTACCAATTGCTTTCGCTTTTATTGGTTTATGTTTATATTTTGTTTAATAATATTGTTCAATGACACAAGGAACTTTGAAATTACACAAATGAAATTACACAAATTTTATTTTCTACACAGCTGACAGACGTCAAAGTTTGCTCAATCAGCAGATAACCGGCCATCCATCGCCGATCAAGTTAATCGGTGTTTAATCGGCTGATCCATGATAACCGGGCATGGTGAAAACGAATTTTAGCCAAATCACCGATTAAATTCCGATAAAGCGCTAACCGGCTTTTATGAAAACGGGCCTAAACTGTTATGTAAAGAATGAGTTCAAAATACAAGATTATATTTTTGCTTTAACATTATAGCATGCACTGTTAAGTTCTTTTACTAGAATAAAACAAATTTACTAGACCGGCTGCAGCACAATTATAATACAACACAAAACAAAGCAAAATGTATTATATTAGTTGGGTTTAAACATATTGCCCCTGTTGCTCGAAAGCCGCCTACGCCCATAGCCTTTTGTTTTGTTTACAAATAAAATTTGTTTTTTCTTTTCATAAATTCAATGTGAATCAACAATTTGTTTGCAAATACAAATATAGAACTGGGACTACTTCCCAGGATAGAGAAGCATACAACTCCTGCTAGCCCGCGTATCCTTTTCCTGACGTTGATTTTATGCCATGCACTACACTTTCCCTAAACGCTCACTCCTAGAATAAAAACGTTGGTTTTACGCGCACTCTTCTCATGCTGCCTCGAATATACTTATTAACATGGCCTATATGTTTAATTGAAATTTTTGTTTAGCAAAATTTTCATTTTTCAAATGTAAACAAAAAATAATTTATGACAATAAAATGACGGTCTCATTATTACGGCGAAAAAAACGTTTAATCAGCTGATCATTTTCTACCACCTTCTTTAATTCGCCTTGGTCACAAGCAAACAAAAAAATTTAGTAAAAAAAAAATTGTTTCTGATGCAAAATTCAAAAACACTTGATATAAATATTTCTTCTTTTTTATTTACCCAAATTGAAAAATTTATCAATAACACAGAATCGGCCGGTAACTTCAATTTTTTTACGAAAAACACATTTTTAATTTGATTATTTTATATTCTAAACTTTTCTCGATTTTTTAAAAGTTTAATTCACTTATGAAATTTTTAGGGGGTTAAATAGAAAAATATTTGATAAAGGTACATCTATTTTTCATACAGTTGAAGATTGGCCAGAAAAAGATTACCAATTGTCTCATTTAGAGCAAAGTTGTAATTAGACGCTGGAAAGTATAAGTAATTGCTGGCGTCATTTTAATTTTCCTTGCTTTAAAAGAATTAAAAAAAAAAACAATTTTCAATTTTGACTTCGCCGAGAATCCCGAGAACCGAAGTCAGGTGTCCTGCAAGTAGTAAACATTTATACCCATTTTGGTATAAAAAGGGTACAATTAGTGTCTTCACAGGACATGCTCGAACAAATGTGACCAATTTATTCCATCTAAAAGAGACAAAAAAAGTAGTAGTCTGCTAGAATAAAATATTGGAAAATTATATTTTCTAAGCAGAAAATGTATTTGTCATAATAAGAATGATGTTAGTTATATAGAATAAAAAATTTTGATCGCAACACCAGAAGAGGAATTTTCAAAAATAGAAAAGAAAAACGAAAAATATCAAAACATATGCAAAGAAATGTAAAGCAGGAGTTATAAGCTTTCAAATGTAGTTGAAAATAATCTGTAGCCTACGGCTCAGAGAATAAAGGCCTAACGAACTAACGCCTAAAAAAAAATTAAATATTGCCTAAATATTTTATATAGGAATTAGGCGGTTGTTCATAATAAAAGAAAATCTAACATTTTAGGCATTTCTTCATTAAAATTGTTAGGTGATTCTTCGTAATGAAAGAAAGCCTAACAAACAAAAATAAAGAAAAGCCTAATTAGGTATTTATTCATTTTTGATTGTTAGGAATTCTTTCATTAACGTTAGGCGCTTTTTCATTTTGCTATAAGTGTGATTTCTATTGCTATTATGCGTTTTTGAGTGATGGGACATTCCATTGTGACTCCTGGGACATTTGACTCCTGGGACATTTGACTCCAGAGCTGAGTCAACTTTGCCTTGAAAAACTGACATCGGGACTTAAATTGATATGAAATATATTTATCGACGTGGATAAATATCCAATACAATTAATGCATTAAAAGAATTGGCCAAATAACAACAAGTGCCTTTGTAACTACTAAGAAACTGAGTGTGACTCCTGGGACACCGAAAAATCCCTTTGTTGCATCTTTGTGAACACGAATACGAATTTTAGTTCAACTATTCAACTTTCACCTACAATTTGTATATGGTCGAAAATACATACTGCATAGTACCATATTCTATAAAAATATTTTATATATTCAAATTCAATAAACTATTTTTAAATATTTAAATTGTGACTCCTGGATCAAGTCTTTGTGACTCCTGGGACAAGTGCGAAATATGTAATATACCAGATTATTGAAATCAGTTTTATTATTGTTTCAACCCTTTGTGACCACATTATTCATAAATATCTCCCAGCAGAATTGAAACGAAGCCAATTAAATGAAATAAAATAAAGTGAAGGAAAAATAATATTAATATTTACTTAAAAATTCTGATTAATTATTTATTAAAAACAAGTCGAATTCATCATCTCTCGAAACAATTATTTAAAACTATATAACAAAAACTAAAAACAGTTCAAAAAAAAAATTAATCTGAATAATATATGAGAGTTTAGATTCGTGTGACTCCTGGGACACATTTCAAAATAGTCTAGAAACCATAGTATGACCCTTTTAACTAAAAAACTGTATTTACACGGTGAACAGCCTCTTTATACTTACTCTCAGAAATATCTGGTTTCGTAGGGTCATTCCTAAGGTTACTAGACCAATTTGTATGCCTTTTCGTGTGACTCCTGGGACACCCCATATGACCCAATTTAATGAAGGTATACACAAAAATTACATACCTTTTTTTATTTTATGTTATGCAATTATTTTAATTTTTCTCTGCTTTACTTGAATGACTAGCAAATTTTTTTCTATAAATGAAAACATAGCTAATGCAGCAATGCAAACATGACAAAACTTTTTGGGCAAAATAGTAAGATGTGAATTCAAAGTTATGAGGACAAAAATTTTGGGTTTTTACATATTTTTCTATATTTCTGTTACCATATTAGGAAAATATACACATTTAGTTACAGATAACTGAATAAATAGGAATGATTAGTAGCATTTAAAATTTTATGTCATTTTCCTCTTTTGGCTGGAATGTCCCTGATATGAATGCGCTAATAGGGGTGTCAAAATACGCGTTTTGACTTTGGTATCAATGATCCGAAGTCGACATTTAATTTTTTTGTTTTAGTGAAAAGTTATCAACAAAAAACCGAAAATTGACTTAGGTCAGATCCCCAATTCGGGACGTGATCCATGGTATTTATGTGCAGAACTCCTTTCCGCATTGGCGGCCCTCGGCCGCGCTTCAAAAAATAACCCTGGGCTACGCCATTCCAACTCCGGGTGGTTGCCCTGAACGGTGGCAACATGCCATACCTTTCTGAATTGGCAATAAAGATAACATAAAGGGAACAAAAATACAGTGTACATGCATATATGTACATATGTAAATAGCTAATAACATGAGATGAAAATTTGAATTAAAAAATCGCGCGATGTAATAATCATTAGTTTCAGGTGATAATAAAAATTAAAAAAATACCATGGATCCCGCCCATAGAGTGGGAACATGGAAGTTATAGTTTAATTGTGAAATAAGTCCCAAATATTGGGACTTGTATCATTTTCTTCTAAGAGTTTTAATTCGGGTTGTTAGGCCTTCTTTCATTTGGCGTTATTTCATAATGAAAGAAACCCTAACAACTTTCTTTCATTTTTAAAATAACGCTTTCCTTCATATTTAAAGTTAGACGTTCTTTCACTTTCTTGTTAGGCGTTCTTTCATTTCGAAAAATTAGGCGTTAGTTCGTTAGGCCTTTATTCGCTGAGTTGTAGCCTACTACTAGCCGAAATCTAATCACTTCAGTTGGTGCATGTTTTCATTACCTTAGGAAAAAATTTCAGCAATATATTTATATTAATAGGCTAACAGTCTCCCCATAGTAACTTTCGCAACCCAACTTCATAAAGTATTTGTAGATAGAGCCCTATAAAATTTATATGACCGTCTTGGTATGGACTATTTCTACTGTCTCGCGAAAATTTTTTTTTAAAATTATGCTTCGTTTATTTGTTACTAAGCAAAAAAGAAATTTACAATCTCTCCAGAACTCTCCAGCTATTTTTAATCTCCAACAGCACATACAACACTATTCAGCACTGTTATAAAAATAATTCAGAAAAGTTTTCACCAAAAATTTAATTTTCCTTGAAACATATGAAAACTATTTATCATAATATTTTTTTTTACATTTATAATATGTATTTGTAACCCAATATTTCAATATTTTTCAGCTTATGACCTCTAGTGAAAAAATCAAATTTTTTGAAAAAAAGCTAAAAAGTTATTCCAATTTATCAATATTTATTAATTTATATTTTTTAAGAAATATATCATACTAGCAGACCCTGCAGACGTTGTTCTGCCTGACCAGTGACCTCCCTAGAAATACATTTTCAAATATTTTTCTATTAATTTTTAACATTCTAGTTATTGCAGTGCTTTAGGAGTTACAATGTTTCCGGTTTTAACGTCTTTGGTATAAACAAATAAATTTTTTGTATGCCCAACTCAAAAAACGGATCTTTTGAACTCAATGGGTATGACAAAAACCATTATGCGCTGCTGAGCAGATGTATAGTTAGTATTTATTTAATTACATCCTATATCTACCTATAATACTATGGATATGTATAAACGGCAATAACAAACAAAAAAAATTAAGTGCTTTGATTAAGATTTAAGAACGTTAAAATGTCACTAAAGCAAATACATTCAGGGATATAACGAATTGAAATATTACTTAGCTTGTGGTTTTGGAACTGCCCACTTTTCCAAAAAATTTACAAATGTAGCCTATGTATGTCGTACCCAACGAAGATTTTAACGTATTGAAAAAGTTTAAAACAGATCAACGATAAACTTTGGACATTATTGAATTACAAACAAAGTACTAAATACAAAAAATGTGGTCGTGGCACCGCCCACTTTTCCCAAATTATATAATTCTTGACCAAGGGACACACATATCCAAAAATCATTAGTTTAGACCAAATATGTTCAAAGTTATGGTGACTAAAATTTATATAGCCTGGGGCCGCGGCACCGCCCACTTTTCCAAAAATTAATATAGCCTAAATCGTACACAACAATCTTCTGAACCAATCTGGAAAGTTTAGAAGATATCGACCATAAACTTTGGACATTATTGAAGTACAAACAAAACACGAAAAATGTGGGCGTGGTACCGCCCACTTTTCCAAAATTACATAAATCTTGACCAAAGGACACACGTGTCCAAAAATTTTTAATTTAGAACCAATATGTTTAGAGTTATGAAGAATTAAAATTTTATATAGCCTGGGGGCGTGGCACCGCCTACTTTTCGAAAATTGATATAGCCTGAATCGTACACAACAATTTTCTGAACCAATCTGGAAAGTTTAAAAGAGATCCACCAAAAACTTTGGACATTATTGAAGAACAAACAAAACACAAAAAATGTGGGCGTGACACCGCCCACTTTTCCAAAATTACATAAATCTTGACCAAAGGACACACATATCCAAAAATCATTAATTTAGACCAAATATGCTCAGAGTTATGAAGAATTGTAGTTTTATATAGCCTGGGGGCGTGGCACCGCCTACTTTTCCAAAAATTGATATAGCCTGAATCGTACACAACAATTTTCTGAACCAATCTGGAAAGATTAAAAGAGATCCACCAACAACTTTGGACATTATTGAAGAACAAACAAAACACAAAAAATGTGGGCGTGACACCGCCCACTTTTCCAAAATTACATAAATCAATCCAAAAATCATTTATTTAGACCAAATATGTTCAGAGTTATGAAGAATTGTAGTTTTATATAGCCTGGGGGCGTGGCACCGCCCACTTTTCCAAAAATTTATATAGCCTATGCTTTAACTTATTATCCCAAGAATATACTGTGAAAAATTCATAAAAATCGGTTGTATACTTTGGACGCCTATAAAGGACACACAGACACACATTCATTTTTATTTATAAGACTAGCAGACCCGGCAGACGTTGTTCTGCCTGACCAGCAAATACATTCAGGGATATAACGAATTGAAATATTACTTAGCTTGTGGTCTTGGAACTGCCCACTTTTCCAAAGAATTTACAAATGTAGCCTATGTATGTCGTACCCAACGAAGATTTTAACGTATTGGAAAAGTTTAAAACAGATCAACCATAAACTTTGGACATTATTGAAGTACAAACAAAGCACTGAATACAAAAAATGCTGGCGTGGCACCGCCCACATTTCCCAAATTATATACTTCTTGACCAAGGGACACACATATCCAAAAATCATTAGTTTAGACCAAAAATATTCAAAGTTATGATGATTTAAATTTTATATAGCCTGGGGGCGTGGCACAACAATCTTCTGAACCAATCTGGAACTTTAGAGAAGATCGACCATAAACTTTTAACTTATTGAAGTACAAACAAAACACAAAAAATGTGGGCGTGGGACCGCCCACTTTTCCCAAATTACATCCATCTTGACTAAAGGACACACATATCCCAAAATCTTTAATTTAGACCCAATATGTTCAGAATTATGAAGAATTTAAAATTTATATAGCCTGGGGGCGTGGCACTGCCTACTTTTCCAAAAATTGATATAGCCTAAATCGTACACAACAACTTTCATAACCAATCTTGAAATTTTAAAAGAGATCGACCATAAACTTTGGACATTATTGAAGTACAAACAAAACACAAAAAAATGTGGGCGTTGCACCGCCCATTTTCCAAAATTATATACATCTTGACTAAAGGACACACATATCCAAAAATCTTTAATTTAGACCAAATATGTTCAGAGCTATGAAGAATTTAAATTTTATATAGCCTGGGGGCGTGGCACTGGCTACTTTTCCAAAAAATGATATAGCCTGAATCTTACACAACAATTTTCTTAACCAATCTTGAAAGTTTAAAAGAGATCGACCATAAATTTTGGACATTATTGAAGTACACACAAAACACAAAAAATGGGGGCGTGGCACCGCCCACTTTTCGAAAAATGTATAAATCTTGACCAAAGGACACACATATCTAAAAATCATTAATTTAGACCAAATATGTTCATAGTTAGGACGATTTGAAATTTTATATAGGCTGTGGGCGTGGCACCGCCCACTTTTCCAAAAATGTATACAACTTAAATCCTACACAATAATCTTCTAAATCAAAGTGGCGAGTTTAAAAGAGATCGACCATAAACTTTGGATATTATTGAATTACAAACAAAACACAAAAAATGGGGGCGTGGCACCGCTCACTTTTCGAAAAATGTATAAATCTTGACCAAAGGACACACATATCCAAAAATCATTAATTAAGACCAAATATGTTCATAGTTATGACGATTTGAAATTCATAGCTATGACAACTTGAATTTTTATATAGGCTGTGGGCGTGGCACCGCCCACTTTTCCAAAAATATTTATAGCCTATGCTTTAACTCGTGATCGGTTGAGTACTTTGGACGCCTATAAAGGACACCCAGACACACAGACACACATTCATTTTTATTTATAAGATTTAATATACAAAAAGTAAAAACACAGTGTGTAGCATGATCCAACTATGGAAGGTCGAGGCATGAGACAGCTGATTAAAAAGTTTTTTCTCTAATTTTGAGATTATGCCCATTTTTCAGTGTAATTTTGACAGTACGCACACAAACGATGGAGCCCGAGCCAACTACTAGGAAGCTGGTTGTGGTCCCTCAAAAAAAATCAATATTTGTGTCTAGGTTCCATCCAGACACTACTGAAGATGATTTGAGGTACCATATTTCTTCAAAGGTTAAAGATCAAACCTTAACCGTTAGAAAATTTAATTTCGCTTACCAACGAAATATGTCCTCTTTTAAAATTGATGTATCCGGAAAAGATTTTAACTCTCTTTTGGACAGTTCTTTTTGGCCTCCCGGGGCTCTCGTGCGGGAGTTTGAGTTCAGACCGAATAGAAATGTTCAAAACGTAGCTAAAATCACTCGTAATAATGTTGAGTCAAAAAACTAAGTACTAAGTCCGTGAATATCTTCTACCAAAATGTCAGAGTTTTAAATACCAAATTAAATGACCTGTATTTGAAATCTTTCCATTGTAACTATAACGTAATTGCTTTTACCGAAACTTGGCTAAAACCGCATGTTTTCAATTCTGAGTTTTTATGTAACGAATATCAAGTTTATAGACATGATCGCTTGAACAGGGTCGGGGGTGGAGTTTTACTTGCAGTTCATTCCTCAATACCTTCAGAGGAGGTTGATTTACCTAACATCGATTCCATTGAGTTCAAATGCATCCGCATTCAGCTAGCAAATATTTCCATGTACTTATCTGTTTGTTATATCCCTCCAGCATCAGATCTTGCTTTGTACTTACAACTTATCTCTTTGCTCAAAACGGTTCACTTTTTGACTAAAGATTCTGACTCGATGATTGTTTTGGGTGATTTTAACCTACCTCATATATCGTGGAACATATCCGACGGAAACATTATTCCAAATCCATCCAAACTGGGCTTCAATGACTTTTTGGATATAATTTCTGATCTCTGCCTTAGTCAAATAAATGTTACCGCTAACAAGTTTGGCAAAATCTTAGATTTAAATCGTTGTGATCCGTTGGCTTTACCAGAAGACGTCTACCACCCTTCTATGGAAATATTTCACGAAACCATAAGTAATGGCCAATATACACAATGCTGCTCAAGTAGTAGCTTTGATTTTAACTTCTCAAAAGCCAACTATAAGAAATTAAATAGAGAACTGTCTAAATTAACTTGGCCTCAGCTTTGTGGCGATATCGATTCAAATGTTTTACATTTTAATCAAACTATTCACTACTTTTTGAGAAGTTTGTTCCTAAACGTAAATTAACATATGATCATCCAACGCAAGCTTGGTTTACTAAAGAGCTTATGATGCTGTAAAATAGAAAAACTCGTTCTTTCAAATTATTTAAGAAATCGGGGTTAAACAAACATTACTTGTTGTATTCTGTTCTACGTAAGAGGTACATCGACTTGAACAAAAAGTGCTATAAAGCCTATATCTCTAAAACAAAAAGAGACATTATTCGCAATCCGAAGTCATTTTATGATTTCGTAAATTCTAAACGAAAAGTAGTGGGATTTCCCTCAGCCATGAAATATAAAGACATTTCATCTAGCGATAATCAATATATCGCAAATTTCTTTGCGCAATTTTTCAATTCTAACTATTCTGCAGTCACTAATTCTGACTTTCTAAATTATCCCTATGAGCTACATGGGAACAATTTAATTAATTGTCCAACTATATGCGCCAATGATGTTCTTGTTTGTCTGAAAACCTTGAAAGAATCTTTTAAATGTGGTCCTGATAGGATTCCTACATGCTTCTTGAAGAAGTGCGCTAACAATATTTACAAACCCCTTACCAATTTGTTCAATCTGTCACTAAAGTGTGGTGTTTTTCCAAAAGCATGTAAAGAGTCGTTTCTTATACCGCTTCATAAAAGCGGAAGCAAGGCTTCTATAGAGAACTATCGTGGCATAGCAAAGCTTTCTGCCATCCCAAAAGTGTTTGAAGCTATTGTTACCAATCAGCTTACGACTCCTATCTCTACCTTGATTTCTGACTGTCAACACGGGTTCTGTAAGGGAAAGTCCACCGTTACAAACTTACTTGAATTTACAAATCATGTCTCAAATGGCTTAGAAAAAATCTGCACACCGACGTCATTTATACTGATTTCAGCAAAGCTTTCGATTAATTGTGTCTTTCGTTACTTATTCATAAACTAGATCAGCTGGGTTTCCAGCCGGGTCTCAATCGCTGGATCTCTTCTTACCTTAGTGACAGAACACAAAAAGTAGTGTTTAAAAACTGTGAATCCGATGTTATTTGTGTCTCCTCTAGAGTTCCTCAAGGAAGCCACCTGGGCCCGATTCTGTTCTTGTTGTTTATAAATGACATTTCTACAGTAATAGAATTTTCTAAAATGTTAATGTATGCCGACAATGTAAAGTTTTTCATGTCATTCGCTTCATCCGAAGATAGCAATAAGCTTCAATCAGATCTAAATACACTAGTTACTTGGTGCGATTTAAATTATATGCCGCTTAATCTAAAGAAATGTAAATACATGCGTTTTTCGAGAGGAATTTCACAGCCAGCTTCCTATACAATTAACAATTATAGTCTTGAGCAAATGTATGATTTTGTTGACCTTGGGGTTACTATGGACTACAAACTCAGTTTTAACTGCCACATTAACGTAACAGTCAATAAAGCTAGAGGCGTTCTAGCATTTGCTAAACGATGTTCTAAAGAATTTAGCGACCCTTATGTAACTAAAACTCTCTTTACTACATTAGTCAGACCGATACTTGAATACGGTTCAAAAACAATTTTTACTATTTGGCTTAAGAGATCTTCACTGAGATCCGTTGGAATTGTTTTCATGATTAAATTACTAAATGGTTCAATCACAAGCCCGTTTCTTTTGAGCGAAGTGAACTTCAATGTACCTTCTCGTCCATCAAGACATTTTAAACCCCTTATCTTGAAACAGTGCCGAACTAATTTTGAATTAAATGAGCCTTTTCGTTGTTTGTGTCAAGATTATAACTCTCATTCTGGTACGTTTGATATTTCAGACTCACTATGCAGCATAAAAAAGTCAATTCTTTCAATCCTAAATACATAGCAACATTTTGCTCCTTTGATTCTTATCTTTATTCTTTACAATAACTATTCGCTGTCAACTAACTATTTATTAATTGTGTCATCTATTTTTTATCTACCTTACTTAGCTGATGAGGTTTTCTCTGTAGCTTAGCAGTTTTAGATCTCGACGATTAACAAACCAAAGCCTTTCAAAGACTCGGCACGAAAGAACAATCCGTGCGTCATGCGGATGCGCCCCTCGCGCCGGTCGGGTGGGTAATCCGTTGGGCATTATTATTATTATTAAAGCACAACAACAAAATACATTACACAAATTATGTACGCACGGGTGTATGTCACCATGCTATCACCTGTTTATTGCATCATGGTGTGTAGCTTCTTCAATTTTATATTTACGAAGTAGTTAGAAATCGCGTTAATTTTCCTAAAGACATTAACTACCCAGTGGGAAAGTGGGGAATGCATTACCTTTTTCATGCATGAAAAGATAAACGAAAATTGCTGTAAGAAAAGATCAATCCAAAAGCAATCGAAGGAGTAATGTGTCGCTCTATTTTTATTTGTAGTACTACATTTTTGATTTTTTTACTCTGCTTTGTGGCTTTTTATAGAAGCAGCCAATGTGAAAAGTTTAAAACTCATTCTGAAAAATGAAAAAAACAAAACACATTAAAAAAATTTCTGGAGGGCGCTTTCGTTTTTTTCCGTTTTTTTGTGATATGGCTAGCTCAGACCTCAAAAGATTGATAAGGTACTTATCCCGTCCTGAAAGGCAGAGTCCCTTGATGCGGTAAGGGTTTTACAACTTATGAAGAGTCCCCGATATCTGTTGTGAACTTGCCGTCTTGGAATTACACTAGTCGGCACGGTGTCATATAAAACCTAGACTAGAAGTCGCCACCTCTTAGCATTATGCTTATGCCAACCCCTGTGGTAGTCTTAATAATGGTCATAGCTTGTATTTTGTTTTATAAACCGTAACCCTGCACGAAATAATTTGCATGTAATGCATCTTTTCTATCATGCAAAGTAATGGTAGATATAATGTGTCCATTGTAATGCATCTTTATCATTTGTAAAAAGTAATATAAAAAGTAATGTATAGTTTGTCGCTTCAGTTTGTTGCGAGCTGCACATTACTTTCGTAGGACATGTGCTGTGTTAATAGCAAAGATGACTTGATACGAAACTCTCTCCCGCTCTCTTATTTCGGTCCTCGGCCTACTTTTTTATGTGTGCGCTAGTTGGCAATACTACACAATCGAGGACCATCTGACATTAGATACATAAACAATGAGGAGCCAGAAAGCAAAAAACTCACCAAATTTGGGAAAATCAAACAAGTGAAAATTTCGATAAACTTAAAATATCGCACGATTGAGAAAAAATACGTAAAGTATGAAATAGTACAATCTAAGAAAATAGCTGCGGAAAAGATATGCAGAAAATTATATTTTTTTACGCATACGAGTGGTTTACAGGTATAAAAAAAGCTTACAAGATACAAACAATACGCCTTTTCCTTTTGTTTTATTTGCAAATATTTATTTTAATTATAATTGGGGGTTTAAACCCCCTCCTTGCCTCAGGATAATTTGATTTTTTAGGTCGTTACAATTCAAATATTTGATGTTTTTAAGTCTAAATTTTTTGTGTGGTTTTATTTGTTGTTTATAATCAGTCGTCGGTGCTTGGCGGCATATATCGTCAAGCTTCAGTTTTTTGCCGTTGTCGTTCGCAGACGTCGTTTTGAATGTGGCCGGCCTAGTGTTTTCGCGTTAATTTCGTCACTGTATCATTTGAATTCAGCAGCATGCAAATATGTACATATATATGTATGTCCGTATTGCTGGTTTCAATATAATTTGGCCAACGATTCTTTCGAATTATGCTCTTTGATTTTCAGAAATTGATTAAATAAGTTAATCGAAATAGCTTTGAAGTAATTTTGTGAAATAAGAGACGATCAGAATAAATTTTGATATTTCGAGTTGTGGTTATCTAATAAAAAAAATACAAGTTTAATTTAAGCTTAAAGTTCAATTTGACTTAAAATGAGTTTATTAAAATGGTTACAATCGCCACCGGAAAAACGTGAGCGGCAGGACTCAAGTGAGTAGGCACATCGTTTTCCATTCATTATTTAGAGTGCAATTATTATTATGACTGATGTAATTACGATTTATTTATTTAAACGTGTTTATGAATCGCACTGCCTTTTACTTTTTAAATTCCAACCTAACCTATTTCATTGTTATAGATACGGATTTGGATGCAGCTTCCAAATGCGAATCCGATCCTTCTGTTTCAATTGTTTCCAAACTACCTTCCCCCGGCGACCCTGATGATGTTATTAACTAATTGAAAAATTTAAATGATTCCAATAGATTGGAATTATTCAATCGAATTAGTACACCGACACCAAGCTTTCCTTTTCCTATGAGTGGAAAAAGGAAATTGAAGTTTCAATATTCGTGGTTGAGCAGATGGAATTGGCTTGCGTACTCAACTGTCCAAAATGGGGCTTTTTGTAAGTATTGCGCGTTTTTTAGCGTAAAAACTGGCGGTTCTGGCTCCCAACCTCTCGGTAAGTTGCCACTTTTAAATATTCGTAAAAAACGAAAAATATTTTTTAATTATTTTGCAGGTCAGCTTGTCTGCAAACCTTTCTCAAACTGGAAAAAGGCCATAGAAACATTTGAAAATCATTCAGGTTTGCAATATCACCGTACCGCAATTTTAAATCACAACGAAAGTGTAAGTATTACAAAACACGTTACAGTGCCAATCACACAACAATTGGATGAAGGTCTTGGTAAAAAAATAACAGAAAATCGGGAAAAAGCTGGAATGTTCACGATTTGTTGGAGGTAAGTTGGTACATTAACTGCACAGTCCGGTTTTTTTATCAATCTATCTATGATTAATATATATTACAGGAATGCGATTCTGTGGCTTTTCCTAATGTTCACATGTTGTTGAAAATCTTGTGTACGCTTCCAGTAACAACGGCAACTAACGAGAGATCTTTTTCAGCCCTTAGGCTGATTAAAAACTATTTGAGAAACACGATGAGTGAAAATCGATTGAATGGCTGTGCATCACTAAGCATCCACCGTGATCAAATTGTTACTGTTGATGAAGTTTTAGATGAAATGGCAAAGAAAAGCCGACGCATGCGCTTGAGTTTTTAATATAACATTTTTTATATCATATTCTAAATACACGTACTTTAATGTTAAAGCTAAACACAACATTTTTTTAATTAACTGAAAAAAAAAATTTGAATCCCCCCCCCCAAGGCAATTTTCTGGCTACGCCCCTGTAATGCGTAAATAGTGCAAGTGATACATTACTTTTTGCATTACCAGACATTACCGTTTCCAACTGGGTATTTTGTTCCTAAGAATTTTAATTTGTAAAAAAATTTACATATAACCGGAATCCTTACATATTTAGGCTAAATTGGGCCAGTTAAGATACGTGTTTTAAATATTTCTCAGTTGAAGTTGACGAAAAAAACCAGAAAACCATCATATGTTGAAGTTGAAATATTCTCCCGCTATACGGACTTCAAAAAATCCACACCTAAACTAAAAATTGAGAAAATTGTCTGTATACCCAAACAAAAAAACACAATTTGGAAATTTGAAATTTTTAGGGGGTTAAATGGCAAAATATTTCATATACATATAGTTTTCATACAGTTGAAGATTGGCCAGAAAAATATTACCAATTGTCTCATTTAGAGCAAAGCTGTAATTAGACTCTGGCAAGTATAAGTAGTTGCTGCCGTCATTTTAATTTTTCTTGCTTTAAAAGAATGAAAAAAAAAAATAATTTTAATTTTTGTCTTCACCGAGAATCCCGAGAATCGAAGTCAGGTGTGCTGCAAGTAGCATACATTTATACCCATTTTGGGATAAAAAAGGTACAATTAGTGTCTTCATAAGACATGCTCGAACAAATGTGACCAATTTATTCCATCTAAAAGAGACTACAAAAGTAGAAGTATACTAGAATAAAAAAGTTTATTTTCAAAGCAGAAAATGTATTTTTCATACTAAGAATGAAATTAGTTAAAGAGAATAAAATTGTTTTTATCGCAACACCAGAAGAGGAATTTTCAAAAATAGAAAAGAAAAATATCAATATCCATGCAAAGAAATGTAGCCTTACTACAAGGCGAAATCTAATCACTTCAGTTAGTGCATGTTTTATTCTTTATTCTTTATTTGTTTAGAGTCGACACAGACATAGAGCGATCGACATCAAAAATATACCCATACATATATACAAAAACAGAAAAGTTAAATAACATCATAGCAATTTACAAAAAATATTGTCAATAATATTATCTTAATTCTATGGATACAATTAATATAATACTAAAGCCGGCAACCAAGCCTTAACGAGGAACGTAATGCTTTTAACATACCTATATAATTAACAAAATTAAAATTAGTTAAATAAGCTCAGTAAGGAGCTGACGCGTAGAGCCCAGAAGGGGGCGCATGAGCACGGAAGGACTCAATAGAATGGGCCCAGAAGGGGGCACTTGGGTCAAGAAGGACTCCAGTAGGGAGCTACATATTTAAGGCTGAAAGTAGATATTGTTGAATACTAAACAGTGAGTTACAGGCATCAATATTGTTGCAGTGCTTGTTGAAATCATAACACAAACAACGGAGAGGTTCGTGCAACTCAAAATTCGATCTGCATATTTTTAAATTGATCGGCTGGAAATGTCTGGATGGTCTAATGGGTACATTAAAGGAAAGTTCACCAAGCAAGAATGGGCTATCTACAATCCCTTTCATCAGTTTCGCCAAAAATAACACACCAAGCATTTCCCTACGACTCTGTAAAGTAGGAAGCTGTATAAGTTTCAAGCGACAACTGTAGGAAGGAAGATTCCTAGTCGGGTCCCATGGCAAAATTCTTAACGCAAAAATCAAGAATTGCTTTTGAACCGACTCCAGCTTATCACTATGAATCTGGTACTGTGGGTTCCAAATAATGAAAGCGTATTCCAGTATGGGTCTTACCAAAGAGGTAAAAAGAGTTTTAGTAACATAAGGGTCATTGAATTCTTTAGACCACCGTTTCACGAACGCCAGAGTTCCTTTGGCTCTGTTCACTAACGAATCGATATGTAATTTAAAGTCAAGTTTAGGATCCATTGTAACGCCTAAGTCAATATAGTAATTATAAGATTGGTAGGATTTCCTGGTGAAGCACATGTACTTGCACTTAGGTAGGTTTAGTGACATAGCGTTTACATGGCACCACTCAACTAGCCGACCTAGATCCGATTGAAGACGTTGCCTATCCTCTCGTTCATGGATGGGCATAATAAGTTTAACGTCATCGGCGTACATTAAGGGCTTGCAGAACTTAAAAACATTAGGGAGATCGTTTATTAACAGAAGAAATAAGATAGGACCAAGGTGACTACCCTGCGGAACACCAGAAGTCACATTTATAAAGTCAGACTTGCAATTATTAAAAACTAGCAGACCCGGCAGACGTTGTTCTGCCTGACCAGTGACTTCCCTAGAAATACATTTTCAAATATTTTTCTTTAACTTTTAACATTCCATTTATTGCAGTGCTTTAGGATATACAATGTTTCTGGCTTTAAAGTCTTTGGTATAAACAAATAAATTTTTTGGATGTCCAACTCAAAAAACGGATCTTTTGAACTCAATGGGTATGACAAAAACCATTATGCGCTGCTGAGCAGATGTATAGTTAGTACTTATTTAATTATATCCTATATCTACCTATAATACTCTGGATATGTATGAACGGCAATAACAAACAAAATAAAATTAAGTGCTTTGATTAAGATTTAAGAACGTTAAAATGTCACTAAAGCAAATACATTCAGGGATATAACGAATTGATATATGACTTAGCTTGTGGTCTTGGAACTGCCCACTTTTCCAAAGAATTTACAAATGTAGCCTATGTATGTCGTACACAACGAAGATTTTAACGTATTGGAAAAGTTTAAAGCAGATCAACCATAAACTTTGGACATTATTGAAGTACAAACAAAGCTTTGAATACAAAAAATGTGGGCGTGGCATCGCACACACAGACTTTATACATTTTTATTTATAAGATGGGTTTGTTATTATAATTTGGGGAATCACCAAAAATTCTCTTTATATTTCTTCTCTTAGTCAAAATACATTTTCTCTACGTTGAGTTCATACACACACGCACATACATTTTTGTTCCGCTGTAGCTTGAGTTTGCTCTATGAAAATTCTTATGCTTGGATTGTTTGAAGCTTTTATAAATTTCATCCTAGAAATAAGGGGCTTTAAGTTTTGAAAATGGAAAAAATTAAAACGCCACTTGGTTTATTTTTGGGAAAACTTGCTTCTCAAAAAAATTTCATAAAAATTGGGCCATCACTTTTCGAGATTAGCCGTTACGAATATTTTCATATAAGCAATTTTATATAATTAGTATAGAGTATAGAAGTATAGATATAGATAACCTGCTGTTTTCTGTCTTTTAAGTGAAATAACTCCCAAATGAAATAACTCCCAATGAAATAAGTCCCAATAAAAATGAAATAATTCCCAACTTTAATAAATGAAATAACTCCCAAATAAGGAAATGAAATAACTCCCAATATTTCGCAGTTATTTCACAATGAAACCCCAAAAAAATGAAATAACTCCCAAACGAAAAAAGTCCCAAAAAAATGAAATAACTCCCAAATGAAATAAGTCCCAAAAAAATGAAATAAATCCCAAATCAAAATTTGAAATGGTATATTTTTACAATATAATCAGTTACAATGAAATTTGAAAAATACAGGACAGCTTTGGACATGCGAATTAATGTCATTGAGGCATTTGGGTTTGAGATTCGACGAAGTAGTGACGCAGGTGAAAATTTGATTTAGGTCAGATCCCCAATTCGGGGCGTGATCATGGTATTTATGTGCAGAACTCCTTTCCGCATTGGCGGCCTTCGGCCGCGCTTCAAAAAATAACCCTGGGCTACGCCATTCCAACTCCGGGTGTGTGCCATAGCCGTGGCTACCGCCACGGTGATGTCTTTCCGCGTGCGACGTTTACCACTTTTTCACTTTTTGGGCTCAGCCTAATGTGCCATTACAACAACCACATGAAAATGACAGAAAATTGTGAACTTTAACTGCAAATAACTTTTGAACGGTTGAAAAAAATCTCATTTCAGATTCTAAATCTAGACGTGGGTAATCGTTTACGTGGGGTACCGAGCGCTAATACACAACCAAAAATGTTGAGATATGTATCAGGAGACCCGCCTTTGTCCCAGGAGCAGGCCCGTGCGCAAGGGGGGGGTTTTGGGGGTTAAAACCCCCCCATGGCCAAATCTAAGTTGCAATGATTTTACAAAAATTTTCAAAATACAGTTTATAAATCTTGTATTGAATCTTGACTAATAATTTTTCACAAAATTAGTTAAAATAATTTTACGGAAGAAGAAATTGGTGAAAGTTGCAAAGAATAAGGTTGGCTAATACATAAGTCCGGCACTTTGAATTGCACTTGGAGCTTTCCGAAATTACAAAGTTGTGTAGCGTATGGGCATTTTTTGTTCTTAAATTTTACCGATGAAAACAGTGAGCAGTTTCAATTAACAGAGCGAATGAACTGCAAGGCTCAATTATATGAAAGATTTCGAGTGTTTTCTGACCCTTTTTGTAAGAGAATTGAGAGAAAATGAACGTTGGAGAGCAGATGAGCGACAACGTTCAAATATTTGAATGTTTTCAAACATTTTCTGAGGTTTTTTTTATTTTACCTAACAGAAGATAAAGATCGCATTTTTCATGGACGTTTATCAATAGTCTGTGGAAAATAAACATAGCATATTTCATATTTTCCGAATAGTGTCAATAATCCGTCTATCAAAGGCTTTGGTTTGTTAATCGTCGAGATCTGAAACTGCTCAGCTACAGAGAAAACCTCATCAGCCAAGTAAGGTAGATACAAAATAGATGACACAATTAATAAATAATTAGTTGACAGCGAATAGTTATTGTAAAGAATAAAGATAAGAATCAAAGGATATGAAAGCAAATTGTTGCTATGTATTGACTGTTTATGCTGCATAGTGAGTCTGAAATATCAAACGTACCAGAATGAAAGTTATAATCTTGACACAAACAACGAAAAGGCTCATTTAATTCAAAATTAGTTCGGCACTGTTTCAAGATAAGTGGTTTGAAATGTCCTGATGGACGAGAAGGTACATTGAAGTTCACTTCGCTCAAAAGAAACGGGCTTGTGATTGAACCATTTAGTAATTTAATCATGAAAACAGTTACAAGCAGTTCCCTCCGACTAGAAAGGCTGTGAAGATTAATTAGTTTTAAGCGACTCGTATACGATGGCAAATTATACAAGGGATCCCAGTAAAGATCGCTTAAGGCAAATAGTAAAAATTGTTTTTGAACTGATTCTAAGCGATCCACGTGGACCTGGCAACGTGGATTCCAAATTATAGAACCGTATTCAAGTATCAGTCTGACTAATGTAGTAAAGAGTTTTAGTTACATAAGGGTCGCTAAATTCTTTAGACCATCGTTTAACAAATGCTAGAACGCCTCCAGCTTTATTGACTGTTACGTTAATATGGCAGTTAAAACTGAGTTTTTAGTCCATAGTAACCCCAAGGTCAACAACATCATACATTTGCTCAAGACTATAACTGTTAATTGTAACGCATGTATTTACATTTCTTTAGATTAAGCGGCATATAATTTAAATCGCACCAAGTAACTAGTATATTTAGATCTGATTGAAGTTTCTTCGAATGACATCAAAAGCTTTACATCGTCGGCATACATTAAAATTTTCGAAAATTAAATTACTGTAGAAATATCATTTATAAACAACATGAACAGAATCGGGCCAAGATGGCTTCCTTGAGGTACTCCTGAGGAGACATAAATAACATCGGATTCACAATTTTTAAACACTACTTTTTGTGCTCTGTCGCTAAGGTAAGAAGAGATCTAGCGATTGCGACCCGGCTGGAAACCCAACTGATCCAGTTTATGAATAAGTAAAGAGTGACACACTTTATCGAAAGCTTTGCTGAAATCAAAGTAAATTCAAGTAAGTTTGTAACGGTGGACTTTCCCTTACAGAACCCGTGTTGACAGTCGGAAATCAAGGTAGAGATAGGATTTGTAAGCTGATTGGTAACAATATCTTCACACACTTTTGGGATGGCAGAAAGCTTTGCTATGCCACGTGTCTTTCCATGCTTTTGGAAAAACACCACACTTTAGTGACAGATTGAACAAATTGGTAAGGGGTTGGTAAATATTGTTAGCACACTTCTTCAAGAAGCATGTAGGAATCCTATCAGGTCCGCATTTAAAAGGTTCCTTCAAGGTTTTCAGATAAACAAGAACATCATTGGCGCATATAGTTGGACAATTAATTAAATTGTTTAGAAAGTCAGAGTTGGTGACGGCAGAATAGTTAGGAGTCAAAAATTGCGCAAAGAAATTATGACCCAATAGAAATAAAAAACGACCCCAAATAAGCTTCAGAAAAACACCAATAAAAGGCTCCGAAAAGTGTCCAAAAACCCTCTGAATGGATGAATGAAAGAAAAGCACCAATTAAAGGGCTCCGAAAGGCGTCTGAGAAGACTCCAGAAACCCTCAGAATGGAGGAATAAAAGGATCCGAAAAAGGTTCAGAAAAGCACCAATAAAAGGCTCCGCAGTTTATTTAGAAAGAGTCAAAAAACGCTTCAAATTCATCGAAATCGGACTCATTTCGGACTCTTTTTTATGACTTCGTTGGAGTGCCCGCGTAGAGCGATTTTTCGCTCCATTTGGGCTCCGAAAGAAGCTCATTTTGGAGAGTAAAGTTCTGAAAAATGAGCGTTTTATGGCTCCGAAAGGAGTCTTTTTTTGCACTTTTAGTTAGCTGGGATATGCCATCATATCACCAATTCTCTATCAAATACAGAAAAATGTGTACAACCAAAAAAATAGTAGTTTTAGGCATGAGAGTATGCAGTTTCAGGAAAGTTAAAGAACATTTAAATTTGTGATATATGGGTCTAGGTATCTGTTTCAGCAAGTATGTTTAACATAGTGAAAAATGTATGCGAATGCAAATCTAAATTAACCCTTATGGGTATGGATGTTTCATATACCTTATTCCGTACACATTAGGTCTGGCCAGACCTATGTGCAGTTTACAAGGATCCTAATATAAATTTTATAAACACATAAGTGAAAACACATAATTAAATGTATTTATCAACATTTTATTGCTATTTATTAATTTTATTTTGGAATATAATTATATAAGCCTTACATTTTATACATTTTGTGCATTAATACATTTGTGGCACCTATTGAGCTGCTCCGAATGTTGCAAACAAACTGGCTCTGAACAGCTCATACAAACAAATCTGGTTTTTTTTGCAACTTATCGTTGCTATAACATATTTTGCACGACTTCTTTAAATTTTATACGCTACTTGTTCTTGGAGCACATACATGAGGAGCAATAGGACCACCGAAATAAGCTTCTATGGCTGACCGTGATGAAAAAACCTTCATGACATGGGTATTATTCATGCGAGCTTCGACTTGGCGATGGACAAGCGATTTCGCCAAATCATTAAGAAACATACGTCTTGCATCAGTTGCGCTGCTTTTCTCTATTTGATTTTTTATAACATAAGCAGCCAGTGCAGAGACATCCAACATGTTGTAGAAAAAAGACAGTGGCCACCGCTGAGTTTTACGTTTGCACGTATACTTTCCTAACATCTGATCCATAACATCGACACCGCATTTCATTTTATTATAAAAAAAAATTGCATCAGGTTTTTGCAGTTGACCACTAGTGGTATTATCTTGATGCAGTGAAGATAATAAGCAAACACTTTTATTTTTTTTTTGGACATATGATATGATACTAACATTGTCGTGAAATCCGAACTCTGTTGATAACACCGGACGGGATTTACTAGCCAACATTTCCCTAGGTATATAGGTATCTTTTGTTACGACGTAATGTTCCAACATAAGCCAGTCCGGAATCTCTCAATTTATGAACACCATTCAGTGTAGTAAAAAAATTATCAGCAATGACAGTTCTTCCAGAATTTCGATATTTACTGGTAAGAGTTAACAAAATACGCTCACCTTGATTAACATCTCTTGGCTGATTGCGCTCCTTCCCAGTGTATAGAATACCCTTCAATGGATATGAATTAGAGGCATCACATGCCCAAAATATTTTTATGCCATATTTGGCGGGCTTAGAGGGTATATACTGCGTAAACTTCGTACGCCCTCTAAAAGGGAATAACTGTTCATCTACAGTTACGTTTGCTGTTGGCTTATATAGTCCCTCCAATTGTGTGTTTAGCATCGTCCAAAGGTCACGTATGGGTGCAGCCTTATCTTCCTCCTGGCGTGAAGCACGAGTTCTTTCATCGTCAAACCTTATAAAGCAGGTTATAGATTTGAATCGTTGTATGGACATGGCAGCTCTATAGATTGGCAAAGAATCTGGTTTCCACAGTTCAGTGCAGTGCTGCATGTTAGAATGGTTTACTCCAGCAGCTAGCAAAATTCCAATATAAGCGTAAAGTTCAATCTGGTCAACCAATTTCCAAATCTTTGGCTTTTTCGTTTTTTTTTCGAGATTGAATTTTTCGACCGCTCTCAAAGCTTTCCGATTAGTTTCTCTCATAATTATAGTGATCATTTCTTCTGTTATAATCGATTTAAATATCTCTAACGAATTTGAAGATAAAGAACTTTTTACAGTTCCACCAGCTTCTCTCAAAATATTGTGGCTACGTGCACGACTAGATGGTGGAGGAGTCTTACTCCACTTAGTTCCATCAGGAGCCATGAAACAATTGGTTTCGTTGGAGACATCACTGGATTCTTCGCCCTCAACGTCGTCATCAGAGTCTTCCGGATCACTTTCCACTTCCAAAATATTTTCCGCTTCCATATCTGAAGCATACTCACCATCAAAAAAATCTTCATCGTCGTTGTGTATATCGTCTATGTCCTCGTTCCCATCGTCATCTGTGAAAGTCACATGTTCAACAAGACGCTCATAATAGTTTGTTCGCTGCTCCTCCGTCATACTAAATAAAAATGTTTAGTGCCCTATATCAATTATAAGAAAGAAATAAAATGTTTATCTACTTACCGGCCCAACATCGCTGCAGAGTAGTATTCAAAATTTTCCGACATTATACCTTTTCAATTTCACGAAAAAAAAGTCACAAAATAATATAAGCACAGATTTCGTCACCACACTTTGTATCAGCATGAAATCAACTGACAGATTTTTTCAGAAATTATTGTAGCTATTGTCTGTGTGAGCATTTTTACCGCTATTTTCGAAAGTAGACGCAAATTAAAAGCAGCGATGCTAATGATTTAATACTCACAACAGAATAGGTCTGGCTGGACCTAATGTGTACGGTTAAGGTATAGATTTAGTAAATGTTTATTAAAACGTAAAATAACAAATAATTTAAAAAACTAATTATTGAAAATAGTAGCTAATAAAATTGTTGAGGATATCATAAAATCTCAGATATCTAGCTTCTTGATTACTGTGAGAAATATTTAGTTAAAGTTGCTTTAGGTCTGGCCAGACCTATGTGTACCCATAAGGGTTAAACCCCCCCCCCCCCCCCAAGGCCAATTCCTGCGCACGGCCCTGCCCAGGAGCATGAATATAACTCCGCTGAACCAATATTTTTAGTAGTTTGCGAGATATTTGCAGTTGAAGTCATTTTCATGTGGTTGTTGTAATCACATTACCCTGTGAGAACAGAGTGGCACGCGGAAGGACATCACCGTGGCGGTAGCCACGGCTATGGCACCCACCCGGAGTTGGAATGGCGTAGCCCAGGGCTATTTTTTGAAGCGCGGCCGAAGGCCGCCAATGCGGAAAGAGTTCTGCACATAAATACCATTGCTCACGCCCCGAATCGGGGATCTGACCTAAGCCAATCTCAGATTCATGATCATAAGTCGAAGGTGATAATGAAAAATGAAAATTTGGAATATAAGAAAAATGTACTGACTTTAGTTCGCTTTCTTAATGCGAATTAATGTCAATGACGTTAGTTCGCTAAAAATATGCCCAACAAAAATGAAATAACTCCCATTAAAAATGAAATAACTGCCAATGCCTGGATTACAAGCAATGAAGTAATTCCCAAAAAATGAAATAACTCCCAATTTCCAAAAATTATGAAATAACTCCCAAAGATATTTTATTGGGGATTATTTCATTTGGGAGTTATTTCATTATGAAATAAGTCCCAATGAATTGGGAGCTATTTCATAATGAAATAAGTCCCAACTTGCATGGACAATATTTGGGAGTTATTTCATTTTTTTGTTGGGAGTTATTTCATTTGGGAGTTATTTCACTGCACCATGAAATCCATATGAGAAATAAAGGTGGAAACTCCAACTGGTCAAGTTTGAATAACAAAGCAGAATGAGAAACTTTATCAAACGCCTTACTAAAATTAGTGTATATGACATCAATCTCGTAGTTGGCCCTAAAGTTCCTGAAAACATGCGTCGTGAACTCAAGTAAGTTAGTCACAGTAGATTTACCCTTGCAAAACCCATGTTGTGATAGGTCCATGCAAGAAGAGACTGAAAAGGCTAATTGTTTTGTGACAATAGATTCGAAAAGTTTAGGAATAACACTAAGCTTAGCAATTCCTCTGTAGTTTGTAACACTTGATCTACCCCCATTTTTATATAAAGGTATTATAAATGACTCCTTCCACTTATTAGGGAATATTCCTTGCTTCAGCGATGCGTTAAACAAAGACGTTAAAGGTTGACAAAGGAACTGTGCACAAGTTTTCAGCACAATTGAGGGAATCTCGTCAGGTCCACTGGAATATGAGCTTTTTAGATTTTCCAGATGTACTAGTACATCGTCAAAAGAAAGAACAGGAACGGGTGATGAATTAAGCGAAGGTAAATTGTAAGGATAGTTCGAAAGACCTGAATCCAACGAAGTTGAGTAGTTAGATTTAAAGAAGGCGGCAAACAAAAAATTGTTTTTGACGCAAAATTCAAAAACACTTGATATATATATTTCTTCTTTATTATTTATCAAGATTGACAAATTTATCAATAACACAGAATCGGCCGGCAACTTTGCCTTTTTTTACAAATACACATTTTTACCTTGATTATTTTATATTCTAAGCTTTTCTCGATTTTTTAAAAGTTTAATTTACTTATGAAATTTTTAGGGGGTTAGATGGAAAAATATTTCATATACATATATAATTTTCATACAGTTGAAGATTGGCCAGAAAAATATTACTAATTGTCTCAATTAGAGCAAAGCTGCAATTAGACCCTGGAAAGTAGGTATAAGTAGTTGCTGGCGTCATTTTAATTTTCCTTGCTTTAACAGAATTAAAAAAAAAAACCATTTTCATTTTTGACTTCACCGAGAATCGAAGTCAGGTGTCCTGCAATTAGTAAACATTTATACAAATTTTGGTCTAAAAAGGGTACAATTAGTGTCTTCACAGTACAGGCTCGAACAAATGTGACAAATTTATTCCATCTAAAAGAGACAAAAAAAGTAGTAGTCTGCTAGAATAAAACATTGGAAAATTATATTTTCTAAGCAGAAAATGTATTTTTCATACTAAGAATGAAGTTAGTTATATAGAATAAAAAATTTTGATCGCAACATCAGAAGAGGAATTTTCAAAAATTGAAAAGAAAAAAATCAAAATCCATGCAAAGAAATGTAAAGCAGGAGTTATAAAATGTTGAAAATAATCTGTAGCCTTACTACAAGCCGAAATCTAATCACTTCAGTTGGTGCATGTTTTCATTACCTTAGGAAAAATTTAAGCAATATATATATTAATACGCTAAATCTGTTGTACTACTTTACTGCACCACCCTAATGTGTGAAAATTTTGAGTGTCATCACCACCTCGCAAAATTTCGCACTTTTTAAAAACTACGAAAACCACACCCACGCCTCTGCTCTCATTCATATGCACTAAACCAGTAGCTGCCACTTGCTTTTATTTGTGTGCCAAAAAATTAACAAAATGTGCTAAATCCTGTATAAGATCATTTGAAATCTAAGAAATCCAGCTTCACTACTCATGGCTCGATTACATAAAACTTTGGAGTTGTCATTTCCATACAAAGTTTGTTTAACGTAAAGGAACTTTGTATGCAAATGACAACTTCGAAGTTTTATCTAACTCAGGCTTCATTTATTTGACTTACTAATATGCGCGAAGCAATTTCCGAAAACACTTGCTCAAACTTTTAAATTTTTTGCCATCATTCCTTTTACTTACACGCTCACGCATATGGACAATTATGTAAGCTCAAACATTTTAAAACTTATTCATTTTACATATGTAGGTACATATTCATTTTACATGCATATACTTAAGTTGGTCGAATTTCGACCACGGGCGATCCTAGTATGTATTAATGCGAGTGTTGGGCATGTTTGTTTGTATGTACATATTTATATATGGGTCATTATTTTACAAATCGTACAGCTTTTAGGATTTCATAATTTTTATTTCGCTCAAATTTTTTTCTAATTTGTTTTCACGAAATTAGTAAACACCTATGTATATCAGGATTTCAGAGATATGCATGTTTTTAAATACGACGGTTAAGCAAATTTAAGCAAACTTGTCCATATTCAAAATTCTATAACTTTGGTTGTAGTAGTCGTATCTTACTAATTTTTGTCTTATTTTGAAGATATATAAAATTTTACAAAATCAAACTTTTTTTAAGTTAATTTTTTTTTAACAATTATTAAAAACATGTCCTAAGAATATTTTTGAAAAAATATATATAATATGCGCTGAACTTTCATCTAAAAGAATAATTTTTTTCCAGCATGGAGACTTTTGTAGTTAAAAATTTATTAAATCATTTCTGATGTGACATCGAGGCACATACGCGTGCCTGCGTATGCATGTTAGTCAACTGCAATATATGTACATACATACATTTGTTAGGTAGGTAGTAGAGGATGCATGAAGCCATACTCATGTGAATACACAATGAGACATGATGAATGAACTACCCAGTAGGCCACCGAAGGTGGAAATCATGTATACTTTTAGCCTTACTCTTCACCAGCGGATCATAACAACTTCCATGACTTTTCCCCATGACTAACGCACGGCGATGGCCGCCTTCGCATGAATGACTTTGTATAGTACAAAAAGGAATGAAGAGTGATCCTTCGGAAATAATCGTGCGTACATGCTAATATAGCTGCCTTTTTCATTTGGTTGTTATGATACATACGTTAGGTGGAAGGAAGGTAAGATAGTGAGTATACGAACCAGCTCAGTATATAACTCCTTCATACCTGAAAATAGCAGCAGACCTCACTTCACAGCTGCCAGTTTCATGTACTCGTCAGTAGCTCTGACCACACGCGTAATTTTTTTTTATAACATTAGCGCTTACGACCCTTTTTATCACTGAAATCAGGTTTAAAAAAATCATTTTTCGCAATCATATTTGTTACTGCTTTTGTATCCGACATCTTCCTAAAGATCCTGAATTCGTAGCTGCTCACAGCCTTACTTTGTCATCTGATAACTTCGGCTTCTCCTACTTTAAGCTGCTATAGTAAGGTGGAAAATGAGATACTCAAAAATGTCATGACCAGCTAACACATTTTAGCAGCACCTGCGATGAACCTAACAAAATCATGCATGCTGGAATGAATAACACAAGTAGGACCTAACGAAAATTCCTGGTGGGTATAGTTAAGTATTTTGTTTGCATTGCCTACCTGTTTTCCAACAAAATTTCCAACAGGCTTATAAATATACTAGCAGACCCGGCAGACGTTGTTCTGCCTGACCAGTGACCTCCCTAGAAATACATTTTCAAATATTTTTCTATTAATTTTTAACATACCAGTTATTGCAGTGCTTTAGGATTTACAATGTTTCCGGTTTTAACGTCTTTGGTATAAACAAATAAATTTTTTGGAAGCCCAACTCAAAAAACGGATCTTTTGAACTCAATGGGTATGACAAAAACCATTATGCGCTGCTGAGCAGATGTATAGTTAGTATTTATTTAATTATATCCTATATCTACCTATAATACTCTGGATATGTATAAACGGCAATAACAAACAAAAAAAATTAAGTGCTTTGATTAAGATTTAAGAACGTTAAAATGTCACTAAAGCAAATACATTCAGGGATATAACGAATTGAAATATTACTTAGCTTGTGGTTTTGGAACTGCCCACTTTTCCAAAAAATTTACAAATGTAGCCTATGTATGTCGTACCCAACGAAGATTTTAACGTATTGGAAAAGTTTAAAACAGATCAACCATAAACTTTGGACATTTTTGAAGTACAAACAAAGTACTAAATACAAAAAATGTGGGCGTGGCACCGCCCACTTTTCCGAAATTATATAATTCTTGACCAAGGGACACACATATCCAAAAATCATTAGTTTAGACCAAATATATTCAAAGTTATGGTGATTAAAATTTATATAGCCTGGGGCCGTGGCACCGCCCACTTTTCCAATAATTAATATAGCCTAAATCGTACACAACAATCTTCTGAACCAATCTGGAAAGTTAAGAAGATATCGACCATAAACTTTGGACATTATTGAAGTACAAACAAAACACGAAAAATGTGGGCGTGGCACCGCCCACTTTTCCCGAATTATATAAATCTTGACTAAAGGACACACATGTCCAAAAATCTTTAATTTAGAACCAATATGTTCAGAGTTATGAAGAATTAAAATTTTATATAGCCTAAATCGTACACAACAATTTTCTGAACCAATCTGGAAAGTTTAAAAGAGATCCTCCAAAAACCTTGGACATTATTGAAGAACAAACAAAACACAAAAAATGTGGGAGTGGCACCGCCCACTTTTCCAAAATTACATAAATCTTGACCAAAGGACACATATATCCAAAAATCATTAATTTAGACCCAATATGTTCAGAGTTATGAAGAATTAAAATTTTATATAGCCTGGGGGAGTGGCACCGCCTACTTTTCCAAAAATTGATATAGCCTAAATCGTACACAACAATTTTCTGAACCGATCTGGAAAGTTTAAAAGAGATCCACCAAAAACCTTGGACATTATTGAAGAACAAACAAAACACAAAACATGTCAATGCTATATCAATTTTTGGAAAAGTAGGCGGTGCCACTCCCCCAGGCTATATAAAATTGTAATTCTTCATAACTCTGAACATATTGGGTCTAAATTAATGATTTTTGGATATGTGCGTCCTTTGGGCAAGATTTATGTAATTTTGGAAAAGTGGGCGGAGCCACGCCCACATTTTTTGTGTTTTGTTTGTTCTTCAATAATGTCCAAGGTTTTTGGTGGATCTCTATTAAACTTTCCAGATTGGTTCAGAAAATTGTTGTGTACGATTCAGGCTATATCAATTTTTGGAAAAGTGGGCAGTGCCACGACCCCAGGCTATATAAAGCTACAATTCTTCATAACTCTGAACATATTTGGTCTAAATTAATGATTTTTGGATATGTGTGTCCTTTGGTCAAGATTTATGTAATTTTGGAAAAGTGGGCGGTGCCACGCCCCCAGGCTATATAAAATTTTAATTCTTCATAACTCTGAACATATTGGTTCCAAATTAAAGATTTTTGGACATGTGTGTCCTTTAGTCAAGATTTATATAATTCGGGAAAATTGGGCGGTGCCACGCCCACATTTTTTGTATTTAGTACTTTGTTTGTACTTCAATAATGTCCAAAGTTTATGGTTGATCTGTTTTAAACTTTTCCAATACGTTAAAATCTTCGTTGGGTACGACATACATAGGCTACATTTGTAAATTTTTGGAAAAGTGGGCAGTTCCAAAACCACAAGCTAAGTAATATTTCAATTCGTTATATCCCTGAATGTATTTGCTTTAGTGACATTTTAACGTTCTTAAATCTTAATCAAAGCACTTAATTTTTTTTGTTTGTTATTGCCGTTTATACATATCCAGAGTATTATAGGTAGATATAGGATATAATTAAATAAATACTAACTATACATCTGCTCAGCAGCGCATAATGGTTTTTGTCGTACCCATTGAGTTCAAAAGATCCGTTTTTTGAGTTGGGCATCCAAAAAATTTATTTGTTTATACCAAAGACGTTAAAACCGGAAACATTGTAAATCCTAAAGCACTGCAATAACTGGAATGTTAAAAATTAATAGAAAAATATTTGAAAATGTATTTCTACGGAGGTCACTGGTCAGGCAGAACAACGTCTGCCGGGTCTGCTAGTTCTTAATAAATACGCATGCGTGCATAAATTTATTTACATTAGACAACCCATAATTAAGGATCCTTAAGTATGTAAGTTAAGCTTTTGTCTAAAGGCAAAGGCTTTATAAAAAGCTAGCCGATTTATTACTTCGCGGCAAGTGAAGGAGTCAATGTCACAACGACTGTGCTGCTGATCAAAAACCAAATCTTTATTTTCAATTTGGTCTTACTTATAGTGTTTACATTATTTACTTAAGAACTGAGTTCAGCAAAATTTAAATTGCAAAGATGTATGTTGAAATGGCTTGGCCTTGAATGAAGATATCGATTCCTTATTAATGGAAACTTCCATCAATAACGGAAAAAGCAGATTATAAACAAAAGTCAGTTTTTTCATTCTAAGGCTGCGTTTCGATTTAATTAAAAGACGGGTTGTTGTTCTATAACTCGCAGTATGAAGAATCCAAATTTTGCTTACAGTTACCATAACCCAGCAAACACAGCCTCTAACGTTAGAGAAATACTGTAGTTTTACATTAGAATTCTAATGTAGTTCTCTAATGTATCTCTAATCGAAAATCACGTTAGAGAACTAGGCTAGAGGACGATTAGAGAAATACTCGAATAGCTCAGATGCGTGTATTGTCAAGTATTGTCTTTATAAACTAAGGTATTAAAACTTTGAATTTTATTCCCATTAGATATTTAAGCTTAAAACATGTCAAACATATTTAAAGCAATAAATTTAGCGAAATAGAATTAAACAAGAACAATTGGATTTCATTTCATTTCAGTTAGAAATTTCTCATTAGAATCCCATTAGAATTTCACGTTAGAATTCGAATCGAAAACTAACCTTTTTCTCGATATCGAGAACTAAGTCCCCTTTTTGTCGAGAATGCTATGATTCGCTACAGTTTCACAAATCGTTCTCTAACCTTCTACCTTAGAGAATAACATTAGAATTCGAGTCGTTTTCTAATCGTCCTCTAACCTTAATGTTTGCTGGGAAGGTCGAGGTGTGGAGGCTGCCGTTAACTTGTATGCCGCGGATTTATAACGAATGTTGGTAGAGGCAAGCCTTGTTGTAGCAACAATCCATTATCTATTTCTAAGCCTAATTACATACTTATGAAAAGTGCGGAATATAAAAATAGAGTTTTTAACTGACTGTAGTAAACACAAAGTTCAAGTCCCCATCCTGCGAATGGTATAACCGTAATGTAATTGTAGCAATAATGAAGCGAAGCAAGGCATACCGGGAATGGAGGAAGAATAGGACCGAATATTATTGGAGCTTGTTTAAAATTGCCAGAAACACAGCCACCAAAATTGTTCGAGCACAAAAACGTGAATATTTTAGGTCCAAGCTCAATCCATCACTTCCTTGTAATACATTGTGGCGTTATTTGAAAAATTTGCGTGTATATGGCAAGGAAAAAGCTGATTGTAAACTAAATGCCAATGAACTAAATAATGCTTTCACTAGAAGTCCACAAAGTGGTGCACCAATCGATCATATCTCGGCTTGTTCAACTGCGCACTACTCGGGCACTTCTTTTGGGTTTTCAACCATGTCTGAGAATGATGTTGCAAGATGTATTTTTAAAATAAGATCCAACGCAGTGGGTGAAGACGGAATTTCATTAAAGTTCGTTAAAATCATTTTACCGTATGTATTAAGTTGCCTTACCCAGGTTATCAATCATTGCATTACAACGTCATGCTTCCCTGATTTGTGGAAAGATGCAATTGTAAAGCCTGTGCCTAAAAAACGCCCTGCAAGCTCACCTAGTGATTTTCGCCCGATAAGTATATTACCTGCGCTGTCAAAAGATTTTGAGAGACTACTAGCGGAGCAAATTACACTACATCTTATAAATAACTAGTAAGGAAGTCTAAGTTCGGGTGTAACCGAACATTAAATACCTAGTAGTGATCTGTTGCGTTATCCCAATTAACTCAGGTCTATTTTAATACCTGAAATGGTGGTATAAAACAACTGATTGTTTTCGATTAAAAACACTTCTGTTGTAAGTGGTAAATTAAATTATCACTAAATAACAAAATATAAATAGTTTTGCATGGGGCTTATGAAAGGTATGAAAATAAAAAAAATTAATAAAAAAAAAGGCAATAGGGAGTTAACTACTTTCCCGTAAATCTTGCTTGTTTGTCATTCGATTTGCATAATTTTTGGCAGGAGTATACTACATACTATTGGGAAGCATCTCACTAACTTTCATTGAAATACCTTCTTGAAGTTTCAAGCAATCGCTTTTGAAAATAACAGACCTTTTTTGCTGAAAAGTGGGCGGCGCCACGCCTACTTCAACAAAATCCACAAAATTTTTGCGCAGTTTAGTTTTTCTTGAAAAGCTTATTAAGTGTGTAAAATCTTATATATATAACTTATACAGTTATGGAAATATCGCGATTTTAATTTTACAAAGAAATTTTTCAAAACTGTGTTCAAAAAGAGGGCGTGTCCGTTCACCGATTTTGTTTATTTTTACAGCAAAGAGTTACCTTTATATGTTGAACACTTTCTGTAAATATCGTTTCAATAAGTCAATTTTTACCGGAGTTATGGCATGAAAAGTTTTATGGAATAATCCCCCATAAAGGGGCGGGGCCACGCCCATTTTCCAAAAATTTTGTGTTTTCGACTTTCTTTGCCCACGAACACTTTAGAGGTGAAATAGAAATGATATACAGCTAGTTTAAGCAAAGTTATAGCATATTCAATATATCTATGATCCTTTTCAAAACTTTCGTATAAAATTGGGCGTGGACCTAACCCGATTTCGAAATTTTTTTTTCGAAATATTGCCTGTATTAATATAAATATGTGTGCTGAATTTCACTTTGCTATCTTGAGCGGTTTTTGATTTATGATTAATAATATTTCCAAATTTGACTTAATCAAAAGTGGGCGGTACCACGCCCCATTTTAAAAATTTCTTCAAAAATGTATTTTTTGCCTTAACGCTAAAGTGCACACCAAATATTATCCTTATAGGTGTATTATGTACTGAATAATCACTCTTTTTGTATTTTCGAAAATATTATATATACAGAAAGTGGGCGTGGCTTTTAACCGATTTTGCCTATTTTCAATAGCGCTCCGAGATAAGTGAAAAGGAACCTGCATACCAAATTTCATTGAGATATCTCAAGATTTACTCAAGTTATCGTGTTCACAGACGGACGGACGGACGGACGGACAGACGGACAGACGGACGGACGGACAGACGGACGGACGGACGGACATGGCTCAATCAATTTCTCTTTTCCTCCTGAACATTTTGATATATATAAGTCAATATCTATCTCGATTCGTTTATGCCGTTACATACTACCGTTAGGCGAATGAAGTTAATATACCTTGTGTGCGAAGCACTACTAGGTATAAAAATTAATGTGTGTCTGTGTGTCCTTTATAGGCGTCCAAAGTACTCAACCGATTTTCATGAAATTTTCAGAGTATATTCTTGGGATCATGGGTTAAAGCATAGGCTATATAAATTTTTGGAAAAGTGGGCGGTGCCACGCCCCCAGGCTATATAAAACTACAATTCTTCATAACTCTGAACATATGTATTTGGTCTAAATTAATGATTTTTGGATATGTGTGTCCTTTGGTCAAGATTTATGTAATTTTGGAAAAGTGGGCGGTGCCACGCCCACATTTTTTGTGTTTTGTTTGTACTTCAATAATGTCCAAACTTTTTGGTGGATCTCTTTGGAACTTTCCAGATTGGTTCAGAAAATTGTTGTGCATGATTTAGGCTATATCAATTTTTGGAAAAGTAGGCGGTGCCACTCCCCCAGGCTATATAAAATTTTAAATCTTCATAACTCAGAACATATTGGGTCTAAATTAATGATTTTTGGATATGTGCGTCCTTTGGTCAAGATTTATGTAATTTTGGAAAAGTGGGCGGTGCCACGCCCACATTTTTTGTGTTTTGTTTGTTCTTCAATAATGTCCAAGGTTTTGGGTGGATCTCTTTTAAACTTTCCAGATTGGTTCAGAAAGTTGTTGTGTACGATTCAGGCTATATCAATTTTTGGAAAAGTAGGCGGTGCCACGCCCCCAGGCTATATAAAACTACAATTCTTCAGAACTCTGAACATATTTGGTCTAAATTAATGATTTTTGGATATGTGTGTCCGTTGGTCAAGATTTATGTAATTTTGGAAAAGTGGGCGGTGCCACGCCCACATTTTTTGTGTTTTGTTTGTACTTCAATAATGTCCAAAGTTTTTGGTGGATCTCTTTTAAACTTTCCAGATTGGTTCAGAAAATTGTTGTGTACGATTCAGGCTATATCAATTTTTGGAAAAGTAGGCGGTGCCACGGCCCCAGCCTATATAAATTTTAATCACCGTAACTTTGAATATATTTGGTCTAAACTAATGATTTTTGGATATGTGTGTCCCTTGGTCAAGAATTATATAATTTGGGAAAAGTGGGCGGTGCCACGCCCACATTTTTTGTATTTAGTACTTTGTTTGTACTTCAATAATGTCCAAAGTTTATGGTTGATCTGTTTTAAACTTTTCCAATACGTTAAAATCTTCGTTGGGTACGACATACATAGGCTACATTTGTAAATTTTTTGGAAAAGTGGCCAGTTCCAAAACCACAAGCTAAGTAATATTTCAATTCGTTATATGCCTGAATGTATTTGCTTTAGTGACATTTTAACGTTCTTAAATCTTAATCAAAGCACTTAATTTTTTTTGTGTGTTATTGCCGTTTATACATATCCAGAGTATTATAGGTAGATATAGGATATAATTAAATAAATACTAACTATACATCTGCTCAGCAGCGCATAATGGTTTTTGTCATACCCATTGAGTTCAAAAGATCCGTTTTTTGAGTTGGGCTTCCAAAAAATTTATTTGTTTATACCAAAGACGTTAAAACCGGAAACATTGTAAATCCTAAAGCACTGCAATAACTGGAATGTTAAAAATTAATAGAAAACAAGTAAGGAAGTCTAAGTTCGGGTGAACCGAACATTAAATACCCAGCGTTAGTTTTCAGAAAAAGGGGGCGTGGTTTTCATCCGATTTCGCCCATTTTAAAAACCAATCTATGCCGAGCCTAAACAATAGCGAATTTGGTGGGAGCGGCCACGCTCCTTGCTTATAAAGCTTTAACCGCTTACATGAGCCAAAAGTACTGAATCGATCTGTTCAAGGGTTATACCATGTCCTATATATAACTTTGGAAAAGAAGGCGTGCCATGCCCATAACTTTTAACGTATTTTGTGAAATTTTTCGATGTACGGATATATGTGTCCATTAATCAATATTTACATAATAATTTTAAAAAAGTGGGTGGTGGCACGCCCACGGATTTTATTATGTTGTTTGTCCCTATTGAAGATCAGTTTTCATTGCAGATCTTTATGATACTTTCACAGTGGCTTGTTAATAGTGAAATGTTGATATTTTGTTTATTCACTTGTGGGCGGTGCCACGGCCATTTTCCAAAATATTACCAAAAAACCTTTAAACATCACTAATAACATCATCAGGTGAATGAGTGTACTAAATTTTAGCATTATATCTTTATCAGTTAAACAGATATTGCATATTCCGGTTTCCTAACTCTCGTTTAGAGAACTTTAGTCCAAAAAGGGGCGTGGTCGTTCACCGATTTTTCTTATTTTCTGTGGTAGTACTCTACATAAACATAACATGCCTGGAACCTAGTTTCGTAAACCTATCTCACACCGTTCTGAAGTTATTAGCAGTCGAATTTGAAAATTGCTTGACTCATAAGTGGGCGGTGCCACGCCCACTTTCCAAAATTTTGCAAAAATAATGTAAAGAATATGAAAATTTATGTATGTACCAAATTATATTATTATAGCGGTATCAGTTAATTAGATATGGACTTTTCAATATTTCCACCTCCTTTCAATATAACTTTTATAAAAGAGTAGGCGTGGTCGCCAAGCGATTTCGTTTATTTTCTATATCTGAATTTAACACAACAATAGTATGCCCTCTACGAAATTTCGTTATACTAGCATAAACTGTTCTCAAGTTATTAGGAGTCAAAATTTTAAAATTTCTTCAAATATATGGGGGCGGTGCCACGCCCCTTTTCAAAAAATTTGGTAAAATCCGCCTTAGAACATATAAATCAATACATATTGCAAATTTTATCATTGTAGCTGCTTCTGATATTGAATTAACCCATTTTATACGTTTTTCGAAATTTTCGATATCGAAAAAGGGGGCGTGGTTATCATCCGATTTCGCCCATTTTCAATAGCAACCTACCTTGGCCAGAAAGTAACCTGTATGCAAAATTTCATGCAAATATCTCAATTTTTACTCAAGTTATCGTGTACACGGACGGACAGACGGACGGACATGCCTTAATCAATTCCTCTTTTCAACCTAAGAACTTTCATATATGGAACTCTATATCTAACTCGATTATTTTGTGCCGTTACATAGTACCGTTATGTGGACAAAATTAATATACCCTTGTACTAGTACTAGTACGCTGGGTATAAAAATATTTGAAAATGTATTTCTAGGGAGGTCACTGGTCAGGCAGAACAACGTCTGCCGGGTCTGCTAGTATTCAATATAATAATTTACTTTCGCCCTTTCAATCTGGATTTAGAGCCAAGCACAGTTGTTCAACTGCGCTCTTAAAGATATTAGATGATATACGGGTGCCCTTTGATAGAAATCAGCTTACGTTGCTCTGTCTATTAGATTTCTCGAAAGCCTTTGACTCCGTTAATCACCCTCTACTTTGTAAGAAACTTGAAAAATACTTTGGTTTTAGCGAAAATGCGGTGAAGATTATCAACAGCTATCTGACCGGTAGATGCCAGCGAGTAAGCACGGGCTATGAAGCATCGCACTCAAAGCTTTTAACATTGGGAGTTCCACAGGGTTCCATCCTGGGACCCTTGTTATTCAGCCTGTTTCTAAATGATATTTTCAAACAATGCGATTTCGTTACAATGCATGCCTATGCTGATGATGTGTAAATGTATATCTCTGATAATTTTGATAAAACCAATGACCTTTTCTCCAAACTAAATTCAGATTTACTGAAAGTGTCGCAGTGGGCTGACAGGAGTGGTCTTTGTCTAAATGCAAGTAAGTCTTCTGTGTTACCGATCTCTAGAAAAAAGGTTGTTATTGCCAATCTTCCACAAGTACATATTGATAACAGTAAGATTAATATTGTTAATAAAGTTAAGAATCTGGGATTCATGGTGAACTCTAGTCTTACTTGTGTTGATCACATTAATTTCATGGTAGGCAGAGTGTATTGTGTATAAGACAATAGTCTATGTTCACGCAAGTTTTCATTCGTAAGAAACTTGCAATTCAACTATTGTTGCCCATTATAACTTACTCTGAGTTGGTATATAATAAATTAGACTCTTGTTCCGCTCATAAAGTTGATGTTGTTTATAACCATATAACGCGTTATGTGTATGGCCTAAGTAAATTTGACCACATTTCTGCTTGGAAAACCCAACTTCTTGTTTGTGAAATCAATGCTTACTTGAAAGCCAGAAGTTGTATTTTCCTCGTGCAACTTATTGCCACAAAAACGCCCTCTTATCTTTACGAGAAGCTTATTTTTACTAGATCTAGTCGCGTGAATGGCTTAATAGTGCCAAATTTAAATTTTGTGGCATCAACAAGACTGTTTTTTGTAAATACCATACGAACATGGAACTCCATACCTGCTAACATTAGAAACTGCATAAACGAAAGGAACTACAGAAAAATTATCTACTAATACTTTTCAACGTAAATTGCTTAAATTGGCCACCTATTAAACCATCTAATAAACCATTGATTAGTTTTTATCTTGTTTTGCTGTTATCTTTTTACTATTTATTATCTTATATTTTGATGTGTGATATACTTTAAAAAAGTTTTCCATGAACAATATTGTATTATACGCTAATTACACTGGATCACAAATTCCAACTTTTTTTCTACACCAGAGACGCCATAGTGAAATTCCTATGTAAAATCACCTCCTAATTCCGAAAATCAAGGTTATTTTTACTTGAATGGTACCGTTTTTGAGATATTTACGATTTACCGTTATTTCAAAAAACAAAAAAGATATCTCAAGAACAAACTGAGCTCCTCCAAAACGGTTTAAAAAATTTGAAAGCTTATAAAATTTACTATAATCAGTACATACAACACTTTTTGCTAGGTCCTGCAGATTCAAACATATTGAACAATCATTACGGATTTTTTTAATTTTTTTTGTAATAATATAAAAAAATTTGTACTTTGCGAGGAAGCATCTCCAAAACTTTTTGTTTTTTTGCAGATATTTTTTCCCCCCTCTAAGCTCTGTTTTATTACAAAAAAAAACAAGCTATCAGTGAACAAAATCGATGAACTAATACAAAGGTTATCAGCATTCAAGTCCATTTAATACTTAAGTACCCTACAAATAATAGCATATGTACATATGGTTCTGTCTTAACTCTATGATCTTATTTTATAATTGAAAAGGTTATGTGTCTTGTTTTGACGCTTATTTAGATTAGGATCGGTTTCTCTTATGAGAAACCAACAGTAGTCGCCCATCATAGCGACATCCCAGAATCCTTGATACCGACTTTCAATCACTTTCATTTGCTGGTGAAACCTTACGCCATGCTCGTCACTTTCGTCACCAAGATTTTGCGGGAAAAAATTTAAGTGGGAGTGTAAGAAATTAATTTTTAAAGACATATTTACTACTGAAAGAAAATAAAAAAGTAAATGAGATAAATACATAAGTGACACATTAGTATATAATTTTCTTAGGCTAGATTTATCTTTCAATTCAGAACAAATTTTTTGTTTATATTTTTCCCGTTCTTGTTTGTTCGGAACTGGACGATGAATTCAGATTTATGGCTATATATTCTCATGTAAATTTATGTAATATATAATTTATTATAATATGTTTTTTTATTTACCCATTTCCGCATAGTTTTTGATTAAATCCCTATCATCTCGTAGTTAGGACTTTTGTGTTTGCCTAAAAAACAAGTAACGACCTTTTCAAAAGAATCCCACGCTGCTGCCTCCACTGGTGACAATAGTTCTTTGAAATGGTTTTTGCATTATCTCATATGTTTCCTTCGTATTTACTGCATGCGCGATCGGGATAGATGGCTTTTGGTTGCCAATATGCAATAATACGGCCTTTAAACTTAATTTATTGCCGTCTATGAAAAATCGCCACTCTTTTGAATCATATGGTTCACCAAATTGTTTGAATAGACCAGCAATGTCTTTGCAGTAACAAACACTGTCCTCCTTCGTATAGTACTTGGAAAATTCTTCGTGACGAGTTCTATAATATGTTACCTTAACATCGGATGAAACAAATTTAAATTGTTGCATTCGAGAGGCGTGTAGTTCGGCCTTTTCCTTTGACAATTCCAAATCCCTTATCCAATCATTGAGTTGTGCTTGTGACAAAGAATTTCTTTCGTTTTCCGTTTGAAATTCAGTACAACATGATGCCGCGTAATCAGATACTACTGTTGACAATGAAACTGAAGCCGGAACTAAAGTTAAATTTGATTCTGGCAATGTCGCTTCTGTTGAAATTAGTTCTGGTACTGACACTGTAGATATGCTCGCATAGGTTACTTTTCTGGACTTTCCAACCCCAAGTACTTTTGTAGTACAAATATAGCAGTCCGTTGAATGGCAAGTTGGTTCCCTCCACTGCATTGGTGTAGTAAATTTCACACGTGGCCTAAATAAATAGTTTCAGAAATTAGTCAGCTATGCATTAAAAGGGAACAAATTCCTAATTTTTACAACGTACCTTTTTGTTCCGGTTTCCGAAGAAATCAATTCGACTCGGCATGTGGTGCACACAGTGTTCGGTGTCCATGGTTTTTAGGCTCAATTCCAAAACACTTATAGTAAAGGATTTGAAAACACACGTCTCATACTTTTAACAATAAATTGACCGCAGATGAAACAGAACATATCTGGATCATTCGTACACACACGGGTTATTAACTGCAATTATAAACTGAACAGTATCCGGCGAGCCTTGCAGATATTATGAAGGAACAAGGCGCATGTACTCTTATTTATACTTAGATCCAAAAATTCAAGCCTACCTAAACAAAAAGGTTCCCTAGTTCTACAAAGAAAACACTACCTGCCTGAAAAATATGCTCTTGTTTAAAATGTGCCTAGGTTTGAGAAAACGACACTAACAGCTTTTTGTATCTAATAACTTTTCGAAAATCTACCTGCCAACTAACTGATATACGAATACTAACACATATGTACCAGTAGGGTACTTAAGCATTAAATGGATATATTTACTTGAATGCTTATAACTTTTGTATTAGTTCATCGATTTTGTTCGCTGATAGCTTATTTTTTTTGTAATAAAACAGAGCTAAGGGGGGGAAAAATATCTGCAAAAAAACCAAAAGTTTTCGAGATGCTTCCTCGCAAAGTACAAATTTTTTTATATAAAAAAAATTTAAAAAATCCGTAATGATTGTTCAAGATGTTTGAATCTGCAGGACCTAGCAAAAAGTGTTGTATGAACTGATTATAGTAAATTTTATAAGCTTTCAAATTTTTCAAACCGTTTTGGAAGAGCTCAGTTTGTTCTTGAGATATATACGATTAAGTGGAGCCATCTTTTTTGTTTTTGAAATAACGGTAAATCGTAAATATCTCAAAAACGGTACCATTCAAGTAAAAATATTCTTGATTTGAAATAGGTAAAATCGGTTAAAAGCCACGCCCACTTTCTATATATATAATATTTTCGAAAATACAAAAAGAGTGATTATTCAGTAAATAATACACCAATAACGATAAAATTCGGTGTGTACGTTAGCGTTAAGGCAAAAGGCAAATTTTTGGAGAAATTTTTAAAAAGGGGCGTGGCATCGCCCACTTTTGATTAAGTCAATTTTGAAGTTATAATTAATCATAAATCAAAAACCGCTCAAGATAGCAAAACCGAAATTGAGCACACATATTTATATTAATACTAGCTGACCCGACAAACGTTGTTTTGTCATATAAATTATTTCTCGAGAATATTTTGCTAGAAAAAATTCACGGAGACATAAGTGTGCAAAAATGAGGCCTATAATTGAAGAATGTATGGAGCGCTATAAACAGTGACGGAATATACAAAGAACACAACACTAAGCATTTACTTTTTTTATTTTATTGAAATCAATTCTATTAAATTCTATACATGTATCACTAATTATGCCTTATTACAAAAAAAAAAACTAATCCCTTAATGCAGCGGAGTGCACAATATTTTTCGTTTTCCCATCTTTAGCTAATAGTACCTGGGTGACCGAGACTTGCTCGGTATTTTTCAAATTTGCCGCATAATCTTACTTACCAAGAGCATAAATTTCCAAAACAGATTTCCAAAATATCGAACACTAACCAAAAAAGTCACTTAACATACATTGGCGAGACCTGTTGTGTATTAAATATTCTGGTTGGTATACGCCCTAAAATAACTTTCATTTGATACCCATATTGCCATATATTTAAAAAAAAAATCGGAAAGGTGGCAACCCTCTAAGCTTCCTTTAGTGGCAACATCCAATTAGAAAATCTAAGAAGGAAGCATACTATCCATTTACCAAATTTCATCGAAATCGGCTTAGCCGTTACCTAGATAGTGGTCTATATCTGAAGGCATAAATAAAATTCGTTCAGGTGGCAACCCTAGGTGGCAATCCTACTCGAAAATATTTTGGTTGGCATACCGCCTAAAATACCTTTCATTTGATACCCATATTGCCATATACTGCTTAATATTCAAAAAAAAAAATCGGAAAGGTGGCAACCCTCTAAGCTTCCTTTAGTGGCAACATCCAATTAGAAAATCTAAGAAGGAAGCATACTATCCATCTACCAAATTTCATCGAAATCGGTTTAGCCGTTCCCGAGATAGTGGTCTATATCTGAAGGCATAAATAAAATTCGTTCAGGTGGCAACCCTAGGTGGCAATCCTACTCGAAAATATTTTGGTTGGTATAAGGCCTAAAATACGTTTCATTTGATATCCATATTGCAATATATTGCTTAATATTCAAAAAAAAAATCGGAAAGGTGGCAACCCTCTAAGCTTCCTTTAGTGGCAACATCCAATTTGAAAATCTAAGATGGAAGTATACTATCCATCTACCAAATTTCATCGAAATCGGTTTAGCCGTTCCCGAGATAGTGGTCTATATCTGAAGGCATAAATAAAATTCGTTCAGGTAGCAACCCTAGGTGGCAATCCTACTCGAAAATATTTTGGTTGGTATAAGGCCTAAAATACGTTTCATTTGATACCCATGTTGCCATATATTGCTTTATATTTAAAAAAAGTGATATAGGTGGCAACCCTGTGGACCACCCCAAGTGGCAACACCAAAGTAGAAAATCTTAGAACAAAGCATAGTACCTGTGTACCAAATTTCATTAAAATCGGTGAAGTCGTTCGGGAGATAGTAGTGGATATACAAATATACAAGAATAAGTCGTTTAAAGTTATAAGATAAACAAACTGGATGGTTTGCCGACTCGAGAGCATGCGACGTATAATTGCCCATGTGAAAAACATGGCGTGCTTAGATCTAAACCACAGACCGACATCGTTGGGCCTTGCGACTTATTGATAGTCATTGCAAATGCCAATCTAATTGGGAATTGATGGCGTTTAAATTGAATCGGCACATCTGTAGGTATAATAGGGATCCGTGGTAACAATATGTTTTCACCTCGGAATTTGCCATTTAATATGATTGCCTCGATAACGTTTTTCATTAGCTTTAGTTGTAAATTATGCGGTGGCATACCTGGCAAATCCAATGAGTTTAGAAACTCTAGCAGGATGCCCGGCGTTGCTCGGGATGTAAGTAGTTCATAAAATACTGCTACCCTCACTTGAGAAGACAATTTACAGGCAGAGAAGGTTCAGAACAATATTTACTTTCCCACATTATATATTTATGTCTACGGAAACCAACTGAACCGTTTCTTAATAGTCTAACTTCGACCTTTTGTCATCTCCTTTCCATTTGACTCTTTAGCTGTGCCTAAACATTTCCCAAGTCATCCCCAGTCAGTTTTCAAAGAAATTTTCAATATACAGACACAACTTTTCTAGAGTTTCATTAAAGATATGCTGATACCCACATAGGGCGGCAGTGTACCTATGCAATTGAAATAAAAATTTGGGTGATTCGTTTGGCATTGTCAGCAATGTGCCTACTTTATAATAAATTTGGCCTTTAATTTTGAATGTTGAGTTGAATTGCTGATCATTTATAGCATTGTTCCTAACTATTTCTGTTGCTCCGAATGTTGTCATTTGAAAACATGAATTAAATGTACGAATTGACTTTAGGAACATAACAAATAGATAACAACCATCTCGCAGACCTAACGAATATACATACATACAAAATTTATTTATTTTCATATTTTAACTTGGCTATAGCGATAACCACATACCAAATTTCAAGCAATTCGGACCGCATGTGAAATAGTTTTGAATAGGTCGGTCCCGGGTCCACTTCCAGGAAGAAAAGTTATCCCATATTTCAACTTGGGCATAGCGCTGCCCACACACGAAATTTCATGCTAATCGGGCCACATATGAAATAGTTTTGAATAGGTCGGTCCCGGGTCCAATTCTCGGAAGAAAATTATTCCATATTTCAACTTGGGCATAGCGCAGCCCACATACCAAATTTCAACCAAATCGGGTTACATATGAAATAGTTTTGAATAGGTCGGTTCCGAGTCCACTTCCCGGAAGAAAAATTATCCCATATTTTAACGTGGGCATACCGCTACCCACATACCAAATTTCAAGCTAATCGGGCCACATATAAAATAGTTTTGAATAGGTCGGTCCCGGCAGCACTTAGGAACATAAAATAATAATAATAGATAACAACCATCTCGCAGACCTAACGAATATACACACAAAATTTCATTAAAATCGGTCAAGCCGTTTCGGAGGAGTATGGCCTCGGAGCAGGATGCCCGGCGTTGCTCGGGATGTAAGTACATAGTTCATAAAATTCTGCTATCCTCACTTGAGAAGACAATTTACAGGCAGAGAAGGTTCAGAACAATATTTATTTTCCCACATTATATCCCGTTTATGTCTACGGCAACCAACTAAACCGTTTCTTAATAGTCTAACTTCGACCTTTTGTCATCTACTTTCCATTTGACTCTTTAGCTGTGCCTAAACATTTCCCAAGTCATCCCCAGTCAGTTTTCAAAGAAATTTTCAATATACAGACACAACTCTTCAAGAGTTTTATTAAAGACTAGCAGGGAACCCGGCGTTGCTCGGGATGTTAGTTGTTCATAAAATTCTGATACCCTCACTTGGGAAGACAATTTACAGGCAGAGAAGGTTCAGAACAATATTTTTTTCCCCACGTTCTATCCCGTTTATGTCTACGGCAACCAACTAAAGTAAAGGCGTTTTTTAATAGACTAAGTAACTTAGACATTTTGTCATCTCCTTTCCATTGGATTTTTTAGTTGTGCCTAAACATTCCCCAAGTCATCCCCAGTCATTTTTTCAAAGAAATTCCTAATATACAGACACAACTTTTCTAGAGTTTTTGTAGTATAGATAAACCGCAATATCGAAAAGTGAAAGAAAAATTAAAGCTGTGGCCATGCCCTTCGTCAGCTAGTATGTAATGAAGAAAGAATATTTATGTTTTTCAAAACTCTTATTGAACTAAGTAAAATATGTATTTCCAAATAGATAAAAGGAAAAAACTTTTATGTATTTTTATTTCGGTATCTACTAAAAAAAAAATTTAATTGAGTAATAGGGCAACATATGCGAATCCATACAAAAAAAATGTAGTACAATTTGAACGAAAAAAGTAAGATTTTTGAGTGGATTTAGTACAATTCATGAAATGTCATTTCCCTACCCTGCCTTCAACCATTTTTGAATAAATGCGCGAAATACTCATACATAAATTTTGAGTTGGATGTATTGGATGAGTTGGATGTATTGAGTGTTTTAATTGTAGCTTTTTTTACTCCCACTGCTTGCAGCGAACTTATGGCTTAAGCAGATACAGTACGTCAGCGTCGACGTATCCGTCATACGTACAAATTGCGTCGAGCGTCTGCTTGTTTGCGTGAATATGTGTGTGCTACCCTACGTTCACATGCATTGTTATACGGTGGCGCTCAAATTTTTGTAGCTGTGCTAGCTGAGTACAAAAATAGAGTAAATAGAGAGCAATATGTGGTCTGTTGATGCTCTCTAAGCACAAACGACTGAATGGTAAAGCGTCCAAGCAAAGATGGGTTTTCATACAAAATTTATTTGAATTAAAAAAGTTTTTAATGACATTTTTATTTAAAAAAAGGTAACTATGGTCCTTTTCTGGCTAGATTATGATACATTAAAATTTGAAAGAAAAAAATCGGGCCAGTGGATCGGCTGTTTAGCTTTAACAAAATTTCGAGTTTGAATTTTATATAATAGTATAGATATGCTGATACCTACATAGGGCGGCAAGGTACCTATGCAATTGAAATAAAAATTTGGGTGATTCGTTTGGCATTGGCAGCAATGGGCCTACTTTATGATAAATTTGGCCTTTAATTTTGAATTTTGAGTTGAATTGCTGACCATTTATAGTTCCTAACTATTTCTGTTGCTCCGAATGATGTCATTTGAAAACATGAATTAAATGTACGAATTAACTTTAGAAACATAAAAAATAGATAACAACCATCTCGCAGACCTAACGAATATACATGCAAATTTTATTTATTTTCATATTTTAACTTGGCGATAACCACACACCAAATTTCAACCAAATCGGATCGCATGTGAAATAGTTTTGAATAGGTCGGTCCCGAGTCCACTTCCCGGAAGAAAAATTATCCCATATTTCAACTTGGGCATAGCGCAGCCCACATACCAAATTTCAACCAAATCGGGTTACATATGAAATAGTTTTGAATAGGTCGGATCCGAGTCCACTTCCCGGAAGAAAAAGTATCCCATATTTTAACGTATACCGCTACCCACATACCAAATTTCAAGCTAATCGGGCTACATATAAAATAGTTTTGAATAGGTCGGTCCCGGTAGCACTTAGGAACATAAAAAATAGATAACAACCATCTCGCAGACCTAACGAATATACATACATACAAATTTTGTTTATTTTCATATTTTAACTTGGCCATAGCGATAACCACATACCAAATTTCAACCAAATCGGACCGCATGTGAAATAGTTTTGAATAGGTCGGTCCCGAGTCCACTTCCCGGAAGAAAAATTATTCCATATTTCAACTTGGGCATAGCGCAGCCCACATACCAAATTTCAATCTAATCGGGCCACATAAGAAATAGTTTTGAACAGGTCGGTCCCGGTAGCACTTAGAAACATAAAAAAATAGATAACAACCATCGCGCAGATCTAACGAATATACATACAAAATTTCATTAAAATCGGTCAAGCCGTTTCGGAGGAGTTTAGCCTCCTACACCGTGACAGGAGAATTTCATTTATATAGAGACAGGCAATATTTCGAAAATTACCGAAATCGGGTAAGGCCACGCCCAATTTTATACAAAAGATTTTGAAAAGGATCATAGATATATTGAATATGCAATAACTTTGCTTAAACTACCTGTATATCATTTCTATTTCACCCCTAAAGTGTTGGTGGGCAAAGAAAGTCGAATGCACAAAATTTTTGGAAAATGGGCGTGGCCCCGCCTCTTTATGGTGGATTATTCCACAAAACTTTCCATGCCATAACTCCGGTAAAAATTGATTTATTGAAACGATATTGGGAGAAAATGTGCAACATATAAAGCTAACTCTTAAACAAAATTTTTTAACGGACACGCCCACTTTTTGAACACAGTTCTGAAAAATTTCTTTGTAAAATTAAAATCGCGATATTTTCCTAAATGTAAAAGTTATATAAATAATATTTTACCCACATAATAAGCTTTTTAAGCAAAACTAAACTGTAAAAAAATTTTGTAGATTTTGTTGAAGTAGGCGTGGCGACGCCCACTTTTCAGAAAAAAAGGTCTGTTGTTTTCAAAAGCGATTGCTTGAAATTTCAAGAAGGTATTTCAATGAAAGTTTGTGAGATGCTTCCCAATAATATGTAGTAGTTATACTCCTGCCAAAAATTACGCAAATCTAATAACAAACAAGCAAGATTTACGGGCAAGTAGTTAACACCCTATTGCCTTTTTATACCTAGTAGTGCTTCGCACACAAGGTATATTAACTTCATTCGCCTAAAGGTAGTATGTAACGGCATAAACGAATCGAGATAAATATTGACTTATATATATCAAAATGTTCAGGAGGAAAAGAGAAATTGATTGAGCAATGTCCGTCCGCCCGTCTGTAAACACGATAACTTGAGTAAATCTTGAGATATCTCAATGAAATTTGGTATGTAAGTTCCTTTTCACTTATCTCCGAGCGCTATTGAAAATAGGCAAAATCGGTTAAAAGCCACGCCCTCTTTCTATATATATAATATTTTGGAAAATACAAAAATAGTGATTATTCAGTACCTAATACACCTATAAGGATAATATTTTTTGTGCACTTTAGCGTTAAGGCAACAAATACATTTTTGAAGAAATTTTTAAAAAGGGGCGTGGCACCGCCCACTTTTGATATAGTCAAATTTGGAAATATTATTAATCATAAATCAAAAACCGCTCAAGATAGCAAAATAAAATTCAGCACACATATATATATTAATACAGGCAATATTTCGACAAAAAATTAGCGAAATCGGGTTAGGTCCACGCCTAATTTTATACGAAAGATTTTGAAAAGGATCATAGATATATTGAATATGCTATAACTTTGCTTAAACTAGCTGTATATAATTTCTATTTCACCTCTGAAGTGTTCGTGGGCAAAGAAAGTCGAAAGCACAAAATTTTTGGAAAATGGGCGTGGCCCCGCCCCTTTATGGGGGATTATTCCACAAAACTTTCCATGCCATAACTCCGGTAAAAATTGACTTATTGAAACGATATTTAGAGAAAGTGTTCAACATACTTCTTTGCTGAAAAAATAAACAAAATCGGTGAACGGATACGCCCACTTTTTGAACATAGTTCTAAAAAATTTCTTCGTAAAATTAAAATCGCGATATTTCCATAATTGTATAAGTTATATAAATAAGATTTTACACACATAATAGCCTTTTTAAACAAAACTAAACTGTAAACAAATTTTGTGGATTTTGGTGAAGTAGGCGTGGCGCCGCCCACTTTTTAGCATAAAAGCTCTGCTATTTTCAAAAGCGATTGCTTGGAATTTCAGGAATGTATTTCAATGAAATTTAGTGAGATACTTCCCAATAGTATGTAGTATACTCCTGCCAAAAATTACGCAAATCGAATAACAAACAAGCAAGATTTACGGGCAAGTAGTTAACACCCTACTGCCTTTTTATACCTAGTAGTGCTTCGCACACAAGGTATATTAACTTCATTCGCCTAACGGTAGTATGTAACGGCATAAACGAATCGAGATAGATATTGACTTATGTATATCAAAATGTTCAGGAGGAAAAGAGAAATTGATTGAGCCATGTCCGTCCGTCCGTCCGTCCGGCCGTCTGTGAACACGATAACTTCAGTAAATCTTGAGATATCTCAATGAAATTTGGTAGGCATGTTCCTTTTCACTTATCTCGGAGCGCTATTGAAAATAGGCAAAATCGGTTAAAAGCCACGCCCACTTTCTATATATATAATATTTTCGAAAATACAAAAAGAGTGATTATTCAGTACATAATACACCTATAAGGATAATATTTGGTGTGCGCTTTACCGTTAAGGCAACAAATACATTTTTGAAGAAACTTTTAAAAAGGGGCGTGGTACCGCCCACTTTTGATTAAGTCAAATTTGGAAATTTTATTAATCATAAATCAAAAACCGCTCAAGATAGCAAAGTAAAATTCAGCACACATATTTATATTAATACAGGCAATATTTCGAAAAAAAATTATCGAAATCGGGTTAGGTCCACGCCCAATTTTATACGAAAGATTTTGAAAAGGATCATAGATACATTGAATATGCTATAACTTTGCTTAAACTAGCTGTATATCATTTCTATTTCACCTCTAAAGTGTTCGTGGGCAAAGAAAGTCGAATGCACAAAATTTTTGAAAAATAGGCGTGGCCCCGCCCCTTTATGGGGGATTATTCCACAAAACTTTCCATGCCATAACTCCGGTAAAAATTGACTTATTGAAACGATATTTAGAGAAAGTGTTCAACATATAAATCTAACTCTTTGCTGTTAAAATGAACAAAAGTGGTGAACGGACACGCCCACTTTTTGAACACAGTTCTAAAAAATTTCTTCGTAAAATTAAAATCGCGATATTTCCATAATTGTATAAGTTATATAAATAAGATTTTACACACGTAATAAGCTTTTTAAGCAAAACTAAACTGTTTAAATTTTTTTTGGTTTTTGGTGAAGTAGGCGTGGCGCCGCCCACTTTTTAGCATAAAAGCTCTGCTATTTTCAAAAGCGATTGCTTGGAGTTTCAAAAAGGTATTTCAATGAAAGTTAGTGAGATGCTTCCCAATAGTATGTAGTATACTCCTGCCAAAAATTACGCAAATCGGATAGCAAACACGCAAAATATACGGACAAGTAGTTAACACCATACTGCCTTTTTTTTATTAATTTTTTTTATTTTCATACCTTTCATGAACATGGGGAATGCTATTTATATTTTGTTATTTAGTGATAATTTAATTTACCACTTACAATAGAAATGTTTTTATCGAAAACAATCAGTTGCCTTTATAACAAATTTTCAGGTATGTATTAAAATAGACCTGAGTAAATTAGTATACCAAAACAGATCACTACTAGGTATTTAATGTTCGGTTACACCCGAACTTAGACTTCCTTACTAGTTTTTTATTAATTTTTTTTATTTTCATACCTTTCATGAACATGAGGAAAGCTATTTATATTTTGTTATTTAGTGATAATTTAATTTTCCACTTACAACAGAAGTGTTTTTAATCGAAAACAATCAGTTGTTTTATAACAAATTTTCAGGTATGTATTAAAATAGACCTGAGTAAATTAGGATACTACAACAGATCACTACTAGGTATTTAATGTTCGGTTACACCCGAACTTACGCTTCCTTACTAGTTTTAATATTAGCTTCGAAGTTCGAATGTAATTGCGCTTGTTTACATATATAGATATTGTTACAAAAGCTTTATGTGATAATGGTTGTATTAAAAAGACTGCAATTAGGTCTTATTGTACTAATGTTTAATTATAATAAATGAAATGAAAAAAAGATCATTCCAAAGGAGAATTACATTGAAGTATCACCAGCACCACAATTAATTTTTTTGCGAGTTTTAAAAGAACTGCTAGCATATTTTCTAAATTGGATAAATAGGATTAGAAAAATGCCGAAGCCTGTACAGCGTAAAATATTTCCAAAATTACGATGATTTAATCCATTTAATTTGTCTCCGCACCCAAATACAAAAAATTGCTCTCTCAGAAGGGTAACAAAAACCCATTTATTTACATTAAATATTCCTATATTGAAAGAAGCGATGGAACAACGAATTAGCAACTCATGCCGGCTTAAGCTAACTAAACTCAAGGAAGATAATAAGGTTTGTATATACATACACTGTTTACGTATAAAAATTTAGAAACAATAAAATATTTATGGTACTCATCGTTAAGGCATTGGCTACTGCCCTAATGTATGTGCATATATTGCTTTCTATATTTTAACTTGTATCTTATTAAATTCGTGAAATATTAGGTACGTATCATAATTTTGTTTTCGTTTTTCTATAGGACCTTGCAACCTTGCACCCAAAACATTGTGTTTTAGCCGGTTCAAGGGTACCCATTCGGCATGTGTTTGCACTATATGTACATGAAAACGTCAAGACTGTTTACAACGTATGATATGTCTTGAAGCATCAACAAATTGCTATTTCGGAAAATGTTCCCAGTGCCCCTGTGCAACAAATTTGATCGACGAAATAAGAACAATTTTGGAAGATAGCTTCATTGAAGATATAACCTACAGACAACGGGTTAACGTCGATATCCCCTATTAATGAATACTTACAAAAATTGGAGTCCGGATTGCAAAATTTATTGTTGCATTCATATCTAGTTAAAAGGCAAAACGAGTTAATAAACGGCAAAAAAGAATCCTTACCAGAAGCTGAATGCATCGTTATCTGTGATTTTATCGAAAACTATGCTTTTATCGTACAAAATGCTGCTCAAGGAATTCACTGGAATAACAATCAGGCAACAATTCATCCATTTGACATTTATTACAGGCATTCAAGCGGAGAAACTCGTATGAAAAGCTTTGTTGTCCTTTCTCACTGCTTACATCACAACACAATTGCCGTGCATTTATTTCAATAATACTTAGTGGAATACTTACATATGTTAAAAATCACTTCGAAAATATTTCCAAAATTACATATTTCTCTGATGGGGCAAGTGCTCGATATAAAAACAAAAAGAATTTTGTTAATCTTACCCATAATCAAAAAGATTTTGGTTTGACTGCGGAGTGGCATTTTTTCCCCACTTCACATGGAAAAAATGCACGCGATGGCTTGGGAGGGACTTTGAAAAGATTGGCTGCTAGAGCAAGTCTTCAGAGAGGTAATAATCCAATTCAAACGCCCAAAGAATTATATGATTGGGCAAAAGGGGCCATAACTAATATTTCATTTAAATATGTGCAAAACGAGGAGTACTACGAAGAAGAAAAGAGCCTTGAAGATAGATTTAAAAAAGCTGTAGCAGTGAAAGGGACTCTGACATACCACTGCATGATTCCAGTTGCATAAGGAAGAGTAAGAGCAAAGTAATTTTCTTTAGATGAACATTCAATTGAAGTTCAAGTTATGAAATAATTTTTATGAAATATAAATTTAAATTATGTAAATTAAAAAATACTTTGTGTTTGATGTATTTTACTTGATTTACAAATGTGTCTGCAGCCCTATTATATTTGTCAATAAAAATATATGAAATCACTAAAAGAATAAAAGACGTTTATTTATTTTTATCTTTATGTCTATATATCAACGTAAATACATTCGTTAAGAACAAAAATTGCTGTCCCGGGCGGAATATGTTGCATTTTGGTCTAACCTAACATATGGCATACTTTCATGTTTTGTTTTGGATCGCCGACTCGGGTTGTCTAATGTAAATAAATTTATGCATGCATGCGGATTTATTCAGAATTTGTATGCATTTAAGGTAAATGCAGTTTACTGTTTTCCGCACAATTAATGACCTTCAGCCTGGGATATACATATCTATGTATTATACAAGTTGATGGTGATTAGGGATAACGCCGCAACATATATATATATATATATTTGTAAGCCTTTTTGAAATTTTGTTCGAAAACAGGTACATAGGCAATGCAAACTAAAATACTTAACTATAGTTAATTCATCATGTCTCATTGTGTATTCCCATCAGAATGGCTTCATGCAGCCTCTACTACCTACCTAACAAATGTACATATGTATATTGCAGTTAACTAACATGCATACGCAGACACGCGTATGTGCCTCGATGTCACATCAGAAATGATGGAAAAAACATATTCTTTTAGATGAAAGTTCAGCGCATATTATATATATTTTTTAAAAAATATTCGTTGGACACGTTTTTAATAATTGCTAAAAGAAAATTTACTTAAAAAAATTTGATTTTGTAAAATTTAATATTTTTTAAACGCAGTTATAAATTAAATATTGTTACCTTCAAAATAAGACAAAAAAAAGTAAGATACGACTACTACCACCAAAGTTATAGAATTTTGAATGTGGACAAGTTTGCTTAAATTTGCTTAATCGTCTTATTTAAAAATATGCATATCTCTGAAAGAAAATTTTTTTCGACGAAATCCTGATGTGGGTGTTAACTCAAATTACGAAAATATCTCCAAATCCGTACGATTTGTAAAATAATGACCCATATGTACGTAAACCCGTGCTATGGTTCAATGTATTTTGTTGTAGGTTTTTACGGTCTTTTTTGTTTACATATTTGTAAGTCTTGCAAGCTCGAGTCCAGTCAACAATAATTCATAGTGAATTTTTATTGTCGGTTTTTGGGAAAAATTGATAATTGGAGAAAACTTTGTAATTGTAAAAATTACAATTCTATATGAATTATTGTTACCTGGTCTCGAGCTTGCACAACTTACAATTATTTATATTTTGTATTATCTTGTGTTATATTTTTAGTACTAAAATGTGTTTCGGCATGGATAACCAAGTTTCGGGACGACTTGTGCAAAACTGTTTGTGTTATGGCAACCGAAACATGTTGATGTCGATATATAAAAGAGAGTTTACAAAACAGCAATAAATGTATAAATTATTAAATTTAGAAAATTATGGATATTAAGGAGATAATATACTTCTAAAGAAGAAGTTTATTTTGATACATATCGAAACAAAATAAATTGATCACTCTTTGTTAATAATTTTTTTGGTTCTTATTATAGCCAAGTCAATTGTAGTTAGTGTTGTTATTTTTGTTGTACTTTTTGTTGAAGCTGCTTTTAATTTGTTTCGTTGTTTCTCTTTATCTGTGCTACCCTTTCTGTCAAAATAATACTTTTACAACATGGGTACACCGAATGAGGTACTTTTTTAAATTCGTTTCATGAGCTTATTTTCCGCCATTTCATTCGTTTTGGTTTGCATTGTTAAACAAGCAATTTTCATAATCTTCAGTTTTTAGAAATTTGAGGTGCCTCAATTCAGTTTGACTTGACTGCAACCCCTGGCAGCATCGCCAATTGTAGTTTAATAATAGTTCTTATTTTTTTTATGTACATACCAAAATGGACGTAGCTATCATCCGATTTCGCCAATTTCAAATAGCGTTCGGAGACAAGTGTCAACGAACTTTCATACCAAATTTTATCAAGATATCTCAAAATTGGCTCAAGTTATCATTATCACAGACATACGGACGGACAGACATGACTTAATAAATTTCTATTTTCATCCTTAACATTTTGTTATGGGTAATTCAATATCTATCTCGACTCGTTTATGTCGTAACATACTACCATTAGTAGTTTAACTACTAGGTGTAATAAATTCGCATTACTTTTCCGAAAGAACCTTTTTCGAACAGCGATGGAAAAAAGAATGTAATATACAGATACGATTAGATGAACATAGATTCAAACTAATAACAGAGAACGTATATAGAGTAGAGAAGGCACAATTTTTATGATCCATCGATGGCGGTTCCCCCCAAGAATACAGAAAACAAAAATTCAGAAACACATTTTTTCAGAAAACATTAGTCAGAACCCTTTTTTTCAGAAAGCCAAAATTCAGAAGTCAAAACTCAGAAGTCAAAATTCAGAAGTCAAAATTCAGACGTTAAAATTCAGAAATCAAAAATTCAGAAGTAAAAATTCCGAAGTCAAAATTGAGAAAGTAACCAGACGGCAGAAAAAACATTAAATTTTGCGCAAAATTTTTACTTCTACATTCTTTTTTTCAGCCGTCTGATAGCTTTCTAAAAACGCATTGTTCATATTTAGTAGAATAAGTTACTAATTCCTCATTTCAATCCATTGTTGATCACTGAAAATTATATTTTCACAGCAACGTAGAAAAAAAGCAATGTTTCCAATTGAGCTGTGGAACATGTATAACATAACCAAACTGGGTGAAGCACGAACAAATAATTCGGTAATACTTTCCATCCAACGTCAAGTGTTAATACACGTCCAAAAATCTCGAGAGAGGTATCAAAAGACGCGTCTTGACCTCCGTAACAATAACCCTAAGGGGGAAAAGCAATATTTTGTTTCTGTGAAAAGTTATTAGTGAAAAACCGAAAATTGACCCGGGTCAGATCCCCAACTCGGGGCCCGATCCACGTTTTTTATGTGCAGAACACCTTTCCGCGTAGGCGGCCTTCGGCCGAGCTTCAAAAAATAACCCTGGGCTACGCCATTCCAACTCCGGGTGTATGCCATAGCCCTGGCTACCGCCACGGTGATGTCCTTCCGCGTGACACGTTTCCCACTCTTTTCTCACAGGGTAATTTGTGATTACAACAACCACATGAAAATAACAGAAAAATTGTGAATCCAGATTATTGTTACGGAGGTGAAGACGCGTCTATTGATACCTCTACCTAGATATTTGGACGTGTATTAACACTTGACGTTGGATGGAAAGTATTACCAATAATTCAGTGGAAGGTTGGCACAACGCCATTCGAAGTGCATTTGGAACACACCCCAACATATTTAATTTTATAAATAAAATAAAAAACGAACAGGCCTTAACTGTCACAAAACTTCAGCAATTTTCAGCTGGAGGTGAACCATGTCGAAAACGCAAAAAGAAGTATAAAGATCTTGTGAGTTTTTCATTCATTTTTCTGTTAAGTGATTTCTGAATTTTTCAATCTGATTTGTTGTTTCTGAAAAAAGTTTTCTGAATTTTTCATTCTGACTTTTTGTTTCTGAAAAGTTTTTTCCGACTTTTTCATTCTGACTTTTTGTTTCTGAAAAGTGTTTTCTGAATAAATGTTTCTGAAAAACAGAATTTCTGAATTTTTTCTTTCTGAATTTATGGGGCGCACCATCGATGGCTTCCATTCTCATGCAACAATTATCTTGGCTTCACCAAAAATTATCGTGGATTCACCACAGAAACAAGATTCTCAAAGAAAATGTAAAATAACAATAACATTTTCTGTTAGCAAGGGGTTGTTGCAGGAATCAAATGAAACGCTTGACGTCCTGCTTAAATCATGAATCTCCAAAAAGAGGGTAGGAAAGGCACCTTTTAAGAGACGACCATTTGAAATGTATCTTTCGTCAAAGTGACGATCGCAAATTAAAAGACGTTTGTCAATATTAAAAAGAACATTTAAATGGCATGCCGCTGCCCACGAGCTGAAAGCAGTCTCCTCCTTGGAGAAGGAGAATTTTGTGGTGCTTTTATCCACAGGGCATTCCGGAACGAAGCACTTCCTAAGCACTTTTGGACGCGCACTAGTGCTAGGTTGTTCGGGAACTGCAAAGAAGCAAGGAAATGTAAAAAAAAAATTAACAAAATGCAATGAAATGCATGAACAATCATAAAAAAAATTATCATGTTTGGAAAAAATTCGAAATCAAAACGTTTTAATTCATTATTATTTAAAACAAGTAAGGAAGTCTAAGTTCGGGTGAACCGAACGTTAAATACCCAGCGTATAACAAATTTCATGCAAAGATCTACATTTTTACTCAAGTTATGTTAATTTATGTGATTTTCAAAATTTTCGATATCGAAAAAGGGGGCATGGTTACAATTTGATTGCGACAATTTTCAACAGCAGCCTACCTTGGCCAGAAAGTAACCTGTATGCAAATTTCCATGCAAATATCTCAGTTTTTACTCAAGTTATGTTAATTTATGTGATTTTCGATATCGAAAAAGGGCGCGTGGTTATTATCCGATTTCGCCCATTTTCAATAGCAACCTACCTTGGCCAGAAAGTAACCTGTATGCAAAATTTGATGCAAATATCTCAATTTTTACTCAAATTATCGTGTACACGGACGGACGGATATGCCTTAATCAATTCCTCCTTTCAACCTAAGAACTTTCATACCTGGAACTCTATATCTAACTCGATTATCTTGCGCCATTACGTAGTACCGTTATGTGGACAAAATTATAATACCCTTGTACTAGCAATAGTACGCTGGGTATAATTATATCATTTTAGCTAATTCGGCTACCGAGATATGTAAATTTATGTGATTTTCTATATCGAAAACGGCGGCTTGGTTGTCATCAGATTTCGCCCATTTTCAGTAGCAACAGTAGTAGATCCAAAGATCTACATTTTTACTCAAGTTATGTTAATTTATGTGATTTTCAAAATTTTCGATATCGAAAAAGGTGGCGTGGTTATCATCCGATTTCGACTATTTTCAACAGCAGCCTACCTTGACCAGAAAGTAACCATTATGCAAAATCCCATGCAAATATCTCAGTTTTTACTCAAGTTATCATGTACACGGACGGGCAGACGGACGGACGGACATGCCTTAATCAATGCCTCTTTTCAACCTAAGAACTTTCATACCGGAACTCTATATCTACCTCGATTATTTTGCGCCGTTCAGTAGTACCGTTATGTGGACAATATTATAATAGCCTTGTTCTAGTACTAGTACGCCGGGTATACAAATTAAAACTGTAGTAATATTTAAAAAAAAAGAAAAAATTAAAAATCCAAATGTTTTTATTCAGTTGTAAAAAAAAAATTAAAACCTAAAAGTTTTCCAAACAAAAATTAAAACTTAGGAATTTTTCATAAAATCTACTTATACAATTTTATTTGCATTGAACATAGCCCTATTATATTTGTCAATAAAAATATATGAAATCACTAAAAGAATAAAAGACGTTTATTTATTTTTATCTTTATGTCTATATATCAACGTAAATACATTCGTTAAGAACAAAAATTGCTGTCCCGGGCGGAATATGTTGCATTTTGGTCTAACCTAACATATGGCATACTTTCATGTTTTGTTTTGGATCGCCGACTCGGGTTGTCTAATGTAAATAAATTTATGCATGCATGCGGATTTATTCAGAATTTGTATGCATTTAAGGTAAATGCAGTTTACTGTTTTCCGCACAATAAATGACCTTCAGCCTGGGATATATCTATGTATTATACAAGTTGATGGTGATTAGGGATAACGCCGCAACATATATATATATATATATTTGTAAGCCTTTTTGAAATTTTGTTCGAAAACAGGTACATAGGCAATGCAAACTAAAATACTTAACTATAGTTAATTCATCATGTCTCATTGTGTATTCACATGAGTATGGCTTCATGCATCCTCTACTACCTACCTGTAGCGCGATTCACTAACTTTTTTAACGTAATTTGTCAACGATAAATTAACTTAACAATAATTTTAACAATTTTGCGATTCACTAACTGTTTTAACACAATTTGTCAACGATAAATTAACGTAACAATAATTTTAACAATCTATGCTATTCACTAACTTTTTGTCAACTCTAAATTCGATAACTTATCGTTGTCAATCTGAAAATTTACATTTTATCAGAGATTCTTTTTACTCTGTTAAAGTTTTGTTTACTTTTTGTGATTTGTGTTGATATATTCATATTTTAGTGAAAAACACATAAAAATATTATGGCTTTTGAATTCGTAGCCTATAATATGACACGGAGTGCAGCTGTAAGGAGCGTAAGAGTGGATCGAAGGTTACTTAGGGACATAGATGATCCCTTTGACCTAGATCCATCGGAATTCAGGAAGTTATATAGGGTGGGTCCTGAAATTGCGGCAGGCGTTGCGGAGAGGCTGCAGGATCGGTTGCAAGGACGGAGGATTACTGCAATATCGGCAGAGAAACAGGTAACTTATATTAACTATAATTAAAATTATGAATTTCATTGAACACACTAATTTGCAGGTGTTGTGTGCATTACGTTTTTATGCTACAGGATGCTACCAACGGCCTGTTGGGGAACAGTGGGGCATCTCTATGAGTCAAACCTCAATAAGCCGGTGCATTCACCGTGTTACCGGTGCCATAAACAACGTAATGCTTTTCGAAGAGATTAAATTCCCTATGTCGCAAGTGGAACGTCAAGCAGCGAAGGAAGTGTTTAGTGCGGCACCGGCTCCATTCGTTGGGGGTACGATAGGCGCAATTGATTGTACGCACATTGCTATATTGGCTCCTAAAGTGCATGAAGAAGCGTACGTAAACCACCATTCATACCACTCCTTAAACGTTCAAATGGTAAAGTATACTTCTAACAAACATTCTAGCTCTATATAATTTGCCGATTTTTGGATTTCAGATTTGTGACCCAAACTTGAAAATATTAAATGTGAATGCCAAGTTTCCCGGGGCGCCCCATGAAGCATATATATGGAGCTCATGTGTGGCACGGCAAGTCATGCAAAGGGAGCATGAAAATGGAAACCGCAACATGTTTTTGATTGGTAATATTATTTAACTTTACAATGCACATAAATTTAAAGTTTGAACTTGCAGGTGATTCTAGATATCCTTTGGAACCGTGGCTTATGACGCCACTACCAAACCAACCAGAGGGTACTCCCAAGTTCCGGTATAATGAGGCGCTATGCAAAGCACGAAACCCAATAGAACGGCTATTTGGGGTTCTTAAAGGTACTTGGCGATGTTTGTCGCGACAACGGGTTCTTTTGTATGAGCCCGGGTTCGCGGGAAGGGTGGTAAACGCGTGCGCCACCTTACATAATGTACGTTTAGTCGAGCGGTCAGACGAACTTGACAACATTGCTATAGTCTTGGACACGCAGAGCAATGATATTTACACCGATTCAAGCTCAGTATCTTCCGCAGGAAAACGTGTCCAAGAGAGATTAATTTCAAATTTTTTTACTTGAATTTTTGTAAAAAAATGTTGCTATTTATTTTATTTATTAGTTTATTTTATACAAGTTACATTCCAATTAGAATTAGCAATTGTAGCTATTAGTTTATTAATTCATTAAACAATTAGGAATTGTTCAACTAATTGCCATTAGATAATTGAAATTTTTATTCCAATGGTAAATCTAATTGCAATTAGTTGCCATTAGCAAAAAAAATTTTGGTACCTTTACAATTAGAAATGTAATTGACTTCTGCCTATGCTATTAGATATTCAATTAGCTCGAATTAGAGTAAAAAAGTTTCAGTTATCTAATGGAAATTAGTTGAACAATTTGTATCTTGTATTTTGAATCAGAGAATTACATTTAAACACGACTTAATGGCCGCCATTGTATATATTTGAGCCATACTAATTAAGTTAAGCCAGTTTGTTGTCCTACGATTAGCAAACAAAATAAAACGTACTACTTTTATTGATTGAAAACTTCTATTTTTTTTATTTTCTTGTGAAATTTTATTTAAAGATAATAAGGCACATATTCAGACCATTAAAACATTTTTATTAAAAACTACAAGTACAAGAAAAATCATAAAAAATACACCTCTTCATCCTAATAATGATAAGAGAAAACATTACATTTACTTATACTAATTACAAAAAAGAAAACATTACAACTTCATGTTTACATATTAAATTTAACATTAAGAGCTTTCGTTCTCTTATTATTACTAGCTTGAAAAGGTGTAGAAACTTAAAAAACTATCAAAACGATAACATGGAAAACTTAAAACAATTCAACATTTTATAAAGAAAAATATAAAATGACTAGAAAACAAAACTTAAAACAATTCAACATTTTATAAAGAAAAATATAAAATTACTAGAAAACAAACTTTAAAACAATTCAACATTTTATAAAGAAAAATATAAAATGACTAGAAAACTTAAACTAACATTTTGAACAGGTACAAAAGGAAAAAAATTAATTCAATTCATCAAAATGGTTCAAAAGACTATAAATCCATCTTTAAAACTATCGCTATCGTCACATATAAAGCCTTCTTCAAGAAAATCTTACTTACTTACTTAAACTTACTTTTGTTAAAATTAATTGAATGGATCAATACAAAGCAAAAACAAACAATCTAAGATGGCTTTATAGTTGACGTTAACGATACATATATAAAACTTAACATATTAATACTAAGATACATTAAAGCTATTATGACTTAACTTAATTATGTTCTAGTATTGCACTAGGAAGCCTACTGAAAATCTCAGTGCAGATTCTGACTGCTTCACCAAAAAACGTTGTGGCTTTTGACTGGCTTTCGGTCGACCTCGCAATATTGTCGTTTGACCGGGCAATGTTGTTGATTGCCTCGGCCATCGCAAAGGTCGCCTCAATCCTCCTCTCGTCGTTTTCCGCAAGCTTTTTTTGCGTTTCTGCCATCATCTAGAGGATAAGAAATAAATAAGAAAAGTTAAATTTTATAATTATAATCAATTTTAGTATAGTAAGTATATAGTTTCTTACCCTCATTGTATCGGCCTGCTTTTCAGCGATCGCCAAAAATCGCTTCTCAGCAGCGCTCTCTGCCACATCCTCATTCTTTCTTTTGGAGCCCCTGCGAGGTGTTGCTGCAGGAGTTCGAGGTGTGGTTGCAGGCGTGATCAAGGCGTATCTTCGCCTATCGGCAGCAGATGGTGTAGCTGGTGGGTCTCGAACCTCGGAGTGCGGCTGCAGCTCGCTACTGGCACCATCTTCTAGATACTCCTCTTCCACGATCAAATTTAGGTGCTATAAGTTTATTAGAGAATGAAAGGATGAGTAAAAATAATAATCAATATACATAGGTGCCAGGCCCGTGCGCACGGGGGGGGTTTTGGGGGTTGAAACCCCCCCCATGGCCAAATCTAAGTTGAAATGATTTTACAAAAATTTTCAAAATACACTTTATAAATCTTGTATTGAATCTTGACTAATAATTTTTGACAAAATTAGTTAAAATAATTTTACGGAAGAAGAAATTGGTGAAAGTTGCAAAGAATAAGGTTGGCCAATACATAAGTCCGGCACTTTGAATTGCACTTGGAGCTTTCCGAAATTACAAAGTTGTGTAGCGTATGGGCATTTTTTGTTCTTAAATTTTACCGATGAAAACAGTGAGCAGTTTCAATTAACAGAGCGAATGAACTGCAAGGCTCAATTATATGAAAGATTTCGAGTGTTTTCTGACCCTTTTTGTTGTAGGCGTAAAGAGAATTGTGAGAAAATGAACGCTGGAGAGCAGATGAGCGACAACGTTCACTTATTTGAATGTTTTCAAACATTTTCTGAGATTTTTTTTTTTAACTTAAAGGAAAATAAAGATCGCATTTTTCATGGACGTTTATCAATAGTCTGTGGAAAATAAACATAGCATATTTCATATTTTCCGCGCCGAGTCTTTGAAAGGCTTTGGTTTGTTAATCGTCGAGATCTGAAACTGCTCAGCTACAGAGAAAACCTCATCAGCCAAGTAAGGTAGATACAAAATAGATGACACAATTAATAAATAATTAGTTGACAGCGAATAGTTATTGTAAAGAATAAAGATAAGAATCAAAGGATATGAAAGCAAATTGTTGCTATGTATTTAGGATAGAAATAATTGACATTTTTATTCTGCATAGTGAGTCTGAAATATCAAACGTACCAGAACGAGAGTTATTATCTTGACACAAACAACGAAAAGGCTGATTTAATTCCAAATTAGTTCGGCACTGTTTCAAGATAAGTGGTTTAAAATGTCTTGATGGACGAGAAGGTACATTGAAGTTCACTTCGCTCAAAAGAAACGGGCTTGTGATTGAGCCATTTAGTAATTTAATCATGAAAGCAATTCCAAGCATTTCCCTCCGACTAGAAAGGCTGTGAAGATTAATTAGTTTTAAGCGACTCGTATACGTGGCAAATTATACAAGGGATCCCAGTGAAGATCTCTTAAGTCAAATATTAAAAATTTTGATTCTAAGCGATCCACGTGGATTCCAAATTGTAGAACCGTATTCAAGTATCAGTCTGACTAATGTAGTAAAGAGTTTTAGTTACATAAGGGTCGCTAAATTCTTTAGACCATCGTTTAACAAATGCTAGAACGCCTCCAGCTTTATTGACTGTTACGTTAATATGGCAGTTAAAACTCAGTTTGTAGTCCATAGTAACCCCAAGGTCAACAAAATCATACATTTGCTCAATACTATAGCTGTTAATTGTATAGGAAGCTGGCTGTGATTTTCCTCTCGAAAAACGCATGTATTTACATTTCTTTAGATTAAACGGCATATAATTTAAATCGCACCAATTAACAAGTGTATTTAGATCTGATTGAAGCTTCTTCGAATGACAAAAAGCTTTACATCGTCGGCATACATTAAAATTTTCGAAAATTATATTACTGTAGAAATATCATTTAAAAACAACAAGAACAGAATCGGGGCAAGATGGCTTCCTTGTGGAACTCCTGAGGATACATAAATAACATCGGATTCACAATTTTTAAACACTACTTTTTGTGCTCTGTCGCTAAGGTAAGAAGAGATCTAGCGATTGAGACCCGGCTTGAAACCCAACTGATCCAGTTTATGAATAAGTAAAGAGTGACACACTTTATCGAAAGCTTTGCTGAAATCAAAGTAAATTCAAGTAAGTTTGTAACGGTGGACTTTCCCTTACAGAACCCGTGTTGACAGTCGGACATCAAGGTAGAGATAGGATTCGTAAGCTGATTGGTAACAATAGCTTCACACACTTTTGGGATATCAGAAAGCTTTGCTATGCTTCCGCTCTTATGAAGCGGTAGAAGAAACGACTCTTTCCATGCTTTTGGAAAAACACCACACTTTAGTGACAGATTGAACAAATTGGTAAGGGGTTGGTAAATATTGTTAGCACACTTCTTCAAGAAGCATGTAGGAATCCTATCAGGACCGCATTTAAAAGATTCCTTCAAGGTTTTCAGATAAATAAGAACATCATTGGCGCATATAGTTGGACAATTAATTAAATTGTTCCCATGTAGCTCATAGGGCTAATTTAGAAAGTCAGAGTTGGTGACGGCAGAATAGTTAGGAGTGAATAATTGCGCAAAGAAATTATGACCCAAAAGAAATAAAAAACGACCCCAAATAAGCTTCAGAAAAACACCAATAAAAGGCTCCGAAAAGTGTTCAAAAACCCTCTGAATGGATGAATGGAAAAGCACCAATTAGAAGGCTCCGAAAGGCGTCTGAGAAGGCTCCAGAAACCCTCAGAATGGAGGAATAAAAGGCTCCGAAAAAGGTTCAGAAAAGCACCAATAAAAGGCTCCGCAGTTCATTTAAAAAGAGTCGGACTCATTTCGGACTCTTTTTTATGACTTCGTTGGAGTGCCCGCGTAGAGCGATTTTTCGCTCCATTTGGGCTCTGAAAGTAGCTCATTTTGGAGAGTAAAGTTCTGAGAAATGAGCGTTTTATGGCTCCGAAAGGAGTCTTTTTTTGCACTTTTAGTTAGCTGGGATATGCCATCATATCACCAATTCTCTATCAAATACAGAAAAATGTGTACAACCAAAAAAATAGTAGTTTTAGGCATCAGAGTATGAACATTCAGGAAAGTTAAAGAACAATAAAATTTGTGATATATGGGTCTAGGTATCTGTTTCAGCAAATATGTTTAACTTAGTGAAAAATGTATGCGAATGCAAATCTAAATTAAAACCCCCCCCAAGGCCAAATTCTGCGCACGGCCCTGATAGGTGCAAAACTACAAACTCACCTCTTCCAACGCCAAGCTATCCAAGCAGTCTGGTGCGCCTTCAATATAGCTGTCTCCGATGAGCTCCACAATGCGCATCTCTGTCTCTGTAAGAGGTGCTACAGAGATGCTCCTATTCCCCGTCTGAGACTGCTGGTTATTGCGGTCACGCACACGGTTACTTGTGCGGCTTTTTAAATCTCGCCAGACCTGCAAAAAAAAGAAAAATTAACAAGAAAGTTACACACGATGCACCATTCCATAGAATTGGTGGTAATTGTTTCGTTTAGGAGACGACTGCTAAAAGGTTTCAAACAATGTGTAAGCAGTTGTCTCCTAAAGGAAACGGTAATTCTTTACGACCGTGGTTTTTTGTTAATAACTTTTCACTGAACTAAAATATTTCTTTTCCGGATTCGGATTCTTGTTACAGAGGTCAAAACGCGTCTTTTGATACCTCCCTCGATATTTTTGGAGGTGTATTAGCAGCTACGTACGGTCGTAAACAATTACCAAGGAAACAATTACCGAATTGGTTAGCAACATTTTGTTCACTTTTGTACTTACCGTAACCCATTGCTCCACACTTTTAACAGCTCCTCCTATGGCGTTCAGCTTCTCCGCCATCTCCTTCCACTTCTTCTGGTTTTCCAGCTTGCCGTGCATCCGCTGGAATCTGCCTGACGCCAAACCAGGAGTTTCTCCCAGCAGATCCACCATTCCCCTTATTTGTTCTGCTGTTGCCCGACTTCTTTTGGTTGCTGCAGCACTTGTTGACGCCATTCTGAAAAAACAAAGAAAAATAAAGGGCAGTAAGTGAATAAAAATATAAAATATATCAAAAATACTTCCCTTTGCTGAAATATCTGCTAACAAATTGCGCGAACAATTGTTTTTCTTCTATCCCTCTATGAACTTTTCGTAAATTTTGACATTTCAGTACCAGTGATGCCCCATTTTCTCAAATTTAAACCATAGATAACAAGTGATGTTAAATCCGAGTTAGTGAATCGCACAATTGTTAAATTAAACAGTATACGTTAATGTTAAATATCTCTATTGCGGGATTGTTAAAAGTTAGTGAATCGCGCTACTGGTCTCGAGCTTGCACAACTTACAATTATTTATATTTTGTATTATCTTGTGTTATATTTTTAGTACTAAAATGTGTTTCGGCATGGATAACCAAGTTTCGGGACGACTTGTGCAAAACTGTGTAAGTTTACTGCTGCAACCTCGGTGTAGGTGTTTGTGTTATGGCAACCGAAACATGTTGATGTCGATATATAAAAGAGAGTTTACAAAACAGCAACAAATGTATAAATTATTTAATTTAAAAAATTATGGGTATTAAGGAGATAATATACCTCTAAAAAAGAAGTTCGAAATATGAAATAATTTAGCATTTATTTTGATACATATCGAAACAAAATAAATTGATCACTCTTTGTTAATAATTTTTTTGGTTCTTATTATAGCCAAGTCAATTGTAGTTAGTGTTGTTATTTTTGTTGTACTTTTTGTTGAAGCTGCTTTTAATTTGTTTCGTTGTTTCTCTTTATCTGTGCTACCCTTTCTGTCAAAATAATACTTTTACAACATAGGTACACCGAATGAGGAACTTTTTTAAATTCGTTTCATGAGCTTATTTTCCGCTATTTCATTCGTTTTGGTTTGCATTGTTAAACAAGCAATTTTCATAATCTTCAGTTTTTAGAAATTTGAGGTGCCTCAATTCAGTTTGACTTGACTGCAACCCCTGGCAGCATCGCCAATTGTAGTTTAATAATAGTTCTTATTTTTTTTATGTACATACCAAAATGGACGTAGCTATCATCCGATTTCGCCAATTTCAAATAGCGTTCGGAGACAAGTGTCAACGAACTTTCATACCAAATTTTATCAAGATATCTCAAAATTGGCTCAAGTTATCATTATCACAGACATACGGACGGACAGACATGACTTAATAAATTTCTATTTTCATCCTTAACATTTTGTTATGGGTAATTCAATATCTATCTCGACTCGTTTATGTCGTAACATACTACCATTAGGTGGACTAAGTCAATATACCTTGTGTGCGTTTAACTACTAGGTGTAATAAATTCGCATTACTTTTCCGAAAGAACCTTTTTCGAACAGCGATGGAAAAAAGAATGTAATATACAGATACGATTAGATGAACATAGATTCAAACTAATAACAGAGAACGTATATAGAGTAGAGAAGGCACAATTTTTATGATCCATCGATGGCGGTTCCCCCCAAGAATACAGAAAAAAAAAATTCAGAAACACATTTTTTCAGAAAACATTAGTCAGAACCCTTTTTTCAGAAAGCCAAAATTCAGAAGTCAAAATTCAGACGTTAAAATTCAGAAATCAAAAATTCAGAAGTAAAAATTCCGAAGTCAAAAGTGAGAAAGTAACCAGACTTCTACATTCTTTTTTTCAGCCGTCTGATAGCTTTCTAAAAACGCATTGTTCATATTTAGTAGAATAAGTTACTAATTCCTCATTTCAATCCATTGTTGATCACTGAAAATTATATTTTCACAGCAACGTAGAAAAAAAGCAATGTTTCCAATTGAGCTGTGGAACATGTATAACATAACCAAACTGGGTGAAGCACGAACAAATAATTCGGTAATACTTTCCATCCAACGTCAAGTGTTAATACACGTCCAAAAATCTCGAGAGAGGTATCAAAAGACGCGTCTTGACTTCCGTAACAATAACCTTAAAGGGGGAAAAGCAATATTTTGTTTCTGTGAAAAGTTATTAGTGAAAAACCGAAAATTGACCTGGGTCAGATCCCCAACTCGGGGCCCGATCCACGTTTTTTATGTGCAGAACACCTTTCCGCGTAGGCGGCCTTCGGCCGAGCTTCAAAAAATAACCCTGGGCTACGCCATTCCAACTCCGGGTGTATGCCATAGCCCTGGCTACCGCCACGGTGATGTCCTTCCGCGTGACACGTTTCCCACTCTTTTCTCACAGGGTAATTTGTGATTACAACAACCACATGAAAATAACAGAAAAATTGTGAATCCAGATTATTGTTACGGAGGTGAAGACGCGTCTATTGATACCTCTACCTAGATATTTGGAGGTGTATTAACACTTGACGTTGGATGGAAAGTATTACCAATAATTCGGTGGAAGGTTGGCACAACGCCATTCGAAGTGCATTTGGAACACACCCCAACATATTTAATTTTATAAATAAAATAAAAAACGAACAGGCCTTAACTGTCACAAAACTTCAGCAATTTTCAGCTGGAGGTGAACCATGTCGAAAACGCAACAAGAAGTATACAGATTTTGTGAGTTTTTCATTCATTTTTCTGTTAAGTGATTTATGAATTTTTCAATCTGATTTGTTGTTTCTGAAAAAAGTTTTCTGAATTTTTCATTCTGACTTTTTGTTTCTGAAAAGTTTTTTCCGACTTTTTCATTCTGACTTTTTGTTTCTGAAAAGTGTTTTCTGAATAAATGTTTCTGAAAAACAGAATTTCTGAATTTTTTCTTTCTGAATTTATGGGGCGCACCATCGATGGCTTCCATTCTCATGCAACAATTATCTTGGCTTCACCAAAAATTATCGTGGATTCACCACAGAAACAAGATTCTCAGAGAAAATGTAAAATAACAATAACATTTTCTGTTAGCAAGGAGTTGTTGCAGAAATCAAATGAAACGCTTGACGTCCTGCTTAAATCATGAATCTCCAAAAAGAGGGTAGGAAAGGCACCTTTTAAGAGACGGCCATTTGAAATGTATCTTTCGTCAAAGTGACGATCGCAAATTAAAAGACGTTTGTCAATATTAAAAAGGACATTTAAATGGCTTGCCGCTGCCCACGAGCTGAAAGCAGTCTCCTCCTTGGAGAAGGAGAATTTTGTGGTGCTTCTATCCACAGGGCATTCCGGTACGAAGCACTTCCTAAGCACTTTTGGACGCGCACTAGTGCTAGGTTGTTCGGGAACTGCAAAGAAGCAAGGAAATGTAAAAAAAAAGTTAACAAAATGCAATGAAATGCATAAACAATCATAAAATAAATTATCATGTTTGGAAAAAATTCAAAATCAAAACGTTTTAATTCATTATTATTTAAAACAAGTAAGGAAGTCTATGTTCGGGTGAACCGAACGTTAAATACCCAGCGTATAACAAATTTCCATGCAAATATCTCAGTTTTTACTCTAGTTATGTTAATTTATGTGATTTTCGAAATTTTCGATATCGAAAAAGGGGGCGTGGTTATTATCCGATTGCGCCCATTTTCAATAGCAACCTACCTTGGCCAGAAAGTAACCTGTATGCAAAATTTGATGCAAATATCTCAATTTTTACTCAAATTATCGTGTACACGGACGGACGGATATGCCTTAATCAATTGCTCCTTTCAACCTAAGAACTTTCATACCTGGAACTCTATATCTAACTCGATTATCTTGCGCCATTACGTAGTACCGTTATGTGGACAAAATTATAATACCCTTGTACTAGCAATAGTACGCTGGGTATAATTATATCATTTTAGCTAATTCGGCTACCGAGATATGTAAATTTATGTGATTTTCTATATCGAAAACGGCGGCGTGGTTGTCATCAGATTTCGCCCATTTTCAGTAGCAACAGTAGTAGATCCAAAGATCTACATTTTTACTCAAGTTATGTTAATTTATGTGATTTTCAAAATTTTCGATATCGAAAAAGGTGGCGTGGTTATCATCCGATTTCGACTATTTTCAACAGCAGCCTACCTTGACCAGGAAGTAACCATTATGCAAAATCCCATGCAAATATCTCAGTTTTTACTCAAGTTATCATGTACACGGACGGACAGACGGACGGACGGATATGCCTTAATCAATGCCTCTTTTCAACCTAAGAACTTTCATACCGGAACTCTATATCTAACTCGATTATTTTGCGCCGTTCAGTAGTACCGTTATGTGGACAATATTATAACAGCCTTGTTCTAGTACTAGTACCCTGGGTATACAAATTAAAACTGTAGTAATATTTAAAAAAAAAAGAAAAAATTAAAAATCCAAATGTTTTTATTCAGGTGTAAAAAAAAAATTAAAACCTAAAAGTTTTCTAAACAAAAATTAAAACTTGGGAATTTTTCATAAAATCTACTTATAAAATTTTATTTGCATTGAACATACACCCATACATACTAAATACTACTCATGCACACTAAATACTACTCATACACACTAAATACCACTCATACACACTAAATACTACTCATACACACTAAATACCAATCATACACACTACCATAAAGTCATAAAATTGCATAGGATTTAAAATTTTGCAAATGTTGCAAAAATTACATAAAACAATTTTATCAGAACATCCCTAATATTCTGCCACAAACAAAACCAACACTTTCATACACTGACACACACACACATCCTCTTCACATATTTTAATTGCACATTTCATCATTTTAACTTACCAGGATCCTCGGGAATTTGTAGGGAGGGGACAGAGCCGTGCCTAAGGCGGGTGCTCTTTAACCCGAAATCCGACTCCCTGAAGTGTGCCCGGCACACAAAGGTGTTGCAGGGAGAAATATGGGTGTCGGCCGGAATGGCCAAGCTGTTGCATTTACGCACGCGCGGCATCTCGATTATTAGAATATTTGATACACTTTTAACTTTTTTCGACACGATCGCGATCACCCGCACTTTTATGAGAAAACTTCTTGTCAGATAATTGCCCAATTTGGCGCAATCACCCAAAGCTCAAATTGATTGATTTGATATTTGATGGGTCAAAGAAAAACAAAAGGAAAGAAAAACCGACTGACAGACACCACAAAAAGCAAGTTCAAACCAACACGCTATCCTTTACACCAAAGGTAACATAAAAGACTGTAGTCTTATTCGCCACTTAACAACATGCCAGTGGTACAACCAAAAAGGCAAATCTTTATTGGCCGATTTCATAATGAAAGTGAACAAATGTATACAGTTTCAATAGTCCTTTATTATTTTAAATAGGTTAATAACACTGGATCACAAATTCCAACTTTTTTTCTGCACCAGAGACGCCATAGTGAAATTCCTATGTAAAATCACCTCCTAATTCCGAAAATCAAGGTTATTTTTACTTGAATGGTACCGTTTTTGAGATATTTACGATTTACCGTTATTTCAAAAAACAAAAAAGATGGCTCCACTTAATCGTGTATATCTCAAGAACAAACTGAGCTCTTCCAAAACGGTTTAAAAAATTTGAAAGCTTATAAAATTTACTAATTTCAGTACATACAACTCTTTTTGCTAGGTCCTGCAGATTCAAACATATTGAACAATCATTACGGACTTTTTAAATTTTTTTTGTAAAAATATACAAAAATTTGTACTTTGCGAGGAAGCATCTCCAAAGCTTTTTGTTTTTTTGCAGATATTTTTTCCCCCCTCTAAGCTCTGTTTTATTGCAAAAAAAATAAGCTATCAGTGAACAAAATCGATGAACTAATACAAAAGTTATAAGCATTCAAGTAAATATATCCATTTAATACTTAAGTACCCTACAAATAATAGCATATGTACATATGGTTCTGTCTTAACTCTATGATCTTATTTTATAATTGAAAAAGTTATGTGTCTTGTTTTGACGCTTATTTAGATTAGGATCGGTTTCTCTTATGAGAAACCAACAGTAGTCGCCCATCATAGCGACATCCCAGAATCCTTGATACCGACTTTCAATCACTTTCATTTGCTGGTGAAACTTTTCGCCATGCTCGTCACTTTCGTCGCCAAGATTTTGCGGGAAAAAATTTAAGTGGGAGTGTAAGAAATGAATTTTTAAAGACATATTTACTCCTGAAAGAAAATAAAAAAGTAAATTAGATAAATACATAAGTGACACATTAGTATATAATTTTCTTAAGCTGGATTTATCTTTCAATTCAGAACAAATTTTTTGTTTATATTTTTCCCGTTCTTGTTTGTTCGGAACTGGACGATGAATTCAGATTTATGGCTATATAGTCTCATGTAAATTTATGTAATATATAATTAGTATATTAGCATAGTTTTTGATTAAGTCGTTCACTATCATCTCGTAGTTAGGACTTTTGTGTTTGCCTAAAAAAGAAGTAACGACCTTTTCAAAAGAATCCCACGCTGCTGCCTCCACTGGTGACAATAGTTCTTTGAAATGGTTATTGGTCATCATTTTCCTTATTTGCGGTCCCACAAAAATCCCTTCCTTTATTTTTGCTTCTGAAATCTCTGGGAAGATTGTCTTCAAATGATGAAAAGCTTCGCCTTCTTTGTCCAAAGCCTTCACAAAGTTTTTGATAAGGCCGAGCTTGATGTGGAGCGGAGGTAGAATTATTTGTTCCTTCTTTATAAGTGGAGAGTATTTTATGTTATCTACCCCAACTTGAAACTCGATTCGTTCTGGCCAATCCTTTATGATGTAGTGGTCTGGACGAGCTCGGCTATCCCATTTGCATAGAAAGCAACAGTATTTTGTGTATCCACTTTGTAGACCACATAGCATTCCAACAACTTTAAGATCGGCACATATTTTCCAATCATGTTCTTCGTATTTGATTAACTTGAGCAATTTTTGCATTATCTCATATGTTTCCTTCGTATTTACTGCATGCGCGATCGGGATAGATGGCTTTTGGTTGCCAATATGCAATAATACGGCCTTTAAACTTAATTTATTGCCGTCTATGAACAATCGCCACTCTTTTGAATCATATGGTTCACCAAATTGTTTGAATAGACCAGCAATGTCTTTGCAGTAACAAAGACTGTCCTCCTTCGTATAGTACTTGGAAAATTCTTCGTGACGAGTTCTATAATATGTTACCTTAACATCGGATGAAACAAATTTAAATTGTTGCATTCGAGAGGCGTGTAGTTCGGCCTTTTCCTTTGACAATTCCAAATCCCTTACCCAATCATTGAGTTGTGCTTGTGACAAAGAATTTCTTTCGTTTTCCGTTTGAAATTCAGTACAACATGATGCCGCGGAATCAGATACTACTGTTGACAATGAAACTGGAGCCGGAACTAAAGTTAAATTTGATTCTGGCAATGTCGATTCTGTTGAAATTAGTTCTGGTAATGACACTGTAGATACGCTCGCATAGGTTACTTTTCTGGACTTTCCAACCCCAAGTACTTTTGTAGTACAAATATAGCAGTCCGTTGAATGGCAAGTTGGTTCCCTCCACTTCATTGGTGTAATAAATTTCACAGGGAACAAATTCCTAATTTTTCCAACGTACCTTTTTGTTCCGGTTTCCGAAGAAATCAATTCGACTCGGCATGTGGTGCACACAGTGTTCGGTGTCCATGGTTTTGCATTGTTTTTAGGCTCAATTCCAAAACACTTATGGTATGTAACTTTCAAAAGATTTGAAAACACACGTCTCATACTTTTAACAATAAATTGACCGCAGATGAAACAGAACATATCTGGATCATTTGTACACTCAAACTCTCGCGCCCTTTTATTCATTTTTTATTTTTAAGTAAATGACGGGTTATAAACTGAACAGTATCCGGCGAGCCTTGCAGATATTATGAAGGAACAAGGCGCATGTACTCCTATTTATACTTAGAGCCAGTAAAAATTCAAGCCTACCTACACAAAAAGGTTCCCTAGTTCTACAAAGAAAACACTACCTGCCTCAAAAATGGTGCCCCCCATATATTCAGAAAGCAAAAATTCAGAAATACTGTTTTTCAGAAACATTTATTCAGAAAACACTTTTCAGAAACAAAAAGTCAGAATGAAAAAGTCGGAAAAAACTTTTCAGAAACAAAAAGTCAGAATGAAAAATTCAGAAAACTTTTTTCAGAAACAAAAATCAGAATGAAAAATTCAGAAATCACTTAACAGAAAAATGAATGAAAAATTCACAAAATCTTTATACTCCTCCGTAACAATAATCTGGAGGGGGAAATCCGATATTTTTAGAATTTTGAAAGATATTTGCAGTTAAAGTTCACAATTTTTCTGTCATTTTCATGTGGTTGTTGTAATCACATTACCCTGTGAGAAAAGAGTGGCACGCGGAAGGACATCACCGTGGCGGTAGCCACGGCTATGGCACACATCCGGAGTTGGAATGGCGTAGCCCAGGGTTATTTTTTGAAGCGCGGCCGAAGGCCGCCTACGCGGAAAGGTGTTCTGCACATAAAAAACGTGGATCGGGCCCCGAATTGGGGATCTGCGCCAAATTTAATGTTTTTCTGCCGTCTGGTTACTTTCTGAATTTTTACTTTCTGAAAAAAAATTTCTGAAAATATGTGTTTCTGAATTTTTGTTGTCTGAATTTATGACGGGAGCCCTCAAAAATATGCTCTTGTTTAAAATGTACCTAGGTTTGAGAAAACGACACTAACAGCTTTTTGTATCTAATAACTTTTCGAAAATCTACCTGCTAACTAACTGATATACGAATACTAACACATATGTACCAGTAGGGTACTTAAGCATTAAATGGATATATTTACTTGAATGCTTATAACTTTTGTATTAGTTCATCGATTTTGTTCACTGATAGCTTATTTTTTTTGTAATAAAACAGAGCTTAGAGGGAGGAAAAAATATCTGCAAAAAAACAAAAAGTTTTCGAGATGCCTCCTCGCAAAGTACAAATTTTTTTATATTTTTACAAAAAAAATTTAAAAACTCCGTAATGATTGTTCAATACATACCTGAAAATTTGTTATAAAGGCAACTGATTTTTTTCGATTAAAAACACTTCTGTTGTGAGTGGTAAATTAAATTATCACTAAATAACAAAATATGAATAGCTTTCATCATGTCCATGAAAGGTATGAGGCGACACTCGCCACCAAAATCCACAACATTTGTTTACAGTTTTGTTTTGCTTAAAAAGCTTATTATGTGCGCAAAATCTTATTTATATAACTTATACAATTATGGAAATATCACGATTTTAATTTTACAAAGAAATTTTTAAGAACTGCGTTCAAAAAGTGGGCATGTCTATTAACCAATTTTGTTTATTTTTACAGCAAAGAGTAAGCTTTATATGTTGAACACTTTCTCCAAATATCGTTTCAATGAATTAATTTTTACCGGAGTTATGGCATGAAAAGTTGTGTGGAATAATCCACCATAAAGGGGCATTCGACTTTCTTTGCCCACGAACACTTTAGAGGTAAAATAGGAATGGTATACAGCTAGTTTGAGCAAAGTTATTGCATATTCAATATATCAATATATCGTGGACCTTTCCCGATTTCGCGCTTTTTTTTCGGGACACCGCAGGTATTAATATAAATATGTATGTTGAATTTAATTTTGCTATTTTGAGCGGTTTTTGATTTACGATTATTAATATTTCCAAATTTGACTTAATCAAAAGTGGGCGGTGCCAAGCACCTTTTTAAAAATTTCTTCAAAAATTTATTTGTGTCCTTAATGCTAAAGTACACACCAAACTTTATCCTTATAGGTGTACTATGTACTGAAAAATCACTCTTTTTGTATTTTCGAAAATATTTTATATATAGAACGTGGGCGTGGCTTTTAACCTATTTTCAATAGCGCTCCGAGATAAGTGAAAAGGAACCTGCGTACCAAATTTCATTGAGATAGCTCAAGATTTACTCTAGTTATCGTGTTCACAGACGGACACGGCTAAATTAATTGATTTTTTCCTCTTGAACATTTTAATATACATAATTTAATATCTATCTCGATTCTTTTATGTCGTTGGGTGAGAATTTGCCAAACCGGCCACCCAAATTTGACAAAAATTCGTTTTTAATAATAGTTAAATTTTTTGGTAGCATTCAACATTAAAAATACTTGACCAAAAGGATTTCGCGAAAAAAAATTTTTTGTTGTTAATATTAACACTTAAAGTTTTTTTGCTTTTTTTTTTTTAAAAATTGCTGTGGACGATTTACTTGTCGGATTTTGTTAATTTTTTCAGCATTGAAAAGGTTATTAAATGTAGATTATTGGTGATTTTTTTCAATCTAAAATTTTAAATTTTCATTTTTTTTATTTAATTGTTTATAAAAAATAAAAAATAAAAAGTGTTCTTCACCTAATTTTGCTTCGAAAAGAAAACCACATATAATTTATTGATTTTTTATTAATATTCCCTTGAAAAAAAAATGGCACTCAATTCGAAACAAAGTTACACGGTTCGGAACACGACGTGCATATTTTCAAGCGCCCTTAGTAAGCTTTATGCTTACAGCACATACATACATACATTTATCTTTCAATAGGACAACAAATAAACAAATAAAGTTACTCTCCCTCAAATTTATACAGTTTGCTTTGTTCATCGTTTGAAATTATTTTACATATAAGGTATTTTTGATTTGTATCTACTTGAAATGAATGATACTTTAGAGTGTTTGGAATCGCAATTGCTCTTTTAAAACGACACTCCAAGCCAAACTTTTCCGTTTCGTACTCACTTGTTGTGCAAAAATCAAAAGATATATTTTTAAAAAAGTTTTTTGCCCAGTCAAAAAAGTGTTGAGGTGGTGTGATTTGCGAACTAACTGGTCGCTGTAAACTTGTTCTATATGCGTTTCTTTTGACTGTTCCACCAATACCGTCGCATGCTCCTTTACCGTGCGCGGTGGCAAAAAAATTCCATTGCATATTAATGCACGTTTTCCGCTGCATAGGGATGAATTGTCACTTGTTTATTTGACCAATGATGGGCTTGAACGGAATCCTGAATGACAAACGAGTAATTCTCCGCAAAATCCAAACATACAACGAAATCTCCCTCTGTAAGTTCTTTTTTCATTTGATCAAAAAAGGATGCTTGTGATTTTGCTATGTAATCATGTTGCAAAATAAATGGGAGCTCAATACTAATATCCTTGAAAAATTCGTCCACTGAATCAGTACAAATTGATAGCTCGCCTCTAAAAAAATATTTACATAGAAATAATTATTCCACACAACGTGATAAAAGTAAAGTTACGCATTCCCTCCTCCACCCATTCGCTTTTTTCTTTGACCCGGAGAATATTCTGGGAAAAAGTGAGGGGAGTTTTATAAAAGCTGCGTTACCTAGCCATACAAATTTTTGCATCAAAGGGAAACAAACAAATTGATGGAGTGAAATTTAACTTTTTAAGATAAGATTATAAATTAAATTGACATATATCTTGCTGAACATGATGAAAAACCTACCTATGTATCTGTCTTTTTCCATGATTTGTAAGTAATCTCCTTGATTTCAGCATCAACAAGCATCTTTTCCACAATAGGTGTAACTCCAGGACAACTTTTGCATATTAGAAAGAAGCACGACGATGTTGAATTTTCGCAAATAATAATGTTGCAAACATCACTAACAGAGTGACCAAATTTTACACCATTTTTTTAAAGTATCATCCATCGCAATAAATTAAAAAAAAAAAACAGCTGTAAATTTTTTTTGGAAAAGTAACCCAGCAAACATAAATTTGCCCAATATCGATATAAGTAGGTAAATATTTTTAATTAATTTGTTTCATACTTTTATTAATTGTTTGCTATTGAAGGATAAATGTACAAGGTGGCGCAAAAGTAATCTTCCTATCAGAAAATGCTATAAATTTTGCGATTGGGCCCTAAAATCAATTCTGTTTTGACATTTGTGTAGTAAACACATGCAAAATACACGTTAATAAACAATGTTCCGCTACACTGCTCCAGAACGTGGAATATTGCTGACTATTTATTTGACCAATAATCGGTCGGTGACTTTGGCACAACGTGAATTTCGTCGCAGATTTCCTGGCCGTCCAACGCCTACTGGTCAACGAGTTCTTTTTGCAGCAACTTGATGAATTTGGAAAACATGTGGTTCCAACAAGACGGTGCAACAGCACACACTGCACGTGCCACAACCGATATGCTGAAGGATGCATTTCCCGGGCGCCTAATCTCCCGTTTTGGCGATTTGCCTACTGATCAACGAGTTATTTTTGCCGCAACTTGACGAATTGGGATTGGAAAACATGTGGTTCCAACAAGACGGTGCAACAGCACACAATGCACGTGCCCCAACCGATATGCTGAAGGATGCATTTCCCGGGTGCCTAAACTCCCGTTTTGGCGATTTGCACTGGCCAACAAGATCGCCTGATTTGACAGCTCCAGACTTCTTTTTGTGGGGCTTTTTGAAGTCGCGGGTTTATGTCAACAAGCCTCAGACTCTTGCAACTCTTAAAGACAATATCCGTCAAGAATTGAGGACCTATCGCCGGAAGTTTTGCCCAAAGTGATGGAAAATGCCATAAAAAGGGCTCAAATGACAATCAACTGTGGCGGGGCCATTTACATGACATCATATTCTCGACTTGATGTAAAAAAAATTAAAAGACCAAATAAAAATAATCCACAAGAAGAATCAAAGTTTTTCATTTTGTTTTTGAATTACAGCCAAAAAACATCGGAAGATTACTTTTGCGCCACCCTGTATGTGCTGTAAGCATAAAGCGCACTAAGGGCGCTTGAAAATATGCACGTCGTGTTCCGAAGCGTGTAACTTTGTTTCGAATTGAGTGCCATTTATTTTCAACGGAATATTAATAAAAAATCAATAAATTATATGTGGTTTTTTTTCGAAGCAAAATTAGGTGAAGAACACTTTTTATTTTTTATTTTTTATAAACAATTAAATAAAAAAAAATTAAAATTTAAAATTGTATATTAAAAAAAATCACCAATAATCTACATTTAATAACCTTTTCAATGCTGAAAAAATTAACAAAATCCGACAAAAAGATCGTCCACAGCAATTTTTTTAAAAAAAAAAAACAAAAAAACTTTAAGTGTTAATATTAACAACAAAAAATTTTTTTTCTCGAAATCCTTTTGGTCAAGTATTTTTAATGTTGAATGCTACCAAAAAATTTAACTATTATTAAAAACGAATTTTTGTCAAATTTGGCAAATTCTCACCCCGTTACATACTACCGTTAGGCGAATGAAGTTAAAAGGTATAAAAAAGGCAAGAGTTTGTATAAATGTATAACTACAGAAATACGTAATTCAGGTTAGTTGCCAACGCTATTGAACCATACCTTTTTTTTGATAAACAACCTTTCTTATTATATTGGGTATCGTATTTGATTCATCATTTACATTTGTTGATCACTTAAACTTTATAATTCCTAAAGCGTACTCCTTATTATCATTTATTAAAAGAAATGGTTCAGAGTTTAGAGATCCATATACTAAAAAGTTATTATATAATGCGTTTGTAAGATCAAGACTGGAATATGGTTCTATAATCTGGTGTCCATTTTATGAGGTTCACTGCAAAAGGATTGAGCGTGTTCAAAAAGTATTCATGAAGAATTGTTTAATTGATATAAATTTTGAACTGCCGCTCCCTCCATATAATTCCAGATCTAAATTAATTAATCTGCATAGTTTAGAGAGTAGAAGAGTAATTTCTTCTATTATATTCATTTATGATATCGTTAATGGCATTATCGACTGTCTAATACTTCTTGCATCATTGAAATTCCACGTTCCGCCACGTAATTTCCGCCAACATAATGTGTTTACAATTGAAAATTTCAGATCTAATTATGCGCTGAATGAACCAATCACACGCGCTTTAATTGCAATCAACTCAAGTAATTCCAATCATTGTATTGACTTTTCTTTATCTAGACCTTGCTTTAAAAATATGTTATTTTCTGTTTTAAGCTAAATAGTTTAGTACTATCCATATACATATATAGTCGTATGGAATCTAGTCTGTACATTTTGGGTCGCTGAACACCAGAGTTGTAAAAGAATGCATTCTTTTGCGGATGCATTATTTTGTGATTTATCGTAAAATGATTGCAGCCATTTTTTTAATTCTTTGACTTCGACTTTAAAAATGAAGTCATTATTCAGACTTCATTTTGTGACTTCTAATTCTTTTTTTCATAAATTTTTTGGTTATTCATGTATTGCATTCATTGAATCAAAATTATTTCTGAAGTCAATTGAAGTCAGTTGGAGTCATATGGAGTCATTTGAAGTCAATTTACCTGTGGCATACAAGACATGTTTTTTTTTTAGCATGCAATATATTTTGCCAACTGTATACATAGAATACATCTAAAAATTTTTTGATTTTTAAAAGTAATTCATAATTAATAACACTTAATAAACTTGATGAACATGGATGGATTGCTCTCAGTAGTGCATCCATTTTTTTACTAATTTATCAATATAATTCAATAAACTTCTGGGTGTGGACTTATTGCTATCAGCAGTGCATCTCTTTTAAGAATTCATTAGCGTTGAAGGTCTGTGATCGACTTTCTTTTCAGGCGTATGAAATTGGTTGGTCTTGCTGACAGGGCTAGAATGAACGGGTTGGGGTGAGTTAGAAGTCTGGTGTTGTATGAAATAGCATACTTTTTTATTTCTTCAGCTATAGTTGGAACCTTTAGATCCCGGTGTATCTGGTTATTAGTCACATAGTAGGGTGCGTTTACTATCATTCTAAGAGTTTTAGATTGGAATCTTTGAAGAATCTCTATGTTTGAGTTTGTTGCAGTTCCCCACAGCTGTATTCCATATGTCCAAATGGGTTTTATGATGGCTGAGTAGAGCGGGACTTTGTTATCAACGGATAATTGTGAATTTCGGTTCATAAGCCAATACAGATTTCTTTGCTTGATACCAAGGGCTTTTCTTTTGGTGAATATGTGGGTCTTCCAAGTTAGTTTTCTGTCGAGGTGCATCCCAAGGTACTTTGTTTCGTCACTTTGTGGTATATTGATACCGCTGAGTTTAACGGGTGGACAAGTGTTACGTCTGGTAGTAAACGTCACTTGAACGGCTTTTGATTCATTGGATATAATTCTCCATTCTTTCAGCCAATGGGTAATTTTATTTAAACTTCATAGGAGCTTGAGCGAAGCCACGTTAGGGTTAGGGTCCACGGCCAACACGGCAGTATCATCGGCAAACGTGCCTATGGTGACTCCTTCTGCTATTGGGAGGTCATACGTGTAGAGTAGATAAAGTATTGGGCCCATTACGCTGCCTTTCGGGACGCCTGCTAGCACTCATAAAGGGCAGTCTGCTCTTCACCTTGTTTAACGAAGAAATAACGATCTTTTAGATATGAGTGTAGAAATAGGAAGTAGTTTACAGGGAGGGTGTATTTTACTTTATAGAGAAGTCCTTCGTGCCATACGCGATCAAAGGCTTGTGAAATATCTAGAAAAGCAGCTGTGCAGTAGTTTTTCTTCTCAAAAGCGTCGTATATTTGCTCGGTGAGTCTGAGGACCTGCTCAATTGTCCCGTGCCCTCTTCTGAAGGCAAACTGGTGATTGGGTATAATTTTACGCTTTTCTATTATGGGCAAGAGTCTTTTAAGGAAGAGAATTTCCATTACTTTCGAGAGAATAGGCAGCAGGCTAATAGGTCGGTAAGATGCAACTGTATCGCCAGCCGGTACTGAGCTACGCGACGCCTATATGGTCGCCGGGGCTAGCTGACACACACTGGACGAGGCTACAGGTCTGCCAAAACACCGCCCTTCGTACCGCCACTGGGTGTCTTCTTATTTCTCCTGAGCATCACCTTCATAATGAAGCGAAAATGCTCGCCGTTAAAGAGCATAGCGAGATGTTGACCAGGCAATTCCTGTTCAACTGTTGCAAACCGCAGCATCCGAACGGACGCCTGATCAACGAGGATCCGCCCCCCAGGAGCATAAGGAGCCATCTACGCAAACACTACGATGAGATCCGGCACCTGATTTCCACGCCGTTTGATCCTAAGGTGCACCGGCAGGCCCTCACCCTTATCCACACGAATTCGGTAAATTCCTATGTTGGCTCTCTCCCGGTGAACGCCGTTCTTCAGGCAACAACACCACCCGTTGCCGAAGAGGAGCGCGAGCTGTCTAGGGAACCCCTGCGGGTTGGGGCTTAGAATATGCCCGCGGTAGGCATACCGGTCGTAAGAGGCGACCAATATGCACAGAGGTAATGATGTGCAACTCGATGGTTGATCTACGGATATGATGCCTCCCACCTCTCATTACCCATCTTCTCTTTCCTTTCGGAAGGAGGGATGACATGACCTAGAAGGTTGCACTGGTCATACCAAATCGCTCCCACGACAATCGGGCAGTACCGCAAGGGAGCACCGGAGCGTACCGGATTCATATCCGGCCAAGGACTGTTATTTCGACAACACTCCCCAAAACCTTCGGGGAGTGATTTTGTTGTTAAAACAACAACAACAACAACAACAGCTGCCTAGGGAGACTAGGGTGATGCTGGCCCAACTCCGGTCTGGATATTGTAATAGGTTAAACTCTTACCTATCCAGACTGAACCCCGACTTGCCTAATGTTTGTCCGGCAGGCGGCTTGTCCCCCCATACTACTAACCATCTTTTTGTCTGCTCATCCGAGCCTACTCTTCTAACACCCATATCCCTCTGGTCCTCCCCTGTTGAAGCCGCTAGGTTTCTAGGACTTCCGTTAGAAGAGTTCGATGACAATATTGGGTAAGGTTGATACTGACTACCTAGGCACGGCAACGTAGTGTTAAAACAACAACAACATGCAACTGTATCAGCTGGCTTTCCGGGTTTCAGAATCATTTTCATCTGCGAAACTTTCCACTGTGGGGGAATGAATTGAGTTGTTAGTGCTGCATTAAGCAACTGTGTCAGGAATTTATGCCTTCGTGGGGTAAATTTTTTAGAATAGTGCCGTTGATAAGGTCGTATCCCGGAGCTTTTTTATACCTAGTAGTGCTTCGCACACAAGGTATATTAACTTCATTCGCCTAACGGTAGTATGTAACGGCATAAACGAATCGAGATAGATATTGACTTATATATATCAAAATGTTCAGGAGGAAAAGAGAAATTGATTGAGCCATGTCCGTCCGTCCGTCCGTCTGTCCGTCCGTCCGTCCGTCCGTCTGTCCGTCCGTCCGTCTGTGAACACGATAACTTGAGTAAATCTTGAGATATCTCAATTAAATTTGGTATGTAGGTTCCTTTTCACTTATCTCGGAGCGCTATTGAAAATAGGCAAAATCGGTTAAAAGCCACGCCCACTTTCTATATATATAATATTTTCGAAAATACAAAAAGAGTGATTATTCAGTACATAATACACCTATAAGGATAATATTTGGTGTGCACTTTAGCGTTAAGGCAAAAAATACATTTTTGAAGAAATTTTTAAAATGGGGCGTGGTACCGCCCACTTTTGATTAAGTCAAATTTGGAAATATTATTAATCATAAATCAAAAACCGCTCAAGATAGCAAAGTGAAATTCAGCACACATATTTATATTAATACAGGCAATATTTCGAAAAAAAATTATCGAAATCGGGTTAGGTCCACGCCCAATTTTATACGAAAGATTTTGAAAAGGATCATAGATATATTGAATATGCTATAACTTTGCTTAAACTAGCTGTATATCATTTCTGTTTCACCTCTAAAGTGTTCGTGGGCAAAGAAAGTCGAAAACACAAAATTTTTGGAAAATGGGCATGGCCCCGCCCCTTTATGGGGGATTATTCCATAAAACTTTCCATGCCATAACTCCGGTAAAAATTGACTTATTGAAACGATATTTACAGAAAGTGTTCAACATATAAAGGTAACTCTCTGCTGTAAAAATAAACAAAATCGGTGAACGGACACGCCCACTTTTTGAACACAGTTTTGAAAAATTTCTTTGTAAAATTAAAATCGCGATATTTCCATAACTGTATAAGTTATATATATAAGATTTTACACACTTAATAAGCTTTTTAAGAAAAACTAAACTGCAAAAAAATTTTGTGGATTTTGTTGAAGTAGGCGTGGCGCCGCCCACTTTTCAGCAAAAAAGGTCTGTTATTTTCAAAAGCGATTGCTTGAAATTTCAAGAAGGTATTTCAATGAAAGTTAGTGAGATGCTTCCCAATAGTATGTAGTATACTCCTGCCAAAAATTATGCAAATCGAATGACAAACAAGCAAGATTTACGGGAAAGTAGTTAACTCCCTATTGCCTTTTTTTTATTAATTTTTTTTATTTTCATACCTTTTTTTTATTTCATACCTATATTTTGTTATTTAGTGATAATTTAATTTACCACTTACAACAGAAGTGTTTTTAATCGAAAACAATCAGTTGTTTTATACCACCTTTTCAGGTATTAAAATAGACCTGAGTTAATTGGGATAACGCAACAGATCACTACTAGGTATTTAATGTTCGGTTACACCCGAACTTAGACTTCCTTACTAGTTTGGCTTGAGTTTAGCAATTATGGTTTTCACCTCCGATGTTGAAAATTTTTTTAAGGGTAGGTCAATTTGATGTGGATGGCTTAAGGTAGTTCCCACTTCAGTAGTTGTTCTTATTGGGGGTTCAATATCATGTGGAGTGAATACTTGTTTTAGGTGGCTCGCGAAAGTATATGCTTTTTCATCATCACTTTTTGACCATTCGTTATTCTCCATTCGTATAGGTGCATTTGAGATAATTGGCCTCTTTAGCTTGCTGGTCGCTTTCCAAAGGGAGTAATCAGTGGCAGCTGTTGCATCAATATTACTGAGGTATTGTTGAATTTCTCTATTGCGCTCCATACTGAGGATGGATTTAAGTTCGTTAGTTAATGCATTCAGCCGTTTCTTGTCATCGGGACGACGGGTTTGTTGCCACCTTTTCCGTGCGATACGCTTTTCTTTAAGCTTTTCTTTTACTTCGTCGGTAACCCCTATGGTTTTTTTCCTGCTGAGGGTGGGAGTTGAGCTCCAAGCGGGGTGTTGTATACACCTGTTAAAGTGTTCAACTGCTTCAGCCACATCTTTGTCGGATTTCAGGGATAGTTTTAAATCAATATTATGGGATATCATGAATCGGAAGTACTCCCAATCAGTCTTCCGATACAAGACATGAACGCAAACTAATTTTACTCAAACAATATGTATTAATATATGTACAAACACACCAACAACAACAATGCTGCCAAACAGGTCTGAAAAGGGTTTCGTCTTCTTGTACGAGAAATGTGCATTAGCACGTTTTTCTACTACTACTTCCTCTAATGCTACTACTTTAAACATACTTTTTTAAATATTTGTAGGCATATATTGCAAAATGAAACGGCTTGCATATAATTAAATGTATGTTAAGGCCAAATGGATGTCAAAATGCGCTGCTTAACATAAAGTCGACTTCAGCCCATGGTTATTCCACTTTTCGTATTTCTTGCCAAAAAAATGTATGTTTTTGTTTTCGTACTAATGCAACACCGTTTGAGAATTGGTTGTCGAGGTTGAGAGAGAATGTTTTTTGTTCAGTTGTTTAGTGTTTCCGCAACCTTCTTGCCACAGTATATACGGTAGTAAAACTCTGTACCAATCAGCTGATTATATTCACCGCCAGGCTGTACATGGGGTGGCAGTCAACGCTTTTTTGGCATTTCAGGGTTGTGTGTTGCAAAATTAATTTGGTGAATAAAAAAAGAAAAATTGTTAAAAGTACATATAGATATTTTTCGGTCGTTGGTTAAGAAACATAATGCTTTATAATTATGACAAAGATGTTGTCAAAGTACTTATACCTATGTTAAATGTTAATTACAATGTGGCGTGTGTACACAGATTTACTTGAATTAAGTCCCGCAAAGCAAACGAAAAGTGATAAAAGTTGATTTAAATGATAGCTTATTTATTTTTAGATTGATCTCTGATAGGTTTGCGATGATTTTTCGTCATATATTATGTTTTCAATAGCACATTTGTCACAGGGTGTTGAACGTTTTACTTTGAACTATGGCGATTTCTGTGTGATCTAAGTTTTGAATAGATTTAAATAAAAAATATAGTCCAGACATGAAATTTAGTCCAGCTTAGAGATTTTATGATTAAAAAACCATTGCTTTAATAGAGGCGCCCATATCGACCCGATAGAAAATGTGGTTTTATTTTGTAAAAGGGGGGTTTGCTACCCAGAAGTGTCTACTCAAATATATAGTATAGAGCTAAAACTCAATGTATAGCTAGAATCATACTCAATATAGTCTGAAACCCCAATATTTTTTCCACTTTTTGAAAATCAACAAGCACTAAAAGTCTGCTTTAAAGGTCATCGCTAACAGCAATTCGTCAGTAATATGTATTTTTTCGGAATTTTACCATTTTATTCTTATTTTTTACACTTGCCATTGAACAATATGTGCAATAAATACTCTTTTTCTAAAATTACTAAAGGAGTAAGTTTTGTTTTGGTGCTGTAATGCAACCGTGGGTATATGTAATTGCATAGTACAATTAATTTCGACTCTGAAAATTTCACCTCCAGGATGTAATTTCACCAGAGTTTTCCTACTGTATCACTGTGCTTCTTGCGATGAATATCATTTGAGGCGGAGCGTAGGATTTTTGCAATGCATTTTTTCACTCCCCCAACACCGCAAAAAAAAACAAACGTCTCACCTAACACCCGCTGCACTCAAACTGATTTAGGAGCCGAAAATATGCCCATCCCTGGTATACATGATGCAATAATTCAAATTCATACCACTTACGGCCCCACAATAAATAAAATTGTTGCAACTGTTACTGATAATGGGTCCAATTTTGTCAAAGCATTCAAGGAGTTTGGTGTTAATACACCTTTAATGTTCGTCGACGCCAATAAAAATAGCGAAGCTGAAGATTTAGAGGATATGGAATTGGAAGACTTGTCCAACGATTTTGACGGAAATACATTGCCGCGACATATAAGATGTGCCACTCACACTCTAAATTTACTGGCGACGACTGATTTGTTGAAAAATTTGAAGAGTGATACCTCATACGAAAAACATTAGAATGTAAGGTATTATAATTTGTTGCCTAGTTTATACGAACATAAAATTGAATTATGTATTTCAAATCGAATTTGTTATGACACATTCCCAAATCTCGCTATACGTATAAACTAGGTATGTATTGTAATTATGACAAATATTTCAAGAGAATTAGGACTATTAAAAGTAAATGAAAATGTTTTATAGGTAATGAAGAAATGTTCTGATATCTGGAACAAAATTAACAGGCATAAGACTTCTGAGATCATTGTTTCCGTGCTAGGGTCTCAATTGCAGTATCCTTCCTGGAATTCCTTGTATGAATCCATTAAAGGTTTAATTTTTCACAGAGAAAAACTAAGCACTGCGTGTGAAAAGCTCGAATTGGCAAAGTTTTACGAGAGCGACATTCGGTATATGGAGGAGTATTTGCAATTGCTGCAACCAATCGCAAATGCTATCCAGTTTTTGCAAAAAGACAACGGGATGGTGTATGGCTTTCTGTTGGCAACAATCAGAACCAAATATAGGAAAATGAACCAGACCATGCATTATCTTCAGCGAGTAGCGAATCTTTTGGAAGCAAACTTGGAAAAAAGATTCCATAAATCATTTTGTTTGGAGGAGGATAATGACGCCATTGTTGCCGCAGCGCTATGTCCTGAGGTAAAACTGAAATGGGTGCGATCCCTAAATCCAGAATTCACAAACCAAAACGTTGCCGAGGTTAATGAGTTGGTGAAAAGCGAATTTGATTTTAACGATCCAATAATTGACAAACATCTTTTATCTCTTTTTCAGATGAGTCTTCACAACAACTTGAACTATCGCAATCGTCTATTGAAGGCGAGTTTATAGCTTATATGGTTGATACAACCATCTTACACTGCTATCCTACTATTAAAAGGGCGTACATTAAATACAACTCACCTCTATTTTCGTTTGCCCCAATACTTAATGCACCACTTCGAGGACATCTATCAGATGACACATTCGAAAAGCAGTTGCTTTTAAAAGTTAATAGTTCATTATAAGCCCCTTTGTTTATATTTGGTTAATAATTTGTTTCTATTTAAAACAAAGTGGTTATTATGGATCATTATAAGTAGGTTATATAATTTTTTCTTGTAAATAGTTAGTGACTTCACGCAAAAAATGAAGTCATTTAGTGACTTCACAAAATGACTTCAAAGTCATGACTTCAAAAAGACTTCAGACTTCATTTTTTTATTCTTTATTCAAAAGTGGAGTCAATGAATGCATTCGAAATTTGTAGTCATTGAATAAGACTTCAAATGATTTCATTCGCATATGAGTGCATTCTTTTACAACCCTGCTGAACACGAATCCGTAGTCAGAATTCAAAAGTTAGCTCTTGTTTTTTTTAACCTCAAAAAACTACCGTTTTTCGAGTTTTAGAGACATAGTAACAAGTCACTAGCTCGTAACTTATTATAAAAATGACCTTAAATGTTGATCATTCAACACGCAACATATCTATATATTAATAGGCTAACACTCTCCCCATAGTAATTTTCGCAACCCAACTTCATATAGTATTTATAGATAGATCCCTATAAAAGTTATATTTCCATCTTGGTATGGACTATATCTACTGTCTCGCGAAAAATTTTTGGAAATTATGCTTTGTTTATTTGTTATTAAACAAAAAAGAAGCCTACAAACTTTCCAAAACTCTCCAGCTATTTTGTAATATCCAACAGCACAACATATGTATATAAAAGCTTTTACCAAAGCTACCAATTGTCTCATTTAGAGCAAAGCTGGAAGTAGACGCTGGAAAGTATAAGTAGTTGCTGGCGTCATTTTAAATAATTTTCCTTGCTTTAAAAGAATTAAAAAAAGAAAGAACAATTCCCATTTTTGTCTTCACCGAGAATCCCGATTCTCCGAGAATCCCGAGTATCGAAGTCAGGTGTCCTGCAAGTAGTATACATTTATACCCATTTTGGTATAAAAATTGTACAATTAGTGTCTTCATAGGACATGCTCGAACAAATGTGACCAATTTATTCCATTTAAAAGAGACTAAACATGATCCAACTATGGAAGGTCGTCGCATAAGGCAGCTGATTAAAAAGTTTTTTCTTTAATTTTGACATTATGCCCATTTTTCAGTGTAATTTTGACAGTACGCACACAAAGTACAACATTACACAAATTACGTACGCACGGATGTATGTCACCATGCGATCACCTGTTTATTGCATCATGAGACTAAAAAAGTAGTAGTCTACTACAATAAAATATTGGAAAAGCTTATTTTCTAAGCAGAAAATGTATTTTTCATACTAAGAATGAAGTTAGTTATATAGAATAAAATATTATCATAGCAACACCAGAAGAGGAATTTTCAAAAATAGAAGAAATACCTTATGAAAAATTTCAGCAGTATCTATATGTTAATAGGCTAACACTCTCCCCATAGTAATTTTCGCAACCCAACTTCATATAGTATTTATAGATAGATCCCTATAAAAGTTATATTGCCATCTTGGTATGGACTATTTCTACTGTCTCGCGAAAAAAAATTTTGGAAATTATGCTTTGTTTATTTGTTATTAAACAAAAAAGAAGCCTACAAACTTTCCAAAACTCTCCAGCTATTTTGTAATCTCCAACAGCACAACATATATAAAAGCTTTTACCAAGGCTACAGTATCTGACTGTTTCATTGTACGCTAGATGGACGCGCGCCTTGCGCAAGAATTTCACCACTACCCTCAGCGACATCTACAACCCAGTAGATAAAGTCTCTGATTCACAACAGATATGATATACATGACACAGCAGTGGCGCAGGTGGTAAGGGTACCGGCTCTGATGCGTGCGTTAACAACACGATCAAGCACGGGTTCGGGGCAGGTTAAGTTTTTTTTTTTTTTATAAATTAAATTTGCCTTGAAACATATAACATATGAAAACCTTTTATCATAATATTTTTTTTTTTAATTTATTGAAGATTGGCCAGAAAAATATTACCAATTGTCTCATTTAGAGCAAAGCTGGAAGTAGACGCTGGAAAGTATAAGTAGTTGCTGGCGTCATTTTAAATAATTTTCCTTGCTTTAAAAGAATTAAAAAAAGAAAGAACAATTCCCATTTTTGTCTTCACCGAGAATCCCGATTCTCCGAGAATCCCGAGAATCGAAGTCAGGTGTCCTGCAAGTAGTATACATTTATACCCATTTTGGTATAAAAATTGTACAATAGTGTCTTCATAGGACATGCTCGAACAAATGTGACCAATTTATTCCATTTAAAAGAGACTAAACATGATACAACTATGGAAGGTCGTCGCATGAGACAGCTGATTAAAAAGTTTTTTTCTTTAATTTTGACATTATGCCCATTTTTCAGTATAATTTTGACAGTACGCACACAAAGTACAACATTACACAAATTACGTACGCACGGATGTATGTCACCATGCGATCACCTGTTTATTGCATCATGAGACTAAAAAAGTAGTAGTCTACTACAATAAAATATTGGAAAAGCATATTTTCTAAGCAGAAAATATATTTTTCATACTAAGAATGAAGTTAGTTATATAGAATAAAATATTTTCATAGCAACACCAGAAGAGGAATTTTCAAAAATAGAAGAGAAAAAAGAAAAATATCAACATCCATGCAAAGAAATGTAAAGCAGGAGTTATTAGCTTTCAAATGTTGTTGCAAATAATCTGTAGCCTTACTACAAGCCGAAATCTAATCACTTCAGTTGGTGCATGTTTTCATTACCTTATGAAAAATTTCAGCAGTATTTATATTAATACCCTAACTCTGTTGTACTACCACCCTAATGTGTGAAAACTTTGAGTGGCATCACCACCTCGCAAAATTTCGCACTTTTTAAAAACTACGAAAACCACACAAACACCTCTGCTATCATTCATATGCAGTAATCCAGGAGCTGCCACTTGATTTTATTTGTGTGCCAAAAAAATTGTGCTAAATCCTGTACAACATCATTTGAAGCCTAAGAAATCCATCTTAACTGCTCATGGCTTTACCTGCCATTATGCATACTTAGCATAGACTTGACTTTACTTGAGAACTGTCACTTCGCACTTAGAAAAATAGCAAGAGAGTACGCTAGCCAGTTTCAAATAAGAGTAAAAGTTTCCCATATCGAATTGCTTTTCAAAAGTAATCGTGAGATTTTTTACATATAACTCAGTAAAAAGTACCATTTTCTTGGCATTAGGTTGCGATTTTCTGAGCTTATCTACAATCAGTATATATCTAGTCAATGCCAAAAAAAAACTAAAAAGCATTTTGGAGGAAAATTTTTTTTTTTTAAGTTAGCCTAATTTGAACTCAATTTATTTGACAGTAAGTTTTGCGGCTGTCATATGAATAATATACATCCAAAAACTCTTATCCCTATAGAATAGTTGGAGGATTTTATTCAAAATGTTAAAAAAAAAGGTATGGCATCACACAGTTCTCTCACGGCGCTCACTACACTTAGGATTTACATAAAAAATCAAACCTCCACAGAATTCTAAGTCAAGTCAAGTAGGGTAATCGGATACATGCAAACTTCATTAAACAGAACGCTAAGTGGCAGTTCCAAGTCAAGTCAAGTCTATGCTAAGTATGCATAATGGCTGCTTTAGCTTACACGCTCCCACATATGGGCAATCCTGTAAGCTCAAAGATTTTAAAACTCATTCATTTTACATACATACATACATATTAGTACACACTTATGAGGGGAAGCCATGCGATTATAAAAGTTACCGAAAAATTGAGAAATCGTCATTCTCTCTGCCGAAAATTTCTGCGCATTTGGTTTCTTCTACTCGGAGCGTGAAACAGTTGCTCAAATTTTCAAATTTTTTTCCCTCATTCCTTTTACTAACCATAGATAAATAGATTTGAGACTCTTCGTTTCGAGAGAGCGCTGTCAAAAACAAATTTTTTATAACATTTGTCATTGCTGCCACTCCGTGAAAGTGGAGTAAAACTGAGTATGGCTATTTTCATCATATATTTTGGGGATTTTAAAGGTTTTGCTTTAATTGGACTTTTGAAGGGGTAAATAAATTTTTCGAAACTTATTTTTCAAAAGTATGACAAATTAACGTACATACATATCTGCAGGCATAAGTAAACAAAAATATATGTACAAATGAAGTTTAAATGCATCATATAACACTGCCTTGAGTTGATAATGAAATATTGAATTTATTGATAAATATGGATTGATAGGATCAAAAGCACTATAAAAACCGTTGTTGGGTGCATGGGGGCTGGTCCTCTACTTAAAATTTCTGAATTTCTTCTAACAAAATCAATAACATAAGGCCATGTAAAAAATGTACTTAAGGTTTTTTGTTGATAAATTTTGACTGGCTTATAGTATTAACCTTCCGCCTGCATATTATTATCAGGGACACCGAACCGCATGTTTTGATGTAGCACTCAACATTTTTCATAACTTCTACCCATTTGACCCCAAAGCTAAAGAGTTACCGACTATTTCGGCACATTTTTTCGTTGCCTTAGTCTGGCCTTCTGCGAAATGCTATTTATTTTCACTCTCCTGCTCTCCTGCATTGTACAGAACAAATTTTCTAAAATTTTTGCACGCCATAACTGCAAAAACACCTAGAAATAGTAGGGTGATGTAAATTGGCATACATACATTATGTTGGTGTTAAACTGATAATATGAAGTATGTAAAAGTAAAAGTTAAAGAAACAGTTGAAAGAAGTACATATGTAAATTAAAAAATTTTAAAAATTATAATTTTGTCACTTAGAAAGTTATTCCCGAGGATGCTTCAATTGCCTACCAACTCACCAATTTGCTTCTTCTGGCAAATGTTTCGTTTGTTGGTTAGAGCCTTTGTGGATCAAATTAACGCACGTGAGCGTGAGTGAGTGGAGCCTTCTATAACGTACGAAAATGAGTTCACGGACATTTATCAATTGAGCTCTTATTTTCAATAAAATTTAAAACAATTTAATAGCGAGATGGTAAAATAAGCATATTTGCGACCTTTAGGGCCGTTTTCATGACTAGGCATCAAATTTTTCAACTTTTTTTTTATATTCACCAAATTTTTGGAAAAAGCGACTGATATAAACCAGTTATACGAAGAAAAGTTGTTTAAGTTCACGAAGAAGTCTATGACATGCTATATCTCCTGTGACAAAACTAAACCAAGTAAGTAGCTCTCCCGCGACTTATGCAAAACGGAATAAGTCTTAGTTATCTTTCCACCTACTTACTTGGTATTGCATTTGTCACGGGAGATATGTATGTTAAAGAAAAGATTGTGGCCAGGAAAATAAGTATTTTATTTCAAAGTTTTATTTTTAGAGGAGCTGAAGAAAATTTAAATTGGTCGAATTTCGACCACGGGCGATACTAGTATGTATTAAAACGTTATTTGTAACTCAAAGTAACTGACCTAACCATGCTCAAAATCGACCAAAAATATTGTAAGTTTTTTTTTTTTTTTAATTTTTAGTTGTACAAAGTTATTTCATACAAATCACAAGAGCTAACTTTTGAATTCTGACTACGGATTCGTGTTCAGCGACCCAAAATACATGTGGAATGACCTACCTCCTCCCGAGAACATACCACTTTTTTTTTCTGTGGGGTTGTGTTATTACTTGTTGCAAAAATTCCTTTAATTTTGATTACGTACACTTGGGCTCCTATCAATATAAAGCGCTACTGGGTTGTTGTCGTAATTCTTAAATTTATTTCGTTTATAAATATGGGTAAGTCCTGTGTAACGGACGCGACATTCGTACGCATTTAACCCTGGATAAAATGAATCATAAGCAGCAGAATTAGGGGATATCATAATGTTTTCAAAGCACAACCACAATGATTCATCCCATAAAAATTTTTTGGACCCTTAACATATAACAACTTAATGCTTGTGAAAGTACGTAAAACTTAGCGAAGTTTAGGGGCACTGAATTAGAGATTAAAGGTCAAAGAAGACCCTTCCTTCGAAGATTTACGAAATCTGAAATATGTTTACAGAACATCGTATAAAAAGCGAAAGTCCTGTAACGGACGCGACAAGTTTTTCCACCACTTTTGTAATAAAGATTACATATAGTAATTCCAACACAAGAATATATTAACTGTCAAAATCATCTAATATAATATTTATTGCTTCGTTTGGAAGCATTTTGTTTGCAACTTATGGTTCAGGCTTCCAGTATTACTGCTTTCAAGAAGTAATCAGTTGCACATCAGCTTTTTCGTATTTTTATCATTTTTCTACTTATCTCTCAGCATGCCGTCACCAGCTTCATAAAAACCACATAATCTGGCTGTAATTACTACAGACTATATTATTGTGTTAGTTTTTCTGAATTATTTTATTAAAAAGCTCTTATTTTTAACCATTTATATTTTTGTTGTAGGAGGACCTTATCTGAGACTTGCCCATATACACATATACAATACATTTACAAAACCGATACTACCCTTCAAAAAATGGAAATACTCCAATACTTATTCTCATTTACCATGTAAATTGGACCACCGGATTTATATTCAGGGATAGTCTAGTATCCCGAACACGCGACTAATAGCTGTTCTTTTCAACACAGTGTGTCAACGATGAATTTATTTAACAATAATTTTAACAGTTTTGCGATTCACTAACTTTTTTAACTACATTTGGCGCAGGGAACTTAACGTAACAACAATTTAAACAAACTATGGTATTCACTAACCCTTTGTAAAGTTTTGATTACTTTTGATTATTTTTGATTGTTTGGCTATTTTTTGGATTGTTTGATAGATGGAAATATGCATAAGCGCTGCATAAAGTTCGTTTTTATAAAAATTTTGTAGAATTTAAGAACATGCACATATTGTATCGCCGCAGCTAAACCGCGTTATTTTTTAAGTTTTTTTGCAGTTTTAGAAAACATTGAAATTGTATTGTATTCTATTCAAAGAAAGTAGATATACATATATGTAAGAAAAAAAAAGATAAATGAAAATACTCTGTGAAAACTGTGTCGCTGAACCATTATATCAAGCCGATAGTATCGTCGGTGAACACTTAACTTCGACAATGTCGCAAGCATTCCTTTTAAACTACAGAAAAATACTCTCAAAAATACTCAGCAAAAAAATTTTTTTGATTTTTTAAATTTTTTTTGATTTCTTTTTGATTTTTTTCTAATTCTAATCACTTAGTAATTGGAAATTTCTGAAAACAATTCAAATAATCATTAATGATTGAAAAAGCTATTCAATCAATTGATTACTCAATTCTAATGGGAATTTAACAGGTCTGGTTAAAACGAAGTTACAGGATGCCCCTTGTAGATACTAATTTTACCTGTTTATACTCGAACGGGTACGAAAGAACTAATCCACTTTCCACCAAACGGGTATTAACTCCTAAAAGTATGCTACAAGACCTAATGTTTACTTATACCTATGATCATACTTTATAACGAAAAATCAAATCTATACAATTCAACGAATAATTGTGAAAGTGTTTATTTTTATAAATATATTTTAAAATGGACATAAGTTTTGATTTATTTTATAACGATCAAAATGTTGGTGCTAAAACAGATGTGTTGCGCATAAGGGCTTCGTGACCACTCAAATCCTTTGGATCTTCCTAGCAACAGGGTAGGTAGGTAGGTGAAATGGCTGCGACTGAGGTCGCCCAATTAGCTTTTAGAAGCCGTTTTTATGCCATAAAATACTCGTTTAAACCTACTTATGTAGTATGGATATCTTTTACAACCAACCAGAGTTGTTGATAAACTCGAGGATATTTGGAATGCCTATCTCGGATACACGATCAAAGTTTCCCAAGAAGGGGCTCCCAAAGGATTTCATTCGCCTTCCGGCTAGAGCCGGGCAACCACACAGGAAATGCTCAACGGTCTCTTCGGCATCGTTGTCTTCGCAGCTTCTACAGTGATCACGGTGCGGATTTCCCATCTTTTCCGCATGCGTGCCTATCGCCCAGTGACCTGTGAAGACTGCTATGAGTTTGTGAGTGCTAACTCTTGACCTGCTTAGAAGACTTCTCGTCCTCTTTTCGCTATAGTCTGGCCAGGTGGATCTTGATATTACACAATTATTGGTGTTTCTCCATCTAAGTTGTGCTTTGTTCCGGTAATACTTTTGAATATTTCCCTTGGCTACTGCTAATGGTACCCCTATATCTATATTGATTGCTTCCTCATCACCCTCCGATGAGCCACTGCGCGCCAGCTCATCGGCTTTCTCATTACCTTCGATACCTCTATGACCCGGAACCCAGGTAATGGATAGTTCAAGGTTAGTTAGTGCAGCCAAGATCTGCTTACAGGCGTGCATCACGTTCGAACTAGTGCGTGGTGCTGCTATTGCCTTTATTGCTGCTTGGCTGTCTGAAAAGATAGTGATGTTACCAGTTGTGCTCAGGTCCCTGAGTGATCTGCCGGATCTCAAGAACCTCAGCTTGGAACACACTGCAATGCGATGGAAGTCTGAATGATACGGCAATGTCTAGGGACTCCGAGACCCCCCACCCCAGAATCCATCTTGGACCCGTCGGTGTACATTTGGATGCCAACACCGACCCTGCCCCTTTTTCAATCATTCCTACTTGGAATTGAAGTAATAGTACTGCTCTCAAACTCCAGTTTGTGAGGATAAAAGTCGGTACTGGTATTTACAGTGCCAGGTGGAAGATGGTTACGAATGCTACTGTAGCCCTGCTGAGTATCCCTCCAGCACCCGGACTCCCTGAGTCTGAGTGCGGTTTGCGCCGATGTATTCAGTATGTGCAAGTCTATTGGAAGAAGGTTCAGAATCGGATCCAACCATACTACAGATCCATAGGTCAGCACAGGCCGCACCACCGCTTCGTACAACCAAAGCACCATCTTTGGCCTTAGACCCCATTTTTTACCAAACATTGACTTGCAGGCATAGAAAGCGACACAGGCCTTCCGCACCCTCTCCTCAATGCTTCCAGTCAATTATGAGCCCCAGATATTTAGTGCTAGTAGATAGGGATAGCCGCTGCCCATTTAATTTCGGTAGCTCGAAAGTAGGCGGCTTGTACTTCCTCGTGAAGAGTAGTAAATCCGTCTTCTCCGGATTGAGCCTGAGGCCACAATCATGTGCCCACCTACTTAGTCTTGCCAACGTTCTTTCAATGATCTAGCTCATCACGGAAGGAAAGGGACCGGAGACTAGGATCGCCACGTCGTCGGCGAACGCCACGATTTTTGCCCGGTGACAGGTAATAGTGTCAATTGACACTATTTCCAGGGTAACTTGGAAATAGTGTCAATTGACACTATTGCTATTTTAGGCAGCGGTTGTGTGCACCGCGCAGTGTTGTTAGAGATGGATTTTTATTATATGATTATTTACAAAATTATGGTTTCTCCTTTTACGAAATGTGCACTATTAGTGAATAAAGGCCTAACGAACTAACGCCTAATTTTTCGAAATGAAAGAATGCCTAAAAAAGAACGCCTAACAAGAAAGTGAAAGAACGTCTAACTTTAAAAATGAAGGAAAGCCTAATTTTAAAAATGAAAGAAAGTCTTAATTGTTAGGGTTTCTTTCCAATATTTGGGACTTATTTCACAATTAAACTATAACTTCCGATCCATGTTTTTTATGTGCCGAACACCTTTACGCATTGGCGGCAACATGGTGGCATGTTGCCACCGTTCAGGGCAACCACCCGGAGTTGGAATGGCGTAGCCCAGGGTTATTTATAATAAACGCGGCCGAAGGCCGCCTTCCCCGAATGGTGTTCTACGAATAATGTAGCCCAGGGTTGTTTTTTAAATTAAATTTAAAATTTTGGATATGCGCGGTTTTGCGCCCACAACAGTGGTACCTCAAATGAAAGGTAGCATAATTACGTATCCAATACATAATTTGAATTTTTTTCACACATAAAATGGGGATTCTGATTTTATTGATTTTTCCTTTGCGAATTTTGATTTTGGGGATAATGTGGTAGACCCGTTTTTAGCACTTTTGACACTATTTCCATTTCAGTTTGGAAATAGTGTCAATGACTTATTTTCCATTTTCTTGTTGACACTAATTCCATTTCGAAAGCGCAATAGTGTCAATTGACACTATTTCCAATTTACAAGGGAAATAGTGTCAATTGACACTATTACCTGTCACCTTTTTGCCCTGCTTGTGGTGAGTTTTATTAGTATGTCGTTCATAGTGAGGAGCCATAGCAAAGGTACACATCAACGAACGCCGCTAGAGTAAGTTCTTTATATAAAAGTGACTTCTCGACAGTCCGCACCACTTCGTGTAGTGCGGTCTCTGTGGATTTCCCCCTTAGATACGAGCGCTGCGCTTCCGAAAAGCGTGTGTCCTGAAGAAGTCCCCGTATATGGATATCTAATAATATCTCGAAAGTTTTTAACACAAAGGATGTGAGGCTTATCGGCCGAAAGTCCTTGGCCACCTCATGCCCCCTTCTGCCATATTTGGGAATGAAAACCACCCTTGTTTCCTTCCACGTGGACGGGATGTGATTATGAATGATGCATGCTGCGAAGATCTCCTTCAGTTCCTTAACCAAAGATGCCTGAGTCTTCTGCAGCATAATGGGAAGTATTCCATATACTTCGCTGATTTATAAGGTGAGAAGCCGTTAATTGTCCAGGCAATGTTGTCATCTCCTAAAATCTTGTCTATCAAAGAGGTCGGTGCCTCCTGGAAGTTCTTCCTTGAATAGTAGTCATTAAAGACCCTCCTGAGATTCGACCTTAGGTCGCCAAGGTTCTAATCCCACCATGGTGCATTTTTGTTTCTGGATATTGGACAGGCCACTTTGTAGGCTACCTGAAAGCTCCTAGCAACAAGTAAGAAAACATTTTATTTAAAATGAAATCACTTTTAATACTGTTTGTTAACAGATTCGTTAGTTATTTTCGTTTAAACAAGGAAGCATTCTGCTTCTTATTAAACGAGATGAAAGATCATTTCCCCAAACGCGTACGAGGAACAGCTGTACCTCCTATATTGAAATTATGTGCAACTCTTCGGTTACTTGCTGATGGCTGTTATCAAAAATGCGGGGGAAATGATTTTAATGTTGGACTAGCACAACCTACTGTATCAATAGTTGTTAAGGAAGTACTAAATATTATTGAACAGCGTATTTGCGCGAAGTGGATTTCAGCCCAAATGACTGAAGAAGCACAAACCGCTTACAAAACTGCATTTTACACAAAAAGTGGATCCCCAGGTGTAGTGGGCTGTATCGATGGAACTCACGTTCGCATCATTTCACCAAGAAAAGAACTGCAACATCTTTATCTGAACCGAAAAGGTTGCTACACCTTGAACGTCATGATTGTAAGTAAAAATTAAAGAACAAAATTGCTTTAAAAGCAAATTATTATGAGATATGTTTCGACCTTTAGCTTTGTGATTACAAAATGGTAGTCCGGTATGTTGATGCCAGGTACGCCAAATCATGATTCTTTTGTTTTTAATCAAAGCGATTTGAAAGTGCGTTTTTAAAGAAACATGCAGAGTCACTCTTGCATCTTAGGTAAGGCTAGTTGTCGTATTTATTTATTACCAAAACCAATTGTTTCATCAAAAATCTTTAAGGCGATTCAGGTTACCCTCTGCAAACGTTTTTAATGACTCCTTTTCGCATGGCAGAACCAGGTTCACCACAAGCCCGCTACAATACCATACATTCAAAGACCCGAAACCTTATAGAGCGGACAGTTAGAGTTATCAAGAACAGATTTCGTTGCCTTTTACATTGCTTACATTATTCACCTGTAGTGGAATTCACTAACTTATAGCGATTCGATTCGGTTAGATTTTTCGAGATTTTCAATAGCGATTCGGTCGCTTGCACTATCGAATATGCGATTAACTAACTTATCTATAACGATGCGGGCAAAGGATTTCTCATCTCGCTATATAACATACTCTATGTTCTCAAATGCCATTTTTTAATAATAATAATATGGATATATTATTCAGGGCTGTCATGGAATCCAAGTCGGTTTTGCATTTTATCGGAATTGCAAATCAATATTGATTTCATTTGGTGTCATGAAACCGTGTCGGTTTTGTTATTTTCGAATGTAAACAAAACCGATGTTCGAATCAGCTGTTTGTGTGGATTGCAAATTTTATTTTCGCTTTTTTGACAAAAATTTGTGAAATTCCATTGTTTTCTTCAATAAATCATAAAAATTGAATAGAAATAAAAGTATATGAGTTAGCTGAGCTGTAGCGTTCATGTTGATGGAAGAAGGAAGTTGCGGGAAGGTCAAAATGAAAATTTTGAGGGATTGCAGCAACCCGCTTGAGCTGCCGGACACAGCGTAAGTAGATTTATTGCAAGGTGCGCTTGTAAATACTTATATGATATTTGCAGGTTCATAGTGTGTTATAGGCTACATTAAGAAGCTTTCCAAATGGTACTTGACACTATTGGCGAACACTTGGCACGATCTCAATTTCCATAAATACTGCAGCTAGCAGCTAAGTTGCGATTTTTATATTTTCCCCAAGTACGAATAAAAATATGAGCCTCCTTAATGTTTATTTTTATTTAAAACCATCATTTACTAACATTTTTATTAAATTTTCTATCTGCAATTGAAAAAAAAAAGCAATTCCAATAGCTGTTAGCTGCTTGGTTTATTTCCGACAGCAAAACCGATATTATCGGTTTCTGTGACACCTAAATCCGACATAATTCTGATTCGAACATGAAACCGATAGCATTGGATTTCATGACACCAAAGCAATTTTTCTGTCGGTTTTAAATCCAATTCCGACAACTATTGGATTCCATGACAGGGGTGATTATTATTCCAATTTTTAATAAAAAACTAGTAGACCCGGCAGACGTTGTCCTGCCTTAAATTTGGTTTACCTGCTTACCTGAAAATAATTGTTATTATCTCCCAGCGAATTTTGTTCCTTCTTAGTGATAATAATTAAGTAAATTTTTTATTTTATCAAGTTCATTTGTTTATTATGGTTAGGATCAGGCGCGTAGCCAGAAAAAAATTTCGGGGGGGGGGGGGGCGGGGTGGGGGGGGGTTTTGGCCAAAGTATCAGTAAATAGAATTACCTATAAATACACATATATTTATATTTTCACATATTACATATTTATACTTTTAGTTATTTGAAATTTTCCTCTTTCTACACGGCTAAAAATTTGAGCCTAAATTTTAAACCATTCATTGGTTTAGACAATTTTTAAAACTTTTTGGTAATAAATTCCAAACCTTTCTCAATTTTTTGCGGTTTAGATTTAAAACTTAACCGGGATAAACAAACACGGTACTTTTCGCACAAAATTCATGAGTGCGCCGTAGCTCAGTAGGTAGAGCATTGCGCACTGATTTGGGGCACGTCGGCTCGAGACCTAACATTTTTTAAAAAAACATAAAAAATTGTTAACAACATTTTCGGTATAAAATTTAAATAATTTTTATTAGGCGCATTTCTATGACAACCGTCGTAAATTTAATTCTAAACCAAATTTGGTTATACACCTAGATCAGTATGCCTGCGTTCAAAGGGTTTTTTTGGAATATCCAGTAAAATTAACTTCTTTAGACTAATTTAATTATTTTGAATGAAAGTATGTGCAAATACATAATGAAACTTCTGCAAATCAAAGTTCAAAAGTTTGTGGAAAATTCATGAAAATTTAAGAAAAATTTCATCGAAATTTCTTACTTTCTCGTAAAATTTTTTTGATTTTTTTCGAGTATGCAGTTTTGCTGCTCGTTCAATTGTCAAAAGCCGACCAAGAGCATTTTCTTCAATATAAAAATATTACGCTTATAAATTTGTATGGAAGATAATGCACTTGGCTAGGAAAAAAATGGCCAAAAATCGAGTAATTCTTCTAGCGGCTTAAGATTGCTATCTTTGTTCACTTTAATTGAACGGGCCACAAAACTGAAAACTCGAAAAAATTTAAATATTTTTACTAAAAAGTTAGAAAATTTTATGAAAATGTTTCGAGCTTTCTTGAATTTTCATGAATTTTCCACAAAGTTCTTAACTTTGAGTTGCAGTATTTTTCTGGTTTTTTTGCACATTCTTTCATACAAAAATAATGAAATTAGTCAAAGGAAGTCAATCTTACTGAAAATTCCAAACTACACTTTGAATATGTAGCCCCAAAAAGATTTAAATCTAGGCTAAATATTTTAGCCGTGTACAAAACAATATTTATTTTTATTGTTTGTTTTCAAATTTTGTGTAGGATTTCTTCAGGCTTTGGCAAGAAGTAAATAGTTGTCGCTTTATTTCTTGAAGAAAAACTGAAGCTTCGGAAAAATAAAAACAAAAAATGAAATAACATTGAAGTTCATATAAAAAGCGGAAAATTGCAATTATTCAACATGCAAAACGGAACGTCAACATTTGTTGGCTATTCATGATAATTTCATAGTCAAGAAATACTTGAAAATATTTCTTAATCATTTTCTTTTCAACAGCATACCGGGCCTTCTTTTAAACGTTTTCAATCTTTTTTTGCCAAATTGGCGTCACTTTTTAGTATCACCTCACAAGTATAAGTACAATTTAATTGTTACTTTCTCTGATAATTCAATACGACTGCGTTGTGTACAGCTTAGTAATTTTTGGAAATTTTTTTTAACTTCTTGTTCACTTTTTTGGTTAAACCTTTGGCAACCGAGACTATAATAACGAGGGACACTCATTTTTACGACTTTTGCTCGCTGTATTCATAGCTCGAAAAGCAGTTAGTTTGGCGTTGAACCCCCAAACCGGCCTCCCCCCCCCCCCCCCCCCCCTGAATACGCGCCTGGTTAGGATAAATAAAAGAGATCTAGTACATATTTTAACTATTATTTAATAGGCTTTTTTAGAATCTCTTGTTTTCTTCACTTAAGCAATTGGGATACACGAATTTTTTTTTTGTTATCAAGCTCAAGAATAAACAACGCAGATGGTCTTCCGACTCTTGAACATGCCACTTATAATTGGTAAAACATTGATTCTCGAGATTCAGACCACAAAATCTCAAGGATTTTCTTTGTGATTTGTTAATTGATTGATTGTTCATTAATTGTTTTACAACCAAACGCGTACCGTTGCACCGTTTTGGTTGGGTTATGTTGCGAAGCATGATGATTACTGAGCCAACCTTTAGTTGCAAGTTGTGCGGTGGTAATCCGGGCACATCCAATGAGTTTAAAAACTCAATTGGATAGTTGGTGGCTTCATCTTCGTTTGTTATACTGTCAATATATTTATATGAATGCATTGTTCCAATGATCTGATTCTGAACTATATAGTTAAGGTCATCTACATCTTTATTTTTAGCCTCCAAAATTGCTCTCTCACTCAACCATTCATTGTTGTTGAAGTTTGAAATAATCTTTTTAATAAGTTCGTCTTTTGATGACACAAACATACAAAAATTTAGAGGAAATGTACTCTACCATTACCTGCATATATTCAACAATTGCTCAGCGAAATCTTCAGCGGATGTATCATTCAGCAATGCAACTCTGATGTTTGTTGTCAACGATATGTTCAGCCAAAGATGAGATGATTTGAGGTAAGCGTTTATTTCGTAGGCAGCCGTTGAAGTTGGAATTACTGGCAGTATTTGGCGGAAATCGCCAGACAGTAAAACCATTGTGCCTCCAAAAGGTATCGGGTCATTGCGTTAATCTTTCAATGTTCTATTAAATGCTTCTAATGCACGTTTATGCGCCATCGTACATTCGTCCCAAAATACGATCTTTGTTGCTGATAAAACTTTTGCCATTGATGAGTTTCTTGCAATATTACATAAAGGTTCCTCAACATTTTGAAGATTTAACGGCAATTTTAAGGCAGAATGAGAGGTAGGACACCCTTCTAATAATGTGGCTGCTATTCCCGAAGAAGAAACTGCAACCGCAATTTTGGATCTTTCACAAACAGTGGCTAAAATTAATGATAGGAGGCATCCAGGAAATATAAACCACCATTTCCATCATCAATTGCCTTCATAAGCGTATCATAAACATACCTTTGCTCCTAATTCAGTAGGGGAACATTCGTTTGCACTGCTAAATTTAATTCCTGAGGATCACATTCACGTTCCCGTTCAAAATCTCGATTATTTGTCTCCATCGTTCAACGATTTTCAAAAACGCATTCGCACATAGAACTACGCCCCATTTCCTGTTAAAACTCTTATTAACACGTTTTATTTGATACCCATATTGTACAAAAAATTTTTAGGGTCATCCCTGGTCCACATTTTGGTCGGAATTTCGAAGATGCATTCACCCATAGAACTTAAACCTACTTGTTTTTGAAACTACCTTTCATTTGATGCACATATTGTACGAATATATTCTAGGGTCACCCCTGGTCCACATATTGGCGTTATCTCAAAACGGGAAAAACGTGGTAAAAGGTATCCTATGTCCGTTTCCTAGTTCTCAACTACCTCTCCACCAAAGAGAAACTGATGATGCCGCCCAAGATTTCGAAATTACATTATGTTATCTCTTCAATAAACCCTACCAACCATGGCTATCCACTTTTTATGAATTTCTTATCGATTTCCAAAACCATCTCTATTTTTTTCTCCTTCATACCAATACCATCGCATACTTATGGAATATATTTCCCAAACAAAAATCGTTCTCTTTTTTCGCTATTGAAATTCCCATGAGAGCGAATGAAATAGAAACATTTTAATAATTGCGAACAAAAGGAATTTTAACAGCTGATTCCATAAATTAAATTTTCTGTCAAAACAAATTAAAAATTTTTTTGGTGCTTGGACAAAAATGAATATTTCATTGAAAAGCAAGGTACGTACAATAACTTTAAGCCCTTTTGATAAAAAATAGTAATATTTATAATGCCTTGTATGTTTTCACAGGTGCATCTTTGGTATGGACTGCTGTTCAGTGGATAATTGAAAGCTTTTGGGGCTCTTTGCGGTCGTCCCACAAGAACGCAAAATTTAGCCGTCGAATTTTGAGGTGCGTAGAGTGAATTAAGTTTAGTGTGCCTGACCACGATCAGGACATGGCTTTGATGTCACCATAATATACAAATGTACATGCGCTTGTGCATTTGTTTACTATGGTTGTGGCCAAAGTGAGTGTAATATAGTTTACGGTGCCGCTCTATAAGACGGTTCTTTGCCTAATATTCAGCGGATTTTGCCGAACGGGGTACTAAAAGACGCGCCATGACCTCTAGATCCCAAATCCGAAAGCTAGAATAAATTGTTTTTATTTATATTAAGTGATATTTGTAAAGAAAGTTGCGAATTTTCATGTGTTTGTCGTAATATGTTATGGCGGCACCATAATATACAAATGTACATGCGCATGCCCATTTGTATACAATGGTTGGTGCCCAAGTGATTTCAGTGTAGTGTACCTGGCCAAGATCAGAGGTAAATTGTTGTGGCACCATAATATGGAATTGTACCAGCGCTTGTACATTTGCATATCTTGGTTGTGGCCAAAGATTGTGCGACAAAACTAAAGCACCAAATAAAGGCATTTCTTGTTTTGGTAATTGTTTCCTTTGGCACTCAACTACTCATAATTTGCTAAAAATATGATGGGGGTGTCAGAAGACGCGTTTTGGCCTCGGTATCAATGATCCAAAGTCGAAATTTCATGTTTTTGTTTTAGTGAAAAGATATAACAAAAAACCAAAAAATGACCCAGGTCAAATCCTGATTTAGGGGCCCGATCCATGTTTTTTATGTTCAGAACACCTATCCGCATTGGCGGCCGCGCTTAAGCAAAAACCCTGGGCTACGCCATGCCAATTCCGGGTGGTTGCCTAAACCGTGGAAACGTGCCACGGTACGCACACTTTTTCACTTTTTGGCTTAGCCTAATGTGCCATTACAACAACCACATGAAAATGACAGAAAGTTGTGCACTTTATTTTGCAAATATCTCTTCAAAAGAGCAAAAATACCCCTCTCGATATTTTTAGCAGTTGTCTCCTAAGAAAACAATTACTGCATGTATTACAAATTGGAAGCCACATATAAAATTTCAGCGCTATATTCCAAAACTGGGGGCTAGTGTGCACTTAGGCATACGGGCATGCCTAAATCGACTCAGGTCATCGCAGTAATAATTTCAAATATATTCAATAGGCAGTGTTGGGCAAATCATAATTGTTAAAACAATTTATTTATTGTTAATTGCAACTTCTACAGTTACAACAAACAATAAATCAATTGCAAGTTTGCAAATGCAATTTATTTAGTTGCAATTAATTTCTTAATCAATGAAAAATGTAATCAGTTGATGCCCACCACTGATGATAGGTATAGAAAATTAATAAAAATCTTGTGTGTGTCGTTTTTTAAGTATTTATGCCATAGTTCCAATATATATAACAAATTTTAATTTTAGAACACTAGGCAGCAACAAAAACCAACAAAAGTAGGATTTCCATAACTGACAGGAATAATGTCAACTTTAACGGTATGTTAAAAATAAGTTTTTTATCATTCTATAGATTTTAACTATTTATTCATATTTTACAGGTACATACATATGTATTTTTTGGAAGTGGAAAGTCTGCGCCTGTATGTATTTAATAATTTAATAAGAAATTGAAAAGTTACATTTTTCTTAAAGATTTAGTTTATAGTTGTTTAGCATCAAAAGAAAGGTCATTAAATTACCTTTCTTTTGGTGCTAATTTCGTTTAAATCGCTAAATAATTTTTGCAACAAATAAAACAGCATGTATTTAATTATATGTATGTCTATAACTTTAAGTAAATTTTGTATTATATTTCTTAAAATTAAAGTATATATTTGCATTAAAACTTATTTTATAAAAAAGAAATTGTTTTGAAATTATTTGGATTTTTTTGGGCCGTTTCTATATTTTTGGGGTATTTTTTTGGGCATTTTCCTTTAAATTTGGGGTATTTTTTAGGCATACCAGGTTTCCCATCTGGCAACCCTATGAAAATGCAACCCTTTGTTTTGGGAAATTTGTATATTTAGAACGGCGCAGCTATGTTTTTTCTTATGGAATTTCCTAATGAGTGCGATGGTGATGCAAGGTCACACGTACACGAAATTTACATGGGGAATGTGGATAATATCTGCACGCGGCCCATAGAAAACTATCCACTTTTTTATCTTCATTTGTGGATAGCGCGACCTATGTTTTATCCATTTTTTTATCTGCGTATGGTTGGTAGGGAAATAAAGAAACCCACCAGGAATTTTCGTTAGGTCCTACTTGAGTTATTCATTCCAGCATGCATGATTTTGTTAGGTTCATCGCAGGTGCTGCTAAAATGTGTTAGCTGGTCATGACATTTTTGAGTATCTCATTTTCCACCTTACTATAGCAGCTTAAAGTAGGAGAAGCCGAAGTTGTCAGATGACAAAGTAAGGCTGTGAGCAGCTACGAATTCAGCATCTTTAGGAAGATGTCGGATACAAAATCAGTAACAAATATGATTGCGAAAAATGATTTTTTTAAACCTGATTTCAGTGATAAAAAGTGTCGCAAGCGCTAATGTTATAAAAAAAATTACGCGTGTGGTCAGAGCTACTGACGAGTACATGAAACTGGCAGCTGTGAAGTGAGGTCTGCTGCTATTTTCAGGTATGAAGGAGTTATATACTGAGCTGGTTCGTATACTCACTATCTTACCTTCCTTCCACCTAACGTATGTATCATAACAACCAAATGAAAAAGGCAGCTATATTAGCATGTACGCACGATTATTTCCGAACGATCACTCTTCATTCCTTTTTGTACTATACAAAGTCATTCATGCGAAGGCGGCCATCGCCGTGCGTTAGTCATGGGGAAAAGTCATGGAAGTTGTTATGCTCCGCTGGTGAAGAGTAAGGCTGAAAGTATTCATGATTTCCACCTTCGGTGGCCTACTGGGAATGTAATAAGTGATTTATGCATTTGTATTTCATTAATTTTTATTCTTTATGTTAATAAGTTTTGTTTAAAATATCACTTCATTTGATCTTAAACTATTTAACTTAAAATAGATTCATTCAGTCTTATATTGTAATTGTCAAATAAAGTATCACTTCATGAGTTTCCAAACCTTAAACTAAAAAATAATGGTATTCATATAATCGTGTATACAGCGTGTAAAGCTCATAAACGCGTTAATTTACGAAGTGCGTTAATGAACTGTAAAGATTTGTATGGAAAGAAGTTTACGCAAGCTTCGTAAATTTATCAACTGATTTCGGTACGTAAATGCTCGTAAACTCAATGCTGTAAAAAATTGCAACCTTGCAAACACACCAGCATTGAATAATTATAAGTTGTTATTTAAATATTTTTTTATAAATCGAATATTTTTTTTGCTTTATTTCTAGCATCCTTCTTATACCTTTTCACCCTTTTCATACAAAGTCTTTTCCAGTCTTCCAGGCTTCCTTTTGTATATTAGTTTGCATAGTCAGCTGCTCTAGACGCTCAGTTTCTACATTTTTATTTCGGCGAGTTCGCTGGGGTAGGGACGAAGTTGGACGATCTTCTTCATTCGAGGCATTGGTCTCACTACGCCTGAAAGTGGATGCACTCACAGTATTCATTTCATCGTCATCGTCCTCCGGTGGAGTATTCTGCACTCCTAAAGCTTGACCTGTAGGTGCAACTTGACGCCTTATTTGAATTAGCTCTGCTACACTTTCCTCTAGAGGATTCGGAGACTGCTCTTGTGACGAACCACTGTTGGCAAGCTGTCGTTTTAGATTTGCCTTATTATGTATCCAAACCTGCAAGATAAATATGTAAATTATCACTGGACTTTCATTGCATTGACCTAGTTCCATGACTACTACTTACTCGTCCCACTACGCCGCAGTTCTTGTTGGTGGTCCTAAGCTATTGAGCTGTAGTGTAAGTTCCTCCCACAATGCCTTCGTTTGGCTTTTGGTGCACCCAAATTGCAGCTTGCCTCGTCCAGTATCGGGATGCCTCTCCATTAATTCAACAAACTGTTGCTTTGTTGTAACATTGGTTTTTCTATAAATTTGTACAAAACTCACTATTAAATATTAGTCTGAAATAATTTTAAAATATTTACTAACCCGCTCTCCATTTTTCTTCATATAACTATTTTCCAAAATAACAGCAAAAGTGTACATTCCCTACCCAAATACAACTACATACTAGTGAGCAGTTGTCAATTTTCGATATTGTAGACAACCAAACTAGCAATGTTGTAAATGGTAATGCCACACAAAATTTAAAACTTTTACTGAGAAAGTGTTTGCTTACATAAAAAACTTGCAGCGAGATAGCGCATTTTGACATTTCATTGACGGAGAGAGCTACAAGTCATTACTGCGGGAATTTCACTCCGTAAAAATTTTAAGTGAAAAACAGCTGATCGTGACAAAGGAAAGCAACAACAAAAAGTTAAAAGTTTGAACTTTTAACCAATCAAAATGGCAACAGCTGTTTTTTCTGCAAGTTTCTACTGACTCCTGTTCGGTTGAAACTTTTTACTTTTTGCGTTTCGAGAGAGTTTTATGTCATTCTTATTTTACTTACACTTTTTGAAAGTTTTGTAGGCGAACAAAGCTAATTTCAACTAAAAATTTTGACAGGTTGGGTTGTAATCGATCATACCAAATTTCATATTTTGACAGGTTGTTTTGCAATCGCTAATAACAAATTGGTAAATTTCAACTAAAGTAAAGTTGAGTTGTAAATGCAATAGAAAGGTTAAGTACATAGTATGTATGTATATTATTTAATTATAGCCATCTATAGGAACTAATCACGGATCGCTTGCTTGCTACCAATCATGTCTAACCGTGGTGAAGCATTGATTCGAAAAGTTCACAAATGTTTACTAACACCGACGCATATTTTCAGAACTTGTATGGAAAACGACAAGTGCCTAAAAGTATGCACTCACACGTACACGGGAAAACCTTTTCAACATGGGTAAAAAGTGAACCTCCCCTAACAAAATTGCCCACTTTTTTATACACTCTTGTGGGTACCGCGACTCGCTGTTTATCCAGATTTTTGTCCATCGCTGTTTGACTATGCCCTGTCATATCATATGTATCATCCCTGCAGTGAACACCAAACTAGTCAGACAACATACTAGTATACAACTTCAATTTTCTGGTTGAAATCATACTAGTCAGAAAAAGTCTATTCCATACTAGTATTCAACTACAATTTTCATGTTCAAATTGTTCTAGTTTGAAAAAGTTCAAACTCTTATTACGTTATATGCATTCTTTTAACTATGAAGTTATTAAAACAAAGTTTGGTTTTAGTTGTTATTTATTTTTATAGCTATTATATGCATTTTTCAGTTGCATTGACCTTTTCTAATCAAAATTTTAAAATATCCTTCCAATCCTGCTTTAACCTCGTAAAGACACTGTATGAGAAAATTCCTTCTAATGTGGAAATGCATCGGGAATCTTGAATTGGGAATCAGTATGCAAACCTGAACTATTTAAGTGGTTTTTTTAAGAATTGAAGAATTTTACTAGTTCATTTCATTCCATTTTGAACTACTATAAAACTGGTATATTTCAACTATGTACATATATGCAAACTGGTATGTATAGACTAGTAGATGACTGGTATGTTCTGGTCGAAATCTGACAATTGAAATTTCGTAGGACATCAACATTGTAAAAATACCAGTTGCTTATATGAAAATATGACAGTTGGCTGACTAGTTGGGCTTAGTGCACATACTAGTTGTAAAGCAGTTTTCAACTAGTTGGTTTGATTGCACTGATATTATGCAAATATATATGTACATGTGTGCTTTCAAACAAAATAGTTATCTACGCATGAAATGTATTTAGATAAACATACATATAATAAACATCTATTTAGGTAAACATACATAATAATCGTATAACTCACGAAAGACGTGGTACTTTTTTATTTATTTATTAAGTCTACATATTGAGGCAGAACAGGCATGGCAAATACTTAAAAAAATTAAGTATAATAAACATTGAAAATTGAGCTGAGGCGTAATTAAAATGGATATGTACTTGTACAATGTATATATCTGTAGTCATAAGCAATAAAAGCCTAAGTCGACTTAAGAAATTAGACCAGTTGAAATTTTTGCTGGCGATTTTGAATAGGAACATCGAGCCATTTTTCAAAACTTTCATTGGTCATTGATTATTTTGTTTATAAACAATTAAATCCAATATGTTTGCTTAAGTTATAAAGTAGTTTTGTTACAAAAAATCGCCAGAACAAATATCAGTTGGTCTAATTCCTTGAGTCTAGTTAGGTCTTTATCGCTTATGACCACAGATATATACGCAATAAATTGTTGATAATAGGATCCCTTCTTTTATTTCCTCTTTAAGTGAGGCATGACCGTCCAACGTAGCTCGCTGTTCGTTTTCTCTTCTGCCAACTGCTGTCAATACCACTGGAGCGCAAAGCGGTCTACACTTGGTCTTACCATCGGAGTAGTGGTATCCCTTAAAGTTAAGAATACTTTCTGGACCGGATGATGAAGGAAAAGTTCCAATTTCGAACCAAGAAAAGTTTTATCAGTTAGACCAAGTAAGGAAAGAGCTCTCATCGGCTGTGTCTAAGGCTTTATACCTTTCAGGAAAAGGCAGCACGATTTTAAGTGCCCAATCCTTACTGACACGACTAATAAATTTAGCCTATCTTTAACCTTTTTGGGCTACATATATGTATGACCAAACCAAATAAGGTTTAGAATTAAATTTACGCCGGCTTTCAAAGAAATGCGCGTAGTAAAAAATAATTTTAATTTTAAACCGAAAATATTTTTAATTTTAATTTTTTTTAAATGTTAGGACTCCAACCAACGTGCCCTTATCAGTGCGCAATTCTCTACTTATTGAGCTACGGCGCACTCATTTATGTTTTGAGAAAAGTACACTTATTCGCTGTGTATACGGCTTTTGGGAAATTTTGGTTCCCGTTTTAAGTTTTAAGTCTAAACCGTAAAAAATTTAGGTGTAAGTAATTAAAAAGTTTGGAATCAATTACAAAAAAATTTTAAAAATTTCGTAAACCAATGGATGTTTTAAAATTTAGGCAAAGTTTTTTAGCCTTGTACAATTAGTACAAACAAAGAAACATGGTCCAAGCCTCAGTTATCGGGACTACCGATTATAAGGGAGGTTATGTTGATCCGACCTGGTTTATTTTCACTACACATTACAAAATTTTACTTTCCTAGCTTCTGATTTGCAAGAGTTATAGGCCAACACCTGTTTATAGGAACAGTAGATTGTATGGGAGCTATGCTATGTATTGGCCCGATTTTTTGGTTCCGACGAATTATTCATATAGTATCGCCCGTGGTCGAAATTCGACCAATTTAAATTTTCTTCAGCCCCTCTAAAAATAAAACTTTGAAATAAAATACTTATTTTCCTGGCCACAATCTTTTCTTTAACATACATATCTCCCGTGACAAATGCAATACCAAGTAAGTAGGTGGAAAAATAACTAAGACTTATTCCGTTTTGCATAAGTCGCGGGAGAGCTACTTACTTGGTTTAGTTTTGTCACAGGAGATATAGCATGTCATAGACTTCTTCGTGAACTTAAACAACTTTTCTTAGTATAACTGGTTTATATCAGTCGCTTTTTCCAAAAATTTGGTGAATATAAAAAAAAAGTTGAAAAAGTTGATGCCTAGTCATGAAAACGGCCCTAAAGGTCGCAAATATGCTTATTTTATCATCTCGCTATTAAATTGTTTTAAATTTTATTGAAAATAAGAGCTCAGTTGATAAATGTCCGTGAACGCATTTTCGTGCGTTACAGAAGGCTCCACTCACTCACGCTCACGTGCGTTAATTTGATCCACAAAGGCTCTAAAGCTGAGATCACACGATTGGTCAAATGTACCGATTTTTGACAAAATTTTTCTGTACAAATTTGTACAAAATAAATTTTGTGTACCGATACAATTTCCAGTGTTCACACGATTGGCGTATTTGAGCCAGAATTTTTCTGTACTGATTTGTACACTTCAATAATATGACAGATATTTGTGCAACCCTGTTACATGATTGGGTTTGTCATCTTGAATACAGTAGACAGCTGATAAGCTTTGTATACATACATATATTTGAACGTAATTTTATAATTTTTAAATAAAAATGATTTCTTCATCAAGAAAAAGGAAAATAGTGGCAATTATGTGTATTTGTGTACACCTAATTAATAAAAAGAAAGAAATAAAAGAAAAACGAACATTGAAGAAGCGAAGTGTTTGGGTGCTGGATTGGCTTCAGAGGAGAAGTACTGACTCTGCGCGAGTTTCGTGAAGTGAACAATCAAAAATATTTGTTTAAAAATTATCTTCGCATGGACGAAGCCACTTTTAATTATATGCTTGAATTAGTCTCTCCAAACATAAAAAAAAGTGACACCAATATGCACAAAGCAATACCAGCCAATGAACGTTTGGCGGTTACACTTCGCTTCCTTGCCTCTGGAGGCAGCTTCAAAAGTTTATCCGTTGACTTTCGCATTGCCACCAATAGATGTAGTGACTTGTTTAATAACGGACAAATGGAATAAAGAGCAGTGGTGCATCAATTGTTTTTGCAGATATCAGTGCTGCCAAGTTTAATAATTATTTATTATTATTAGTTTAATAATCAAACTAAACAGTAAATAATGAAATTCCAGCCAGGTGTAAAGTATTCCTAGGATTCAATGTCGTTTAATAATGATAAATCAAAATAAGTCCTTTAATCGAATTAAATTAAATTAAGTATTAATCCTAGGGTATTATTTCGAAACATATTAATCCTAAAAAATACTCATTATGTGTATGAAACAAACTAAATACATAATAATAAAAATAAAAAAAAAACATAATTTTGGCTTTATTTGAATTGATTGGTCACTGTGATTGGTCCTGCAGTGGCAGATAAAATTATCGGTACATTTGTCCATTTTTTGTATTTACTTGATTTGTACAACAGTTCACATGATTGGTACAACAGAGCCGTATTTTATAGGTCCATCTGCACAAAAATTTTGTTAATTTGCCTTATGCCAAATATTTTCTGGCTGTCACACGATCTGTACATATAAATGACAAAAAATTGGTACATTTGACCAATCGTGTGATCTCAGCTTAACCAACAAACGAAACATTTGCCAGAAGAAGCAAATTGGTGAGTTGGTAGGCAATTGAAGCATCCTCGGGAATAACTTTATAAGTGACAAAATTATAAAGCAGCCATTATGCATACTTAGCATAGACTTGACTTGACTTGGGAACTGCCATTTAGCACTTAGAAAAATAACAAGAGAGCACACTAGCCAGTTTCAAATAAGAGTAAAAGTTTCCCATATCGAATTGTTTTCTTAAAGTAATCGTGTGATTTTTTACATGTAACTCAGTAAAAAGTACCAAAACGCATTTTCTTGGCATTAGGTTTCGATTTTCTGAGCTTATCTACAATCAGTATATAGTCAATGCCAAAAAAAACTATAAAGCATTTTGGGAGGAAAAAAATTTTTTTTTTAGGTTAGCCTAATTTGAATTCAATTTATTTGACAGTAAGTTTTGCGGCTGCCATATGAATAATATACATCCAAAAATTCTTATCTCTATAGAATAGTTGGAGGATTTTATTCAAAATGTTAAAAAAAAGGTATGGCATCACACAGTTCTCTCACGGCGCTCACTAAACTTAGAATTTACATAGAAAATCAAAACTCAACAGAATTCTAAGTCAAGTCAAGTAGGGTACTCGGATACATGCAAACTTCATTAAACAGAACGTTAAGTGGCAGTTCCAAGTCAAGTCAAGTCTATGCTAAGTATGAATAATAGCTGCTTAATTTTTAAAAATTTTTAATTTAGGTACTTCTATCAACTGTTTCTTTAACTTTTACTTTTAAATACTTCATATTATCAGTTTTACACCAACATAATGTATGTATGCCAATTTACATCACCCTACTATTTCTAGGTGTTTTTGCAGTTATGGCGTGCAAAAATTTTAGAAAATTTGTTCTGTACAATGCAGGAGAGCAGGAGAGTCAAAATAAATGGCATTTCGCAGAAGGCCAGACTAAAGCAACGAAAAAATGTGCCGAAATAGTCGGTAACTCTTTAGCTTTGGGGTCAAATGGGTAGAAGTTATGAAAAATGTTGAGTGCTACATCAAAACATGCGGTTCGGTGTCCCTGATAATAATATGCAGGCGGAAGGTCAATACTATAAGCCAGTCAAAATTTATCAACAAAAAACCTTAAGTACATTTTTTACATGGCCTTATGTTATTGATTTTGTTAGAAGAACTTCAGAAATTTTAAGTAGAGGACCAGCCCCCATGCACCCAACAACGGGTTTTATAGTGCTTTTGATCGTATCAATCCATATTTATCAATAAATTCAATATTTCATTATCAACTCATGGCAGTGTTATATGATGCATTTAAACTTCATTTATTAAATTTATTTACCCCTTCAAAAGTCCAATTAAAGCAAAACCTTTAAAATCCCCAAAATATATGATGAAAATAGCCATACTCAGTTTTACTCTACTTTCACGGAGTGGCACCAATGACAAATGTTATAAAAAATGTGCATTTTGACAGCGCTCTCTCGAAACGAAGAGTCTCAAATCTATTTATCTATCGTTAGTAAAAGGAATGAGGGCAAAAAATTTGAAAATTTGAGCAAGTGTTTCACGCACCGAGTAGAAGAAACCAAATGCGCAGAAATTTTCGGCAGAGAGAATGACGATTTCTCAATTTTTCGGTAACGTTTATAATCGCATGGCTTCCCCTCATAAGTATGTATGAATATGTATGTACATATGTATGTAAAATGAATGAGTTTTAAAATCTTTGAGCTTGCAGGATTGCCCATATGTGGGAGCGTGTAAGCTAAAGCAGCCATTATGCATACTTAGCATAGACTTGACTTGACTTGGAACTGCCACTTAGCGTTCTGTTTAATGAAGTTTGCATGTATCCGATTACCCTACTTGACTTGACTTAGAATTCTGTGGAGTTTTGATTTTTTATGTACATTCTAAGTGTAGTGAGCGCCGTGAGAGAACTGTGTGATGCCATACCTTTTTTTAGCATTTTGAATAAAATCCTCCAACTATTCTATACGGATAAGAATTTTTGGATGTACACAAGGCAAATCAAACAAGGTAGAATTGACAACTGAAATATTTTGTTTTTGTAGGAGTTCTTACTTCAAAAAAGTATAAACCAAAGTATTTACCCTTACTGGCCCACGTACAATATTTGGGCCCCATACAATTTTTGTATTAAAAAGTTAAACCGCATTTGCCAAAGTCAAAAAGTTATTAATATAGTTATTCATAAACTATCTAATAAGCTCACTTTTGCCACCAAGTGCTACTTTGGAGTCTACCTCTTTAAAGACCTTGATTTGGGTCACTTTTAACGACTATCATCAAGTTCTAAAAAATGTTGGGAGGAGTACCAAAGTCACTTTTCGGTTCAAATGAAAGTCGGCCTCCGGAGAATAAATATTGTTGTAATTTTTGAAAAATATTTGCAAAAATCCGAAGAACTAATCGGAGGTGTTGTCTATAGTTTTTGTGTGAACTACATCCTGAGTTGCCGAAAAATAACGCGATCCCGTCTTCTTGGTACACAAATTGTTTCATTCTTTTGCAAATATCTTGCAAACTACTCAAAAAAATTGATCTCGGAATCGGATTATTATTTATGGGTACTGGGCGCGTCTCTTGATACCTCTCCCGGCAATTTATGGACGTGTTTCATCACTCGGCTGCAGTGGTAAACAGATACATGATTTGTTATTTTTTCAATAAAAATAACAAACTGATAAAAATGAGAAATTTTAAAATCGAACGGGTTAATTTTTTTTTTTCATTTGACGTTAAAACTCCTACAGAAAAGAGAGAACTGTCAAGTTCGCTACTACTTTGTTTAATATACTTTGGATGTACATATATTATTCATATGACAGCCGCAAAACTTACTGTCAAATAAATTGAATTCAAATTAGGCTAACCTAAAAAAAAAATTTTTTCCTCCAAAATGCTTTTTAGTTTTTTTTTTGGCATTGACTATATACTGATTGTAGATAAGCTCAGAAAATCGCAACCTAATGCCAAGAAAATGCGTTTTGGTACTTTTTACTGAGTTATATGTAAAAAATCACACGATTACTTTAAAAAAACAATTCGATATGGGAAACTTTTACTCTTATTTGAAACTGGCTAGCGTACTCTCTTGCTATTTTTCTAAGTGCGAAGTGACAGTTCTCAAGTAAAGTCAAGTCTATGCTAAGTATGCATAATGGCAGGTAAAGCCATGAGCAGTTAAGATGGATTTCTTAGGCTTCAAATGATGTTGTACAGGATTTAGCACAATTTTTTTTGGCACACAAATAAAATCAAGTGGCAGCTCCTGGATTACTGCATATGAATGATAGCAGAGGGGTTTGTGTGGTTTTCGTAGTTTTTAAAAAGTGCGAAATTTTGCGAGGTGGTGATGCCACTCAAAGTTTTCACACATTAGGGTGGTAGTACAACAGAGTTAGGGTATTAATATAAATACTGCTGAAATTTTTCATAAGGTAATGAAAACATGCACCAACTGAAGTGATTGGATTTCGCCTTGTAGTAAGGCTACAGATTATTTGCAACAACATTTGAAAGCTAATAACTCCTGCTTTACATTTCTTTGCATGGATTTTGATATTTTTCTTTTTTCTCTTCTATTTTTGAAAATTCCTCTTCTGGTGTTGCTATGAAAATATTTTATTCTATATAACTAACTTCATTCTTAGTATGAAAAATACATTTTCTGCTTAAAAAATATGCTTTTCCAATATTTTATTGTAGTAGACTACTACTTTTTTAGTCTCATGATGCAATAAAGAGGTGATCGCATGGTGACATACATCCGTGCGCACGTAATTTGTGTAATGTATTTTGTTGTTGTACTTTGTGTGCGTACTGTCAAAATTACACTGAAAAATGGGCATAATGTCAAAATTAAAGAAAAAAACTTTTTAATCAGCTGTCTCATGCCACGACCTTCAATAGTTGGATCATGTTTAGTCTCTTTTAAATGGAATAAATTGGTCACATTTGTTCGAGCATGTCCTATGAAGACCCTAATTGTACAATTTTTATACCAAAATGGGTATAAATGTATACTACTTGCAGGACACCTAACTTTGATTCTCTGTGAAGACAAAAATGGAAATTGTTTTTTTTTTTAATTCTTGTAAAGTAACTACTTATACTTTCCAGCGTCTATTTACAGCTTTGCTTTAAATGAGACAATTGGTAATATTTTTCTGGCCAATCTTCAATAAATTAAAAAAAAAAAAAATATTGAGAAAAAAGGTTTTCATATGTTACTATATGTTTCAAGGCAAATATAATTTATAAAAAAAAAAAACCTTAACCTGCCCCGAACCCGTGCTTTTGAACCTGTAAACGCACGCATCAGAGCCGGCACCTTTACCACTGCTGTATCATGTATAACATTTCTGTTGTGAATCAGAGACTTTATTTACTGGGTTGTAGATGTCGCTAAGGGTAGTGGTGAAATTCTTTACGCAAGGCGCGCACGGGTCCATCTATCGTACATCGAAACAGTTATGTACATACTGTAGTTTTGGCTTTTGGTAAAAGCTTTTATATATGTTGTGCTGTTGGAGATTACAAAATAGTTGGAGAGTTCCGGAAAGTTTGTAGGCTTCTTTTTTGTTTAATAACAAATAAACAAAGCATTATTTCCAAAATTTTTTTCCGCGAGACAGTAGAAATAGTCCATACCAAGATGGCAATATAACTTTTATAGGGATCTATCTATAAATACTATGTGAAGTTGGGTTGCGAAAATTACTATGGGGAGAGTGTTAGCCTATTAATATATAGATAATGCAAAATGGCGGTCCTATACCAAATTTCTTTGACATACCTCTAAAACTGAGGGATTAGCTTGCCTTCAAACAGAGAGGCGGAATGGGAATAAAATCAATTAACACTATTTCTCTTTTAAATATTTACTTATCACATTTTCACGGCGGTGCTTTATTTTTCGTCGCGTGATTGCTTATCTCCAAATTCTCATTGCATAGTAAAGCATGCATTTTCTAAAATTTTAGAATATGATTTCGACTTCATATTCAATATTGTGATGTTCAAGATTTTTAAGAAAGCCCGATTTTTTAATTTAATTTTAAAAATCACATCATATTCTTATTTTTTTAATGACCATATAACAGCCTCAGACATTTTGACCGTCCAACATAGCTCGCCAGTCATTTCTTCTATGCGCCAAGTGCAGACCCCTTGATATCGCATATCGGTCTCCATTTGGCCCTTCCATCGGAGTGGGTCTTCCTCTTACTCTGCTTCCACCGGGGGTGCGGATAAGTATAACTTCTGGGCTTCATTCGCACAACGTGGTCTAGCCAGAGAAGCCGGTGTGTTTTAATATAAATAAATTTTTGGAAAATTGGGCGGTCCCCATGCTATGTAAAAATTAGTAGAAAAATGTTTGAAAATGTATTTCTAGGAAAGTCACTGGTCAGGCAGAACAACATCTGCCGGGTGTGCTAGTTATGTTATAAAATGGAAATTTGGAATTAAAAATTGAGTGATTCTTTATTTCAAATTTTCGCCTACGGCGCTTTTAATAGGTACTTTTAAAATAATATTATATTAAAAAATTAAAATATTTGTAAAATATATTGCCTCAATTGACGTTATTTCCATTTGCGATAGAAATAAAGAAAGTTAAGGCTATTTCCACTGACCTTGTTGCCTGTCACCATAAAATCATTTGTATCAGTTGGCAGGATTCGAACCTATCCTCCCGTATTAGAGTCGTCTGCCCTACCCACTGAGCTGCGGTGCACACAAAATTTTATTGGAAAAGTTCAGTGACTTGAAAAAACATAAATCCCTATTATGGTTTACAACTCAACTCAATTGAATTGTAATTGAAACAACTCAACTTTTTTTGGCGTTATGAACTACAACTTATTTCAGTTGAAGTTGAATTCATGTTGCCAACCTAAAAAGTCACAATTTGGCAGATAATCGAATAGCTGACTATTGTGTAGCAAAAACCGAAAGCAAAAAAATGTTTGTGAATATTTGCGAAAGTGAATAAATAGAAACATGGACATAAACTTTGATTTATTTTAAAATGACGAAAATGTTGGTGCCAAAACTGATATGCTGCGCATACGTAAAAGGCTTCGTGATCATTCGAATCCTTTGGAACTTCCAAGCAGCAAGTAAGAAAACATTGTTGTTAAACTAAATGGATTTTAATGCAGTTTGTTGCAGATTTGTAAGCTACTTTCGCTTAAGCAAGGGAGCATTTTACTTCTTGTTGAATGAGGTGATGGATCATTTCCAAAAACGCGTACGAGGAACGGCAGTGCCTCCCATATTAAAACTATGCGCAACTCTCCGGTTCCTTGCTGACGTCAGCTATCAAAAATGCAGTGGAAATGATTTTAATGCATGACTAGCCCAGTAGTTATAAAGGAAAGTTTAACCATTATTGAGCAGCGTATTTGTGCAAATTGTATCACAACCGAAATGTTTGCAGAAGAGCAAAACGCTTCAAAAGCTGCAGTTTACGCAAAAAATGGATTCCCAGGCGTGGTAGGTTGTATTGATGGCACTCATGTTTGGATAATTTCACCCAGAAAAGAACTGCAACATTTCTATCTCAACAGACAAGGTTACTACAGCTTAAACTTCATGATTGTAAGTAAAAAAAATACTTAATAATTAATTAAAGCAAATTATTGTGAGATACATATCTATTTTCTTTCTCTCCTAAATACTTAGTAACAAATTGTTTTCTTATTCTTTGAGTCTTATTTTTAATAATAACTTTCTTCTGTTAACTAATTATTTGTTAATTATGTAATCTATCTTATATTTACTTTACTTAGCTGATGAGGTTTTCTCTGTAGCTGAGCAGTTTTAGATCTCGACGATTAACAAACCAAAGCCTTTCAATGACTCGGCACGAACGAACAGTCCGCGCGTTATGCGGATGCGCCCCTCGCGCCGGTCGGGTGGGTGGGTAATCCGATGGGAATTATAATAATGGAAAATGCAAGATACACAGGTGCAAATCACGATTCCTTTGTTTTTAATGGAAGCTATTTGAAGGCGGTTTTGCAGAGAAACATACAGAGCAACTCCTGGATCTTAAGTAAGGCTGTCTGTTGTATTTATTATACAAACAAATTAAAAACAAAATCTTATACCTAGGCGATGCTGGTTACCCTCTACGACCATATCTAATGACTCCTTTTCGCATGACAGAACCAGGTTCACCACAAGCCCGCTACAATACCATACACTCTAAGACCCGAAACATGATAGGGCGGACAATTGGAGTAATAAAGAACAGGTTTCGTAGCCTTTTATCTGCTAGTGGGTTACATTATTCACCTGAAAGGCTACGCAAATCGTGAATGCTTGTTGCGCTTTGCACAATATTTGCCAACACTTTAGAGTGGAGCTCCCCGAAGAATTGCCGTCCTAATACTGAAAGAGAAACAGAGGACACCGCTAACAGAATTCGGAATAATATAATGTTATCTCTTTAATTAATGAAATGTTGTTATAGTCATTTATGTATTTTTACTTTATTAATTTTTGTTATAAAAAGCTTTGCTTATACATACATATAAAATAAAAATATCACTTCATGCGATCTTAAAAATTAAATAAAACTAAAATATCACTTCATGTTTCAAAACTTTAAACTCACAATATTCCTTATTATCAAAAAACGCCTTTTAAAATATTAAAAAAAAGGATTAAGTGAAATACATATCAGTTGGCCAAATGGCCTTGCAATTTGGAAATTGTAAGCTTTTCCACTTCCACTTTTAGCGTATAAAGTTCACTAGCTTCCTGCGCTGCCCTCTCATATAGGGCGTATTTTTTTTTGCTTTATTTCCAGCACCTTTTCATTTAGCTCTATATTTATACCTAGTAGTGCTTCGCACACAAGGTATATTAACTTCATTCGCCTAACGGTAGTATGTAACGGCATAAACGAATCGAGATAGATATTGACTTAAATATATCAAAATGTTCAGGAGGAAAAGAGAAATTGATTGAGCCATGTCCGTCCGTCCGTCCGTCTGTGAACACGATAACTTGAGTAAATCTTGAGATATCTCAATGAAATTTGGTATGCATTTTCGTTTTTACTTATCTCGGAGCGCTATTGAAAATAGGCAAAATCGGTTGAAAGCCACGCCCACTTTCTATATATATAATATTTTCGAAAATACAAAAAGAGTGGTTATTTAGTACATAATACACCTATAAGGATAAAATTTGGTGTGTACGTTAGCGTTAAGGCAACAAATAAATTTTTGAATAAATTTTTAAAAAGGGGCGTGGCATTAAGTCAAATTTGGAAATATTATTAGTCATAAATCAAAAACCGCTCAAGATAGCAAAATGAAATTCAGCACAGATATTTATATCAATACCGCCAATATTCCGAAAAAAAATTAGCGAAATCGGGTAAGGTCCACGCCCAATTTTATACGAAAAATTTTGAAAAGGATCATGGATATATTGAATATGCAATAGCTTTACTTACACTACGTGTAAATCATTTCTATTTCACCCCTTAAGTGTTCGCGGGCAAAGAAAGTACAATGCATAACATTTTTCAAAAATGGGCGTGGCCCCGCCCCTTTACGGTGGATTATTCCACAAAAATTTTCATGCCATAACTCTGGTAAAAATTGATTTATTGAAACGATATTTAGAGAAAGTGTTCAACATTTAAAGCTAACTCTTTGCTGTAAAAATAAACAAAATTGGTTAACGCCCACTGTTTGAACACAATCTGAAAAATTTCTTTGTAAAATTAAAATCGCGATATTTCCATAATTGTATAAGTTATATTAATAAGATTTTACGCACGTAATAAGCTTTTTACGCAAAAATAAGCTGTAAAAAAATGTTGTAGATTTTGTTGAAGTAGGCGTGGCGGCGCCCACTTTTCAGCAAAAAATTTCTGTTATTTTTAAACGCGATTGCTTGAAATTTCGAAAAGGTATTTTCATCAAAGCTAGTGAGATGCTTCCCAATAGCATATAGTACACTCCTGCCAAAAATTACGTAAATCGAATAACGAAGAAGCAAGATTTACGGGCAAGTAGTTAACACCCTACTGCCTTTTTATACCTAAATAGTAGTGCTTCGCGCACAAGGTATATTAACTTCATTCGCCTAACGGTAGTATGTAACGGCATAAACGAATCGACATAGATATTGACTTAAATATATCAAAATGTTCAGGAGGAAAAGAGAAATTGATTGAGCCATGTCCGTCCGTCCGTCCGTCTGTGAACACGATAACTTGAGTAAATCTTGAGATATCTCAATGAAATTTGGTATGCAGATTTCTTTTACATTCCCTCGAGAGGTAAGCCAATTTTAATAATAAATAAGGTAGCCGTATTAGTTGAACAGTGTCAAACTGGTCGCTAATATTTGTATCAATAACTGTTAAACAATGATAGGCCTGTTTTTTTCTGCGTCTGCGACTAAAAAAAACGGTCATCCACAATTGCGGTTATTCCATTATCAACGCGCATACACACATACATTTCCTCTATTGACATTCCGGTTATTATTAAGGGATGATAAACAGGTTGCTGGAAGTTGGTAAGGCAGTTTTCAAAATGAATGGAAACTTCTTGGAAGTACTGATTTTATCAGCCACTATTTCGTAGTTGCAGATAAAGTTGTGCGCTTAGCAGTTCATACAAATATTAAGCGCAAACGTAGACGCCGATAAAAAAACACTTCTAATATTAATAAACATATATAGCAATATTTAGTTGAACAGTGATAAACTGGTCGCTAATATTGTTATAAATAATATATATAAACTACGTTAGCAAGATTTAGTTGAACAGTGATAAACTGGTCGCTAATATTGTTAACTAGCATAAGTTCAATAATTACAGCCAAAATGCACCAGAGACGCCATAGTGAAATTCCTATGTAAAATCACCTCCTAATTCCGAAAATCAAGGTTATTTTTACTTGAATGGTACCGTTTTTGAGATATTTACGATTTACCGTTATTTCAAAAAACAAAAAAGATGGCTCCACTTAATCGTGTATATCTCAAGAACACATTGAGCTATTCGAAAACGGTTTGGAAAATTTGAAAGCTTATAAAATTTACTATAATCAGTACATACAACACTTTTTGCTAGGTCCTGCAGATTCAAACAAAGTGAACAATCATTACGGATTTTTAAAATTTTTTTTGTAAAAAAATTGTACTTTGCGAGGAAGCATCTCGAAAACTTTTTGTTTTTTTGCAGATATTTTTTCCCGCCTCTAAGCTCTGTTTTATTACAAAAAAACAAGCTATCAGTGAACAAAATCGATGAACTAATACAAAAGTTATAAGCATTCAAGTAAATATATCCATTTAATGCTTAAGTACCCTACTGGTACATATGTGTTAGTATTCGTATATCAGTTAGTTAGCAGGTAGAAAAGTTATTAGGTACAAAAAGTTGTTAGTGCCGTTTTCTCAAACCTAGGTACATTTTAAACAAGAGCATATTTTTGAGGCAGGTAGTGTTTTCTTTGTAGAACTAGGGAACCTTTTTGTTTAGGTAGGCTTGAATTTTTACTGGATCTAAGTATAAATAAGAGTACATGCGCCTTGTTCCTTCATAATATCTGCAAGGCTCGCCGGATACTGTTCAGTTTATAATTGCAGTTTATAACCCGTCATTTACTTAAAAATAAAAAATGAATAAAAGGGCGCGAGAGTTTGAGTGTACAAATGATCCAGATATGTTCTGTTTCATCTGCGGTCAATTTATTGTTAAAAGTATGAGATGTGTGTTTTCAAATCCTTTGAAAGTTAAGTGTTTTGGAATTGAGCCTAAAAACAATGAAAAACCATGGACACCGAACACTGTGTGCGGCACATGCCGAGTCGAATTGATTTCTTCGGAAACCGGAACAAAAAGGTAAGTTGTAAAAATTAGGAATTTGTTCCCTTTTAATGCATAGCTGACTAATTTCTGAAACTATCTATTTAGGCGACGTGTGAAATTTATTACACCAATGAAGTGGAGGGAACCCACTTGCCATTCAACGGACTGCTATATTTGTACTACAAAAGTACTTGGGGCTAGAAAGTCCAGAAAAGTAACTTATGCGAGCGTATCTACAGTGTCACTACCAGAACTAATTTCAACAGAAGCGACATTGCCAGAATCAAATTTAACTTTAGTTCCGGCTCCAGTTTCATTGTCAACAGTAGTATCTGATTACGCGGCATCATGTTGTACTGAATTTCAAACGGAAAACGAAAGAAATTCTTTGTCACAAGCACAACTCAATGATTGGATAAGGGATTTGGAATTGTCAAAGGAAAAGGCCGAACTACACGCCTCTCGAATGCAACAATTTAAATTTGTTTCATCCGATGTTAAGGTACCATATTATAGAACTCGTCACGAAGAATTTTCCAAGTACTATACGAAGGAGGACAGTCTTTGTTACTGCAAAGACATTGCTGGTCGATTCAAACAATTTGGTGAACCATATGATTCAAAAGAGTGGCGATTGTTCATAGACGCCAATAAATTAAGTTTAAAGGCCGTATTATTGCATATTGGCAACCAAAAGCCATCTATCCCGATCGCGCATGCAGTAAATACGAAGGAAACATATGAGATAATGCAAAAATTGCTCAAGTTAATCAAATACGAAGAACATGATTGGAAAATATGTGCCGATCTTAAAGTCGTTGGAATGCTATGTGGTCTACAAAGTGGATACACAAAATACTGTTGCTTTCTATGCAAATGGGATAGCCGAGCTCGTCCAGACCACTACATCATAAAGGATTGGCCAGAACGAATCGAGTTTCAAGTTGGGGTAGATAACATAAAATACTCTCCACTTATAAAGAAGGAAAAAATAATTCTACCTCCGCTTCACATCAAGCTCGGCCTTATCAAAAACTTTGTGAAATTTTCATGAGAATATATAGCCATAAATCTGAATTCATCGTCCAGTTCCGAACAAACAAGAACGGGAAAAATATAAACAAAAAATTTGTTCTGAATTGAAAGATAAATCCAGCCTAAGAAAATTATATACTAATGTGTCACTTATGTATTTATCTAATTTACTTTTTTATTTTCTTTCAGGAGTAAATATGTCTTTAACTCTCTCATGCCCAATGTTGCATATACGCAACATTGTGTTTCCGAGCCTCTAACTCCCGTTATTTTCAAGTTATTGTTTTTAGTTTTCTTTTAAATTAGAGCTTACTGTGTTCAGAAAGCAAACAGCAAGTTGTTTGGCAGTCAGCTGTACACGCTCTCAGTCGGTAGCTGTATTTGTGAGAGAGAAGTTGAAAAATTGATTTTGCGAAAAAACGGTGTTTCAAAAAAGTGGAAAAAAATTATAAAAATAATTATTTCATCCTGAAACCAACATTACAACATAAATATAGAAAGGTAAGAGAGTGTTTAGAAAAAAACCCTACATGAAAACATTATTTAGTTTGTCCGTAATAATTTTATTATTTTCGTGTTGCGTATATGCAACATTGGTCTATTGTGGTAATTTTCGAAAAATATAAACTATTTTAGTATACACTTTCCAAGATGCGCCCAAAAGGTCTGACTCAAGCTGAGATTGAAAGAATTACCAACTTTGATTGGGATGATTCGGCTGACGATGAAAGTGAAGAAGAAGAAGATCAGAATATGGAGGAAATTATAGAGGAAGCATTGAAAAATTTAGATAACAGAGCTGAAAATGTGGAAGTTGGTTTGATTGACCAAATTATAGGAAGCAAAGATGTTGAAGATGTTGAAGATTTGAATGAAAATGAAATCGTTGCACAGGAGGTAATTGAAAAAATTGATATCAATAGTTTGAAGTGGAGTAGTGCTGAGGTTATGGAATGTGAGACCACGTGGAAAAGTACATTATGCAGCAATGCGGTGAAAAAACCCATAGAGTATTTTAGTACTTTCTTTACGGATGAACTGTGGCTGAAAATATGTGAGGAAACGAATTTATATGCCATGCAAACAAAGGGAATACAATTGAAATGCACTGTACCTGAAATGAAAAGGTTTGTTGGCATACTTCTTTATCTTGGTGTTGTGAAAATACCAACTTATCGAATGGCGTGGGCGTCCAATTTCAAATTAGCGGCCGTTGGAAATGCATTGGCAAGAAACAGATTTGAGAAAATAAAACAATTTTTCCATTTGAATGATAATTTGAAACAGCCTCAGAAAGGAACGCCTAACTATGACAAGTTGTACAAAGTTCGGCCTATGTTGGACATCATAAAAAAACAATTCAATGATATTTCACAAGAAGAATACCAAAGTATAGATGAGCAAATTATTGCATATAAAGGTAACTTATTATTTGTGAACATATGCAATACGTTTCTGAATAAAATTCTTTTTTAGGTCAACATAGTTTGAAGCAGTATCTGCCAATGAAGCCCCACAAGTGGGGTTTCAAAATGTTTACGAGAGCTGGTGTGTCCGGCATTATATATGATTTTAGTATGTATATTGGAGAAGGAACGTGCAAGACTTATGGCCTGGGAATATCATCAGATATCGTGCTATTTTTATCATCCAATATGCCAGTAAACCAAAATTTCAAACTGTTTTTTGACAATTGGTTTTCTTCAATAAACTTGATGTGTGCTCTAAAAGAAAAAGGAATACTGGCCGTTGGTACAATTCGAAGCAACCGATTGAAAAATTGTGATCTAACCAGTGAGAAAATCCTTCAAAAGGAAGGACGTGGATCAAGCGATTTTAAATATGAAGCAACGCACAACTTGATTGCTTGCCGTTGGTATGATAATAAGAGCGTACAACTGATTTCAAATTATGTTGGTAAGAATCCCATGACTGAATGCAACAGATGGTGCCGCAAAGAGAAGAAATTTATAACTATACCTCGTCCTGGTATAGTTGAATGTTACAACAAACACATGGGAGGGTTGATCTTGCAGACATGCTGCTTGAATTGTACAAAATCAACCACCGCTCAAATAAATGGTACATGCGCATAGTATACTGGTGTATAAATTCGAGTTTAGTAAACAGTTGGTTGTTGTACCGCAGAGACATTGCAGATACATACGGCGAATCAAAGTATATGCCGCTTATAGATTTTCAATTGGATGTTGCTGCCGAACTTTTGAACGCAAGTCAAACTACATCAGTCGCCAAAAAGAGAGGTCGTCCACCATCACTCCTTTTGACAATGAATTCAGGAACTGCTCCATCATCACCAGCTCCATCATCACCAGCTCCATCATCACCAGTTCCATCATCACCAGCTCCATCATCACCAGCTCCATCATCACCAGCTGCTTCTACGGGCTCTGAATCAAACTCCTATAAAAGAGCTTATGTTGAAGACCCACCAACGACTGGATGGTTATCATCATTGGCTGGAATGGGGAAAAAGAGGCAGATGTAGAGTATGCTCCACTGGGTTTCCAAGCTGTAAATGCAGCAAATGTAATGTGCACTTGTGACGCAATCCCCAAAAAAACTGTTTCGTGTCTTATCATACATAAAATATAAATAAAAGGCATTTGTAAAAGAAATAAACTTGTTTTTAAATATATACCACCATTGTCCAATGTTGCATATACGCAACATCCTGTAGCTCTTGAACCAGGACACCTAGGTCCTTGAAATTTTGAACAGTTGATACTGATGTCAACATTATCTTATATATCTACTCAAAAAATTTTTAACCCCGCCCATTTTAATTCGGGCATGAGAGGGTTAAAAATTCATTTCTTACAATTTTTTCCAGCAAAATCTTGGCGACGAAAGTGACGAGCATGGCGAAAGGTTTCACCAGCAAATGAAAGTGATTGAAAGTCGGTATCAAGGATTCTGGGATGTCGCTATGATGGGCGACTACTGTTGGTTTCTCATAAGAGAAACCGATCCTAATCTAAATAAGCGTCAAAACAAGACACATAACTTTTTCAATTATAAAATAAGATCATAGAGTTAAGACAGACCAATATGTACGTACATATGCTATTATATGTAGGGTACTTAAGTATTAAATGGATATATTTACTTGAATGCTTATAACTTTTGTATTAGTTCATCGATTTTGTTCACTAATAGCTTGTTTTTTTTTGTAATAAAACAGAGCTTAGAGGGGGGAAAAAATATCTGCAAAAAAACAAAAAGTTTTCGAGATAAGAGAAACCGATCCTAATCTAAATAAGCGTCAAAACAAGACACATAACTTTTTCAATTATAAAATAAGATCATAGAGTTAAGACAGAACCATATGTACGTACATATGCTATTATATGTAGGGTACTTAAGTATTAAATGGATATATTTACTTGAATGCTTATAACTTTTGTATTAGTTCATCGATTTTGTTCACTAATAGCTTGTTTTTTTTGTAATAAAACAGAGCTTAGAGGGGGGAAAAAATATCTGCAAAAAAACAAAAAGCTTTCGAGATAAATTGACCGCAGATGAAACAGAACATATCTGGATCATTTGTACACTCAAACTCTCGCGCCCTTTTATTCATTTTTTATTTTTAAGTAAATGACGGGTTATAAACTGCAATTATAAACTGAACAGTATCCGGCGAGCCTTGCAGATATTATGAAGGAACAAGGCGCATGTACTCTTATTTATACTTAGATCCAGTAAAAATTCAAGCCTACCTAAACAAAAAGGTGCCCTAGTTCTACAAAGAAAAAACTACCTGCCTCAAAAATATGCTCTTGTTTAAAATGTACCTAGGTTTGAGAAAACGACACTAACAGCTTTTTGTATCTAATAAATTTTCGAAAATCTACTTGCTAACTAACTGATATACGAATACTAACACATATGTACCAGTAGGGTACTTAAGCATTAAATGGATATATTTACTTGAATGCTTATAACTTTTGTATTAGTTCATCGATTTTGTTCACTGATAGCTTGCTTTTTTTTGTAATAAAACAGAGCTTAGAGGCGGGAAAAAAAATCTCTGCAAAAAAACACCGCCTGCAACGGTCTGCGAGGCGACGGAAGCATCATCCGCTCCACTCAAGGTGTTTTCGCATGAAGTGCCCCCATCGCTGGCTTTAATGGAAGGACCAGGTTCACTCACGGTGCTTCCTGGTTCTTCGGCCCCAGTATCATCCGTTGCGGGTTCACCCTTCTTCTGGATCCGCAGGGTGATGGAGTAGAAGCAGTAGCTGATAACTCCACCACAGGCTTCCAGAGCAGGGAGAGAATCTTCGCTAATGACTAGCGTCACATAGCGCTGCTTCTCCCTGACCTCACTAACCCTTACTACCCTCCATTCACTGGTGGGTAGCCCTGCGTTCCCATTCTGGATGTTTTTCAGGATGGCATCCGGCGTCGACGGCTCGGCCGCTGGAATCCAGGCCCAGGCCCGTAGCCTGCAAGGAATCTCGTTCCTATGCACCGCTACCAGGTCTGCCCCGGACCACAGCTCGCCTAACGCGGAGATTGCCTCCTTGTATAGCTTGACCGAGCGCTCATCGGCACAGGAGACCATCTTCATCCTCCGCTGATACCAGCCGGCATCGCGGATGATAGGTGCAGGGCCCGGAAATTTCTCGAGGACTTTTCCGTAGACCCCGCACAGACCAATTAGTACCGACTTCCAGTTGTCTGGAGTGATATTGCCGTCTGGATGTGATTTGTCCAGTACCGCGAGGGTGAGGTGGTCTTTGGCCACCTCACTGAACGGTCTGGGCGGGTTCACCGCAGCGGTTCTCGGGGTGTCGCCGAGGGTCTGTGCCTCTTGGATTCACTCAAGGTGCTTTCCTGAGAACGCTGTCTCTTAGAGGCCAGTGCCTTCGGCGGCTTCGCTGCTTCGCGTTACTGCCTCGCGGCTAGGAGGTTGGTGGCCCAAGTTAGGGAGGCTTTTTGGTCCTCCGTTAGTCCGCTGGGGGGCACGCTTCCCAGTCGCGACACTATCTTGGCCGCAGATCTACGGTCCCGTTGCGCCCTAACGGAGGGAGAAATTTTCCGCCCGCTATTCGGTGCTAGCTGAGCGGCACTGCTAGGTGCCCTTGGGTCTGTACGCCTTCCCGTGGAGGGATTGGGGCCAACACCTTTGGGCTGTTTTGTGGTGCCTGGAACAGGCCTAGGAAGACTGGCCGTCTGCCCACTGCTCCCCGCGTTTGCCGTACCCTCAAGGGGTTTGGCCGCTGCGGTTACGCGTGGTAACGGCTTTCCCTCAAGGGGTTTAGCCGCACCACTTTGTGCAGACGACCGAAGTGGGAAGGCTGCTGGCCGTGAAGGCCTGCCCGAACCCGTCGATGCGGTACTCCGGCGAGTGGCCCTGGTGGGGCTGACTCTTTTTGGTACATTTTTAACGCCCTGTCCAGTGGCGGCATTTTTACCCGTGCAGGGATCCGAGGCGGAGTTAATTTTTTCCATCATTCTGGTTCGTTGGTCACCTACACAGTCGTGGCCTTTCGGTGACCATAAAAATATATAAGGGGAAGGGAACGCTCAGCTGCGGCAGCGCCCCATACCGCAGTAAGTCCGATTTACTCCCGGAGGTGGACCGGTATCCGGGAGGCTCCGTTAGAATACAGTCGGAAGCCCCTGACTGCAAACCACCCAGTAGGCACGGATGCGCTTAACACCTTGGGTTAGGGGGAAGGGTAAGATCGACACCCTCCGGGTCTAGATCCGTAGTGTTCTGTGTAAACAGGGTCACCTCGAGAAGGTTACGGTCAGTGTTCCATGGCTGTGGCCGCCGGTATTAACTGAAGGAGACCCGCGACATACGAGTGTGCTCGCATGCCACGGAGCTGCCGCCGTCAACATCCGCGGTCCCAGCAAGGGGGGCTTAGCCGTGCACTACGGTCTTGGTGTGGGAGAGGCTAGGAGCCTGAAGGTTCAGGCTCTGTGTTCCGCTTCTCCACCCCCCGCATCTAGCTTTACCCCACGGTAGTATGTAACGGCATAACGAATAGAGATAGATATTGACTTATATATATCAAAATGCTCAGGAGGAAAAGAGAAATTGATTGAGCCATTTCCGTCCGTCCGTCTGTCCGTCCGTCCGTCTTTGAACACGATAACTGGAGTAAAATTTGAGATATCTCAATGAAATTTGGTATGCAGGTTCCTTTTCACTTATCTTGGAGCGCTTTTGAAAATAGGTAAAATCGGTTAAAAGCCACGCCCACTTTCTATATATATAATATTTTCGAAAATACAAAAAGAGTGATTATTCAGTAAATAATACACCAATAAGGATAAAATTCGGTGTGTACGTTAGCGTTAAGGCAAAAGGCAAATTTTTGGAGAAATTTTTAAAAAGGGGCGTGGCATCGCCCACTTTTGATTAAGTCAATTTTGAAGTTATAATTAATCATAAATCAAAAACCGCTCAAGATAGCAAAACCGAAATTGAGCACACATATTTATATTAATACTAGCTGACCCGACAAACGTTGTTTTGTCATATAAATAATTTCTCGAGAATATTTTGCTAGAAAAAATTCACGGAGACATAAGAGTGCAAAAATGAGGCCTATAATTGAAGAATGTATGGAGCGCTATAAACAGTGACGGAATATACAAAGAACACAACACTAAGCATTTACTTTTTTTATTTTTTGAAATCAATTCTATTAAATTCTATACATGTATCACTAATTATGTCTTATTACAAAAAAAAAAACTAATCCCTTAATGCAGCGGAGTGCACAATATTTTTCGTTTTCCCATCTTTAGCTAATAGTACCTGGGTGACCGAGACTTGCTCGGTATTTTTCAAATTTGCCGCATAATCTTACTTACCAAGAGCATACATTTCCAAAACAGATTTCCAAAATATCGAACACTAACCAAAAAAAGTCACTTAACATACATTGGCGAGACCTGTTGTGTATTAAATATTCTGGTTGGTATACGCCCTAAAATAACTTTCATTTGATACCCATATTGCCATATATTTAAAAAAAAAATCGGAAAGGTGGCAACCCTCTAAGCTTCCTTTAGTGGCAACATCCAATTAGAAAATCTAAGGAGGAAGCATACTATCCATTTACCAAATTTCATCGAAATCGGCTTAGCCGTTACCTAGATAGTGGTCTATATCTGAAGGCATAAATAAAATTCGTTCAGGTGGCAACCCTAGGTGGCAATACTACTCGAAAATATTTTGGTTGGCATACGGCCTAAAATACCTTTCATTTGATACCCATATTGCAATATATTGCTTAATATTCAAAAAAAAAATCGGAAAGGTGGCAACCCTCTAAGCTTCCTTTAGTGGCAACATCCAATTAGAAAATCTAAGAAGGAAGCATACTATCCATCTACCAAATTTCATCGAAATCGGTTTAGCCGTTCCCGAGATAGTGGTCTATATCTGAAGGCATAAATAAAATTCGTTCAGGTGGCAACCCTAGGTGGCAATCCTACTCGAAAATATTTTGGTTGGTATAAGGCCTAAAATACGTTTCATTTGATACCCATATTGCCATATATTGCTTTATATTTAAAAAAAAAAGTGATATAGGTGGCAACCCTGTGGACCACCCCAAGTGGCAACACCAAAGTAGAAAATCTTAGAACAAAGCATAGTACCTGTGTACCAAATTTCATTAAAATCGGTGAAGTCGTTCGAGAGATAGTAGTGGATATACAAATATACAAGAATAAGTCGTTTAAAGTTATAAGATAAACAAACTGGATGGTTTGCCGACTCGAGAACATGCGACGTATAATTGTCCATGTGAAAAACATGGCGTGCTTAGATCTAAACCACAGACCGACATCGTTTGGCCTTGCGACTTATTGATAGTCATTGCAAATGCCAATCTAATTGGGAATTGATGGCGTTTAAATTGAATCGGCACATCTGTAGGTATAATAGGGATCCGTGGTAACAATATGTTTTCACCTCGGAATTTGCCATTTAATATGATTGCCTCGATAACGTTTTTCATTAACTTTAGTTGTAAATTATGCGGTGGCATACCTCGCAAATCCAATGAGTTTAGAAACTCTAGCAGGATGCCCGGCGTTGCTCGGGATGTAAGTAGTTCATAAAATACTGCTACCCTCACTTGAGAAGACAATTTACAGGCAGAGAAGGTTCAGAACAATATTTACTTTCCCACATTATATCCCGTTTATGTCTACGGAAACCAACTGAACCGTTTCTTAATAGTCTAACTTCGACCTTTTGTCATCTCCTTTCCATTTGACTCTTTAGCTGTGCCTAAACATTTCCCAAGTCATCCCCAGTCAGTTTTCAAAGAAATTTTCAATATACAGACACAACTTTTCTAGAGTTTTATTAAAGATATACTGATACCCACATAGGGCGGCAGTGTACCTAAGCAATTGAAATAAAAAATTTGGGTGATTCGTTTGGCATTGTCAGCAATGTGCCTACTTTATAATAAATTTGGCCATTAATTTTGAATTTTGAGTTGAATTGCTGACCATTTATAGTTCCTAACTATTTCTGTTGCTCCGAATGAAAACATGAATTAAATGTACGAATTGGCTTTAGGAACATAAAAAATAGATAGCACTTAGGAACATAAAAATAGATAACAACTATCTCGCAGGCCTAACGAATATACATACAAATTTTATTTATTTTCATATTTTAACTTGGCCATAGCGATAACCTCACACCGCATGTGAAATGCATAGTTTTGAATAGGTCGGTCCCGAGTCCATCTCCCGGAAGAAAAATTATCCCATATTTCAACTTGGGCATAGCGCAGCCCACATACTAAATTTCAAGCTAATCGGGCCACATATGAAATAGTTTTGAATTGGTTGGTCCTGGGTCCACTTCCAGGAAGAAAAATTATCCCATATTTCAACTTGGGCATAGCGCAGCCCACATACCAAATTTCAACCAAATCGCGTCACATCCTATCCTAACCTACTAATATTATAATCCTACTAATATTATAAATGTGAATGTAGCGATGTTTGGATGTTTGGATGTTTGGATGTCCAGACGTTTGCTTTTGTTCCCTAAAAACGTGAGAATGGCTAAACGGATTTTGTTGAAATTTGGCACGCCTACAGGTTATAGTCTGGAAGGAGCTATAGGCTATTTTTTTTTTTAATTTTGGGGGTCCGACCCTGCTAGGGACCGTTTCTTTTCGAAATTTTTTTTAAAATTGCCCTACAATATGGGTATCAAACGAAAGGGGATAGCTCCAGGTTACATTTGGACGTCGATATATTTCGATAAATTTATCGATAACTGAGTTATCGGTGATTGCCCAAAAACTTTACATTATTTTTTATTTATACTACGATTTTCTTCAAATTTTTTTTTACATATATGTATCACAGATAATTCTACAGCAAACATACATACATTATATTTGATGTAAGACACATCTATTCAGTTCGAGATGTTGTTTTGAACTGATTTTCGACAGTCCAGTAAATGTCTGTATATGTGTGCACATGTCTCAGAGTCTTTCTTGTAGTTTAGTCTCTTATTCTCTTTCGTGTCTATGATGTGAAGCATCTCTAGTGTAAAGCGTTTGTTGTAATGTTGTTCTTGCTGTAGTATGCTCACAGCGTCAAAGTTCGGTTTATGTCCGCTCTCAGCACAGTGGGCCGCGAGTGCTGTTTTCAGTGTGTTATTTGTCTTTAAACATTTTATGTCCGATTTATGTCCTGCTATTCTAGTTTTAAGTTTATTTTTCGTTGTGCCAACATATTCTTTGTTGCATTTTTTTGGTAGACTTTTACTTTTGTTAAAATTTGATGTTAACTTTTTTCGGGGAAGTGGACCAGGGACCGAAATATTCCAAACTTTTTTATTTATGGTGCGATTTTCTTCAAATTTGGTACAAAGGTAGACTTTTACTTTTGCTAAAATTTGGGTAATTTTTTTTCCGGGAAGTGGACCAGGGACCGATTTTTTCCCTAAATTTGGGCAGAACAACGTCTGCCGGGTCCTTCTAGTATGAAATCGTTTTGAATAGATCGGTTCCGGGTCCACTTCCCGAAAGAAAAATTATCCCATATTTCAACTTGGGCATAGCGCTGCCCACATACCAAATCGGGCCACATTTGAAATAGTTTTGTAAATCCCCAAAAATCTTTACTATTCACTCATATTATCCATAGTGAAAAGTTTGGTTAGCGCTAACGGTCAGATATAATAACTAATAAGGAAGTCTAAGTTCGGGTGTAAATACCTAGTAGTGATCTGTTTTGGTATACTAATTTACTCAGGTCTATTTTAATACATACCTGAAAATTTGTTATAAAGGCAACTGATTGTTTTCGATAAAAACATTTCTATTGTAAGTGGTAAATTAAATTATCACTAAATAACAAAATATAAATAACTTTCCCCATGTCCATGAAAGGTATGCAAATAAATAAAAAAAGCAATAGGGTGTTAACTACTTTCCCGTAAATCTTGCTTGTTTGTTACTCGATTTGCATAATTTTTGGCAGGAGTATACTACATACTATGTATTGGAAAGCATCTCACTAACTTTCATTGAAATACCTTTTTGAAATTTTAAGCAATCGCTTTTGAAAATATCTGACCTTTTTTGCTGAAAAGTGGGCGGCGCCACGCCTACTTCACAAAAATAATTGCAGAACTGTGTTTAAAAAGTGGGCGTGTCCGTTAACTAGGTCGGTCCCGAGTCCACTTCCCGGAAGGAAAATTATCAAATATTTTAACGTGGGCATACCGCTACCCACATACCAAATTTCAAGCTAATCGGGCCACATATGAAATAGTTTTGAATAGGTCGGTCCCAGTAGCACTTAGGAACATAAAAAATAGATAACAGACAGCGCAGACCTAACGAATATACATACAAAATTTCATTAAAATCGGTCAAGCCGTTTCGGAGGAGTAGGGACACGATATCGAGTGCAAAGTATCGAATCTGTACTCATTTGAAGTATCGCTGTAAATGTATCGGGTATCCGATAGTATGGAAACAAAAAGACTCGATAGTCAAAATATCGATGCTTAATTTACATGACAAACAAGCAGTTCAATAACCCAATGGAGAAGTTGTACATTAACATTGGCATCTTAATTTCCAATTGGAAGTTGGGGCTCTATCTCGCATTAACGATATCCTAAATACGAAAAATGTAAACTATATTTTTAAAATATATGCAAAATTCCGTGATACATTTTTCTGATTTCTAGCGGTTTTGTAAGAAAGAAAATGCACAATCCCAAAAAAAAATTGCAAAATGTATTACGGCCTTAAGACTAACACCTTTATGTACTAGGCCATTTAAAAAACTGCATACTCCAAACCAAATTGACTGTAAAATTTGGTTCTGAGGCAACCAGCAGAGCGGTATTTTTGCTCTATTAGTTCCACATTTATTTCGAAAATTCGATACGATACCGGGCTCTAGATACTCGATGCCGAAAAGTATCGTTATGAATGCATCGAGTACAAAATATCGGTATCGAAGGGCAAAAGTATCGATATGGTATCGTATCGTATCGGAATTCGTGTCCCTACGGAGGAGTATGGCCTCGTACACCGTGACAGGAGAATTTTATATACATATATAGAAGAAGAAGATAAACTTGAGTAAACTTGAAAGTTGTGTTATTTTTAATGATATTTTGCATTAAATATCAAATCATAAAAACAATTAACTTTTCATAGTTTGCTATATATGGTATTAAAGCTGCCGTGACTTTTTATACCTAGTAGTGCTTCGCACACAAGGTATATTAACTTCATTCGCCTAACGGTAGTATGTAACGGCATAAACGAATCGAGATAGATATTGACTTATGTATATCAAAATGTTCAGGAGGAAAAGATAAATTGATTGAGCCATGCCCGTCCCTCCGTCCGTCTGTCCGTCCGTCCGCCTGTGAACACGATAACTTGAGTAAATCTTGAGATATCTCAATGAAATTTGGTATGCAGGTTCCTTTTTACTTATCTCGGAGCGCTATTGAAAATAGGCAAAATCGGTTAAACGCCACGCCCACTTTCTATATATATAATATTTTCGAAAATACAAAAAGTGTGATTATTCAGTACATAATACACCTATAAGGATAAAATTCGGTGTGTACGTTGGCGTTAAGGCAAAAAATAAATTTTTAAAGAAATTTTTTAAAAGGGGCGTGGAACCTCCCTTTTTTGATTAAGTCAAATTTGGAAATATTACTAATCATAAATCAAAAACCGCTCAAGATAGCAAAATAAAATTCAGCACACATATTTATATTAATACATCCAATATTCCGAAAAAAAATTAGCGAAATTGGGTAAGGTCCACGCCCAATTTTATACGAAAGATTTTGAAAAGGATCATAGATATATTGCATATGCAATAACTTTTCTTAAACTAGATGTTTATTATTTCTATTCCACCTCTAAAGTGTTCATGGGCAAAGAAAGTCGAATGCACAAAATTTTTGGAAAATGGCCGTTGCCTCGCCCCTTTATTGTGGATTATTCCACAAATATTTCCATGCCATAACTCCGGTAAAATTTGATTTATTAAAACGATATTTGGAGAAAGTGTTCAACATATAAAGCTAACTCTCTAAAAATAAACAAAATTGGTTAACGGACACGACCACTTTTTAAACACAGTTCTGAATAATTTCTTTGTAAAATTAAAATCGCGATATTTCCATAATTTTATAAGTTACATAAATAAGATTTTACACACATACTAAGCTTTTTAAGCAAAACTGAACTGTTAAAAAATGTTGTTAATTTTGGTGAAGTAGGCGTGGCGCCGCCCACTTTTCAGCAAAAAAGGTCAGCTATTTTCAAAAGAGATTGCTTAAAATTTCAAAAAGGTATTTCAATGAAAGTTAGTGACATGCTTTCCAATAGTATTTAGTATACTCCTGCCAAAAATTATGCAAATCGAATAACAAACAAGTAGTTAACACCCTATTGCTTTTTTTATTATTATACCTTTCATGAACATGAAATGGTATTATAACTTTGGTCCGATGTTTGTAAGTATGAGAAGAAGAAGAGTTAGACCCACCATTAAGTATACCGAAATGATCAGGGCGACGAGCTGAGTTGATTTAGCCATGTCCGTCTGTCCGTCCGTCCGTCTGTCCGTCCGTCTGTTTGAACGCAAACTAGTCCCTCAGTTTTAGAGATATCTCGATGAAATTTTGCAAGCAGGCGCCATTTTGCATAGGACTAATCATTTGTCGGAACCAGCAAGATCGGACTGATACAACGCATAGCTCCCATACAATCGATTGTTCCGATAAACGGGTTTTGGCCTATAACTCTTGCAATTAAAAAGCTATTAGAGCGAGCAGGTTTAGTACATATTATATGCGTAATGTGTGTAGTGAAAATCACCTAGATCGGATCAACATAACATATAGCTCCCATATAATCGATAGTTTCGATAAATGGATTTTGGGCTATAAATGTTGCAACTAGAAAGCTAGAAACGTAAAATTTTGCAGGTTTGGTACTTATTATATATGTGATGTGTGTAGTGAAAATGATACAGATCTGACTTACATAACATATAGCTCCCATATTACCGATTGCTCCGATAAATGTGGTTTGGCTATGTATTTTTAAATTAACAGTTTTGGAGAGTTTGTAAGTAATTGTAAGTAAGGATCGGACACTTAGAAAAGTTGTGCGTATTCATGAAAGGTATAAAGCCTTCGGCACAGCCGAAGACAGCCCTTTCCTTACTTTTTTTTTTTATTTTCATACCTTTCATGGACATGGGGAAAGCTATTTATATTTTCTTATCCAGTGATAATTTAATTTACCACTTACAACAGAAGTGTTTTTAATCGAAAACAATCAGTTGCCTTTCAGGTATGTATTAAAATAGACCCGAGTACATTAGAATCTGAATTTGGTTTCCCCGCAAAACTTATTCGGCTTTGCAAAATGACATTGAGCAACACCACCAGCTCAGTCAGAACTCCGAAGGACCTCTCCGAGCCGTTTGAAACTAAACGAGGTTTCAGACAAGGTGCCCCCTATCGTGCGATTTCTTTAATTTGATGTTGGAGAAAATAATACAATCTGCAGAACTTAACCGCGCTGGAACAATATTCTATAAAAGCGTGCAACTGTTAGCATATGGTGACGACATTGACATTATCGGCCTTAACAACCGCGCCGTAACCTCTGCGTACTCCAAGCTAGAAAAAGAAGCGGAAAAAATGGGTTTGGTGGTGAACGAAGTACATGCTGTCATCAAGCAAAGAGTCGGCGCATTCGCGCCTTGGCACCCACGCCACTGCTGCCGGCAAAAAGTTCGAAATAGTGAAGGACTTCGTTTACCTTGGATCCAGCATAAACTCCAACAATAATGCCAGCCTAGAAAGACAACGAAGAATGCTCTTGCAAATAAATGCTACTTTGGACTGAGTAGGCAATTGAAAAGTAAAGTCCTCTCTCGATGCACGAAAATCACACTTTACAAGTCACTCATCGCTCCCGTCCTGCTATATGGTGCAGAGGCGTGGACACTAAAAACATCTGACGAGGCTGCATTGGGAGTATTCGAGAGAAAAGTTCTGCGAAAGATTTACGGGCCTCTACGCGTTGGCGACGGCGAGTACCGAAGAAGATTTAATGATGAGCTGTATGGGCTTTACGCAGACGTCGACATAGTACAGCGCATTAAAACACAGCGGCTTCGCTGGCTAGGCCACGTCGTGCGAATGAACGAAGACGCTCCAGCCCAGAAGGTATACTTATCGGCACCCGCCGGTGGAAGCAGAGGAAGAGGAAGATCACCACTCCGATGGAAGGACCAGGTGGAGACCGACCTGCGATCTCGTGGGGTCTCCAATTGGCGCCAGTTGGCTCAAAGAAGAAATGACTGGCGAGCTATGTTGGACGGTCAAAATCGCTCAGGCGGTTAGATGGCAATTTAAAGAAGAGTAAATTAGGATACCAAAACAGATCACTACTAGGTATTTAATGTTCGGTTACACCCGAACTTAGACTTCCTTACTAGTTATTATATCTGACTGTTAGCGCTAACCAAACTTTTCATTATGGATAATATGAGTGAATAGTGAAGATTTTTGGGGTTTTACATGCGCTAGAGTGGAATGCCGTATACGTACGAGTGCAAAAAACAGCAAACACGCGGTTAGATTTAGCACACTGCTCTTCAGAAACTAATTGAGCAAAATATGTAAAAATAACGCAAACGCAGATCGGGCCGGGAGGTTATCTGACTCTTCAATTAACCTGCAGCTATCTTGTAGAGATGCTTTCTTGTTGCACTTATGTAGGTCAAGGCATCGTTTGACATCTTAATTGTTTGTACTTGCAAATTAAATGCACTTCTTCTGCAATTAAAATGCACTTCTTCTGCATGCCTCTTCTTAAGCACACCAAAATTTACATTTATTAAAAATCTGCATACAAACATTTCAGCTGAAGATGAAGCTCCGTATGCGCATATTTTATAGTCGCGTGTAGCGCGATTCACTAAATTTTTTAACGTAATTTGTCAACGATAAAATAACTTAACAATAATTTTAGCAATTTTGTGATTCACTAACTGTTTTAACATCATTAGTCAACGATAAATTAACTTAACAACAATTTTAACAACATATGCTACTCACTAACTTTTTGTCAACTCTAAATTCGATAACTTATCGTTGTCAATCTGTAAATTGACATTTTATCAGAGATTCTTTTTGCGCTGTTAAAGTTTTGTTTACTTTTGTTTTGTTTGGACAATTTGTGATATATTTATATTTAAGTAAAAAATATATATAAATATTATGGCTTTTGAATTCGTAGCCTACAATATGACACGGAGTGCAGCTGCAAGGAGCGTAAGAGTGGATCGACGGTTACTTAGGGATCCCTTTGACCTAGCTCCATCGGAGTTCAGGAAGTTATACAGGGTGGGTCCTGAAATTGCAGCAGGCGTTGCGGAGCGGCTGCAGGAGCGGTTGCAAGGACGGAGGATGACTGAAATATCGGCAGAGAAGCAGATAACTTATATTAACTATAATTGAAATGTTGAATTTTATTGAACACACTCCTTTGCAGGGGTTGTGTGCATTACTTTTCTATGCTACAGGATGCTACCAACGGCCGGTTGGGGAACAGTGGGGCATCTCTATGAGTCAAACGTCAATAAGCCGGTGCATTCATCGTGTTACCGATGCCATAAACACCGTAATGCTTTTCGAGAAGATTAAATTCCCTATGTCGCAAGCGGAACGCCAAGCAGCGAAGGAAGTCTTTAGTGCGGCACCTGCCCCATTCGTTGGGGGTACGATAGGCGCAATTGGATGTAAGCACATTTCTATATTAGCTCCTAAAGTGCATGAAGAAGCGTGTTAAAAGTTAGTGAATCGCGACATTGGTCGTTGATATAATTTGCAAATATGTAAATAAAGTTTTATCGGTTTTGAGATATTTTATTCTAAAATCGTATATTTATTGACTTTTGAACCAGCAAAACGAATTTACCGTTCTTCCGTGCTTCAGCGAATAAAGGTATTATGTCAAAAACCTAACTTTTTCAGATGATGTAGTCTAAACTTTTAAATTGTCATGCAAATGTACATATGTATGTATGTCGTTAAACACCCTTGTTAAATAAATGCTATTTATATTTTTAATAAACCAGAGATATCTTACATGCAGACAAAATATGAATGTTCTATGAGTAAATCTGTAGAAGTTCAGTAATGCAACATAGTATCCTTATCCAATCAAGCATTGAATTCACTCTTCTCGCTTCTTGCACAACGCCGACACGGCCTCAAATTTGTCGAGCATCAAAATATTTTCTTTGGGCAGGCTGGGCATTTCCAGAATAAGTTACTTATTTTGTTGTTTTAATTTTTACCATTATCGAGAAGCTAATATTTTGTAAACGGAAGTTGGGTTTGTTTGGCACTAATGAGATGATTTAATCCTATATTAAGGTATTCATCACGAAAATAAAATTCCTTTATACGTCAATCCGCAATCCATCATAGGCCACGAAAGTTCAAGATTTTGGATATCTCTATATATACAGCCCAATTCTAAGCGAAAAATTTGCACGTAGTAGGTATCATGAATTGAAAGGAAGGGGAGAATACACAACGGATTTTCGGGAGATATTTGACCAGCCAATTTACAGTGAACGCTGAACAAAATGTAAGAAAATTTTACTTTTAAAAGACACTTTAATAAGCTTTATTCAAAGGCGTCTGGAAAACTCTGCATATTCCTTGAAGGTTGTTGGCAAAATGAGAAGGAGGTAAATTCGGCCGGACCACCAGCAGCATGTAGTTATTGTGGAGTCGAAAAAAGCACGATCTTACTTATAACACAGGTTTCAACAAGATGGGCTTCTTTAGTGAAAGCGCAAACTGTTTTTAGACTTGTTGTGTGTATGCTGTTAAAATGTGATGATTCCGGCGACTTAAGTGCGCCCGTATCATCACGCAACCTCAAGGCGAATTATATACCTGGTGATGGCATACAAACAGCTGATTGCTTGTTCTTCCCGTTCTGTAGTACTTATGGGTACATACAAATGTCATCAAAGGTTTGTTTACATTAGCAGTGCTTGCGGTTTCATACTTTGTGCAATATTCAGCACTTCACACGATCACCATGCAAGTAAATATCTATTTCTACATAAATTACACTATCTTAATAGTTATTTAATTAAATTTTCACCCCGAAATACACGTATGCACTTTCTGCGATAAAAACAAACAGTGTGTGTCCGTATGGTGTTCACTTCATATTCTCTTTCACTTTGACATCCCACTGTACGGCGAACCAAGCCCAAGATGGCTGAATTCGCTTTGTTACCACCATATATATATTCGCCTTGCGCAACCTTCTTGTTTTAGACCTCTGTTACGGTCTCTGTGCTACAATAGGCCTGTTTTTTACACGCATATACATCTGCGTCTGCAACTAAAATAAAACATTCATCTGCAATTGCGCTCATTCCATTATCAACGCGCATAAACACATACATTTCCTCTGTTGACATTCCGGTTATTATTAAGGGATGATAAACAGATTGCTGGAAGTTGGTAAGGCAGTTTGCAAAATGAATGGAAACTTCTTGGAAATACTGATTTTATCAGCCACTATTTCTTAGTTGCGGATAAAGTTGTGCGCTTAGCGGTCCATACAAATATTAAGCGCAAACGCAGACGCAGATAAAAAAAAAAACACGGCTATTATCTTTCGTTTATACGCATGCTATCATTCGAAAAGCAATACTATGCATTTTTATTATTCTTAATTTTTCTAATTTAACAACTTTTTATAAAAAATTTTAATATTCTGCACAAAACTTAGTAACAGAATCAAGCGTGAACTGCCAGCACAGCTGATTTCGAAAATTCGAAATTCCTCTTCGCCAATTCTTCTGTTCACTAGTAAAAGAGAATTGGCGGAAATTTTCCTAGCGAATAAAAATTTCCGCAAGGAAAGAAATCCGAGCGGATATTTAGAATCGGGCTGATAATAAAAATGAACTTGCCTTAAATCATTAACATCGGTAGTACAAGAATTTTATCAAATACAAAATATGTAAAATACTGTCCTTATTTAACAATATGTAGGCTTAACAAGTAACATCCTTAAATTTTTTATTTGAAAGTCTAACACGTTCCAAATTGTCTACTCCAATCCAATATGTTGTTATTTTGGTACAAATTTCCTACTTGACTGCTCCCATTCTCTCGTTCTCACTCACATTTTTTATTTTACCACTACAATGAAATGATCAGCATATCTTTTACTTGTATGAGTGTGCTTTTAGGGCAGAGATCGGCAAAATCCCTGCAATCAAACCAACTAGTTGAAAACTACTTTACAACTAGTATGTGCACTAAGCCCAACTAGTCAGCCAACTGTCATATTTTCATATAAGCAACTGGTATTTTTACAATGTTGATGTCCTACGACATTTCAATTGTCAGATTTCGACCAGAACATACCAGTCATCTACTAGTATATACATACTAGTTTGCATATAGTTGAAATATACCAGTTTCATAGTAGTACAAAATGGAATGAAATGAACTAGTAAAATTTCAGCCCAGTGGGACTAGTATCAAACTAGTTCGAAAAAGATTGAACCTTTCTAATCCAAAAAGGGACCGAAACCTGTAGATATAATAAAAATATGAAAATAAACTCATGATTACATTGTAAAAATATGGTATTGTTATTTCAGTATTTTCCCGATGCATTTCCACATTAGAAGGAATATTCTCATACAGTGTCGTTACGAGGTTAAAGCAGAATTGGAAGGATATTTTAAAATTTTGATTAGAAAAGGTCAATGCAATTGAAAAATGCATATAATAGCTATAAAAATAAATAAAAACTAAAAGCAAACTTTGTTTAAATAACTTCATAGTTGAGCCCTCTAAAGCACAAGTGGTATAACTCCACTTTTTCTTCTATCGAGATATTAAAGGGTTTGCTAAAAGTTGTATATAAAAATCAGTATTGAACTTTTGGACTACTTTTTTCAATAAAACTTCAGAAAAAGGTCTTCTTTAACTTAAATTGATGTTTTTCAAACTTTTTGTCCATTAACTCTTGTTTTATCGAGCACCGAAAATTAATTATACCACTTGTGCTGTAAACGATTTTAAGATTTCATTTAACTTAAACATAGTTTGAAATCTGTTTCGTTTTCTAATTGCAAACCTTTCTACCGATTTTAATGAATTTTTGAGACATTAACTCTCTAGATGCTTGGCATGATTCTAGGTTAAAAAAAGTTTAAAAATTATACGAGATTTCGAGATATCGGTCAAAATGTGATACGGGGTTACCTTAGAAGGTCTTTATGCGATATGGGTATCAAATTAAAGGGGTTGCTTGGGGTTTTAAAAAGGAGGGGTTTTCAGGTACATAGGTGAGTCCGCTCCGAAAATATTGACCAAAACGTGGACCAGGAGTGACCCCAAAGTAATTTCTTCTTTTTATGAGGATGCTATGGGAACTAGAAGCTACCACGTTATTGCATTAAATAGAATACATTTTTCTCCATACAGTACCATGCCTAACTAAAAAAAAAAAAAAGTGGAGTTATACCACTTGTGCTTTAAAGGGCTCAGTTAAAAGAATGCATATAAGGAAATTAGTGTTTGAACTTTTTCAAACTAGAACAATTTGAACATGAAAATTGAAGTTGAATACTAGTATGGAAAAGACTTTTTCTGACTAGTATGATTTCAACCAGAAAATTGTAGTTGTATACTAGTATGGAAAATACTTTTCCTGACTAGTATGATTTCAACCAGAAAATTGTAGTTGTATACTAGTATGTTGTCTGACCAGTGTTGCCAGGATATAATTTATTTTGGAGCTAGATTTGAGAAAAAAAAGAGCTAGAAAAGAGCTAGATTTATTCAAGAAAATCCAAAACATGTAAAAAATGAGCTAAAAGGCACTTAAGTATTGTATGTAAGTTTTTACATTTATTTCATACTAGCAGGGTACCCAGCTTTGCTCGGTATGTAATTAAGTAGTTAATAAATTCCTGCTAGCTGCAATTGCGAAAACAATTTACAGGCTGAGAAGGTCCTGAACAATATTTATTTTCCCACATTATATCTCCTCAAGTCATCCCCTGTCATTTTTCAAAGAAATATCAAATATACAGAAACAACTTATCTAGAGTTTTATTAAAGATACATATGCTGATACCCACATAGGACGGCAATGTACATATGCAATTGATTTTTGATTTAGCTGAAATCGAAAAAAAAGTGAACAAAAATTTTAGAGAAAGCGCGCTTTGTTTTTTTTTTTTGACAAAGTAAGTGAATTTTTCTTCATATAAATTTATGTAAGAAAAAAAATTTCATAGGTGCATACTTCCCTAAAAATCAGTATATCTTTTTTGTTTGTCGTTCGGTTTTGATAAAACAAAGTGTTTGAAAAATTATCAAGCTTGATAAATAGATAGATAAACTCAAAAATTATTTTTATTTTTGCGTCAAAGCCAAATTAAATCATTTTAATTCTGACTCAGAATTCAAAACGTTTAAAATATTTTTTCTGATTTTTTATCATGAGGGTAAGGTTGTTCAGAATCTTTAGCAACTAAGGAAAGTGTTTTTCACACACAATTTACTTACCTTTTCAATTTGATTCTTGTTCGCAAAATAAACATATGGCAACTGGGAAACTAAGTTGCCACATGGTACAGAATAAAATAATAATTTTGACGTCGATTATAAAAGAAATAAAAACTTTCTTCATTTTTCAATACAATTTGTACAAATAAATTTGGAGCTAAAAATGAAAAAAAGGACTAGAAAAAGAGCTAGGAGCTAAAACAGAATTTTGGAGCTAAACGCCAAAAAAAAGAGCTAGATCTAGCTCTAAAGCAGTGGTGTCCATCCCATAGATCAATTGATCACACGTATTCTTACTCTCGATCGTTCAGTCGTTAGCGAACCAGCAACGAATAAACACCAAGCTTTTCCGCGACGCTTAGTGTATGCATTACAATGCCCTGTGAGAAATTTTGTATGCTAGGAAATGCCTTTGGCTACTTGCAATGCCTTTTATATTACAATAATGTTGAATTCTGAAAAATTTTAGAAGGAATATCGTATCCAATATTGAAAAGAATATCTTTTCAGAGCCTATCACTTTTCCCACAACATATATTAATTTGCAGATCATTAATATGGGTAGTACAAGAATTTTATCAAATAAAAAATCTCTAAAATACCGCCCTTATTTAACAATGTGTAGGCTTAACAAGTAACATCTTGAATTTTTTATCTGAAAGTCTAACACATTCCAAATTTTCTACTCCAATTCAATACGTTGTTATTTTGGTTTAAATTTCATACGGGGATGCTCCCATTCTCTCGTTTTCACTCATACACTCACATTTTTCATTTTGGACACCACTGCTCTAAAGGCACCAAAATGGCAACACTGTGTCTGACTAGTTTGGTGTTTCACTGCAGGGATGTTATGTGAGAGTGTATTGGTAAACGGGAGAGTAACTTCGCTACAGTGGTGCTAAGAACAAAACTGTCGCGTCAGTTGCTTAACCGACAGCAAGGAAGTAACAACGCAATCGTGTTGATGCCTAAATTATATGACAGTATATATGCGCGACTAAAAATGTCTGCTAAGCATGTTTTTATGATTCCAGATGCCTTTGGGCAAATGCAATGTACCTTATGTTATGCTTCTTTGGGGAACCGGGAATATAATATTAAGAGACATTATAACTCTTTTCATAAAGACTTTGATAAATATGAGGGTGTGGAAAGAGACAATATTTTTTTGGAACGAAAGAATATTCTTTTACAAAAGTATAAGCAATTTGTAAAAGCATATTTTTTTTCCCAAAAAAATATTGTCCACGCCCTCATATTTGTCAAAATCTTTATATAAAGATTTAATATTTTCATTCATTTCAAATCCATAAAGCAATCAGCATAGCGACGGTTCGTGTTACCCCTTTGCTGTTTGCGAAGCGACTGACATGAAAATTCTGTTCTAACACCACTGTGGAAAAACTTGTTTTTCGCTCTCATCAGCAACTAAAATGAAGAGCGTAAGCATACGTGTGAAGAGCGTAAGGCTCATTTGAGTTAGCTTTGCCGATCTTTGTTTTAGGGCAGAGATCGGCAAAATGGTATGTGAGGGTGTATTGGTAAATGGGAGAGTAACTTCGCTACAGTGATGCCAAAGATGACTTGATACGAAACTCTCTCCCGCTCTCTCATTTCGGTCCTCGATTATGCAGTGTTGCCTACTTTTTTATGTGTGCGCTAGTTGGCAATACTACACAATCGAGGACCATCTGACATTAGATACATAAACAATGAGGAGCCAGAAAGCAAAAAACGCACCAAATTTGGGAAATCAAACAAATGAACATTTCGATAAACTTAAAATATCGCACGATTGAGAGAAAATACGTAAATACACAGCTGCAGAAAATATATGTAGAGAATTATATTTTTTTTACCCATTTGAGTGGTTTACAGGTATAAAAAAAGGTTACAAGATACAAACAATACGAATTTTCTTTTTGTATTATTTGCAAATATTTATTTTAATTATAACTAGTATGTAACTCCCGATAATCGGGTGTGTTTTTTTTTTAGAAAAAAATTAAAGCAAACTTTAAACGCTAATATCTTATGAACAAATTAAGCAATAGAAATTTTTGTAATTTTGTGCAAACATGCTCATGATAAGCTTTCATTTGATACACATTTCATTTACATATGTACGTATTGTAGTTAAGTCTAGCTCAGCGCCTTGTTTTAGAATAATACTATAGATTATTTTTATTTGAAATGTTATTATTTCCATTACCATGTTCTATCTCATTACGAAATGTATGTACATCATTGAGGATTTTACCTTATTTTAAGATATCTAGGAAATTTAACTTTATATTATTTATTATTTCATATATTTTATTTTAAATATATCTTGTCTCATTTTATACGTTCCGAGCAAGAAAAATTCAAAAATGAATTCGATAGCACATTTTTGCACACCTCTTGGTCTGTGGGAATTGCAAAATTCTTAAAATGCTACTCAAATTGCCCATATTTTGTTTTCACCATACTGGCATCATTGGAAAATGTTATAAAAAACGACCACTTTTTGAGCGCTCTCAGAGAGCGCGAAGTTTCGTATCTAGTCATCTTTGCATGTTACGCTCTTCACACAGACAGGTTGCACTCTTTGCCTACCAAACGATTTAGTCGTCGCTGAACAAGTGGCAAGACAACATCGCGCATGGTTGTCGCATATTTGCGCAGCGAATGTGGAAAATATGTATGTACGTACGTATAATTGGCGGGAGTAGTAAAAATTAAAGGGGTAGTATGTAAATAAAAAAAGCTTAATAAAGCATTAAATAAAAATTGAAAAGGGATTTATCATCATAAAATATTTGCTTGCCATATTGCGCATATGTGCTTGTATGTTGCTGTCTAACACAGTGATACAGTAGTAAAACTCTGGTGAAATTACATCCTGGAGGTGAAATTCTCAGAGTCGAAATTAATTGTAGTATGCAATAACTTGTACGCACGGTTGCATTACAGCGCCAAAACAAATCTTAAGGAATTATTTTGAGAAAAAGAGCATTTATTGCACATATTAAAAAATAGTGTTTATCAAAAATACATGTAAATCGTAAAATGGTATAATTCCGCAAAAATTGGTATTACTAACGAAATACTCTGAGCGATGACAGTGAAAAGCAGTTTTATGCAGTAGAAAGACTTTAAATAATTGTTAATTTTCAAAAAGTCGACTAAATTTAATGCTTTTCAACATCTTAGAGAATGGGACTCACATATGTTCCATAACCTACTCCTAAAAGTTTAAGAAGAAAGCTCAGCTCTATTCATGAAAGGTAATAAACCTCGGTATAGCTGAAGATAGTTGTGGCCGCACTTTCCTGTTCTTGCAATTTCCACACCACCTATGAGGTATGCATTTGAGCGCGTTACCGATTTTTTAAGGTGCTCGGTTCCCCATGAGGCCTATGTCCACCTTTAAGGACCGTTTTATCCATTCCTGAGCAACGTTAAAAGATAAACGAACGACTAATGTCTAATTAAATGATCTCAGCTTTAACAGGGCATGGATAACGCGGCCCTTGAACTTAATTTAACAAACTAAAAATTAAAGCATGCAGTAAAAAACGAAACTCAAAATTTTCTTAAAGCTAGTCAAAATAAAAAATTTCATAAAAATGTTATACATATCAATATAAAATAAAATAAATTATCACAATTTAATGAAATCAATACATCTATTTACATAATTAATTTTGCACGCACCCACAGTAAATTCAGGTTTTGAAAATTGTTGAAAAATATTAAATGCAAAAGGACACTGTTAGATTTTGGACAATAAAAGTATCCGAGAGACTAGATTATCTATGGGAAATACATAAAAACTTTGTGTGTTTAAATTGGGGTGAACATGCCTCCTTATTGAAAAATTTTAACGAAAAATATGTTCTTACTCTTATAAAAAGATATTTAAGCGCATTTGGCTGACAATTACTACAACAATAAAATGGTTCTATATCACTCATCTTGTCAAATAAAGCTTTAGAAAACCCAACCATATGACAACAAGAATCAAAATTTTCATTAAGGGACTCATCAAGTCTGGAAATAAATGCAATGAATCCTAAAGGAGCTTTTACTAAATTGGATCTATCATACTTTTTTTCGTTTGTAAATGTAAACGCGTCTTCTGGAATTTCACCGTCCTCAAATTGGGACAAAGGCTCTAAACAGTTATGCAATTTAAAGTATTCATGATACATATACCCACAAAAGTATGCTAAAGAGTTCTTCTGAAGAAACTGACTTTCAATTACATCCACATCAATACCATTTCTCATATCAAGGTATTCTTGCGGCCTAGGTAAACTTTGAAAAGTTTTGCCAAGAAATATCCTGAACTAGGGGATCATTACAAACCCTTTCCAGAGTGCTAAACTAAAAGAATTCCCAATCAGCAGAGGGCAATACTTCGCAATTTCCTTTTGTCACAAAGTTCACATGCCTGAGACCCCATGACTGCCTAAAAAGGTCACAGAACATACTGGGAGTTGTTCTGGGATTTAAACCACCTCCTCTTCTTATTTGTCCAAAATAGTGTTCGACTTCATCCTGGCAAAGTCTTCTGGTTGGTATGGACTCAAATCCTTCCTGCAATAACGTAAGCCACAATCGCCTTAAACTTTGGATATTGAGAAGCCAACCTTTGATGAAAGAAAAACTATTCGTGATATCTCGACCTATATTATTATAAACAAAAATTGTACGGAGAGTTCTTTCAGCATCATTGAAAAACGTTAGTTGCTCTGTACTGCCGGAATAAGGTTTTCTTAGAACTCCATTCGGATTACTGTTAAAAATATTAAAGAGCCAGTCGAAGAAAAGGACGAATTCGGCGGTGTTCAAAAAGCTTGGAGATTGCGAGGAGTTGAGATTTCCACTACTATATAAAGAAAACATTGCACTAGCCACAGTATTGCTCAATACTTGGGCAGCTAGACGAACACTCATTTTTTCAAAAGACGTGGGCTTAAGATGTGATGTCGTCAACTTAGGCGCACATCGTATACCGCGATGGGAATCCTGTTCATGAAAATGGAGAATGTCAGTCCATTTAACAGGGTGTCCGGAAAAATATACTTTATTTTTTTCATTTACAAGACAGTTTCGAGTGCTTTTCAAAAGATGGGGGGAATCGAAGAAAAATGCGATTTCTTGGCCGTTTACTTCAAAATAAGGCCTAGTTTCTGCAACTCCTACTTGACTGGCGAAACTAACGAAATTCTTTCCCTGATCACAAACAAATTGACAGACACGAAAACCAATTCCCTGTAGTTGGCCTATAACTTCAAAAACATACTTTTTTAAAACATCTCCACGGCACGCATTATGGACAAAAAAATAGGCGACTGGTTGAGACCATCGATCACCTCCAATACCTTGGGCCACCATGCATAAAACACTATTTGCTATTCTGGAAGTGCGATTTTCATCTCCATAATCTTCAAGCCCTATTATGAAGTCTCTATTTTTATCGTATTGTAAGTAAGATTTTAAGGACATTTCATCACAACACAAGGACACAGACTTTTGCTCTCTAGTGAAACCCCGGCTTCGCAACTCCAGCGATTTTATGCTGCTAACAGAGCATCCAGGGTTTCTTGGCCAACCTGCAATAAACTTTGAGAGCGTGGCAGGCCAGTTAAAAAGGGGTCGCAAATATCTGTAGGATAGTGGTGAGGCAAATTTAACTCCTAACGCGATGGTTTTCAAACCTCTGTCAAACCGGCGACCGTTTGGATGACGCCCATTATTGTCTATAGAACTTTTCACACATACAGCGAGATGTGGAGGGATCTTACTACATACTGCATCGATTTGACTGCTAAGGTCCCGGCGATCCACAGATAAACTTTGGTTCCTCAAATTTACTATCTCTTGCTCCTTTTCAAGTAAAACTTTTTTTAATGTTTCTATTTCCTCCGATGCTTTTTCTAATTGTTCCCTATATTTTCTTTTTCTTGGAGATTCTTCGCTGAGACTATCTTCCGTTTGCCGTTCTTCTAAACATACGAGGAGTTGGTTCTCATCGTTATCACCTAAAGAGAGGAAGGCGGTACAATCAATGGGTTGACGAGCCTCATCTAAAACAGCCTCTACTTCATGACCTGAAAAGGAAGGTTCTTCTATTGGGTCAAAATCTTGTGGCCCTAAACAAATAATTTGATCGGTTGTGTCTGATGATCAATAAATATTGCTGAATGGATTTCTACTGTGGTTGCGTACAAATTTAGATCAGGGATTGCACACTTCGACAGTCTCTGCATGTTGCGAAACCTGGAGGAAAAATGCCTTTGACATGCATACAGCTTCTTTTCCTGGGTACTGTTTGGCACTCCAAGAAGCCTCATCCATTCCAGGCGCCTATTAAATTAATAACAGGCATTAAAGTCTAAGTAAAACAAGGAATGTAAAATCAAACAAGATTGAGGGTGATATTACGAGTAGCCAAGCGAATAAGTTAGCGAAGCAAGTGCTTTTTCGAATACTCGTAAAAGGACCTGCAATGGGAATGTTTAAATTCTGGCCTTCGGTTGAATTTTAATTTCGTATACTTTATCAAAGGCCTTTTAAGAGTATTCTGAAAAACATTCGATTTGAAAATTCATTCGCTTCGCTATACCGCCGTATGTTCTCGCAACGCGTTAAGGTTGTTAAAATTATTTTAATAGTTTTTATTTCAAAAAAATGTACAGAGGATATCCACACCGATCATAAGAAAATTCACGACATTATAAATATGTTTTTAAATAATTGATTATCGTAATAAATCTACGAGCCCCGTTCACCGGCGAATTTCGCGTCACGTATTCCATCAGTTATTAAATGTATCAAGTTCTGAAATTGTAAGACATAACGAGATTGTTATTTTATATAGTGTGCAGAGTTACTAAAATCATATTACATGAACGTGCGATATTAAAACGATACAACTTAAAAAAATGTAAGAGCAATTATTTTGGCTGGATTAATTGTTTGTATCAAATCGACGCCATATTCCGACAAATACAAAAATGGCCACTTTTGTGCGAGGTACTTGAATTTCTTTCACAAATTTTCACTATGAAAAAATCTAAGATCTTTAATTTGTTTTGGAGTTATTTTAAAGTGTTTCCGCTTATTTGAGTATTGCTTTACAAAATGTGATCAATGTTATTTGGCCATTAAATGGGTTTAAATGAGTTTTTTTCATTGCGGCATTTGTCTTAAGGATACAATTTTTGGGTTTACTTGGTATTGTTTATGGCGCGATATCTTAATTAATTCGGTAAAGTTATCAATAATGGACTCCTAAACCAGCCACTGGATGTGTTTTAAACTTATTATATTAATAAATATTCGATAAGTAATACCTAGTCATTTCACTGTCCGATGGAAATTTGTGCAAGGGAACTCCTCCTGGACACTTGCGTACACATGTTCTCGGCATCTTGCCTGAAAGAATATACATTTTGGATAACCCATATGTGTCTGTTTTTGTATAAGAATACTTACAATTACTATTTTCACTTTAAAAACTCGAAAATACACAAATAATTTATATTTTAACACTTCGCACAACTTTATTTGTTTATTTTTCGTTTTCACCTCGGCTTCTGGTACATCACACAGGGTTGTTTTTTCTCACGCACGGTTGCATTTCGTTTAGGTATTTGATGACGCGTTTCATAACTAAATCTATGCAACTATAGTTTTTTATACTGCATGTTGATTCAAAAACTGGTTTGAAATAGTTAATAACATAATTTTTCTTCAATTTCAAAAACCAGTTGAAAGCCTAAATTGCACATAAATCGCCATAGCTCAGAGGAAAATGTTATAAACCCTGTGACAAGTGTGATAATGAAAACATAATATCTAACCAAAAATCATCACAATACTATCAGAGAACTATATAAAAATAGGTTAACTATTGTTAAAAACAACTTTTATCACCTTTCGTTTACTTTGCGAAACTTAATGCAAATAAACCTGTGTACGTCGACCACATCGTAACTAACATTTAACACAATTACTAACATATATATATTTTGACAACATCTTTGTCATAAATATAAAGCGTTACGATTATAAACCAACTAATATGAGCATAATTTAGCTTAAACCGAAAAATACCTTAATGTATTTTTAACAATTGTTCTGTCTTAAAACAATTTATTCACCAAATTAATTTTGCAACACACAACCCTGAACTGCCTCAAAACCGTTGACTGCCACCCCGTGTACAGCCTGGCGGTGAATATAATCAGCTGATTGGTACAGAGTTTTACTACTGTATATACTGTGCTGTCTAACAAGCGAATGACGCGAAAATCAATTGGTTTGAGCGATCAAAGCGCTCTCACTAATACGCATGCATTTACAAATCTGCCGATGCTTGTTTTAGGGGGACAGTGGGACGTCCCCTTGACCTTACGCATTTTCGCTAAACATAGGAAGAATCTCAAAACTTGTTTGTCACTTCGAGTAATAATTTTTGAACACAACTCCTTTCGTGGACACTAAAAGATCACAGACGAACTATGTATGATGTTTATGTTTGTGCTATAATGGGAAATAATGTACCTGAAACGAACTATTGTGGCTGCCACAAAAGGGCTAGTGATTCCGGTGGACAAATAGTATGTACAAACACTTAAATACGTAAAATATGTTGATATTATTTACTGTTATCTATACTAATATATATTTTGAAAGCCGTTTTTTTGTTCTTAGCGCAAAACTTGAGAAAGTCCCAACTGATTTTAATGAAATTTGAATCATGAGCTCTGTATGTGCACGAAAGCCGTTTTTTTGTTCTTAGCGCAAAACTTGAGAAAGTCCCAACTGATTTTAATGAAATTTGAAACATGAGCTCTGTGTGTGCACGAGACGGACATAGGTTTACAAATTTTACCGGTTTTCGAGATATTGGTAAAAATTTGGACCGGTGTTATCCTTGAAGGAATTTCGGTAATATTGGTATTAAATGAAAGGTTTTAATGAGTGCTTCAAAGAAATGTAAATATCAGGTCCATATGTGAACCCATTTTCGAGATATTGACCAAAATGTGGACCAGGGGTACGATATGGGTATCATATTAAAGGTGTTAATAAGGGTTTTAAGAATTAGTGGTTTTCACGTCCATATTTAAGCCCGTTTCTGAGATATCGACCAAAATGTGGATCCAGAGTGACCCCAGTATGCGTGACCCATATATAATATTAAATATTTTGAATGCCGTGTTTCTCTTGATGCACAAAGGTCCTAACGGCCATATTTTTGGAATCTTTATTTTTCAAAGATTTTTGTAGAATGTACTTAAATAAACCCTCACTTAAAATTTTTAGCTGTTAGTACCAAAACCAACGAAGTGAATATAAAACAAGTAAGGAAAGGGCTGTCTTCGGCTGTGCCGAAGGCTTTATACCTTTCATGAATACGCACAACTTTTCTAAGTGTCCGATCCTTACTTACAAATACTTACAAACTCTCCAAAACTGTTAATTTAAAAATACATAGCCAAACCACATTTATCGGAGCAATCAGTAATATGGGAGCTATATGTTATGTAAGTCCGATCTGTATGATTTTCATTACACACATCACATATATAATAAGTACCAAACCTGCAAAATTTTACGTTTCTAGCTTTCTAGTTGCAACATTTATAGCCCAAAATCCATTTATCGAAACTATCGATTATATGGGAGCTATATGTTATGTTGATCCGATCTAGGTGATTTTCACTACACACATTACGCATATAATATGTACTAAACCTGCTCGCTCTAATAGCTTTTTAATTGCAAGAGTTATAGGCCAAAACCCGTTTATCGGAACAATCGATTGTATGGGAGCTATGCGTTGTATCAGTCCGATCTTGCTGGTTCCGACAAATGATTAATCCTATGCAAAATTTCATCGAGATATCTCTAAAACTGAGGGACTAGTTTGCGTTCAAACAGACGGACGGACGGACAGACGGACATGGCTAAATCAACTCAGCTCGTCGCACTGATCATTTCGGTATACTTAATGGTGGGTCTATCTCTTCTTCTTCTCATACTTACAAACATCGGACCAAAGTTATAATACCATTTCATGTTCATGAAAGGTATAAATATTTAAAATGTTTTTTGCTTCTACTGAAAAGTTTTATGTTTGTTAATAATACGAAACTCTCTCCCGCTCTCTCATTTCGGTCCTCGATTATGCAGTGTTGTCTACTTTTTTATGACTGCGCTAGTTGGCAATACTACACAATCGAGGACCATCTGACATTAGATCAAGCACAGTATATACAGTAGTAAAACTCTGTACCAATCAGCTGATTATATTCACCGCCAGGCTGTACACGGGGTGGCAGTCAACGCTTTTTTGGCATTTCAGGGTTGTGTGTTGCAAAATTAATTTGGTGAATAAAAAAAGAAACATTGTTAAAAGTACATCTAGATATTTTTCGGTTGTTCGTTAAGAAACATAATGCTTTATAATTATGACAAAGATGTTGTCAAAGTACTTATACCTATGTTAAATGTTAATTACAATGTGGCGTGTGTACACAGATTCAAGTAAAATTAAGTCCCGCAAAGCAAACGAAAAATGATAAAAGTTGTTTTAAATGATAGGTAATCTATTTTTAGATTGATCTCTGATAGGTTTGCGATGATTTTTCGTCATATACTATGTTTTCAATAGCACACTTGCCACAGGTTGTTGAACGTTTTACTATGAATTATGGCGATTTCATGATTTAAGTTTTGAATAGATTTAAATAAAAAATATAGTCCAGACATGCAATTTAGTCCATCTTAGAGATTTTATGATTAAAAAACCATTACTTTAATAGAGGCGCCTATATCGACCCGATAGAAAATGTGGTTTTATTTTGCAAAAGGGGGTTCGCTACCCAGAAGTGTTTACTCAAATATATAGTATAGAGCTAAAACTCAATTTATAGCTATAATCAAACTCAATATAGTCTGCAAACCCAATATTTTTTCCACTTTTTGAAAATTAACAAGCACTAAAAGTCTGCTTTTCAGGTCATCGCTAGCAGCAATTCATCAGTAATATGTATTTTTGTGAAATTTTACCATTTTACATACTTTTATTTTTTATACTTGCCATAGAACAAAACACCCTATTTTTAGTATGTGCAATAAATACTCTTTTTCTAAAATTACTCCTTTAGTTTTGTTTTGGTGCTGTAATGCAACCGTGGGTATAAGTAATTGCATACTACAATTAATTTCGACTCTAAAAATTTCACCTCCAGGATGTAATTTCACCAGAGTTTTCCTACTGTATCACTGTGACTCAAACAAATTGATTTTCGCGTATATGTCGCAATATGGCAAGCAAATATTTTATGATAATGAATCCCTTTGCAATTTTTATTTAATGCTTTATTAAGTTTTTTTTTATTTACATACTACCCCTTTAATTTTTACTACTCCCGCCAATTATACGTACGTACATACATATTTTTCACATTCGCTGCGCAAATATGCGACAACCATGCGCGATGTTGTTTTGCCACTTGTTCAGCGACGACTAAATCGTTTGGTAGGCAAAGAGCGCAACCTGTCTGTGTGAAGAGCGTAACATGTTTGTCTGATCTTAAGAACTATGAAGCACCGATGCTTGCATTAGATCAGGCCTAGGCAATTTTGCAATTGAGGTAGTGTTAGTGAGAGCGCACCACTGAAATGCTGTCGTTTGTTTGTGTTCAGCAGTGTTGCCAGGATATAATTTATTTTGGAGCTAGATTTGAAAAAAAAAGAGCTAGAAAAGAGCTAGATTTATTCAAGAAAATCCAAAACATGTAAAAAATGAGCTAAAAGGCACTTAAGTATTGTATGTAAGTTTTTACATTTATTTCATACTAGCAGGGTACCCAGCTTTGCTCGGTATGTAATTAAGTAGTTAATAAATTCCTGCTAGCTGCAATTGCGAAAACAATTTACAGGCTGAGAAGGTCCTGAACAATATTTATTTTCCCACATTATATCTCCTCAAGTCATCCCCTGTCATTTTTCAAAGAAATATCAAATATACAGAAACAACTTATCTAGAGTTTTATTAAAGATATGCTGATACCCACATAGGACGGCAATGTACATATGCAATTGATTTTTCATTTAGCTGAAATCGAAAAAAAAGTGAACAAAAATTTTAGAGAAAGCGCGCTTTGTTTTTTTTTTTGACAAAGTAAGTGAATTTTTCTTCATATAAATTTATGTAAGAAAAAAAATTTCATAGGTGCATACCTCCCTAAAAATCAGTATATCTTTTTTGTTTGTCGTTCGGTTTTGATAAAACAAAGTGTTTGAAAAATTATCAAGCTTGATAAATAGATAGATAAACTCAAAAATTATTTTTATTTTTGCGTCAAAGCCAAATGAAATCATTTTAATTCTGACTCAGAATTCAAAACGCTTAAAATATTTTTTCTGATTTTTTATCATGAGGGTAAGGTTGTTCAGAATCTTTAGCAACTAAGGAAAGTGTTTTTCACACACAATTTACTTACCTTTTCAATTTGATTCTTGTTCGCAAAATAAACATATGGCAACTGGGAAACTAAGTTGCCACATGGTACAGAATAAAATAATAATTTTGACGTCGATTATAAAAGAAATAAAAACTTTCTTCATTTTTCAATACAATTTGTACAATAAATTTGGAGCTAAAAATGAAAAAAAGGACTAGAAAAAGAGCTAGGAGCTAAAACAGAATTTTGGAGCTAAACGCCAAAAAAAAGAGCTAGATCTAGCTCTAAAAGCACCAAAATGGCAACACTGGTGTTCAGTGCGTCGCTAGCTAAGAAAGAAGCAAGGTGGTGCGCATAATTTTTGTTATCGCGCAAGAAATAAATATTATTACACAATGTGTATGAATATAATTATTTCATGTATGTTGATCAATGCTTTTAGCAAAAGCAAACTTTTATGTTTTTTCATTTGATGTACGAGCCGTTGAAAGAAAATAGTTAACAATTAAACTAATGTTGCGCATTAGTGAAATACTTCCGCATAAGCTGTTGCTTTGTTGCTTGATAGTAAGACACTGAACAGAAATAAACAACAGCACTTCGTTTATCAGTGCGCTCACACAAGCGAAGCAAGCAAAGAGCGTAATAATCTGTGTGAATTTGGTTCTCAATTATACGGACAATTGTCCCACTAAATGCCTGGGCCTGGTGTAAATGCAACAGGAGGTTTAGTGCTATGTCAACATGAGAGATCGTGTTAAACTAACATGAAATAGTGTTAATTCAACGAGACAATTAATGTTATATCAACAGGAAGTCATGTTGGCTCAAACGTTTGTGATCATGTTAAATTCATGTTGTTCTAACATGTAGGAACAGTGAAAAATCAGCTTCATGTTAAAACAACCTGAGCGATAGTGTTGAAAAAAAATAACCTGAAAAAGTGTTAAAAAAGTGTTGATTCAACACGAAAATTCTTCTGCGTGTAATAATGCAAAAAAAATTTTGATTTCGGCATCTCTATATGATGAATTTCATATCAAACATTGAACCCGTTCCCCTCAGAATTTGATGAAATTTTGCATAGAGGTACACCGTACCGACCCAAACACAACCCCATTTTTAGAAATTACATTTTCGAAATTGTGGGCGTGGCAAGGTATCGAAATATTCGAAAATATTTGAAAAATGACGATAATAGGTACTTTTTTTAAAGTGTGATTACTACGGAATGGCTTAATCGATTTCAAAGCTCTTAATACCATTAGAACGGTATTGAAATTTGAAAAAAAAATACACTGGTAAAATTTTTTAGTACACTGAAAAAAATTTGTTTCCAAAATAAAATTGTTGATATTTAATATATACTTTACATATAACATATCCAAAAAGTGGAATGGCGTTTTTTTCTTTTCTTTTTAAAAAAAAACTATTAACATATAAATACGCCACATGAAAAACTTTAGGAACCTTCTGTGAGCCAGAGCTGTTAAGTAATGATTACTAATCATAATAATTAGTAAATAGATTTTTTTTTAAATGTTAAGTAATTATATTACGATTATTTTCAGATTCGCACGATTACAGATAATCGAAAAATAATCAAGATTATTAAAAAATACGAAAAAATAATAAAAAGTAATCGAAAAATAATTTGACTACTTTCGAAGATTACTTTCGATTGCTTTTGATTATTTTGGTCAGAATCACCCCACTGTGCCAACTCACATTTCGACATTCAAAATTATATACATAACTCTAAATGAATTCCTTCATGAACATTTTTTGTTGCCCATCTGTCTTATGTATTTGCATTCTAACCGGCCTACTATTGTTTTTGCCGCCAAAAGATTACTCTATAGAGTACTCTACAGTAAAGCGAGAGAGGGAGTATGTGTTCTTTTTGACGACCACCTACTCCCTCTCTCGCTTTGGTGTTGAATACTCCATAGAGTAATCCAATAGGAGTATTTTGGGAGTACTCTCATGTAGGTGGTCTATAGAGTATTCAAAAGCAAAGAAATGGAGTACTCCGAGTCGGATTAGGTGGAGTACTCCGAGTCGGATTAGGTGATTACCGGCCATCGCCATGTAAATTGGACCACCTATTTTATATGAGCGAGGATAAGTGTTGGCGTACTCCGATACTCCTTAAGGAGTACAAAAAACAATTTTCAAAGAAGAATTTTACACAGAAGTAGAAAAGGTTAGTTTTAAAGTTCTTAAATTAAAGTATGCTTTATGTATTTATAATTTTAATTGTTAGATTTCCGATAAAATAACTTGTGCTAAGTGCGTTATATGTCATCGAGTGATAAGAGGAAGCGGTGAAGTGAGTTCAAATTTCATCAAACATTTGGAAGTCAAGCATAGTTAATGTTTTAAAATATACAAAAGTTAAAAAAGAGGTAGCGCTTTTGGCGGTAACGCGCAATCTGAGTTCGATGGTCAACCCTTACATGCAATGATTGATTGTTCATTGTCCCTTTCCATTCTGGAAAAGAAATCCTTTATAGATCTTTTTCAAAATACAGGTATGAAGATGATGTGTAGGCAAACATCGGCAAAAAAATTGGAAACAAAATATACAATCATTATGAAAAATGTAAAAGAAAACATAGTTTGTTCTAAATATTTTTGTACCACAGCAGATGTTTGGTCTGGAAATCACAGAAGCTTCCTTGGATATACCTGTCATTGGCTTACAGACAATTTCGAACGCAAATCGGTAGCTTTGGCATGTAGAAGAATTTGTGGAGCACACACGCAGAAAATATTGCGCAGATGATTACTGAAATCAACACTGCCTTTGGTTTAAAAAGCTCAAACATTGTTTTAACCACTACGGACAACGGTTCGAATTTTGTAAAAGCGTTCAGAGGTTACGGTGTGGGAAATGACTTTTTCGAAGATGAAATTAATGACGAAATGCCAGTCTTTGACAATGAAAATTTGTTGCCCACACATCAGAGATGTTGCAGCCATACTCTGAATTTGCTTGCTTCAACCGACTTCGATAAAATTTAAAAAAACTGAGCAGCCACTGTACATCCAGCATAATATCGTGTTCATGCTGCATTTAAAATGCAACATTTTGCATTTTCGGACATTGGTTTCGAAAAAGCGTTCATGCTGGCGCATTTAGCAAATGCACATTTAGCAAGTTCGAACATTTTTTTGAGGTTATGCAACGTGTGAAAAAATGTACAGATTTTTATTAAATCTTTTATTTAAATCCCTTCACAAACACCAGATTAATTTGTAGATTCATTTATTTTAGCAATAGCACACAACACGCGCGCTAAATTACAAATTTAAAATCCGAGCAAATTTGCAGAATGTTTACGAAAGACAAAGAATGAGAGAACGCCAAGTAAAAACAACCAATATTGCCACTCTTTTGAATTCGAATCGCGATTTTCTTCAAAGGTTACAGGGTTGATTTCTGCATTTATAATGCTAATGCAAAAATAAAGTTGCATTTGGTTGTCAAAATTTGTATGGAAAATGCGAAAATAAATGCTGCATTTTGGGCTAAATGCTAAAATGCGAAGAAAATGCAAAATGCTGGCCCAGCATGAACTGCCTATAAGATTATAAGTCGCAGAACGAAAAAAAAAATTTATTTAATGCAATAGAAAATGGTTTGTAATTGTGAAAATGAGTTTAATGTTAATTTTTTTAGACATTCGAAAAATGCTACAACTTGTGGAAAAAGTGCAAGTGGCCAAAGTCGTCGGAAATAATTGAAGAGCACCTGGGATCATCGTTGGTTTTGCCCGTTGTTACTCGTTGGAACTCATTGCATGACCAGTGTTGCCATTTTGGTGCTTTTAGAGCTAGATCTAGCGCTTTTTTTTTGTGTTTAGCTCCAAAATTCGGTTTTAGCTCATAGCTCCAAATTTATTTGGAAAAATTGTATTGTGAAATGAAGAAAGTTTTTATTTCTTTTATAAACGATGTCGAAATTATTATATTAGTTAGTTTCATTGTGTACCATGGGGCAACTCAATTTCCCTAACCGATAACAAATAAATCAGTTAACTTTATCGAGTAACATTCCTTATGCCATATGTTTATTTTGCGAACAAGAATCAAAATGGAAAGGTAAATAATTTGCTAAAGATTCTGAACAGCCGGCTTAAGGCTCCTGTCTTCTTGATAAATAATCAGAAAAAATATTTCAAGCGTTTTGAATTTGGAGTCAGAAATAAAATGACTTCATTTGGCTTTGACGCAAAAATTAAAATTATTTTTGAGTTTTACGCAAAATTAAAAATTTTTCATTTATCAAGCTTGAAAAATTTTCAAGAACACAGAATCAGGGGTTAAAGTAATTTTAAAAATATATGCCCACCTATGAGAAAGAAAAGTTTTGGCTGGAGGTATTTGTAGCATGATCGTGACTGTGTGATGTTTACGTATGTCATGTCCAATGTCAAAAGAATCATATGCGGGGGAGCGGTGGAGTTATGTATGTTAACAGTCTTTTTAATGAGCTTTTCGTACCTTTTTTTTTGTTGAGTTAATTATACATTTTAAACGTTTTAAACATTGTTAAAGTTAAATCTATGTATACTATAATAAATCTCTAGAAAAGTCGTGTCTGTACATTGAAAATTTCTTTAAAAAATGACTGGGGATGACTTTAGGCACAGCTAAAGATTCAAATGTAAGGGAGATGACAAAATGTCGAAGTTAGACTTTTAAAAATTCCTTTACTTTAGTTGGTTGCCGTGACACTTTATATGGGAAAATAAATATTGTTCTGAACCTTCTCAGCCTCTAAATTGTTTTCGCAATTGAGGGTAGCAGGAATTTATGAACTACTTACATATGTACATCCCGAACAACGCTGGGTACCCTGTTGGTATGAAATAAATGTAAAAACTAACATAAAAAATACTTAAGTGCTTTTTAGCTGCTTTTTTTTACATGGTTTGTATTTTCTTGAACAAATCTAGCTCTTTTCTAGCTCTTTTTTTTTCTCGAATCTAGCTCCAAAAAAAATTTTATCCTGACAACACTGTGCATGACGCCGTTCCAAAACTACTTTGCTACACAAAAAAATTAAATAATCTGTGCGATAAGTTGACTTTGCCACATTTTTCTGCAAGAGACATACAGTAAATGGAAATGTACAATTTGATAATGAAACCAATTGCAAAAGCCCTGGGCTTTCTTCAAGGCGAAAGCAAGATTAATTATGGTATTTTTATATTTTGGTTCTTTAATTTATAAATTAATATTAATATTATTAAAGGATTTTTAATACCAACTCTTGTGATACTGAGCAACATAAGCTTTGCAGATCCCAGGAATTGCAACAGTTATCATCTCTTATTTTAAAAATGAACCAGAGGTTAAGAGAAAGGTTACAACCATATTTCATGTTGAAGCCTGAGGCAAATATTGCAATTGCAGCAACAGTGCTAACTCACAGCATCAAAATGAAATGGGTCAAGGTGTTGCTAAGATTAAATCCGGAATTGGCAGAATTAAGTGTCGAAAATATAACCAGAAGAGTTTTAGAAACACTTTACAGGTTTTACGAAAAATATTATAAAACATTAATTTTGAAGGGAAAATTAATAATGCGTCAACTATGCCCGACTTTTTTGATTTTACTGATGATGGTGAGCTTGTGCTTACACTTACATATTTTGTTTTTCACTTTAAAGATTTTACTTTTCAGACGATGAAATTGAATTAAGTTCTTCTCCACAAGAACAGATTAAAGTTGACCAACGATCCGCGACTAAACATCAGTTCTTTAGCTATTTGAATGATAATGGAAGTGCTGATGAGATATACCAAAAATATGATTTATTAAAGGATGCATTTATTTTTTTTAACACGCCCTTGACTTTTTCAGCCCCAGTTGAACGACTGTTTTCGTTTGCCGGGATCGTCAACAGTCCAAGCCGGCAATCATTGTCTGATTTTTCTTTTGAAAAATTAGTTGTAATGAAGGCCAATTCTAAATATATGTAAATTATAAAACTTTTTTTTGTGAATTGAATGTTTTCTGAATGTATTTGTTTTCTTTATTATTTTTCAAAGTATTTTTCCCCTTTTTTGTTGATTTAGGAAGTACTAAAATGTTATTGAACGTTTTGTTATTGAAGTGAATATACCTATATTTTGTATACAAAAACTATATAATTTTGTTTTATTAGTTCAGAATTTTTTTACGTTTTCAATGCAAATTTTTTTAAATGAAATGTATGTATAAAATGATGAGCTTCCTAAATTTTTTAAAAATAATCAAAAGTAATCTTCCAAAGTAGTCAAATTATTTTTGATTATTTTCTCGTAATCCTAAATAATCGAAATTATTTGTTGATTATTTGTAATTATAATTGATTTATAATCAGGCATTGTTAAAAAGGGAATTATATAATAAATACCCTTACTTTTCAAATTTAATCTAATTGATTACTAATCGTAATCCAAATCTAACAGCTCTGCTGTGAGCGAACCGTTTGACCGATTTAATAATAATAATTCCCATCGGGTTACCCACCATATCCCGCCCGACCGGCGGGAGGGGCGCATCCGCATAACGCGCGGATTGTTCGTTCGTGCCGAGTCATTGAAAGGCTTTCGTATGTTAATCGTCGAGATTTAAAACTGCTCAGCTACAGAGAAAACCTCATCAGCTAAGAAAAGTAAATATAAGAAAGATTACGCAATTAGCAAATAATTAGTTAATAGAAGAAAGTTATTGTTAAAAATAAGACTCAAAGAATAAGAAAACAAATTGTTGCTATGTATTTAGGAGAGAAAGAATTGATTTTTATGCTACAGAGTGAGTCCGAAATATCAAATGCACCAGAATGGGAGTTATAATCTTGACACAAACAACGAAAAGGATCATTTAATTCAAAATTGGTTCGGCACTGTTTCAAGATAAGTGGTTTAAATGCCTTGATGGACGAGAGGGCACATTGAAGTTCACTTCGCTCAGAAGAAACGGGCTCGAGATTGAACCATTAAGTAATTTAACCATAAAAACAATTCCAAGCATTTCTCTTCGGCTAGAAAGGGATTGAAGATTAATTAGTTTTAAGCGACTTGTATACGGTGGTAAATTATACAAGGGATCCCAATTAAAATCTCTTAACGCAAACAGTAAAAATTGTTTTTGAACTGATTCAAGTCGATCTACATGAACTTGGTAACGCGGGTTTCACATTATAGAACCGTATTCAAGAATTGGTCTGACTAATGTAGTAAAAATAGCTTTAGTTACATAAGGGTCCCTAAATTCTTTAGACCACCGTTTAACGAATGCAAGAACACCACCATAGCGACCCCCAGGTCAACAAAATCATACACTTCTCAAGACTATTACGCATATTGTCACTTGCGAAGCGAATACATTTGGCGAGTCGAACGGATTGGCGAACTCACCTAAAATTTGCATTGTGAGTGGCGAATGAACTTTTTCGCCTGTCATGTTATGTTGCCATTCACACAAATTCAAAAAGTTCATCCGAATTTGACGTTTCTGTCATTTGCTTATGTTTTTATTTATTTATTTGTGCAAAAGAGTGAGATGTTTGTGTAATTGTAGTAGGTAGCGAGGATGATGTGCGTCAAGTGGAAATGGCACCTCATATCGAGATCATAAAAAGTGGTGCTAGTTCGGATACAGATGAGCTGGATGTGGAAAGTAGTGGTGCAAAAAAACGTAAAACCCACAGTGGCACAAATGGTGGTTTACTGATAGTAGAAGACGTTTGGAATCACATCCACTTGAAGTGCGTATAACAATTGGCAATATCGCAAAAGGTGCGGAAGAATACATAGTGGTGCGTCTGCGTTACTTCAAACGTTTGGTTTTTGCCATTACAAAAAATCATACCTGATCTTTTAAATCCATTTAACAAATGTGGAACTCTCGCTTGAATTTAATGAAACAAATACAGGCTTTGGTTCAAAAACAAATTGATTTACATATATTTGAAAGAAGAATGTTTATCCACTACTCGCCCCTGTACAACGAACTTCACTTACTTATGAGGAGTATGTTGCATCTGCACCCGGAGATTGTCAGTAGTAATCATTTTTTTTAACGTGCCATCGTTTACCCACATTGACCTAGAGGAACTATTATTTAATTTCATTAAAAAACACACAAAAGTTGTTTACTCACTTCTATGTTGTTTTATTTTCGGTTAAAATTCTTTTTTCTATCAAAATATATGAATAAACACAAAACTTGTCGCTTCTTTTTCTCAAATGCGAATGAAATAAGCATTCGCCAAATTTTGACACATTTGGCGAAGCGAATCTAAGTTTTTCGCTACTTGCAATTCGAGAAGTTCATTTTCGTCACTCATTCGCCACTTTTTGCCGAATTCGCCACAGATTCGCATGCCGCAATTCGAGACGGCGAAATTCGACAAAATTTTCATTCGCTTCGCATGTGACAATATGCGTATATAATTTTGTAATTTTACTAATTTTGGCTGCAAGGTTCCACGCGAAAAACGCATGTATTTACGTTTTTTAAGAGTAAGCGGCATATAATTTAAATCGCACCAAGTAACTAGTGAACCTAGATCTGATTGAAGCCTATTTCTATCTTCAAAAGTCCCAAATGACATGAAAAGACATCGTCAGCATACATTAACATTTTTGAAAGTTTGATTACTGTAGAAATATCATCTATAAACAACAAGAACAGAATCGGGCCAAGATGGCTTCCTTGAGGAACTCCTGAAGAGACATAAATCACATCGGATAAACAATTTTTAAACACTACTCTTTGTGTCCTGTCGCTAAGGTAAGAAGATATCCAGCGATTGAGACCCGGCTGGAACCCCAACATATCAAGTTTATATATAAGTAAAGAGTGGCACACTTTGTCAAAAGCTTTGCTAAAGTCAGTATAAATAACGTCGGTGTGCAGATTTTTTCTAAAGCCATTTGTAACATGACTTGTACACTCAAGTAAATTCGTAACGGTGGACTTTCCCTTACAGAACCGGTGTTGGCAGTCAGAAATCAGGGTAGAGATAGGATTCGCTAGCTGATTTGTAACAATAGCTTCAAACAATTTCGGAATGGCAGAAAGCTTTGCAATGCCACGATAGTTATCAATAGAAGACCTGCTTCCGCTTTTATGAAGTGGTACAAGAAATGATTCCTTCCACGCTGATGGAAAAACACCACACCTTAGTGATAGAGTGAATAAATTGGTTAGGGGCTGATAAATATGGTTCGCACACTTTTTCAAGAAACAAAAAGGAATCCTATGAGGACCGTATTTATAAGATTCTTTTAATGCCTTAAGGTAAATTGAAGAACTAATTACATTTTTCCCGTGCATATTATAAGGATAGTTTTGAAAGTCGGAACTGGTGACGGAAGAATAGTTTGAAGTGCAAAATTTCGTAAAAAAATTTGCGATATCTGGACTATTGCTAGATATAATGTCTTGATGTTTCATGGCTAAGGCAAATCCCGCTACTTTACGTTTAGAGTTTACGAAGCCATAAAACGACTTTGGATTGATAACAAGGTCTCGTTTATTTTTAGAAATGTAAGATTTATAGCACTTTTTATTTAAATCGATGTTCTTCTGACGTAGAATGGAATACAGTAAGTAAGGTTTATTTAATCCGTATTTTTTATATATTTTAAAAGATCTCGTTTTTCTGTTTTTCAGCGTCTTAAACTCCTTAGTAAGCCCAGCTTGCGTTGGAAGATCATAGATTACTTTACATTTAGGAATGTCCTTCTCAAAAAGGCAGTGAATAGTTTGATTGAAAATTGTAACGTTTAGATCGATGTCACCACTAAATTCAGGCCCAGTTAATTTAGACAGTTCCTCATTTAGTTTTTTATAGTTGGCTTTGGAAAAGTTAAAATCAAAGCTACTACTCGAGTAGCATTGTTCACTTTGCCCATTACTTATGGTTTCGTAGACTATTTCCATAGAGGATGGTAAAGGTCTTCTGGTAAAACGAGCGGATCTCAACGACTTACAGAAAATGTATTTTTATCATCAACAAAAACTAAATCTAAGACTTTGCCAAACTTGTTTTCTGTAACGTCTATTTCATTAAGACAGAGATCGAGAATTCCATCTAAAAAGTCATTGCAGCCCGGTCTGGATGGATTTGGAATAATGTTTCCATCGACTATCTTCCACGATATATGAGGTAGGTTAAAATCACCCAAAACAATCATCGAGTCAGCATCTTTAGTCAAAAAGTGAACCGTTTTGAGCAAAGAGACGAGTTACATGTACAAAGCAAAATCTAATGCTGGAGGGATGTAACGAACAGATAAGTACATGGAGACATTCGCCAGCTGAATGGGGATGCATTTGAACTCGATGGAATCAATGGTAGGTATATCAACTCGTCTGAAGGTATGGAGGAATGAACGGCAAGTAAAACTCCACCCCCGACTCTGTTCAAGCGATCATTTCTATAAACTTGATATTAGTTACAAAAAATTCAGAGTTGAAAACATGAGGTTTAAGCCAAGTTTCGGTAAAAGCAATTACGTTATAGTTAAAACAAAAAGATTTCAAATAAAGATCGGTTAGTTTGGTATTTATACCTCTGACATTTTGATAAAAGATAGTAATGGTCTTAGTACTCAGTTTTTTGGCTGCACGTTATCGCGAGAGATTATTGCTACATTTTGAACATTTCTATTTGGTCTGTATTCAAATTCCCGGGGGGCCAAAAAGAACTATCCAAAAGAGCGTCGAAATCTTTTCCAGCCACATCAATTCTAAATGAAGACATATTTCTCTGATACGTGAAATTAAACTTTGTAATAGTCAAGTTACGATCTTTTACCTTAGACGAAATATGGTACATGAAATCTTCTTCTGTAGTGTCAGGATGGAACCTAGACACAAAAATAGATTTTTTTCGAGGGACCACAACCAGCTTCCTAACCAAGACCAGAGCAGACCTTTTCCATCATTAATAAGATCACCTGTTCTAACAGTTAAGCCAGTGCACTTTGCGTGGACAAGTGCATCACACAGTCAGCATGCTACAAAGCACCCGACTCGCTTTTTATCTGGCAATTTTCAAACGTGCACGACATTATATTCTTAATAAATATGAAAAATTATAAAACTTATAAAATTCAAAAATTTAGTAGTTAAAAAAAAGTTATAAAAACAACCATGGCAGTTTGGAAGGCAATGCACTGAGCGAACAGTTTTAAACACACTGTACTTAACGTTTAACAAACCACGCAAACAGCTGTAACGGAAAAGGAGTGAGAAAAAGAAAAGCAAGTCAGCACACAACAACAATTACAATGTAAATTGTAATCCGTTTAAAAGCAACAAATACAATATGCAAAAAAACAACTCGGCACACACAAATTCAATATAATGAATTTATAATTACTCAATTTTCAAAAATTTACGCTTTTCACAACAAGTAGTGAAGCACATTAAGTATTTAACTCTTTAACTTTAATCTTAAGTTCAAAATTTCCAGATATATAACAAATACAAGGTGGCGCAAAAGTAATCCTCCTATCAGAAAATGCTATAAATTTTGCGATTGGCCCCATAAGTCAGTTCTGTTTTGACATTTGTGTAGTAAACACATGCGAAATAAACGTTAATAAACGCTACACTGCTCCAGAACGCGGAATATTGTTATTTGACCAATAATCTGTCGGTGACTTTGGCACAACGTTAATTTCGTCGCATATTATCTGGCCGTCCAACGCCTACTGGTCAACGAGTTCTTTTTGCCGCAACTTGATGAATTGGGATTTGAAAACATGTGGTTCCAACAAGACGGTGCAACAGCACACACTGCACGTGCCACAACCGATATGCTGAAAGATGCATTTCCCGGGCGCCTAATCTCCCGTTTTGGAGATTTGCACTGGCCAGCAAGATCGCCTGATTTGACCGCTCCAGACTTCTTTTTGTGGGGCTTTTTGAAGTCGCGGGTTTATGTCAACAAGCTTTAGACTCTTGCAGCTCTTAAAGGCAATAACCGTCAAGAATGTGAGTTTTGGCCAAAGTGATGGAAAATGCCATAAAAAGGGCTGAAATGACAATCAACTGTGGCGGCGGCCATTTACATGACATCATATTCTCGACTTGATGTAAAAAAAATTAAAATACCAAATAAAAATAATCCACAAGAAGAATCAAAGTTTTTAATTTTTTTTTAATTACAGCCAAAAAACATCGGAAGCTTACTTTTGCGCCTTTTGTTTGAACAAAATATATTAATATTTGAGCGCGTAATTAAATATAAATAACTTTTTTCAATTTCCTTTCCATCGGTGCATATTTCATACAAATCGGTCAAACGGTTCGCTCACAGGAGGTTCCTAAAGTTTTTCATGTGGCGTATTTATATATTAATAGTTTTTTTAAAAAGTAAAGAAGAAAAACGCCATTCTACTTTTTAGATATGTTACATATATGTATATATTAAATATACCTTTCTAAAAAAAGTTTTTATTTTTCAAAATGGCTTGATCTTTGAAGTGTTTTTATACCTAGTAGTGCTTCGCACACAAGGTATATTAACTTCATTCGCCTAACGGTAGTATGTAACGGCATAAACGAATCGAGATAGATATTGACTTATGTATATCAAAATGTTCAGGAGGAAAAGAGAAATTGATTGAGCCATGTCCGTCCGTTCGTCCGTCCGTCCGTCTGTCCGTCCGTCCGTCTGTGAACACGATAACTTGAGTAAATCTTGAGATATCTCAATGAAATTTGGTATGCAGGTTCCTTTTCACTTATCTCGGAGCGCTATTGAAAATAGGCAAAATCGGTTGAAAGCCACGCCCACTTTCTATATATATAATATTTTCGAAAATACAAAAAGAGTGATTATTCAGTACATAATACACCTATAAGGATAATATTTGGTGTGTGCTTTAGCGTTGAGGCAAGAAATACATTTTTGAAGAAATTTTTAAAATGGGGCGTGGTACCGCCCACTTTTGATTAAGTCAAATTTGGAAATATTATTAATCATAAATCAAAAACCGCCCAAGATAGCAAAGTAAAATTCAGCACACATATTTATATTAATACAGGCAATATTTCGAAAAAAAATTATCGAAATCGGGTTAGGTCCACGCCCAATTTTATACGAAAGATTTTGAAAAGGATCATGGATATATTGAATATGTTATAACTTTGCTTAAACTAGCTGTATATCACTTCCATTTCACCTCTAAAGTGTTCGTGGGCAAAGAAAGTCGAATGCACAAAATTTTTGGAAAATGGGCGTGGCCCCGCCCCTTTATGGGGGATTATTCTACAAAACTTTCCATGCCATAACTCCGGTAAAAATTGACTTATTGAAACGATATTTAGAGAAAGTGTTCAACATATAAATCTAACTCTTTGCTGTGAAAATGAACAAAATTGGTGAACGGACACGCCCACTTTTTGAACACAGTTCTAAAAAATTTCTTCGTAAAATTAAAATCGCGATATTTCCATAATTGTATAAGTTATATAAATAAGATTTTACACACGTAATAAGCTTTTTAAGAAAAACTAAACTGTATAAAAATTTTGTGGTTTTTGGTGAAGTAGGCGTGGCGCCGCCCACTTTTTAGCATAAAAGCTCTGCTATTTTCAAAAGCGATTGCTTGGAGTTTCAAAAAAGTATTTCAATGAAACTTAGTGAGATGCTTCCCAATAGTATGTAGTATACTCCTGCCAAAAATTACGCAAATCGGATAGCAAGCACGCAAAATATACGGACAAGTAGTTAACACCATACTGCCTTTTTTTTATTAATTTTTTTTATTTTCACACCTTTCATGAACATGGGGAATGCTATTTATATTTTGTTATTTAGTGATCATTTAATTTACAACTTACAATAGAAATGTTTTTATCGAAAACAATCAGTTGCCTTTATAACAAATTTTCAGGTACATATGTATTAAAATAGACCTGAGTAAATTAGTATACCAAAACAGATCACTACTAGGTATTTAATGTTCGGTTACACCCGAACTTAGACTTCCTTACTAGTTTTAGTTTAAAATTTTATGTTGTTGGTTTTTTTGCGGTCTTTCTTGTTTTACATATTTGTAAGTTTTGCAAGCTCTAGAACCAGAGAAACAATAATTCGTAATGAATTTTAATTGTCAGTTTTTGGGAAAAATTGATAATTGGAGAAAAATTACATTGTTAAATCACAGCGATGGATAGGATTACATGTTTCAGAGTTTCCAAGCTCATCATCAGATCCCTTTTCGGACACTGGGATATGAACCAGTGTCTGCACCAAAGCCGCTGTTAGAAAATTCTAACATCTAAGCTATGATGCCCTGTGACGTCACAACGCATTTATCTCCACTTCAATTAATTCCCTTTTGTTTGTTTGTTCTTGCCAACAGTGAGCACACATTGTTGTTAGACCTTCGGTCATACGAACGAATGTGTGTGCTGGACTTTCTTTTTTTTTTTTTTTTGTTTGTACATATTTATGTACGTAAACCCGTGCTACGGTTCTTAATATTTTGTTGTTGGTTTTTTTGCGGTCTTTCTTGTTTTACATATTTGTAAGTTTTGCATGCTCGAGAACCAGAGAAACAATAATTCGTAATGAATTTTAATTGTCAGTTTTTGGGAAAAATTGATAATTGGAGAAAAATTACATTGTTAAATCACAGCGATGGATAGGATTACATGTTTCAGAGTTTCCAAGCTCATCATCAGATCCCTTTTCGGACACTGGGATGTGAACCAGTGTCTGCACCAAAGCCGCTGTTAGAAAATTCTAACATCTAAGCTATGATGCCCTGTGACGTCACAACGCATTTATCTCCACTTCAATTAATTCCCTTTTGTTTGTTTGTTCTTGCCAACAGTGAGCACACATTGTTGTTAGACCTTCGGTCATACGAACGAATGTGTGTGCTGGACTTTTTTTTTTTTGTTTGTACATATTTATGTACGTAAACCCGTGCTACGGTTCTTAATATTTTGTTGTTGGTTTTTTTGCGGTCTTTCTTGTTTTACATATTTGTAAGTTTTGCAAGCTCGAGAACCAGAGAAACAATAATTCGTAATGAATTTTAATTGTCAGTTTTTGGGAAAAATTGATAATTGGAGAAAAATTACATTGTTAAATCACAGCGATGGATAGGATTACATGTTTCAGAGTTTCCAAGCTCATCATCAGATCCCTTTTCGGACACTGGGATATGAACCAGTGTCTGCACCAAAGCCGCTGTTAGAAAATTCTAACATCTAAGCTATGATGCCCTGTGACGTCACAACGCATTTATCTCCACTTCAATTAATTCCCTTTTGTTTGTTTGTTCTTGCCAACAGTGAGCACACATTGTTGTTAGACCTTCGGTCATACGAACGAATGTGTGTGCTGGACTTTTTTTTTTATACCTAGTAGTGCTTCGCACACAAGGTATATTAACTTCATTCGCCTAACGGTAGTATGTAACGGCGTAAACGAATCGAGATAGATATTGACTTATGTATATCAAAATGTTCAGGAGGAAAAGAGAAATTGATTGAGCCATGTCCGTCCGTCCGTCCGTCCGTCTGTCCGTCTGTCCGTCCGTCCGTCTGTGAACACGATAACTTGAGTAAATCTTGAGATATCTCAATGAAACTTGGTATGCAGGTTCCTTTTTACTTATCTCTGAACGCTATTGAAAATAGGCAAAATCGGTTAAAAGCCACGCCCACTTTCTATATATATAATATTTTCGAAAATACAAAAAGAGTGATTATTCAGTACATAATACACCTATAAGGATAAAATTTGGTGTGTACCTTAGCGTTAAGGCAGAAAATAAATTTCTGAAGAAATTTTTAAAAAAGGGCGTGGCACCGCCCACTTTTGATTAAGTCAAATTTGGAAATATTATTAATCATAAATCAAAAACCGCTCAAGATAGGCAAATAAAATTCAGCACACATATTTCTATTAGTACAGGCAATATTTCGAAAAAAAATTAGCGAAATCGGATTAGGTCCAGGCCCAATTTTATACGAAAGATTTTGAAAAGGATCATGGATATATTGAATATGCTATAACTTTGCTTAAACTAGCTGTATATCATTTCTATTTCACCCCTAAAGTGTTCGTGGGCAAAGAAAGTCGAAAGCACCAAATTTTTGGAAAATGGGCGTGGCCCCGCCCCTTTATGGGGGATTATTCTACAAAACTTTCCATGCCATAACTCCGGTAAAAATTGACTTATTGAAACGATATTTAGAGAAAGTGTTCAACATATAAAGCTGACTCTTTGCTGAAAAAATTAACAAAATCGGTGAATGGACACGCCCACTTTTTGAACACAGTTCCAAAAAATTTCTTCGTAAAATTAAAATCGCGATATTTCCTTAATTGTATAAGTTATATAAATAAGATTTTACACACATAACAAGCTTTTTCAGCAAAACAGAACTGTATAAAAATTTTGTGGATTTTGGTGAAGTAGGCGTGGCGCCGCCCACTTTTTAGCATAAAAGGTCAGCTATTTTCAAAAGCAATTGCTTGAAATTTCAAGAAGGTATTTCAATGAAAGTTAGTGAGATGCTTCCCAATAGTATATTGTATACTCCTGCCAAAAATTACGCAAATCGGATAGCAAACACGCAAAATATACGGACAAGTAGTTAACACCCTACTGCCTTTTTATACCTAGTAGTGCTTCGCACACAAGGTATATTAACTTCATTCGCCTAACGGTAGTATGTAACGGCATAAACGAATCGAGATAGATATTGACTTATGTATATCAAAATGTTCAGGAGGAAAAGAGAAATTGATTGAGCCATGTCCGTCCGTCCGTCCGTCCGTCCGTCTGTCCGTCCGTCCGTCTGTAAACACGATAACTTGAGTAAATCTTGAGATATCTCAATGAAATTTGGTATGCAGGTTCCTTTTCACTTATCTCGGAGCGCTATTGAAAATAGGCAAAATCGGTTGAAAGCCACGCCCACTTTCTATATATATAATATTTTCGAAAATACAAAAAGAGTGATTATTCAGTACATAATACACCTATAAGGATAATATTTGGTGTGTGCTTTAGCGTTGAGGCAAGAAATACATTTTTGAAGAAATTTTTAAAATGGGGCGTGGTACCGCCCACTTTTGATTAAGTCAAATTTGGAAATATTATTAATCATAAATCAAAAACCGCTCAAGATAGCAAAGTAAAATTCAGCACACATATTTATATTAATACAGGCAATATTTCGAAAAAAAATTATCGAAATCGGGTTAGGTCCACGCCCAATTTTATACGAAAGATTTTGAAAAGGATCATGGATATATTGAATATGTTATAACTTTGCTTAAACTAGCTGTATATCACTTCCATTTCACCTCTAAAGTGTTCGTGGGCAAAGAAAGTCGAATGCACAAAATTTTTGGAAAATGGGCGTGGCCCCGCCCCTTTATGGGGGATTATTCTACAAAACTTTCCATGCCATAACTCCGGTAAAAATTGACTTATTGAAACGATATTTAGAGAAAGTGTTCAACATATAAATCTAACTCTTTGCTGTGAAAATGAACAAAATTGGTGAACGGACACGCCCAATTTTGAACACAGTTCTAAAAAATTTCTTCGTAAAATTAAAATCGCGATATTTCCATAATTGTATAAGTTATATAAATAAGATTTTACACACGTAATAAGCTTTTTAAGAAAAACTAAACTGTATAAAAATTTTGTGGTTTTTGGTGAAGTAGGCGTGGCGCCGCCCACTTTTTAGCATAAAAGCTCTGCTATTTTCAAAAGCGATTGCTTGGAGTTTCAAAAAAGTATTTCAATGAAACTTAGTGAGATGCTTCCCAATAGTATGTAGTATACTCCTGCCAAAAATTACGCAAATCGGATAGCAAGCACGCAAAATATACGGACAAGTAGTTAACACCATACTGCCTTTTTTTTATTAATTTTTTTTATTTTCACACCTTTCATGAACATGGGGAATGCTATTTATATTTTGTTATTTAGTGATCATTTAATTTACAACTTACAATAGAAATGTTTTTATCGAAAACAATCAGTTGCCTTTATAACAAATTTTCAGGTATGTATTAAAATAGACCTGAGTAAATTAGTATACCAAAACAGATCACTACTAGGTATTTAATGTTCGGTTACACCCGAACTTAGACTTCCTTACTAGTTTTAATTAATTTTTTATACCTAGTAGTGCTTCGCACACAAGGTATATTAACTTCATTCGCCTAACGGTAGTATGTAACGGCATAAACGAATCGAGATAGATATTGACTTATGTATATCAAAATGTTCAGGAGGAAAAGAGAAATTGATTGAGCCATGTCCGTCCGTCCGTCCGTCTGTCCGTCCGTCCGTCTGTGAACACGATAACTTGAGTAAATCTTGAGATATCTCAATGAAATTTGGTATGCAGGTTCCTTTTCACTTATCTCGGAGCGCTATTGAAAATAGGCAAAATCGGTTGAAAGCCACGCCCACTTTCTATATATATAATATTTTCGAAAATACAAAAAGAGTGATTATTCAGTACATAATACACCTATAAGGATAATATTTGGTGTGTGCTTTAGCGTTGAGGCAAGAAATACATTTTTGAAGAAATTTTTAAAATGGGGCGTGGTACCGCCCACTTTTGATTAAGTCAAATTTGGAAATATTATTAATCATAAATCAAAAACCGCTCAAGATAGCAAAGTAAAATTCAGCACACATATTTATATTAATACAGGCAATATTTCGAAAAAAAATTATCGAAATCGGGTTAGGTCCACGCCCAATTTTATACGAAAGATTTTGAAAAGGATCATGGATATATTGAATATGTTATAACTTTGCTTAAACTAGCTGTATATCACTTCCATTTCACCTCTAAAGTGTTCGTGGGCAAAGAAAGTCGAATGCACAAAATTTTTGGAAAATGGGCGTGGCCCCGCCCCTTTATGGGGGATTATTCTACAAAACTTTCCATGCCATAACTCCGGTAAAAATTGACTTATTGAAACGATATTTAGAGAAAGTGTTCAACATATAAATCTAACTCTTTGCTGTGAAAATGAACAAAATTGGTGAACGGACACGCCCACTTTTTGAACACAGTTCTAAAAAATTTCTTCGTAAAATTAAAATCGCGATATTTCCATAATTGTATAAGTTATATAAATAAGATTTTACACACGTAATAAGCTTTTTAAGAAAAACTAAACTGTATAAAAATTTTGTGGTTTTTGGTGAAGTAGGCGTGGCGCCGCCCACTTTTTAGCATAAAAGCTCTGCTATTTTCAAAAGCGATTGCTTGGAGTTTCAAAAAAGTATTTCAATGAAACTTAGTGAGATGCTTCCCAATAGTATGTAGTATACTCCTGCCAAAAATTACGCAAATCGGATAGCAAGCACGCAAAATATACGGACAAGTAGTTAACACCATACTGCCTTTTTTTTATTAATTTTTTTTATTTTCACACCTTTCATGAACATGGGGAATGCTATTTATATTTTGTTATTTAGTGATCATTTAATTTACAACTTACAATAGAAATGTTTTTATCGAAAACAATCAGTTGCCTTTATAACAAATTTTCAGGTACATATGTATTAAAATAGACCTGAGTAAATTAGTATACCAAAACAGATCACTACTAGGTATTTAATGTTCGGTTACACCCGAACTTAGACTTCCTTACTAGTTTTATTTTCATACCTTTCATTAACAGGGAAAGCTATTTATATTTTGTTATTTAGTGATAGTTTAATTTACCACTTACAATAGAAATGTTTTTATCGAAAACAATCAGTTGCCTTTATAACAAATTTTCAGGTATGTATTATAATAGACCTGAGTAAATTAGGATACCAAAACAGATCACTACTAGGTATTTAATGTTCGGTTACACCCGAACTTAGACTTCCTTACTAGTTTTTGTTTGTACATATTTATGTACGTAAACCCGTGCTACGGTTCTTAATATTTTGTTGTTGGTTTTTTTGCGGTCTTTCTTGTTTTAATTAATTTTTTTTATTTTCATACCTTTCATGAACAGGGAAAGCTATTTATATTTTGTTATTTAGTGATAGTTTAATTTACCACTTACAATAGAAATGTTTTTATCGAAAACAATCAGTTGCCTTTATAACAAATTTTCAGGTATGTATTATAATAGACCTGAGTAAATTAGGATACCAAAACAGATCACTACTAGGTATTTAATGTTCGGTTACACCCGAACTTAGACTTCCTTACTAGGTTTTGTTTGTACATATTTATGTACGTAAACCCGTGCTACGGTTCTTAATATTTTGTTGTTGGTTTTTTTGCGGTCTTTCTTGTTTTACATATTTGTAAGTTTTGCAAGCTCGAGAACCAGAGAAACAATAATTCGTAATGAATTTTAATTGTCAGTTTTTGGGAAAAATTGATAATTGGAGAAATTTGGTTCTCGAGCTTGCAAAACTTACAAATATGTTTAAAATTTTATTTTGGAAAAAAAATGTTTTCAGTGTACTAAAAAATTTACAGTGTATTTTTTTGAAATCAAATTTTAAGACCTTTCTAATGGCATGAAGATCTTTGCAATCGATCAAGCCATTCCGTAGTAATCACACTTTAAAAGTACGTATTATCGTCATTTTTCGAATATTTCGATACCTTGCCACGCAAACAATTTTTCGAAAATGTACCTCTATGCAAAACTTCATTAAATTCGGAGGGGGTCGGGTTACAAATGTACGTTTTTTTCAGCCTTTGATATGAAATTCATCATATGCGAAACTGGAGATACTCCACTCTATTTAACAAAAAATTTGTAAGAAAACCAACTCAGTAGCAGTATAGACGCAGATACTGCCTTTTAGTAGGAAAGGCATACCAAAAATAAAAAGTTTCCTGCTGATGAACTAGGGTATCTGCAGATTTAGGACGTTTTTAATAAAACAAATTTTTGTTCGCTTCCAGAAATTTTTCCTACAAATTGGCGGGACCTACGAAGCAGATGAATTTTTCCTGAAAATCCTTTCATGGCAGAAATATACTCTGAGAATTTGCCAAACCTCTGAAGAGGGGAGACCCCGTTTTGAAAAAACTTTTCCAAACCACTTTTGATGTAACCTGTACCAGGGCTCGAGCCTGGTCCTTCGGTGTGGTAGGCCTTAGTACCCAAGTACCTTAAAATGTTCTGCATATTTATAGCTAAGTTTATATTCAACGGTCATGTTTCCTCTGCATGCCCATAACTGCTACGAAACAAAATAAGTCGGTACAGAAAAACACAACTTCTGTCCTTTTGAAATCAAATATACTACACCCCAATAGACGTTACTCCAACCCGAGATACGATAAAACTTTTTCAGAGCATAATCTTAACGAGTGAATCTAAATTATTATAAGTAAACTCAGAGTAGGCTGTTATTATTAGCAGTATTAGCGGAATAGCTACCCTGTGTCTAACAGGAAATGGAATAAAAGCGGGAGATTGTCTGAAGCTCCTACCTATGTTAGAGTACCCAGGTTGGTAATCCAGCTTTCAATTGCACAGGTTTGCCCCTAAAATTAGTGGTCGTGTAGTGAGACCACTCAATTTCTTTTTTTGCCATAGGTTATACAATGTACTTGTTTGGAGTGAGAAAGAGGCCATTTGGACAGGCCCACGTCCGCAGCGCAGATAAGTCAGAGTTTAAATCTGAATTAAAAGGCAATTTTCTTCGAACTTGCTCTATAAATACAGCTGTATGTCATCAACGTAAGCATGCAAATTAAAAAGAAATAAAACTTAAATTTATTTTACATAGTTCGCTTTTGACGAACGAGCCTTTAGTCATGCGTGATTAGTGAACGCGCCGATCTAAAAACTGAAGCTGAATTCTATATTCAGGCTTCTTTATAAGTTTACAAAATTTTTACTTAATTTTAGCTTCACGAAATTGTGAAATAGCTTAGCCTTGAAATGAAGATAAAAGCAGAACATTCCAAAGAAAACAGAAGTATGATTTTTGTTTATAATTACGCTAATGGAGCTGTGAGGCTTCCGTTAGCTTATGATTCATATGAAGAATCCACTATTGAGAAAGATGAATTTTGTTTACAATAACGGTAAAGAGGCTGTGAGGAGGCTGCCGTTAGCTCCCCCCTCTCTATGATGAATCGTCCCGAATTAAATGTTATATTTTGTTAAATTATGAATTTGATCTAAAATTACGTTATATAAAATTTGTTTGATCATCTTTCTACAGAAATAAACTGTCAACATTATGCAAAAAGCTATAAAAATATAGAAATAGATTGAATGTCTTTTAATATCTTAATTTTTTTACCTAGAAAATTTATATTTTCTAATTTTAAATGTTCATTGGGAGATTCAATATATTCTAGTATTTCAAAATTATTTACATGTTTATGCGTTAGATAGTTCTAAATTTTAGTTTCAATATTCACATAAGTTATATTATTTATTACAGTTTGATTTTCAAATGTAACTAAATATGTTTCTGGTAAGTTTTGGTTTTCTGCATTATTTTCACCTGAAATCAATATAACACCTTTAATTATTTCGACATTATTGTTTCTTTCTTTAATCTTCTTACATTTTGCCGGTTCTTTATTCAAAAGTTCCGACAAACAAGTTTTTTCTTTATTTAGTTTGCAGTAATTTTGCAATTTTGTACATTAAGAAATTCATTGTTGCAATTTATTACATTTTGGTTAATTATCAACTTACCATCTAGCTGCGCTATACTTCTAGTTTCATAATACTCACAAGTAATGAAGTAAAGAATGTTTGGATATTTAATATAAATTATGATTATATTATTTTTCTGAGCAATTTTAAATTCTGATATGTCCATTAAATCTGTAATTGACATTAAACCATTTTGATGATCGGTTATATTTTTAGAGCTTTATGTATTGATTTCTTTTCTTCTTTAACGTTTTAACAAATGAATCTGTATTGGTTATTTCAGTAATAACCTTAAAATTTCTGAATTCGTAGTAAACGGTTTATTATTATTATCAACTAACTCATCTAATTTGTCATTAATTTTTATAAAATCATCATGATCAGGGGTTTCTGCTATCCATTTCCAAAGTGTTCCCAATTAATTTATTCCTCTCCTTTGTCTGAAAGGGTATTGTTTAGAGCTTCGATTAACACAATATCAGAATAGTCATCTTAACTTCTTATGCTTAATTTATCATAACTATTTGTGGTATCTAGAAATTTAATATTATATAGGTTGGTTTTTTCTTCCTCTACTAAATTTTCTTCCTCTACTGCCTTTTAGTAGGAAAGGCATACCAAAAATAAAAAGTTTCCTGCTGATGAACTAGGGTATCTGCAGATTTAGGACGTTTTTAATAAAACAAATTTTCGTTCGCTTCCAGAAATTTTTCCTACAAATTGGCGGGACCTACGAAGCAGATGAATTTTTCCTGAAAATCCTTTCATGGCAGAAATATACTCTGAGAATTTGCCAAACCTCTGAAGAGGGGAGACCCCGTTTTGAAAAAACTTTTCCAAACCACTTTTGATGTAACCTGTACCAGGGCTCGAGCCTGGTCCTTCGGTGTGGTAGGCCTTAGTACCCAAGTACCTTAAAATGTTCTGCATATTTATAGCTAAGTTTATATTCAACGGTCATGTTTCCTCTGCATGCCCATAACTGCTACGAAACAAAATAAGTCGGTACAGAAAAACACAACTTCTGTCCTTTTGAAATCAAATATACTACACCCCAATAGACGTTACTCCAACCCGAGATACGATAAAACTTTTTCAGAGCATAATCTTAACGAGTGAATCTA